>OX402560.1:16848153-18048153 GCA_948098915.1 Lampropteryx suffumata
CACCCTGATGAAGATTCTCTAGATGAATCGAAACAGTATCTCCATCGACAAATAATACGTGAGTAAAACCCGTGTTTATCAAAATGTATAATCAAATCAATATTTTTATTCTAGAAACAGATAACAATAGTAAAGACACTGGAATGAAAGCAAAACATCTGTTGATGTATAAAACAATATCTTTTTTCAATAAAGTCAATCAATACTCTCTCTGGCGCTAAACAATTGTATTCTGTGACAATACTAATAGCAATATTATGCTTGTGACTGGACATGACTCAAAAAATTATGTATGTTTACCTACTCTCAAAAAAGGTGTACAAGAAGACATGCTGCAATTCTAATGACATATTTTGTCACCTGATTTACGAGAGTCTGGTGCCTGAGATACGTTTTGTAATAAAACCTGTAGTACGGGTCACCAGAGTAGGATTAGATTAAAGCAGCCAGCCAGCAGCAAGGGGAGACCAGCCTAAAACGAGTACCCCGCTCAAATCGGGTAAGCTTTTTAAATTTCGCGCCGCTTGCACTAGATTGAATGTGTCTATGTAGGAAGGTGCCTCAAGCGTCGGCAAATCACAGGCAAAGGCAAAGATTTTTGTTAGTTTTGATAAAATTTTTGGTGTTTTATGAAGGCTGATTAGTTGATTTTGGTTTGGTTGATTAAAGAACATGGATGTTTTGGCTTCTGACCTTAGCTTACCCGTTTTAGGCTGTCCCCTCAGATTATTTTGTAAAATAATCTGCATTACATAGTAAAGTTTGTACAGATATCTACAAGTTAATCGTAGGTCGTCTTTTTTGTTGTTTGAGTAGAATTACGACATCGATTGTCAATAGTATTGTCGGTCGTGCTATCGTTCAAAACAATGTAACTAAAAGTAGGTTTTGCACGTTTATTGTCCCGATATATAGTTTATTGCGATGCCTAGTAGATCTGTTCGAATGAACTTTAACGTAGTTCTTACTAGTGATAACGTCCAAGAATAATATAAATTTAACATGTCTTGCTCTCAAGATAAAAATCTTACATCTGTCTTTACTGAGCAAGATTGGATATCACTTGATATCAGATAGATAAAGGAATATCTAAAGAAAATAAATTCTGTTGGATGATTCACACAAAACCATCTAGCCTCAAGTTAAGCAAAGCTGGTACTATAAAAAACACATTATTAATAGAAACTTTTACCTATAGTTTATAGTTGTACAGATATAAATTACAAAAATGTACAGCATAATAAAAAATACATGTAAAACCGTTGTGCTGTCTAAGGACCACTTAAAATGGTTTATAGGTAGCTTAACTAATCCAAATCACTGCCAGAGGGCAGCGTCCCCAAGACACTGGTGGCATTGCCACCTTGAATGGCAATGCTAATACGCTGGGCCAGACAGAAGCCGGATCTTGCATCAAGCGATTTTCCTACCAGACGCCGTGGTATAACTTTGAAAACGTGATTGGTTCCTAGTCCCCACGGGCCCAGGGCTCGACTCTAAAAGGCTCAAATACGTAGGCCCTATCAAGACAGTCATATATTCGTCTTTTGAGGTCCTCGGAACAATCAGTTGAGTAATCTATAGATCATTTAAAGTTGACATTAGATAGCTCAAACGTTTCATATGAATTTTATATTATTGTATAATTTCCTGTACTAATATTTTCATACTTTCGATTGTCATAATACTTTAGAACACCCTAATAATTAATAATGATAATAATCCCAGACATTTCACACAGCATCATCTGGCCCCAAAGTTAGCAAAGCTTGTGTTATGGGTACCACATGACTGATATACTACATAAATACTTTTTTTTTGTAAACATATATTTTACATAGAAACACCCAGACCCGAGAAAAATACTTGCAGATCATATAAACATTTGTCCCGCGGCGGGAATCGAACCCGCAACCTTCTGCGTCTTGGCCGGACCTTAACCCACTGCGCCCCAGAGGTCATGAAATGAAATACCCAACACCTTATTGTTATTTATAGTTTGTTTTTGAATAACTTGAATGTTATTAAAAGCGTTTCCACTGAAGCGTGATGATAATTACTACCATCATCATTACATAGTATAGTCTGTCTGTCCCGTTGTATGCTTAGATCTTTAAAACTACGCAACGGATTTTGATGCGGGTTTTTGTAAAAAATAGAGTGATTCAAGAGAAAGGTTTATATGTATAATACATGGATAATATAGTAGTGAAACACTGATCATTTTAGAGGTTTCTAATGTGATGTCGTAAATAAACACATTTTATTTACGACAACACAAAACCCGACGAGATAGATCAAAATAATGTACTACATTATTGTACACCTTAAAAAGGTCTACAAAAAAGTCCGCGATGGTATATGTCTATCTCTTTGATAACGTTGTATATAAAGATATTCTGTAGTATATTTAGCATTGGCATGCACCCGTGCGAAGCCGGGGCGGGTCGCTAGTAACTTATATAACTATAATATACGAGTATATAGCTAAAAAATCTTTGATTAAATAACATATAAACACATGTTTATCCTCACGACTGCTTGGTAGACATCTCCTATCTCTAGTACCTGTTTGTTTATCCTGTCTCTACTTGATAAGTACGATTAAGTTATGCCACAAGCATCGACATCAATAATATAATGTCTTGATCATTGATGAGGCACATTTAAGATTGACGCAACTTGCAGGTGCGTTTTGAGGACACCTGACAAACTATCAAAATTTGACCTTGGCTACTTGTACCAACCGGTTAGTAGATTAGTAATACCTAACTTCGAGTTAATTGACATTTGGTTTACAAAACAAAAACAATCCCCGTAATCTCCGCGCTCATGCTTATGACTGTAATTCGCAGAGCTCGGTAGACTTTGAGGATGTCTAAAGAGCGTAGTCAGAGGCACGACTAAACACATTTAGTACATACCCACGCTTTGTAGTTAGTAGATAGATAAATAGATTAACACTTTATTGTACACAAAAAGAAAACGGAAGAAATAATAGAAATAAAATTGTACAATGAGCGGCCTTAATTCGATCTCTTCCAGACAACTTTTGTATGGACAGGATACGACGGCGGTGTACAAAGAGTTACTTAATATATCATACTAACAAATGAAATTGCATTTTGTTTGTTTCCAACAATATGATTTTGATATACAATAATTACGTTTTAAAAACTAAAAAGAAAACCGACTTGAAATGAAAATTAAAATGAAATGAAATAAGTTTATTTTGACACACACACACAGATAAAAATAACATAAAATATCAGACTTCATTGCATATAAAAAAAATACTTAAGAACCGAACTTAAGTATTTACTTACCGAATTACGTTGAGAATTGAGAATTGGTAATTATATTACGCTTTTTAGTACTTTATCATTTTCCAAAATTCGTAAACACCACTGAAAAGTCGCAGGAAAGCAAAATACAAAACTTAAATGACATACTTTTTCCAGCTATTTTAATTTAAAAACAACAATACTGAACTGATTTTGATGCAATTTCTATAAGTCAATCGGAAAGTCGATATATCTTTTCACATGAAATGACAATTTTTCAAATCAGTTCATAGATGACGGAGTTATGTGGTAACAAACATAAAATATATACAACCGAATTCAGAACCTCTTTTTTTTTAACGTCGGTTAAAAAGTGTCTTGACTATGTTTAATCCTGGTTGATGGGAGTGGGTGTTAGCGTGGTTTGATGGACAATTTCGGCTGAATTAATGTCATAATCATCCGTAATCGCCCATTAGCAGGCCATAACACGGAGTGCCTTACATCCGTAATTTAGTAGGCTGCTATGCAATGGTTTCCTAAATAGCTGTCTTGTTGGCTTGGCTGTATTGACTACAATTTACCCAACATAATTATAAAGTACCTGGATGACCAACCTCTAAAACACGGATATAACGACATTTTTTAAAAATGAAACCTAGCTAGATCGCCTAAACCCCATGCATACTAAATTTCATGAAAATCTTTGGAGCCGTTTCCGAGATTTAGATTATACACGAATTGCTCGTGGTATGGTATAGAGATGGGTTTCAGCAAAATAGTGACCTTCATAGAATCAATACTAGGAATAGAAACAAATTATACATCTCTAGGTTTCGACTAGAAAAAGGAAATAAATCCTTTATGGGGTGCGCTTCTATAATAAGCTTCCTGAAAATGTAACTAAACTACCTATTAAGAAATTTAAAGAATACGTAAAGGGTAGTCTTTTTAAGAATGCGTGCTTATTATGATATAAATTACTATATTATTAATAAGAATGCATTGTCTCATGTCGGTCTGCCCTCAGACAGTTAATCGACACATTTGAAATGTATAAATTCTCTTGTATTAGTTTTTCGTAGGACCAGGACGAGTTTCTCGCTGGTTCCTCTCGAGTTTGGGTGAGGAGGAATTGGTACCTAAATTCACCTAGTATGTAAGACGTTTCAAAGTGATCCTTGTGATTGTATTGAATAAAGTATATTTTTACTTTGACTTTGAGATAGGCTAAATTAACGAAACCTATTCTCGTTGCTGTTTGACTGGAGACAACATCTTAGATTAAGTGGATTTAAGGCGTGATGTTATGCATGTGTTAGATTCATATTAATACCTGCTCTAATAAGTATAATATATTACACCTAATATCAAGATTTAGAAGTTTATAATGAAAGTTAGTAAAATTACTGAAGTTAAATACCTACTTCTCACATGAGGAATTAAAGCTAAATGTAAGCAAGGATAAATTCAATAAGAAGAGAGAATAACAAATTTACCATAGTATATTCAATTTTCTTTATTCAATAAAATTACAAGGACCACTTAGAATCGTCTTCTTACATGCTAGTGAATCTAGGTGCCGGTTCCTCCTAACCCCAGTTCAAGAAGAATCCGGCAAGAAACTTGTCTGGTCCTAACACTTTTTTGTATGATCCTTTACAATTTTACACAACACAAGTACCCTCCTACAAAATAAACACCATAACGAATATAAGGAAACAATGACAGAATAATTAACTGATACAAATGTATGTAGTTCACAAAGATAATATAGTTTTAAAGTTACCAAATAACCAAACAGAGAATAACACAAAAAGTTAACGGTACACATATTAAATACACACAAATATATTTTAGTACAATATTATTGCAAGGCACTTATCTTTCTAGTTCGGTGGTCACTCCCAATCTACCCGTCTTAGGCTTTAACCTCGCCTTTTATACATTTTTGAAATATATACAAAACATCACACCATATTCATTATTCAACCAATCACAGAAAGCCCATTAAGAATCTAAGTATAATAATGAAAGTTATTTACTTAATAACAATAAAAAGATTTTAAAATATAATTCATGAAACAATGGATTCATAGTTTTGCTATATATGTCTTAATAAAAGAATTATAACGAATTTACCGATTTAGTAAACAATCAAATGAAGGACTTGTAAATATCAGAATAATGAGAACAGAAAATAATAAAGTGAAACATTCGTTAATAAATCTAAAATAATTAATAACTGAAAAATAGTAAGAAAGTATGTATCGAACAATGAAATTTACAATACATAACAATCATTGGATACTTTCGTTCTGAAATCCTAATTTCGTTCTCAAATGTGTGTGATGGTATAATCATTTTTATTACAATAATATTTATTAAAGCATATGTTAATTTAAACCAACTATAAAATAATAATATAAGTATAAAACTGTTTAACTGTTTATCAAAACACCATCTGTGTTTTTAGCTGTGAACTAATTGAATGACAGGTGGATTTTTATTGAATTCTTACGAGTATAATTTCAATTATTCTGTCACATGCAAGTTGAAAATTGAATTGAGTTGCAATTGAATCAATGTGGTGAAAGTATTAAACTGCACCTCAGAGGCTCCTTTAATGCTCATGGCTTGTCTTTTGATCTCATGAGGTTTTTGTTCATCATTTGAGAGTACTGCTATAGCGGACTTAAATTTATCGAACATTTTAAACCATTGGTGTACGACCGGATTCAAACCCACATCTTTAGGACCGGAATACTTAGATGCGACATGGTTATTATTTATAATAACAATAATAATAATGCCGGACATTTCACACAGCATAATCTAGCTTAAAAGTAAGCAGGGCTTGAGTTATGGGAACCACATGACTGAGACTGTCTACTAATATAATTTTTTTTAATACATACATATTATACATAGAACAACACCCAGAGCCGAGACAAATATTATCAGATTATATAAAAATTAGCCCCGTGGCGGGACTAATCAATCCCGTAACATTCTGCGTTTCAGGCGGGCCCACTGCACCTCAGAGGTTATCAGATGTTCTTAATAATACTAGTGGTCGCCCATTGGTCGAAATTCGACCATAATTAAATTTATTGTATTTTTTATGCATAATTTTAAAAAGAAATTGCATTTTGCACTCCTTCTCTATATAAACTATAAGTGTATGAAATTTAATTCTCCTTATTCCGCGCCACTTTCGTAAAAAGGAGTACAAGGAGGAGGAGTTTTTGCTTCATGTATTAATATATAGAGAAGTACTCAAAAATACAGTAATGAAACATTCCGAAACATAGGCTTGTAGGTATGTATTATCTTGAAATATTTCGATATCTCAAAATTATGGACTGACAGACTGACAGATGAAAAAGGTACAATAATTAGATTGAACGCTACGCATGATTTTTTCCACCTCAAAGGTGTTAGCAAACCTTTTTAGGCGCAGTATGAGTATGGACGTACACTCTCTTATTACTTAGAGACGTACTCGTAGGTTTGGTCCATCACAGGTAATGCCATCCAAATTGGAGTGTTGTGGCTTTATAGACAAATAATTAGTGTATTGTGGGGGCACCAAAGCCGAGTTTCCTAAGAAAACAACGCTATATGACGGTTAAAAATTTCGAAGACAAGTGCTAAGATCTCGAAAAGAGCCCCTGAGGCGTTCTTTAATCCTTTCACCACACTTGTTTAAATGAGTGGCACGTCAAGAAGACGAAAAGTAAATATATAATAAACTAGCTGTTGCTCGCGACTTCGTCCGCATTTTTTTGCAAGGAATTGTAGCTTAAATCTATCCCCATGATGCAATTTATCTCCTTGCCAAATTTTATTGATAAGTTTCAAATCAAACACTTCACCACTCATTAAAAAGTTTCCATACAAATATTCACACCGCATTTTACTCTTTTATGAGGGTTATTTTGAAAAATCCATTGTCCATTTATTTTGCATTTAGTTGGTATTTCATACCAACTTTGACACCCCATTTTACCCCATTGTTAGGGTTATTTTAAAAAAATATAAATATAAATACATATTTATATAATAAAAACTCTGAAACACGTATCCATTTATTTTGCATTTTATTTATTCGTATCAAGGTTCAAGCAAATCGCACCACGCGTTAAAAAGTTTCATACATTCGTTTTCACCCCTTTTCACCCTCTTAGGGGTTGTCCGCGCCACAGAGGTCGTCATGCGGAAATTAAGGTCATTCTGTGACTTACGGTTTAAAATTGCCTGTCATTTGACCTTATTTTCGGGACTAGAACTTAAATCGTGATCATTCTATCTGCATTAAGATTATTGCAGTAGGTAGGTGCCTTCTATATACAATATATAGGTTCTAGTTATAGATAACCATGGAACGAGATCGAACTATATGATTATCTACGTTTTAGTAGGTATATATATGTATATAGGATCACGGCGGATGGTACAAACTTTGAGAGGCCTAAAAATTGCCAAAAACTGTGTGAGCTCTGATGAACAAAAACTGCGAAAAAAATTGACAAAAAAAATCGATAACATTTTAGAACCTGCTCACAAAATTTCACGTAAATCGGTTGAGAATTGCGACCTGTAAAGGAGAACATCCGGACAGACGCCGGACATACGAAAGCATTTTTGCCTAAGCTGAAACGGAGACAATCGCTTCGCTCGGTCAATAATGCTGGAGATTTCAAACAGCATCATCTACCCCCAAGTAAGCAAATCGTGTGTCATGAGAACCACATGGCTGATATACCTATTTTTTGTAAATACGTACTTAATAAAATACTACTAAACGTTGATACTAAGTTCCAGAGTCTCTAGCACCACCGTAAATCGATCTTTTATAGAATACATTTCGAAGAATGTGCCGAGGAATTCCATGATCTAATTACACCATCTCCTTTTCACAACAGGACAAGCTGACGTACCATCCATAACTTGTCAGTCTACCACCCTTACGAACAAAGCGCTTTGCTTTGACGATTTGACATTTAACGACCTCTGTGGCGCAGTGGGTCAAGGGCCGGGTGAGACGCAGAAGGTTGCGGGTTTGATTCCCGCTTCGGGACAAATGTTTATATGACCTCCAAGTATTTGTCTCTGGTCTGGGTGTTTCTATGTATAACATGTTATGTATTTAAACAAAAAAAGGATATATGTTGTAGTATATCAGTCATGTGGTACCCATAACTGCTTACTTTGGGGCCAGATGATGCTGTGTGAAATGTCTGATATTATATATTTATTTATTGAAGTGAAAACTTCTTTTAGCGCGGTACGCATATTTTTAGATGAGGTAAAACCTCTGGATTCGCGACCCCGTTACCGTCTGGGGCGAGACGCAGCCGGCTGCCGCGCTCGCCCCATTTGATTATAAACCTTAATTCACATGTTTACAGTCTACTTTTGTATGGAGAAGTTTACTGAGTTAGGTTCTTTGATATAGACGCAGCCGGCTGCCGCGCTCGCCCCATTTGATTATAAACCTTAACTCACATGTTTACAGTCTACTTTTGTATGGAGAAGTTTAGTGAGTTAGGTTCTTTGATATATTATCTACATTCTAACCAAAAAATATTGCATCATCTGTGTTCGTTCAGTATTTGATTGGCAGTCACCATAATTATTGATTTAGAAGTGATTTATTACTAAACTCTAACGCGCCAAAATAAGTTTTCACTTCTGTCGGCACTCCCGGAGTGCAACCCGATTTTTATATATTTATTTATAATTCATACAGTCAAGGATTGGAATACTTCGCCGTCGTCTGTCTGTCCTGAAAACTGCAATTTGGGTCTGTTCAAGTCAAGAGTAAATAGGTATCTTCTAGACCTTCGTGCCCCGTCGTCGGCCGTAAAGTCGCGTACCATCAGGCAAGTTTGTGGTCAAACGTAGGTCTATCTATGATGAAAAAAATAGTTATCTGTAAAGTCGGTTTACGGACGTTAATGATAATGACAACGTCATAAGAAAAGTTCCATACTTTTAACCTATTAAGATGCGTCACAAGCCGAACGCTTAGGCCGATCGTGCCTCTCCATCGTTTGTTCCGCGCTCTCGGTGCACGCGCGGCTTAGTCGAAACGTGAAAAGTTTTCGTGCGACCAGCCGGCGTTCATCGATTTATAATACGTTATCACGTAAAAAAAACATAGTTCGTTTAATAGTATAAAAATAAAACTGAATAGCTTATGTACGTATTCTATTATACTATAGTTTTGTGTTATATTATATAATTTATTTACATTACAGCAATATATAAAGCCCTTTCAATCCTATTTGAGAGTAAATTGCTATACGTTGGGATGATAATAAAACAATTCCTCGAATGAGTGCGTACGCATGTTACCAGCTAAGGAGCTAGACTGGAAAAGTAATTAGACTATAGAAAGACTTACAAATATAGCATTGCATAGACTTTTAGCTAAAATGTATAAAATAAATAGATGAAGCTCATGTTACAACGTACAGAAGGCTTCCGAAGTAAGTAAGCATATGAATAAAGTCATACTGAAATTCGAAATTATTTATTCAATACAATCACTAGGATCAATTCCATACTAGGTAAATTTAGGTGCCAATTTCTCCTAACCCAAGTTCGAGAAAAAATTGGCAAGAAACTCTTCGTGGTTCTAGCGCTTTTTTACATGATCCATCTTATAACTAGCTAAACTATGTTCAATTCATTTCAATTAAATATTCAATTCAATTCAATTCAATTCAATTCAATTCAATTCAATTCAATTCAATTCAATTCAATTCAATTCAATTCAATTCAATTTAATTCAATTCAATTCAATTCGATTCGATTCGATTCGATTCGATTCGATTCGATTCGATTCGATTCGATTCGATTCGATTCAATTCAATTCAATTCAATTCAATTCAATTCAATTCAATTCAATTCAATTCAATATATCTTTATTCAATCAAATCACAAGGACCACTTTGAATCGTCTTCTTACATGTTAGTGAATCTAGGTGCCGGTTCCTCCTAACCCCAGTTCAAGAAGAATCCGGCAAGAAACTTGTCTGGTCTTAGCACTTTTTTGTATGATCCTTGACAATTTTGTTACGGACGCCGAGTCGAGTTGACTGAGCAGATTCATCCCAAGCTTTTTTGTCATCTAAATAATCAGATATTTTATAATATGCTTTAATAGACAGTTTCTGTTTAATTACGTTTTTAAATTTGCCAATCGAAAAATCTAACAAATGAAAATGAAAAAAAAATGAACTATGAAAAACTAATATAAGATTACAGTTGTTTATACTGTAGTAAATCTGTCAGTTAACTGTCTGAGGACAGAGCGACATGAGGCCATGCATTCTTATCAATAACATGGTCATTTATAATTATAAAACGCTTTCTTCAAAGGACTCCCCGTTAATATCACTCAAACACGGAACAAACACCTATGTTTCTTACAGAAACTTATATCCTGGGCGGAAATCGAACCCACAATATACAGCACAGAAGAATAACTACTGCTTTTTTTGAACGACGAGGAATCCTGAGAAAGTTCTAGACGGCCATTCCGCGATGACGTTTAGAATTGACAATTGACCATCGACTAAGACTTTATTAACAAATAAAAAGAGGAAAAACTTTTGAGAGATTCTTCGTCTGTCATTTCATGGAGTAACATAACTCTGCTAATTTAATATTTTTTACTCGTTTTATTGCATTTTTTATTCAGTAAACTTGGCGGAATTTTAATGAATAAATTGTGACTACAGGACGGGTATGGAAAATTGAATTATATGTGTATTGTGGTGCAATGTGATTTGAACGACGAGGAATCCTAAGAAAATTCTAGACGCCATTCCGCGTGACGTCTAGAATTGACAATTGACCACCGACTAAAACTCTAATAACAAACAAACTGACTATAAACTATAAACACTTGACATTGGAAAAATTGACATTAGTATGTCACAGGCCATTGACAAAGAAGAAGAAGAAGAACTTTTGACAGGAGTTGAGAAATGTTTCTAAGTAAGACCGTAAGACTCTACTTATTGCTGTAAAGCTTGTCAAAAATACATCTGCGTACCTTGATACTTAGCCGGTTAAGTAGTTCCAAAAATTACCGCCTTTATGCAAATAAAACCACAAATTTAAGTTAGATTGAGAGATAATTTTTATAAATAAATTAATAAATAAATAAATAATAAAATAAATAAACGCTTTATTACACACAGAAAGAACACACAAATATATGATCGTTAAAAGCGATCTCTTCCAGGCACTCTTTGGATGGACAGGATACAAAAAACAAAAAGACGGCGGTGTACAAAAAGTTACCTCACATACTTATAATCAAGAACATAAAACAAAAATAATAATGCCCATAATTAAATCTACAAAACAATTATTACACAAAGAAAAGTTTTTTTTTCAAAAGACATTCGTTTATCGTTTAAAAGATCCGCCAGTTTTTCTAAGATAAGGAATACGGTACGTTCACATTTTTAGAGAAATCAACTCACGGATGATTTTATTTGATATGAACAGCCCCAGATTAAGTAACTAGCGACAACCAGTCTGAATTTTCGTTCACTGTTGTCGGACAATTTTTTTTGTAAGTGGTCAACAAGCGAGCAATAGGCAGCGGGTAGCTTCTGTAATAAGATATTTTTTTAAAGGTTTTATAGATATTGCTGTCGATACTACTACTTTTCTAAATTAATACTAAAAAGTAAAAAAAAGACCCGGGCATTTAACACAGCATCATCTGGCACCAAAGCAAGCAGAGCTTGTGTTATGGGTACCACATGACTGATATACTACTTATGTATATCCTTTTTTATTGTATATACATATATTATTGTATATTATACATAGAAACACCCAGACCCGAGACAAACACTTGCAGATCATACAAACATTTGTTCCGCGGCAGGAATCGAACCCGCAACCTTCTGCGTCTCAACCGGACCATAGCCCACTGCGCCACAGAGGTCGTCAAAGAGACATCTTCTTATTGTGTCACTAGTTATTTCAAACCAGTGTGGTGAAAGGATTAAAGAACGCCTCAAAGGCCCCTTTCATGTACACGTCTTCGAACTTTTTAGGTTCAACATGTCGGTTTCCTCACTTAGACTTAAATAAACTGATTGAGACCCTGTTAGAAAAGCTAGATCTGGGTTAGGGAAACTAATTTTACGTGCTTTTCCTTACTCAAAATCGTTGAGTGCTAAAGACAATCAGAAAATATTTAATGCCATCAAAAACATAACTTGTAAAAAAAACCAAGTCTCGCAATTCAGTTCTTCTACCGTAAAATGTTTTGACTTTTTTTTATCTTACTAGTAGATAATACTCTATGGGTAAGTATTTTGGATTATTTGGATATTTGGAGGTGAGGTTTTGGATATTTTAGGCGAAAATTCTACCAGCGCGCGTTGTAAGTCAGTACAGGGTTATTACGAATTCATTGACACTATAACTCCAGTCTCCCACCTCCCACCTCTCACCTCCCATCTCCCATCTCCCATCTCCCATCTCCCATCTCCCATCTCCCATCTCCCATCTCCCATCTCCCATCTCCCATCTCCCATCTCCCATCTCAGGAATACATTGTTCAAATTATGCTTTCGGAGAGACAATGTTAGATGATCCGGATTTATTTTACATGTTAAGAACTACTCAAAAGTATTCAAAAATGTTTGTCACGCGGCTAAATCACTGTTTTTGAGAAATAGAATAGAAAGTTCAACTTATAAAATGTATTTACTTATTTATATTTTTTTTATAATTTATAAATAAAAGCTACTTGGAAATTAATAAATAATGAAGCAGGTCTAAGGCCCAAACCAGACAGTTTAAATTAAATATAAACGGTAGGTATATTTTGGCAAAGGAATGGAGGTTGCGAAGGCATTTGATATTTTTTTCTCTCAGATATTCCTAAAATTATAATTTACCCTAACTAACGTAGGTATGACTCATGATTTTTTAAATAAGGTATAATGTCAGATGATATCAATACCCAATAATAATCTATTAGCCCAAGGGTTTCGAGGTAAATAACCCATTATAGAAAAATAGATCCCCAAATACAGGTAAAGAAAATATATTTTATTTGTCAGAAAATATTTGGGCCGAAATCAGTTTTCCTTATTCTATCTGCACTTCAAGTTCCTCAATTATTATCTTGGGAAACACTTTTGTTGTCGGAGGTGAATATAAGCAAAGAAAATTCAGAAGATTCGCAGTATCTACTTTATTTATAAAGTACCTACTATTTATAGTAATGTTTAGAATCCATACTTATATTATACTAGCTGTTGGTCGCGACTTTGTCTGCATTTTTTTTCAAAGGAATTGTAGCTTAAATCTTTCCCCAGGATGCTTTTTATCTCCTTGCCAAATTTTATTGATAAGTTTCAAACCAATCATACCCTCCACCAATTAAAAAGTTTCCATACAAACATTCACACCCCATTTTACTCCTGTATGAGGGTTATTTTGAAAAATCAATTTATTTAGCATTTTAAGTATTGAAACCAAGTTTCTAAGAAATCACACCACCCGTTAAAAAGTTCCCATAAAAACTTTGATACTCCATTTTTCCTCTTTGTTAGAGTTATTTCGAAAAACCCTGAAACACGTACCTATCCATTTATTTTGCATTTTGTTGATTCATATCAAGCACAGATGTGCTTGCGTTGCGTGCGCACCATGCGTTAAAAAGTTTCATACATTGGTTTTCACCCCTTTTCACCCTCTTAAGAGTTGAATTTCAAAAGATCCCGTCTTAGTGGGTGGTTTTGCTGTAAAAGGAAGCTACCTTCCAAATTTCAGCTTTCTAGCTTCAGCGGTTTCGGCTCGGCGATGAATAGTCAGTCAGGTTAAGCTCTTTTATAGGTATAGATAACAAATTTGAAAAAGTGGGACTGTTTGTCACCTTTTCACAGCTAAACGGCTAAACAGAACCTGATCAAATTTGATACGGAGATAGTTTATAGAAAGATAAAGAACGTCGATGATATAAACAATTACTTCTCTGAAGTTGTAACATGGTTCAGGTAAACAACTTATTACTAAAAGAAAGAAAAACGCAATGCTTTTATACTGCCCAATGAAACCAATGTAAAAATAATAAAAACGAAGAATTAGATTTCGTCGAGACCACAGTATTCGTAGGCCTTTGATAAGAACCTCGAATGGGGCCCGTATAGATTCTTATTGCCGAAGAGTCTCAGCTCTGTGGCATACGCAATCAAAAAGACCCGTTACTTAACCGACATAGATACCTCTAAACTCATTTACTTTAGCTACTTTCACAGCATTATGTCTTACAGAATTCTGTTGTGGGGAAGTGCTGCAGACTTTAACACCATATTTGTGTTGCAGAAAAGGAGTGCTTGTGCAATTTATGTAACCTTGACCCAAGGCTACCTAGCCACTATATTCGGATATTCATTTATTTCACCATATCGTTACATTTACAAAACATTGGTATATCAAAAAATAACAGTCATTGTTATTTTTATTTAATATGCCATACTTATGTTAACTAAACTCTAACTAATCTAACTAATTGATTCGTATTGATATCCGTTTACACCAAAGAAAGGGTCGTGACGGAAAATCTTGATAGAAAAATCTTACATTTTTTCGCCACTTCATTCCAAAAACCATTAACAACCTCACCGAGAACGTAAGCTTAGAGCTATGGGTAGTTGGCACAGCTATGTTTTACAGGCCGTTGGTAGTAGGCAAGGCACTATGAATGCAAATCAGAAAATAAACATCTCATGTGGTAAAATGAGTGACATACAAAAAATATTTTTATTTTCCTTTTTTGGGTAGTTGTTTTGTTGCTAAAGGCAAATTATTTATTACGAGCTTTAGGTATTCAACCTTGTTTTAAAGGTTTTAATTTCCTAGTTCTTTGTAGATGTCGTTTCCTTTTATTGCGAGTGTTCAAATTGTTAAGCATATATATTTAAATAAATAAATATATAATAAATATTGATGGACAATGCATACAACACCATCTAGTCCCAAACTAAACATAACTTGTATTATGGTGACTAGATGACTGATAGAATACTTATATATTTTTAAATACATACTTATGATACTTTATGACACCCATACAGCCCTCAACCTACAGCGCAGAAGGCAGAGCTACTACCAACTGAGCTCACAGGCCAGTCAAATGGAATGTACCTATGTTCACAAAAATAAAAAAATAATATTACTACTAGAATCTTTTAAAGGGCATTCTATAAAAAGGTTCGAAGCGACGTGCTATATATATCTATTGGAAAATCATAAATCATCTCATAAAATATCTGGTTATTTAGATAACAAAATAAGCAACCATTAAACCAAAGTTTTTTTATTAGTCTTAAGACCAGACGAGTTTCTTGCCGGATCCACCTTGAACTTAACCGGATTCATCTTGGATTCAGGAAGAACCGACACCTAGATTCACGTAGTACCTATATGAAGACGATTCAAAATGGTTCTTGTGATTTTGATAAATAACAACTTTTATCTTTCTTTATTTAGTAATTACTAGCATCAATTTTTTCATTTTTTTGTATTATAATATTTTAATGTTAAATAAAAAAGTTTATTTACAGAAATAATTACAGAAATGTACAGATTAATATACAATTATATAAAATACACGTGAAACAGTTGAGCTATTTAAGGACCGTTTAAAACGATCTATTATATACTTACATACATTTTACGTTTAATATTTGAGCTAAAGATCATTTACAACGATCATAAATTTAGACAAGAGGCTGATTGGCTCAACTGTAATCTTTAAAACAAGGTAAGTACATAGGTAAAATAAGATTTAGTACATCAAAGATAGATGGTTATATATCTTCATTGAACACATATATATACACATAACACATATATAAACTTACTTAGTTTGTTAAAACGTTAACGACCGTACAATGGGCTTGGCGGTTTTACACCAAAAGCTTTACTTACGCTGAGAAGAAATATTATTAGAAAGCTTTATACCTAGAGATAGTAAACGGCCTGACGTAAAGAGGTACTTAAGACCTGTCTAAAAGCGCAACACGTAGCTAAGACTCTTGCGGGTTTATTGCCTTCTAATAACCCACCCTGGCTCACAACTCTTTAATATGTTTGAGCAGCCGCGCCAATCTCACCTATATACTGCTTAGCTATAGGTACTTTACTGTAAGTCTATTTTAGTTAATCGTTTTTATAAAATATCTCAATGACCATAATTCTATAATTTCACTGGCATAATTACACAAACGATCTGATTTTAGTTTGCATCAAAGTTTAAATTAGTGAAATACTTATAACCTGTAGAGTTGCGTTGCCACAGCTGGACAAAATGGCCCTCGTCAGTCGTCTTAACAAAAAGTCCTATATATGTTATATCTACTGCATTGGTCACGGCATCACTGTTAAAGAATTTGAATGATTTTTCTTATTATATACTATTGACACGTAAAATAAAATAAAAATACATATTGATGGACAAGAAAATATTTAAAAAAAATAGAAAATAAACCAAAAATAACTAACAATGCTCATGTTCATGCCACGGTATAACACCCAATCTTACAACCCACAAACCCAAACGAATATATGTTCGGCCTTTGTCCCATTGCGCAAAAAGAAACATTTCAATCACCATAAACTACCCCTAGTCTCAAAAGGGATAATCCTATCAACACACACTCATCAGATGAACAAGAAATTGTTGTCCTACCCTCCAATAACGGGTTACGATTCAATCCAGACAATAAATATAGCCTGAGACGTTCGTCCTCCTGTGCTGCGATTATATAATTCTGATACGTACAAAACATTGATACGAGTTTTCAGTTTATATTGATGATTGATTGGTAGTACAGAGATTGATGTTGTAACATATGCATGGAGAAACCGAATGTAAGTAATATCAAATTCATCAGTCGATGGAAATAAATCTTACCAAATCTTATTAATAGCTTAACTACAAAAAACTAATAAAATATTACAGTAGTTTACTAATAAATCTGTCAGTTACTCGTAACTCTCTGAGGGTAGAGAAACATGAGGCCATGTCTCCACAAGAGACTATACGATAATTTGAATTTGACAACGAAATAACTGTCAAATCGACTGAATTCGGCGAAGATTTCAACGACGCAACGACATCGTTCCGATATATCGCTTTGCCGCGAATAGAAATTGATAGGAATTGATTGTATCAAGAAATCTATAATAACTACACAGCTCTTCAGCTCTTTCCTGTTGCCGATTGAGTGATAGTGTCATGTAAGGCGGGAAACTTTTCCAATTCTGATAATATCATTGGCAGCCAACTGACAGCAGTTGTGACTTTATTTTCACCTGAGTATTTTCTCTTCTAAATATATCTCTGTCATTTACTGTGTACCGGGCTATCGGTATCTTATTTGAGCTGGATTTAACTGCCCTATCAGCTCAATTGGTGGTGAATAATAATCAGTACCTGGATGATCCAGCTTTTCTAGGGATAAAATACGGATAAAAACGATGTTTTTAAAATTGAAACCTAGCTAGATCGATTTATCGCCAAACCCTCTACAAACTAAACTTCATGAAAATCGTTGAAGTCGTTTCCGAAATTTAGATTATATATATACATATATAAAAGAATTGCTCGTTTAACCCTTTAATTCGCAGTGTTAATCCTGACCAACATAATAAACAAAAAATCCTGCCCCGGTATGTTATTTTGTGAAATGTTTGATCCATGGCATAGCAAAAACAAAACGCAACTGAATAAAAATGATAGCTGGCAGCATTTGTCACTATTATTATTTACTTTCGTAAGATGGCGCCGAGGCCACCCGTACCGTGCGGATCGATGGTAAATATTTATTGAAATAATTTATTTAGCCTAATTTTATAGTTATTGTACATTATCACTTACTTTCTAAAACACACATTTTATCGATACATGTGTAAAACATCGAATTTGATTTATAAAATAAGGATTTAGAAGGTTGCCAATCCGTATGTTGATTGTCACCGACACTGCGATGCATCACGTAAAGTACTGAGCATTTTGAATGTTGTTCCCTAACAACACTGCTCATTTGACTAGTGAAGTGTATGCCATTTTCTATGTCGTTTCTAAACAACACTGCTAATTGATTAATGATAAAACTAACTTTGCATTTTTCACTAACTTTATAAACTGGTTGTTACTAACTATGCAAGAATTATTTTTTGTGATGTGTTTGCTTACTGGATATGCTTTGGGTGCGGTTTTGCATGTTTGTTTTTGTTTGCTTGCTTCAGAAATGTTTCTTGCCAAAATGGCAACGAACGCGAAAAATTATGGCACTTGTACCACCTGAAAAGGCACAGTCAGACAGTAGTAGCTACTCTTCTGAAGACAAAGTCATAATTCAGCAGCCTAGGCTGCATGACGATGACGATGATAACTCCACATTCTGCAGATCTGAACCAAAGTCCTATCCCTCGTCTCTGAATAACCTAGACATTTATGGAAGTTCTGACGATGAAATTGTCAGCTCATTTTAACCAAGCATTGTCTGATGAAGAAACTATTCCATTATCACCCGTTATCAATCAAATGTTCCCTACTGGTGGATCACAGGAACATCTACCCTTCATGCTGAATTCAGTATCATCTGTCTTATCGCCACTGACGAGCACACCAGCTACTACAACTCGTTCAAAAAGAAAGGCTCATACTGCACCTAAGGTTGTGTCAAAGCGATTTAAGAAGTATGTAAGGAAGTATGTATGCCTCTGACATTTAAATGGAAAACCGTCAAGTTTCAACATCCGCCAACAGTAGAACAACCCCAATATCATACTCCTTATGATGCAAGCATCAAATCACCGCTAGATTATTTCTACACATTGTTTTCGGAAGATATTATCGATATAATTAGGGATAACACGAATTTGTATTCAGTACAAAGTGGAGCTGCCAAATGCATAAATGTCACAACGGAAGATATAGATGTCTTTTTTGACAACTTTTTTACTTCTTTGGAGTTGATTCACCATTCACCATCTGCGAAACGAATACGGTCTTTTCAGCTTAGGAACTGTAAGAAGTAACTGATTGAGAGGTTGTCAAACCTTGTGACTTTCTGATAAGGCACTTGCTAAAAAAGACAGAGGTGCAACACGAGGTAAGCAAGAGGTACAACAAAGTTGTTATGCTGGCAAGTTCATTTCTTGACTCTCATCCAAAAGAGAAAATAAAGCGATACTCAAAAGAAGAAAAATCAAGAGATGATGTAGATTGCCCTCAAATCGTAAAGCAATACAACGCTCATATGGGTGGGGTAGATTAAGCCGACATGTTGATCTCATTATATCGCTCCAGCTTCAAAACAATAAGGTGGTATATGGCACTATTTACCCAAGCTCTTGACATCTGCGTCAACAATGCCTGGCTGTTGCATAAAAAATATCGTCCAGATATTAAAAATCAGATGACTCTCAAATCATTTCGAATTGGTATAGTGCAGAGCTTCTTCAAAAAAACAGAACACCGCAGGCTAAATCCAATGAAAATGAGGCGTGTGTGCAGATTAAAGCTCCTGTCGCTCCAAGGCCACCAGATTCAGTGCGTTATGACAATGTGGGACACCTTCCAATATTTGTGTCTCAAGGACGGTGTAAATATTGCAAAAAAGGATACACAGGTGTGTGTTGCACTAAGTGTAACCTTAGGTTGTGCATGTTAGAGAAAATAAATTGTTTCTACCAATACCATGTCAAGGTGTAAATTATTATTTTGCATGATTTTTTTTTGTTAATTTGTTTAATTATATTTTTTTGATTGATAATGGTGATTTTTGATGAAAATAAATATGTTTCTTTGTAACCTATATTTTATTTGATTGTAAACCACCCCAGTTTAGAGGCAAACTCAAATTAATCAATTATTCAAATCAGTCGAGGCATTTTTGTGAGACGCACGGCAATTGATTTTTTATATATACAGATAGATATATTATACTATTGTGGTCACTTTCATGTCAGTTCAAGGATAAAAGAATCGCAGCAATTTTAGTTAGTTTTAGGTCACTCATGAAACTACAGAACTACAATCATTGTGCAGTATTTCTTATCAAAATTGTAGTTTATCCACAGTATACGATCTTACTGACTTAACATACCTATTTCAATAGAATCCATTGTATTGCAAATAGTAAGAGAAGTTTAATGAAGGTTCTAACAATGAAGGTTGACAATAAAGTTAATAATAATAATAAATATTGATGGACATTGCACATAACACCATCTAGTTCCAAACTAAGCTTGTATTATGGTGACCAGATAACTGATAGAATACTTAAATGTCTTTAAATTTAAACACATACATATGATACTTTATATCAGAACAGAACAAACATCTATGTTCATCTCACAAATGTTCTGGGAGGGAGTAAAATCCTAAGCCTACCGCACAAAAAATAGAGCTATTACCAACTAAGCCGAGTGTTTTTTTTTCCACAGAAGAGGAGGAAGGTACAGAACTTGAGCTAGAGGCTCTGTACAGGAGGTACTGCGTCAGACTCAAGCACGCTCTGTTCGTGGCGGCGCTGTGCGTCACTTTACTGTGCAGCGTCGTGCTTCTATGTGTAGTCTGCGTGCAGCATTCAAATGTAAGTATATATATCGTCATATAGATTGATAAGATTATCTATCGCTACAGTAGATCTATGGTATTGTAGTGGTAGAAGTTAGATGGTAGCGGTGCCTAAAAGCTGTGTAGAAGTGTTTTTAGGATTCCGTATCTCAAACAGAAAAAAATAAACTTTAGAATCTTTTCGCTTTTCATCTGTATGTCAAAACCCTTTTTCTCAAAAACGCGAGGAGATATAAATACATAAAAATGCCGGTCAATCCACACAGAGTCATCTAGCCCTAAAGCAGAGCTCGTGTTATTGGTATGACATGACTGATATACTACTCATATACTTTTTTGTTTTTCCTTTGTAAATATGTATGTATCAAGTAGAAATTAATATCAAACAGGTCTGCGATCTCTTCAAAACAAAACTATTTTCTAAGTCATCTGATTATCTGTCCATTGTATTTAGTTAAACGCGCAACTTCAACGAGAAACTAAAATAAAAAGCTTTCATAAAAAAAATATTTATACTGTTCTTATAACATATTTGTTTTATGCTACGAAGTTTTTAAGTCATAGCTTTTAGTTGCTACGATCGCTACGGGCCTACGAACACTCGTAGACCTTAGATTACCGAAGCTACAAACTAAGTTACAACCGTACTGGTTTTTATGTGCGTGTGTGTGTTAGTTTGTGAGTTATTCAACTTCTAACTGCTCGACAGACGGCAAACATTGTAGGTGAACATGGAATAACTAGGCAAGGCTAATAAATAGGCTACACACGGGAATAGCCACCATCAGCAGCTTATAAGTTTAATAAAATAAATAAATAATGCTGGACATTTAACACATTATCACCTAGCCCCAAGCAGAGCTTGTGTTAGGGGAAATACTTGACGGATATAGTACTTATAAGTATACCTTTTTTTTAATACATACATCATTTATTCCTTCGATTACCTCTGTGGCCCAGTGGGCTGAAAAGCAGATATTGCGAGCTCGATTCCCGCCGCAGGTAAAATTATTGTAGGATCTGCAAGTACTAATCTCGATTCTTTATATGTACGTATTTAAAAGTATGCAAAAATAAACAAACAAAAAAGTATATTATTAATATATCTGTAGTGTGTACAATACAAGTTTATGCTTACCTTAGGGGCAGATAATGCTGTGTGAAATTTCCGGCATTATCTATTAAAATTATTATTTTTTTACATCATCTGTGTTACAAATTAAAATAAGTCCATTCGTTTGATAGTGGTGAGTGGCCCCATATGTGTATGTATGTGGTAGAGTTATGTGGTCCATGAAACTTTATTGAATAAAGCTCCGTAAATTGTGTAAAGGATTTTTACCTGCAGTAGCTGTAAGTACCAACAGACTCGATAGGCTTTTAAAAGTGGTCTAAAAGCCTTTGTGTCCAGCAAAAGTTTTCATATCATATTGTTTATAAACTAGCTCCGGCTTTTTGCAGTGTACGCAACGTGATAATCTTATAATGCTTACATTATAAGCTTGATATATTAAGACGATATCAGTGGCGCAGTGGTCAAAGGTCCGCATGAGCGGTGAATTTAGATACTGAATCCTTGTATACTTAAGTCATGTCTGAGATTAAACAGGCAAGAAACTCGTCTTCGTTCTAGCGCTTTTTAACCGACTTCAAAATAAGGAGGAGGTTCTCGATTCAGTTGTAATTTTTATATATTTTTTTTATGTTTTTTTTCTCATAACTACATAACATAACATAACATTTATAAAACGATTAAAAAAAATATTTTTTATGTGAATTTGTCCCACAGAAATGTCATCAAAATAAGTTCTATATATTATCCAAGTAAATGAAATTTTGTATTTTTATATAAATGAAGTTTTATATATATGAACTTTTTAGTTTTAAAACGTAATTATTTGTATAATCCTTTTTTATCAACATAAAATATTTATTTAAAAACTAATTCTATCTAGCAAACTGAAACTTTGTAAATAATGCGACTACCCTCCTCGCACACTCTTCGCACGGCCCCCATAAACTCTTAGTCAATGGTCTGAGTTAAGTGGTTTACCAAAAGTAGGCATTATATGAACTAAAGCCCTTAGTGAAACTTTTCATCGCTTCAAGAAATAATGCTTCAAAAGGTTTCAACAATTCATTCCTGATGATTCATGTCAGTCACAGACATGGTTTTAATTCTATTTTCTGAGATTAATTATGCTGACGGCTTTTGTTATTTTTAACCGACTTCAAAAAAGGAGGAGGTTCTCAATTCGACTGTTTTATTTTTATTTTTGTTATCTTATAACTCCGTCATTTGTGAACCGATTTGAAAAATCTAATTCCATGTGAAAGGATATACTTCCGGATTGTTCCCATATAAATTTCATAAAAATCGGTTCAGTAGTTGATGAGTTAGGTTTTAAAATAAAAAAAACTGAAAAAATATGTCATTCACTTGAATAAAACGAAATTTTGATATTTACGTGAAGTCGGTTGTCCTTTTAGTTTTTAAAACTAATTATGGATAAATGTATGTAAAGTATATTTTGTGTATGGAAAACGTTTTTCCTACGGTTTCTAAAGAGGCAATTGGACCTCACCTACCTCGATCGATTCCACGGGGGCCAAGATGTCAGCCAAGGAGGACAAGGTGGAATTCTAGGGTTAGCACAGCTGTCCTAGATTCAAGGGATCTTAGAAGACACTAAGACACTCACAGCAGTGAGTCCGCAAACACAGCATGGTTGCTAGAACATGCAGCTTTGAGGAATTTACACGATCACAATTGATTTGAAACGGAACGTCCAACCATCTTAAAGCTCATAGTACACCTGCCGCAACCAGCGCAATCGTTGAAATGAATTTGTGGTTAAACTTTAGTAGTGCGTCGCACGAAAATGAAGGAAAAAAAAACCTCCCCCCTGGTACCACCCCCATACAAGGTATTGCCCCGTTCTCGAGATATTTGAATAAATGTAACCTAACCTCAAAAAAAATATTCTAGTTTAAATTACCAGTCCAGATGTTACATACCAGTCCAGATGTCCAGTAGATCAAGGGTCAACAAGGGTCAATCGTGAAGGCAGAAAATCGGTGTCCAGTGTATAAGCGTAGGTCAATCGTTTAGGTAAACAAACAAGGTCCAGAAGATAAGATAAACCAAACAACCAAAGTCGTCGAAAGAAGCCATATGTCAAAGACATCGGTTTTTTACGTATGGCGCGATTTGGCGCGGTTACAGTGACACATGACAGATTTTTTAAGTTTCGTTTGCATCCATTTTGCACAACATGATAAACCACAGATAACAAATACGGCAAAGATCAGATATACCGTGACCTTGTATTATTTTCTGGCGCTGCGGCGGCCGCTGCCGCGGCACGGTCGCTACGCTCGCTCGCCTTGCGCGTTTTTTTCTATACTCCAACTTAACCTACCTAGTGATAGGCGATAAGTAACCAAGTGAGATATACTGTGACCTTGTATTATTTCCTGGCGCTGCGGCGGCCGCTGCCGCGGCACGCTCGCTGCGCTCGCTCGCCTTGCGCGTTTTTTTCTATACTCCAACTTAACCTACCTAGTGATAGGCGATAAGTAACCAAGTGAGATATACTGTGACCTTGTATTATTTCCTGGCGCTGCGGCGGCCGCTGCCGCGGCACGCTCGCTGCGCTCGCTCGCCTTGCGCGTTTTTTTCTATACTCTAACATAACCTACCTAGTGATAGGTGATAAGTAACCAAGTGAATTATACCGTGACCTTGTATTATTTTCTGGCGCTGCGGCGGCCGCTGCCGCGGCACGTTCGTTACGCTCGCTCGCCTTGCGCGTTTTTTTCTATACTCCAACATAACCTACCTAGTGATAGGTGATAAGTAACCGAGTGAAGTGAAGATAAGCCAAAGTCGTCGAAAGAAGCCATAACAAAATCACTGACAGGATTTTTACGTTTCGTTCAAATCAATTTTGCACACATGTTAAACCATAGACAAGAAATACGACAAAGTAGATTATTATCTGTCAATTTTTACGTAGTTTTATCTGATTTATTCAATTTGAGGTTAAAATTGTTTTATTATTATCTCGAAAACTAAGAATAACCTAATGTTATTAGTGGTAAAAATGTAATCAGAAAGCAAAACCCTACCAGATGTGAGTCTTTTCACCCTCCAATTCGTGCGACGCACTACTAAAGTCAAGCCGCGGCGCGGCGCGGCGCGACGGCGCCTGTCGCGGCCTGTACGGGCGCGTCTGCGTTGGTTCTAGCTCAATTCATTTCACCTGCAGCGGTGCATGCGCATATACACGTGATGGAGTGGACGAACAAACTAATTTTCGAGTTTTTAATTCTGTACGAAAATTAACCATCGATTTGGAATAGTGTGTCGCCACAACATAAAAATAAAAACGATGTCCATGATGCGTGGTTAAGGATCAAAACGAGTTTAAATGATGGAACTATAGTATCAAGGAGTTAAAAAAGAAAAAAGATAATTTGATGTCTACCTACTGAAAGTTAAAATCTAAAATCAAAGATTCTATGAAAACGGGTAGTGGAGTCGATGACATTTATAAACCGGAATGGCCATTCTATGACATAATGGCAAAATTTTTAGATGATGTATATAAGCCAAAATGACTAAAACTACAATAATGGTGAGTAACGTTTACTTGTATTTAATAATAATAGTAGGTACTTATATCTAATTATCATTCTATTCTACTATTGGAAAAAATTGTACCTATGACATCAACAGTATTATTTTAATTTAATTATTATTACTACCATATCGAGTATTTACCTCGCAGCACGTCACGTAAAGTCAGCTACAGCTCAATCTACCCTCGTCGAATGGTTTTTTTTGCTTTAGAACTAGGTAGAACTGTATGTTGACCGGTGGCTGACTATACAAAGGACGAATCTCGTATACCTAGGTTAACCTAGGTATACGACAGGTTAACGGTATAACAGGTTGTTTTGCCACGAAACTGCGCCATTAGTTACAAAGTATTCAGCAAATTTATCTCTGATGCTTTTGGCAGTAACGGCTGCTCGTCTAGGTAAAGATCTCAGTGGTAGTAGGGAACTCATTCTTTCTTGGTCATTTCGCCAAGAGCCAGAATTAATAACACCTTCATAATCAGTGTCAAAAATGCCAACTGGTGTGTATATTTGCCTTGATTTTTTAGATCTCCTTAGAAAGTTGTGTAATAAGACACAAGTCTTAACTATGTCTGTCACCTTGTCGGGTTGTATCAAAATAGGTTTCCTTAGTACTCTGAAAACAGAAGACATTATTCCGAAAGCGTTTTCGACTATTCGCCGAGCTCTTGACAGACGATAGTTGAAGACTCTTTCTTTTGTTCCTTTGTTATGATTCCCAGCATATGGCTTCATCATGTTAATAGTTAGGGCAAATGCACTATCAGCTACAAAAACGTAGGGCATCAATTCTTCTTTTAATGGTAAAAAATCTGGTTGCGGTAAATCCAATTCAAAACCGCATAGTTTTTTGTACAACTCCGTGTTTCTGTACACACCACCATCGCTTATTCTTCCTTGGCAACCACAGTCCACAAAAATGAAGTTAAAGTCAGCGTCAACCATAGCTAAAAGTACAATGCTGAATGTTCCTTTATAGTTGATATATTCAGAACCACTGTGAATCGGATTTTGTATCACGACATGCTTTCCATCTAGTGCCCCTAGACAATGAGGGAAGTTCCACTTGTGGAAAATTCTTCTGCAATCTCCAACCATTCATGTGATGACTGTGGCAACTGTAACAAAATAATATGTTTATTGTAAATTAGGGCAGAATTGACAAATATTTTATCTTTCGCATTCGATTTGAGACAGCTTATATCAAAGGTTTACGTTTCAAGTGACAAATTTGAAAGCCATAACAAAAGGTAAAAAGTTAGAATTGTCTAACTTTTATTTTGTATTTTGTTTATTGAAACAAAAAGATGAAATGTCTCATAATAATATATTTCGTTCTCGATTACTTTCAGGTATCAGGTGAAAGTGAAGATGACAGTAGAAACTAGATGAGATTCAAAATCGTATGGACGAAGCATACACTTATCTCAAACAATTAAACCAAATGCCACGAAAAGATTTATCTTCTTTATATTGTGATTTGTTAGCAGAAAAATTGAGGGGTCTACAGGAACATACATGAGAAGTAGCTATGTTAGAAATTGATAATTTGGTGTTTAATCTGAAACGACGAGAGAAAGAACACCAATTTCATCAACCAGGTTACAGCACTGGAGTAACTGCCATCAGACCTCCGTGGTCCTTGAACCAGAGCCCCTACCATTCGCCACAGTATTCACCGTCATCTTCATCACAGTCGTCGACCTACCAGAGCCCCGATCCACATACTCCTTCACAAGCACTAGTATATACTCAAACCCTACCTAATCCCCAACAACCGACAAGTATCCAGTCTCCACAAGGTTCACCATGTTTTCCACCTCCATTTCGTCCTCAGCCATCGTCTTCATCGCAGTCGCCGGCCTACCAGAGCCCCAATTATTCGCAGTCATCACCACATACTTCCTCGCAAGCACCATACACTGAAACTATTCCTAATCCACAACTATCGCCAAGTATTCGTACCAATCAGACTTCAGATACACTATCACAAAAAAAAATTAAGAGTCTCAAAATGGATATATTTTCTTGAAATAAATATTATTAAGAACGTAACAACTTACTTTTATTTCTTCCTTTAATTCTTGCATTATGGCTTTGCAGACCTCGTCAACGCATCTTGAGACTGTTTGTTTTGAAACCTTAAACAAGTACGATAGGCTTTTGTAGCTATCTCCAGTAGCCAGAAATCTCAGTGCAATAGCAAATCGGGCTTTAATGGGAATGCACTGTCTCATTTTTGTATCAATCTTTGAAATATGAGGGCCAATCTTATTTAGAAGGAACGTAAAATCATCTTGAGACATTCTGCAGAAATTTTCAAATGTTCTGCTAGGTTCCCGTACCAAATCGCACAGCATATCAGTTGCATTATATCTGTAAATAATAAAGAATAATTATGGTTCTATTGCTGAGATCGGGTTCGGGTTATTTAGTTTAGTTAGTTAAAATTACCAACCTCGATCGGCTCTTGTTGAATGACGACACCCACCAGCGTCGTTTCTTCTGCTTTCTTTTTTCTTGGTTTAGTAAATGTTGACCACTGAATAAAACCACAGCGGCTGCATACGCAGCCATGCGCTCCGTATCACTAAACATGTTGGACTGGCGGTAACAGCAGGCCGGTACAGGCCGACACACGCCGTGGGAACTGGGAACGGCTCGGCGCGAGACGCAATCAGACGGGCATTCACAGGCGTGGCACAGTACGGCCTGGCCTGTAATATCACGGGCCGTGGGACCACACTTTACTTGGGTTCCTTTTCAAAATACTGTTCGGAAATTGGAATAGGAATAAATCATTTGGCGGACTTGGAGTAAAAATTGTTGTCATTTGACCTATAATGAAAATAACCACAGCTACCGGCTAATCTATGAAGAAATAAAATAAAAATTACACGTTAGAAATGGATTCCCATACACTTTTCTCTCCCGTAGACTTTTCCGTCCCGCATTTTGGTAGGCATGAAATGTTGTACTTTCTTAGTTATATTTGGAAAGGAATGGGCAAGTTTCTCAGTAAGTGTGGTATAAAAATCTTTTCATTGCTCTACTTCTATCTGCACTTGCAATCTATCATGTTCATATATCGTACTCTATTCTCGTGTAACTTTTACTAAGCACGTGCATACTAGACCTAAAGGTATCGTAGGCATCTCAAATTATCGGATGCTACACAGCCTGAAGGTTAATCCGTAATCCAATTCCACGAGCAAGAGGGCTCTCGACTCTGGCTTAATGCAATTTCTATAGTGTTACGTGTAGGCACTGCATAAGCTATCAGACAGCAAAGTTCCATAGTCTCAGTAATACCATCCGGTACATTTATGCTTCGATAGATTTAATAAGTAATCGAAGCACAATGTGTTTGAAAGCAGCTATTTAAAGTTTGTTTAAAATGTTTTTATTTCATGTTTTTCGTCTTACGTCCATACAAAATTAATAAATTAGCCACACGCACAGTAAATGCTTCCTAAGTCAGTAAAGATAATAATGACTAGTGGTCAGGTCCCAATTCAACAAATTCTAATTAGGATAGAAAAAAAAGCCCTTTAAGTCTAACAAGTCGGGCTATTACTCAAAATCCAGTTAAACCTGAGTATCCATGATAACGTTCCTTGTATTTACATTATATATCCAACTTTTTTGTATAATATTTTGGGTTTCTCTAAACTGCAGTTTTCTCGTAAAGAGGGAAACCCTGACCTCTATCAATAATAGGCACATCATTGTTTAATGTCGGCAAGGTCGAGACCTTACATTACAGAGCAAGAGCAGCAAGAGGCGGACAGATAGACAGACAGACGGACATAGCAAAACAATTAGGGTACCACGTGGATTTCGGAAACCTAAAAACCTTTATGTGTGATCTGTGATCTTTATCAGTGATCTGGATTAGTTGAGCTATCTATGGATCGTTTTAAACGGTCCTTAGATAGCTCAACTGTTTCACGTGTATTCTATATTATTGTATATTATTCTGCTCATTTCTGTAATTATTTCTGTACATAAATGTGTCATTATATGTGCTAGTTTTAAAAACCTTTACAATTTATATATTCTAGGGTCGGTATATCTCAATCCACGTTGATTATTATTGATTGTTACCAAAATTATCGAAATCGAAGAAATCCACGTAATATTATTCACAACTTTGTCTTGATTCAGTAAAAGTATTTTTTGTTTTCAGGGGTCATATACTTACACCATCATATTACTAGTGCTGTACTGTCTATATTGGTTTATGTCTAAAGCTAAGTGAGCTATCGGATAGGTATTACCTATGAAGGCGCAGCACTAAGGCAACCACATTTACGGTAGAATGCATTTCCTTGGGGTCGAGTAGGGTGACCATCAACTATAATAATGTTTGAATCTGAACACTGTACCAAATGGCGTCTAAGTGCACTTACTTTTAAAATAGTAAGCACTGAGGATTTCTACGTGGAACTGATCCCAGATGAGTGCTGCTTGGAGACTGATGATGGCTGATGGCTGATGACGATTGCGATAGTCTTCAAATTATTCGGGATTAGTTCTTTTGCTGACTAACAGAAGAGCTAGCGATAGAGTAGGAAAACTTGAAACAAGCCTGGCTCGGTGCCAGCCATTATGCACCTGCAACCGAACCGACACCGCATGTACTGATTCGTCTTTCCTGCGGGTTCTCTCGGCAAGCGAGAGAGGTAACATTTAGGCTTACCTAAGTGTACGAAAGGAGCCTCTGAGGCACACTTTAATCCTTTCACCACACTGGTTAGAAATAACTAGTGACACGATAAGAAGAAGGTGGGTACCTACCAGCACAGTGCCAGGTATTCTGCCTCCAAGCACTAGGCGAATAAACGAAAAAACTTATGTCTAGGGCCTGCATTGTGCGTATGATACCTCCTGGGGGCCGACCTCGATAATTTTAAACGTTTGAACCAAGGCTAAACGAAAGTCAAAACTTTATTTTTGACATATTTCGTACCGCTCTAATCACTATAACGGAAACGATTTAGCTCTAATTTGAATTATACGTTAATCAAACGTTGCGGGATCGCGTTATTTTTGACACTGTTTTCAAACGAACAAATATATCACGTATTTTGTCAATATTTTCAGCACAGTAAGGAAGGCATATGTGTTGCCTTAGGGCAAGGTTCGGTATAAATAGCTGTCGAACTGTTAGCAGTTTACAGGACTTATTATAATACTAGCTGACCCGGCAAACGTTGTTTTGCCATATAAATATCTTTTATAAAAAATATTTTTTTTTTCATTAAAAGTATCTTATGTTACTTCTAATACCTCCAAGAATATTTGTAAAAAGTTTCATAATGATCAGTTAAGTAGTTTTCGCGTGAAAGCGTAACAAACAAACTTACATTCACATTTATAATATTATAGTAGGATATTAGTAGGAAAGAGAAAAGGTCGGTAGGTGGCTTTAGGATTGCCCTTTGAGTTCTTTCTTCAGCTAATATTAAAGTTCTAAACGCCCCGCCCCATGATGTTATACAATAAGAAATTATTGTTTGACATAAAGCAAGATGTTAACATATAAAAGTGTTTATGAAGGTATTCAATGCACCTGCAATGCATCTGGTGTTGCAGTTGTCTATTGGCCACATTTGCTGCTTAACATCAGGCTGGACGTTATCCTAATTTCCTCCAAATTGTATAAGAAAATAAGTTAACTTACTGAATTGGATTTTTAAATCAGACTAACACAATTATGCTAATAGTTACATTAATCGGTTAGATAATTAGTTACATAGATAATAATTTTAAATTCAATGTAGATTGACAAATTCCGTTTCGGCGCATTCTTAGCTAGGATAATAATATATGGGTCCTACAATAATTGCTTCCTTTGATATTCAGTACCACAAAGCAAAACTTTGGATTCGGACGGAAATATTCTATTTGCAAGTCGTCTCAAATTCAGAAAACGTCCCTTTGTCAAAACATCCAAGATTTTTTGGAGGAAATCTGTGACTCACCAGTTTTTCTGTTAGAATTTTTCATGAATAATCTTGAATACAATTTAAGAGCGTCTTGACAAAGTGTCCTACGAAAACTTGAGCCATGGTGTCTTTAGATTTCAGTAACGTCATTATCAAGACAGCCGTTCCAGCGGTTAGCTCTCTCGGTGAGTGACCATAGCTAATCTATATGCTAAAGGCCTAGGTGTACAAGGTAGCAATATTACTATCAAGACCCTTGCCCTCTATAGTATACCTAATCAAATAACTAGCTAACGTGGCTTTAAAGTCAGACCTTGTGACCTACTAAGAAGCCAGTACCCGAGAAAGCCAGAACAATCGAGACAGCCCGAGAAATCCTGCGCCCACCACCCCCTGGAGCAAGCGCGACTGCCACATTATAGAAGAATGTCCTTATCCCGACCGTGCTTCTAGCACGCGCCGCTGAACCACCAACACAACTGCCACAGCAGGAACAAGCCGCAGGCCCAGCGCGCCCCCCCCTGCTTCACCAGAATGCCACCCAGCCGCCAGCGCACCTACGGTACCCGCGGCCGGGCCAAACATGCCGGGTGACGCCGGGATCGCGATAGTCATACTCGCGATCCTAACGGAACTCTTGGCCACCATCGCTGCTGGAGGGAACCCCCCAGGAGGCAGCGGTGCGAGGACTGGCCGCCTTACAGAGGCTGTATGGATAGGGGCGCGCTGCGCGCCCCTATCCATATTGGTACTGCGCGCCGGTAATCGGAAGCGCTAAACCCCTATGAAGGCCACCGCTAACGCCAAGATGGCAGCGTACCGTTGCAGAACGCAACGAGACCCACTGACCCAGAGGCAGTCGCCCCTGTGAGTTGAAGCCAGGGTAATGACAAAGATGTCGAGGCCCTTACCTAAACCCCAAGATGGGATGGTTTAGAAGACTAGAGTAGTAGTAGTCAGACCTTGTCATTCTAAAGTCGATGAATAGAGAAAGCAACAGATTTAAACAACACATCAGGTAATAATAATAATAATACCGGACATTTCACACAGCATCATCTGGACATAAAGTAAGCAGAGCTTGTGTTATGGGTACCACATTACTGCTCATATTCTTTTTTTTTAAATACATACATATTATACATAGAAACACCCAGACCTGAGACAAATACTTGCAGATCATACAAACGTTTGTCCCGGTCGGGAATCGAACCCGCAACCTTTTGCGTCTCAGCTGGACCTAAGACCACTGCGCCACAGAGGTCGTCAAATCGTCAAAGGTCGTAATCTATATATATATATATATATAAATAATTACGTTTTAAAAGCTAAATAGAAACCGACTTCATTGAATGAAATTTGAGCCTATAATACATTTTTAGTGGAAAGTAGATGTATTTTGTATAATATATATTATGGGTAGGCCAAATAAACGCACCGCTCCAATGAGACAGCGTGGTATCGAAGTGCATGAAAACATCATCGATGTATACAATTTTTAGATTTTCGTTGACTTTCAGCTCGACCGATTTTGATAAAATTTATATGGGACCACCTGTGAAGTATACCTTTCAAAAAAAAGAATTTTCCAAATAGCTTCAGCTGTTTTCGAGTAATCGGTGAACATACATAAAAAAAAAAAGATTCCGACGAATTGAGAACCTCCTTCATTTTGATAAAGTCGGTTAAAAAGAAAGTCGTGTTAGTTACACCACTTATAACTCGAGAACCGCTGAACCGATTTGGAAGAAACTTAAAATAAATATAGTTAGTAATTTGGATTAGGATATAGGCTATTTTTTATCCCGGAAAAACAATGGGAACGGGAACGGGGCGGGTGGCCGTTAGCGCCATCTATTATTATTTATCCGTTACTTTGTTAATCTTTGTAATTATTACAATAATTTGAATAGCTATCTTTTTTTATTAGCTTATCCCGGTAAAACAACGGGAACGGGAACGGGGCGGGTGGCCGATAGCGCCATCTATTATTATTTATCCGTTACTTTGTTAATCTTTGTAATTATTACAATAATTTGAATAGCTATCTTTTTTTATTAGCGATATTAGTACCTTAATCTTTTTTGTGAAGTTGTAACCGCTCAACGAAGTGGGCACGGGTCAGCTAGTATGTGATGAGATAGCTTTTAACTTTGTACCAATGTCTGTTAAACGAAAGATAATAATAATTTATAAAAAAAACGTGTCTAATCTAACTAGCGCTGTGTGTTAGAGTGAGAGAGGAGGAGCCTGCCTACCGCTTCCGTATGTGTGAGAGAAAGGGAAGCCAGACAAACTGGCGCCGTAACGTATCGAAGCTGTTTACCCTCCTATAAGAAGTTATCAGTTCAAAAATAAAATATATATTATGACGAACTTTTCACATCATCTGGCCCTAAAGTAAGCAGAGCTTGTGTTATGACTTGACTGATATACAACTTATATACAATTTGGTTAAATTTAAGTATCCGGTAGCACGAAAATGGAGAAAAAAAAGGGGGTTGGTCCCCCCTTTCCCATGAAAAGTATGGTACCACTCCCATGAAAAGGGATTGCCCCGTTCTCGAGATATTCAAGTGTTTAGTTTTATTGTTATAGCAGATTTTATGGAGGGGCTCGCTTCGCTCGCCTTTTTTTTTAAACAAACCTAACCTAACCTACTCATCTTGGACTTAGGGCACCAGATTTTATGGGTGGGCTCGTAGGCAAACAATCAAAGTCCAGAGGATAAGCCAAAGTCGTCAAAAGAAGCCACAACAAAAACACGGTAAGAAATGTTTTTTATTCTATTCTCAAAAACTAAGGATTACCTTCTGTTAAGAGTGAAAGAGCCTTTTTACCTTCCAACTCGTGCTACCGGATACTAAAGTTAAGCCTACAATATTTTTGTATATACATATTATACATAGAAACAACCCGACCCGAGACAAATACTATCAGCTCGTACATACATGTCCCGTGGCGGAAATCTAACCCGCAATCTTCTGCGTCTCAGCCGGACCTTGGCCCACTGCGCCACAGAGGCCATCATGTATTCATAAAGCAGTTTTGGGTAGCAAAATCAATGCCTATTAAAGCAGGTCAAGGTATGTAGGTCTAGTATCTATTAAATACTATATTGCGCACAAAAATACGGATTGTTTCAAAAGGAGAGTTTAATGCTTATGGCATTCTCTAGCAGGCAACTCAAGCTGATCTTGTACGGTATGTATTTTAAACTGAAGAAAAAGTAGTTTTTATTCCACGTGCCAAGTTAAAAGTATTTTTTTCTGGAATATTCTTCCGCATCGTAACACTATTTGCCACTGAAACTAATGCCAGCGTATTAATTAGTCCGTGGGTCAATGGCAGGTCAGGCTCTACGACTAATTACAAGAATTACCGACGATCGTATTGTATGACTACTGTTAATGAATGAACACTCTGTCGCTGCGTGTCCGGAATTTATGTACATACAAAAAAAAACAATGTAGCCGTATAATGTTGCACAAGACTTGTCACAAGCTTGTATTCATTTTTGCGTTTTTTATAACAGGTAATTTTCCTATGACGTGGCCTTTTTGTAGTACCTACTGAAATATTTTATTATCTATGGTTGCCTGAAAGTTTTGTGTCAAATAAATGTATAAATAATATATGTATCCTAATAGTTAATATTATTCTTGGAGGTATTAGAAGTCACATAGGATACTTTAAAAAAAAATACATTTTTACGAAAGATATTTATATAGCAAAACCACGTTTGCCAGGTCAGCTCAGCTAGTTTAAAATAAATTCAATTTGCAAGTTCAGTCATCTATACTAATATTATAAATGTGAAAGTAACTTGTCTGTCTGGCTGTTTGTCACGTTTTACGCCTAAAACGCTGATTTAAATGAATTTTAGTATAGATATATATGGAACCTTGGGAAGGACATAGGCTACTTTTTATGTAGGTTTCATGCGTGCGAAGCCGCAGGCATCAGCTAATTTGTTTATAATTAATCTCATTTGAATATTATTCGTCATCATAGACACGATACAAATACGAGTAAATACGGAATACGAGATACGTTGTAGTAGCAGTGCAGCGCAAACGACAAGCAGCATCAACGACGTTTACGGAGCGAACACTAAAAATGCATTTGAAGTGTTTGTTGTTATATTATACTTATTAATTATATTATATTAGTGCACGAAACGAGCCCCTGAGGCGCACTTTAATCCTTTCACCACACTAGTTAGAAATAACTAGTGATAAGATAAGAAGAAGAATACTTATTAAAGAAAGAATGGCTTAAAATAAAAGAGATGTGAAAAAAAAGACAGTTTTTTATAGCCTCATATAATATTCATGGAGCATCTACGCAAAAATGTTCTTTGATTACACAATTTTGTTCAAATAACTGTTGTTAGTTGATGTACGTACGCATGTGGAGTTTGAAGACGATTGATCAATTGCCACAGTGCTGGGGTAATCTCAATTTATAATAATAGCTGAACCTGTTACAATAAAGAAACCAATCATAAACGCCCGCCGTACTTGTGCATGGCTTGAAGAAGTTAGAATCAAATAGAGACCAACTTCAAGTCGTACGTGCTCCGGGTAGCTGCCAAGTACAAGGACGTATTCCTCGCACCCGATTTCTGGTCAGCAGGAGTTGTCTACCTACGGTATAGGGATGCACCGTTTACGAAGAAAGTGCCCTGACTTTTTGTGTAGTTCGTTAGTTTATCTATCTACTAGCTGACCCGGCCACGCGTTGCTGTAGCTCAGTAGTTCTAGTACGTTGAACCCATAAACGCTAACCTCTAAATTTATCAGTGTTTATCTACTATATTATGTATGTATTATACAAATAAACCTTCCTCTTGAAACACTCTATCTATTAAAAAACCGCATCAAAATCCGTTGCGCAATTTTAAAGATCTAAGCATACATAGGGACAGACAGACAGCGGGAAGCGACTTTGTTTTATACTATGTAGTGATACCTATAAAAGAGCTTAACCTGACTGACTGACTGATTCATCATCTCCGAGCCGAAACCGCTGAAGCTCCAAAGCTGAAATTTAGAAGATAGCTTCCGTTTACAGCAAAATCACCAAACTAAGGCGAGATTTTTTTTAAATTAAACCCCTAAGAGGGTGAACAGGGTGAAAACGAATGTATAAAACTTTTTAACGCGTGGTGCGATTTGCTTGACACTTAATATGTATAAATAAAATGCAAAATAAATGGATACGTGTTTCAGGATTTTTCAAAATTACCCTAACAAAGGGGTAAAATGGGGTGTCAAAGTTTGTATGGTAACTTTTGAACGGGTGGTGTGATTTCTTAGAAACTTGGTTTGGATACCTATAATGCAAATTAAATGGACACGTGTTTCAGGATTTTAAAAATAACTCTCATAAAAGAGTAAAATGCGGTGTGAATGTTTGTATAGATATAACTAATGGGTGATCAGGTGATTGGTTTGAAACTTATCAATAAAATTTGGCAAGGAGATAAATTGCACCCTGGGGAAGGATTTAAGCTACAATTCCTTTCGAAAAATAAAGCGGACGAAGTCGCAAGTAACAGCTAGTATGTATATATATGATAGTCTATAAGGTATTTATTTTCTATGGGTTATTGCATTTTATACACATAATTTTGTTGTTTAAAATAAATAAATATTATTATTATATTATATAAAGGGTGGTTTAGTTATTTCCACTCAACTGAATACTAAGAGCAATATTGTGCAAATTTGCAAGCTTCACAGCTTACGGTAACTACTTACTACCAGCGTACAGCGTACCGTAACTGAATACGGTAACTAGGTACATACTAGAAACGGGTACCTACAGTTATGACGATTTATTTAATTAAAAAATAATTGTCTGTAAAGTCGGTTTACGGACTATATATTTTACGTGATAACGTTATAAGAAAACATTGATGATAAATTGCATACTTTTAACCTATTAAGATGCGTCACAAGCCGAACGCATAGGCCGATCGTGCCATTCTATCGCTTGTTCCGCGCTCTCGCTTGCACGCTCGGCTCAGGCGGAACGTTACAATTTTTCGTGCGTGCAGCCGGCGTTCATCGATTTATAAGATGTTATCACGACAAATATACAATAAACAGCATTTTCCATTTTCAATTGTTTCAGGAGCTACCAACGCAAACGAAATCAATCGCATCCCTTTCAGTAATCACGTTCGTGCTCTCAATAGTGCTGTGCTTCGCGCTTCTGCCAGCAGCTGCGGAATGGGAAGCACTGGCACTGGCTGGCTCGCTGCTAGTAGCTGCCAGTCTGGGAGTCGGCACGTTGCTGGCTACGCATCATGCGCCGCTGCCGCTCTTTGCACTTATACTGGTAATTTAATTGCACCTTTATTTAAAATAAATGACGAACGATAACATAAGAATTTGTGACGTCTTACTATAAACAATCTGAACTCTTGAAATTGGCTAAATTGACATCAATTTTGTCAATGTCAAGTGTTTATATTGTTTATAATATGATGTTACAAAATCGTATCTTGTCGGTCGTCGTTTGTTATATTATATAAAACTAGCTGACCCGACGTTGTCCTATCTTTTCTATGAATATTGAATTCGAATTGTTATAATAATCTATTACTGTCAATAGTGACAATTATGTCAAGCGCCATAAGGTTACATTAGAAAAGTAAATATTGTAGTTAAGTTTTCTTAAATTTTCTGATTTCCAACTTAACTTTCTTATTTATTTCTTTGATAAGAACCTTCTCCCGACAATAACAAATACAACAAAAAAAGAGTTGAATCGGTCTAGCCGTTCGCGCGTGATGCGTTGACTGAGGGAAATAGGGATACATTTTTATATATATAGAGTACGTAGCAGTACCGTTCGCGACTTCGTCCGCGTGTTTTAAAAAGAAAAAACACACAAAAATGTTCATCGGTCCGTTAAGGAGGAGTTTAATTACAATCACACGCACAGAAGATTAAAATAAATATATGAAGATGTAATCTTTTCATATAAAATAATTAAACGGATTAAGCCAACAAGTTGCCGCATTGATATGATAAGGCACAAAACTCGTAAAAAACAGAGGCGTTACACCAGAATTTCCAATAAAAGTTGCCGGGGGTTAGTCCGGATCCTTAAAAATCACATTTCACGTACCTTTTCATATTCAAGTGAACAGAGCACGTACTGAGACGGTCCGAGCGACTGGCGGCGACTATTAGGATAGGCCCTACAAAATAGCCTTACAGGCAATGTTTAAAAAATCAAAAAATATACTACATTAGAGAGATATTCGATTTATTCGATCTTATCCCTGATCCGATCTTACCCTGGAACACCTTATTTTTGCTCGAATCATAAAGAAACTCAAGGCTTTTATTCCAATTATTTACACCCGAGTCAATTACTAATATAACTAATACTACTAATTCTATGAAATAAAAACACCAAAAATATATTAGAGCGCAATATTTGCTTTGTAAGACGACCAAAAATAATCTTGACTTGTGGCTTTACTTTATCAAATACTCCAGACTGGCAACTGTCACGATAATGCAGACAGATGTCATTAAATAAAAAGTAGAAATATAAAACTGAACTCATGTATCTTTGGAAGTAATTTACCAAGTTTTGTCAATATACATTTTGATAAACACGGGATTTACTCACGTATTATTTTGTCGATGGAGGCACCGACACTGTTTCGTTTCATCTACAGAATCTTCACTAGAGAATTCATCTAGAGAACTCAACACGGTGAGTGCGAACCGTGAACTCGAGCGGCAACGAGCGGACCGCGGATCAAAATCACCCTGATAAAGATTCTCTAGATGAATCGAAACAGTGTCGGTGCCTCCATCGACAAAATAATACGTGAGTAAGTCCGTGTTTATCAAAATGTATAGTACAACTCACGAAAGTTGCATGTGAAATTTTGTCAATATTTTTTTAAATGATTCTGTTGCCTACCATAATTGTGTTCCCCTCCATCAAAGTTAAAACGTTTAGATTGATCTCAAGGGAGAGTTTATCTGCGACTTTATCCGCTGAGCAGACACTAATCCCCCGGAGGCGGCTTGTAGATAAAAAGTTGTTACCGACTTTAGTACCTATCTTAAGGTACTTAAGGTATGCTTGCACAGGCAATTTCTTGAGTAATAATTGCTCGGTATTAATATAGAGCTACTGGCTTTCATAGATCACTCTATATTGGAAGATATGGTGTGTCGGATATCTCTATACAATCGTCAAATGCTACCTTTGTTTTAAATTGATGTAGTGATGTAATAATTGGACTTCAAAGACTGGCATAAGCGTTCTAATTGTAAGACGACAAATAACAAATATTTTAGAAAATTGCTATTACCTTCAATTCTGTTGACATTTCAATTGCCCGTATCCGTACTTTGGAAAAGTGCGCGAAAGTAGCCTCTCACTTTAATCCTTTCATCAAACTGGTTCAAAATAACTAGTGACACGATAAGAAGAAGAAGAAGAAGAACTTTTACTTTTAGATTATATATTGATTATATATTGCAGTGACTAATTATCTACTCTAACATATAGTGAACATGTAATGAAGATTCGAACGCTAAGATAACGCTCCCGTATATTAAAAGGTACTGAATCTTGTTATATACGGAAACGTAAACTTAGGTAACTTAGTTTTGTCCCACATACAACTACTTTCATATGAGCCAGTGACCTAAGCTCTTAGGCCCAGCACGCAATAGCGAATTAATCCGCGTGGTATTAATCCACGCCATTCTGAAGCATGTAAATTTCAACATGATTTTTACCCGATACTATGATTCCATGCACCACAGAATAGCGCGGAAGAATCCGCCATGGATTATTCCGCAGTGCGCGCTTGACCTTACACGACTTCCTCCTTTGTTGTTACCCAATAGATGAGGACCATAACACCATCCATGGACTCTAGATAGTTCTTCTCCATCGGCCGGTCTTAAGCTTGATAGAGCGACATTAACTGGTCTCTTACCTGTTCCGACACCGCCAGACCAGCATTTTAAACTCCCCCATCTTACTTTCTATTGTGCTCACGTTTTAGGCAACAATGTTTACGTCTGCTTTCACGATTACCAACATTTTTTTAACAAAAATATTTTCGCCTTAAACCCTAAAAATAATGAAGTGATTCCAAAGAAATGACACGAAAGAACCACAAAACCCTGGACCCTTTTATCCCAATCTCCGCACATTTCGCGGCATCTCGTATTGTTCTGATGGATGCTGGAATATTTCTACTTAGCCGTGATTGCGTAACTTGCGACAACAAGCATAGGCTTGAATAGGGCAATCATTGTTGTCAAACATAATTTTTGTACTTAAATATTCTGGTTATACGCGTATTTTCAGGCAGCAGCTGGCGAGTACGAATTCAGCTTTTTGATGACGTGTGACTGATTTCACAGTTTTTGCTGTCGCATTGCTATTTAACTCGTTACTGCTACTTTTACATAATAACCCAGCAGAACTAGACATCCCTTGTCAAATAACCTTTTCAGATAATGCTACACCATTTTTAGACAAACATAGGTATTAAAATATAAAAGGTTTTCCTTCCTACCTACATCAACCCATTAAGGCGTATTAAAGAGAAAACCCACAGAAAAATGCACAGTTTAATAAGTGTAGGTAAAAGTAAAAATATACGAAAAAATATCATTGAATCGCCATTTTATTTTGACCTTTGTACTATTTAAGTAGCATCTGTTTCAGCTAAAGGGAGATAAAAATGTTTCTCAATTTATTAAGTGGTTGTAATAAATTATAATTAAGGAAGTACTACCATGGCTTTAAGCTGAGTATAATTAAGTAAGTAAAGGCTGAAGAAAGAGTCTGTGGAATGAATTTGTGGCGTTTCCAAAGCATCATTATTTAAAGTGGATTTTTGTTAAATATATGATGTAGATACCACTCTCATGCACTTTATGTTACGCTTTGTACTTACTATTGGGCGCTGCGCAAACGTAGACACTTTTTGTTGCCGACACGGCACACCATCACAGGGAACCAAAGTTGATGTGTCCTATAGCGGTGTTCGTACACGGTCGCCCGTTGCTACTACTGGCCACTGGTACAATTCGTTGCTTGTTTTACGTCAGTCTCACGAAAAATGTCGATGAAGAAACTCAGTACAATTGTAAGGAAATTTGTTAATGTTGCTTGTGTCTTCAATTGAGGACTGTTAGTTTCCAGTTACCGACACCGAATACTTTTTGATCGTCAATGCGTATGTGTTAATTAGGAGCAACTGGATATAAAAAATGGTTACGTATGCGCAGGGAGTCAATGATTTCATACTGGTTCAATGGAAATAAAATATTCATCGCTAGCTTGTATCTGACACAAGTCATAAAATTGTCCACGTTAGCGCCCTACCTACTGCTAGGTATAGATGGAAGAAACATGACTATGTAGTTTCGCCAAACTAAAAAAAATCGGGTTGCACTCCGGGAGTGCCGACAGAAGTGAAAACTTATTTTGGCGCGTTAGAGTTTAGTAATAAATCACTCACAAAATCAGTAATTATGGCAACTGCCAATCAAATACTGAACGAATACAGATGATGCAATATTTTTTGTTCAGAACGTAGATAATAATAGGTTGGGGAAAAAGTTTCTTAGCATTTTTAAAAAAAATTCAAAACATTTTTAATGCAGTTTACTTACATTTAACTAAAGTATGTAGGTACCATTTTGTTCGATAACTTTTTGCCATCTTGTAGGTAGAGACATGATCCCATTGCTATAGAAATTTTGGGACTTCTGATCAAAATACTGCGACAAGTGGTTTTGGCAGTCCTCTCGTGATGTTAACCTGACACTGCCTAAAGAATTCTGAAGAGACCGAAACAGGTAGAAATCTGAAGATGCAAGGTTAGGACTATACGGCGGATGCATTAACACCTCCCAGCCAAACTCTCTTAATTTTTGCTGAGTGGCTAAAGATGTGTGAGGTCTAGCGTTATCATGATGAAAAACCACACCCCTTCTGTTGATTAATTCCGGCGGCTTTATCTCATTTCTCTCATCTTCTTGCTTTAATCTCATCAGTTGTTCGCAGTAGAGTTCAGAATCGATGGTCCCGCCTGGTGGTAACAGCTCATAATGAATAATGCCCTTCCAATCCCACCACACGCACAGCATCACCTTGTTGCGAGTTAACCCGGGTTTCGCCACAGTCTGTGAAGCCTGACCGGCCTTTGACCACGACCTTTTTCGCACGTTCTTGTCGTACGTGATCCACTTTTCATCACCAGTTATCAGCTTCTTCAAAAATGGTTCGGTTTCATTACGTCGTAATAAAGAATCACAAATGAGTACACGGTTCATTAGGTTTCTTTCAGTGAACTCGTGAGGTACCCAAATATCGAGCTTTTTTGTGTACCCAGTTTTTTTCAAATGCGCCAAAACTGTTTAGTGGTCAATTCCCAGTTCTTCAGCTACGTCGTAACTACTGATATGCCGATCTTGCTCCACTTTTTCATCAAAAATGGCATCCATTTTATCCGTAATAGGGCGACCAGAGCGACGTGCATCTTTGAAATCAAAATTTCCGGATTGAAAACGCTTAAACCAAATTTGTGCTACTCTCACAGACACTGCACTAGGTTCATAAACATCGCAAATTTTTTTCGAGCCTTGCGTTGCATTTTTACCTTTTTTGTAGTAAAATTTTAAAATGCATCGAATTTCTTCATTAGATTCACTCATCTTGACAGTACGAAAAACAAATAAAAATCACACATTTTCCTAATTTGAATTTGGAATTATGTTCTTTAAAATTTAAACTTTTAATGATACCAAAACCAGTCAGATGCAAATAGTATATCCAAAGAGATTTTATTACAAGTTCATACATACTATAATGCGAAAAGACTTTTTCCCCAACCTAATATATCAAAGAACCTAACTCAGTAAACTTCTCCATACAAAAGTAGACTGTAAACATGTGAATTAAGGTTTATAATCTAATGGGGCGAGCGCGGCAGCCGGCTGCGTCTCGCCCCAGACAGTAACGGTGTCGCGAATCCAGAGGTTTTACCTCATCTAAAAATATGCGTACCGCGCTAAAAGAAGTTTTCACTTCAAAAATTTTGCAAAATACGAACGTAGTTTATTTACACTAAAGTCTAAATTAGAGAAACATTTTTATATGACAATTCTTAAATTTACTTTAAATAAATGCCGGAAATTTGCATCATCTAGATCTAAAGGAGGCAGAGCTTGTGTGAGTACCACATGACTGATATACTGCTTATACACTTTTTTTCTTGTTAATACATATTATAAATAGAAAAATACCCAGACCCGAGGCAAATACTTGGATACCATTCAAACATTTGTCCCGAGGCGGGCATCAAACCCGTCAAGCAAGCGTTTCAAGCAGGCCTTGGTCCACTGATCACCATATTTTAGCGCATTTTAATCATAATGTAAAGAGGAGTTGATCAAAACTGCGGAGAATCCTAGGAATCAATTCAATAAAGCAATCAAATATTTATTTAATCTTATTTTAGAACTGTTATATAAAATTGTTACTCTAATTTGGACTTTGTCAAAGCAAAATAAAGTCCAAAGTAAAGTCCTTCGTATTTTAGAACTTTTAAGATATTTTTTGTCAAAGTACAAAATAAGGACCACTGTCAACCAATTTTCTAAGATCGTATATGCTTACAAAATAGTTAAGTCGGTCAATAGTAAAATATAATTTATTTACAGAAATAATAACATAAATGTACTGAATAATATACCATAATATAAATACATTTGAAACAGTTGAGCTATCTAAGGACCGTTTAAAACGATCTATAGATAGCTCAACTGATCCAGATCACTGCTAGAGGGCAGCGTTTCCATACACTGGCGTCATTGCCACGTTGAATTGCAATGCTAATATGCTGAGCCAGAGTCAGATAGGAGCCAGCACTTGGGTCACGCAATGTGCCTACCAGACAAAATTACACGGGTATTTTTATCACTAAAATAACGAAAATTTCGATGACGAAAACGACGCGGTGATGTAAATAAATTGATTTAGAAGAAGCCAATCCATTCCCTTACTTCAATTTATCAAACCCTTTAATTTAACTCGAAAAACTTTCTACAAAATGAATAAACTTTGAAGGTATCATCTTTCTCGTTGCGAGCTTTTCATTGAACCCTCTAATAATACGTATACCAAATAAGTTTTGTTTAACCCAAAAAGTATTTTAAAAACTTTTTTTTTCTTCGTTAATGGCATGTGTCATAATAATGTAAATTTTGCCAGTGTCAAGTGTTTATATTCGTTACTAGCTGTCCGCGGCCCGCGGCTTCGCAACGCGCGGTAACTACATAAACCTACCTATACCAAAATTCATGAAAATCGGTTCAGCGGTTTAGACGTGAAAACGTGACAAACTGACAGATAGACACAGTTGCTTTGATTTATAATATTAATAGTAGGGATTGTATGATGCCACAAAGTCGTATCTTGCCGTTCGTCATTTGTTATATTATATTAGGTATATATAAATCTTCTGTGTGTGTCTGTTTGTAATTAAACTCCTCCTAAACGACTGGACCGATTTATGTGTTTTTTTGTGTGTTCAAGTGGATTCGAGAATGGTTTTAATTTACAATTAGATATTTTAATTTTATTTTCAAAACGTGAGGACGAAGTAGCTAACGGGACAGCTTATATAAAATGGTGTATTTGATATAAATTATACGTATAAAATATCTTTGCTCGAATCACAAAAAAACAAATCTTATTATTCACAACCGAATCAATAATTCTAGCTCTATTTAAATAAAACATAAACATTACTAATAAAACCGGAAATAACTCGGGGAAAAAAAATATATAACAGCGCAATGGTTTCTTCGCAAGACGGGCATAAATAATTAAGAAAAAAAAATTCTAAATTTCACTACATTATAGGAAGAAAATTTTCCTATAATGACATCTGTCTTGTTGACAATTTTGCCAAGTGTCAAGTTAATTGTTTTGTTATAATTATAGTCAAAAAGTCGCAGGCGATCTTCATTTTTATCTGTCTGTTAAAAACATAATCACGGAATGGCCGTCTAGATCATTTTCGGGTTTCCTCGTCGTTCAAATCACATTGCAACACATCACTATGCCGGACACTGTTATACAATTTATTGATTAAAATTTCGCTAAGATAACTCAATAAAACATGCAATAACACCAGAAATCAATTATTCATTTAGAAGTGCTTTGTAAAATCACAGAATAAAAATTAATTACATTCACTGGCAGTAATATGGATCAGTTAAGCTATCTATAGATCGTTTTAAACAGTCCTTAGCTATCTAAGGACTGTTTAAAAGTATTTTTTGACAATATATAGTGACATTTTGTCGATAGTAATTTTACAAATTGAACTAGTGAATTGAAATAAATACAGAAATGTACAGACTTATATACAATAATAGTATAAAATATATGTGAAACAGTTGAGCTATCTCAACTGTTGATATTGTCAAAAAATACTTTGGAACTTATGAAAGAGAGACAGAAAGAAAATGTTTTTATTTGACCCAGCATCTAGGGCACTTACATACTTAGTATTAAAAAACAAAATATATACTTATAATAATAAAAAAAAAAAAAACTAAGTACCTAGTTTGTTGTGTGGGGCAAATAGGTCCCCGTCCAGCATGATGCTCACAAAAAAAAACTTTTGCTTAAACAAAAACGTACATGCCTGGCCTTACAGCTCGGTTGGTAGCTCTGTCTTCTGCGCTGAAAGTTGACGGTTCGATTTCCCCCTAGGACAAATATTTGTATGATCAACATAGGTGTTTGTTCTGTGTCTGGGTGTTATAAAGTATCATAAATATGTATATAAAAATTAATAAGTTTTCGATCAGGCATTTTGTCACTAAAATACAAGCTGTGCTATGTTTGGAGCTAGATAGTGTAGTGTGTATTGATGTGTACATTTAAATATTGACAGTTTTTGAAATGATAACTTCTTATGGGAGGGTAAACCGCTTCGTTACGTAGCGCGTTACGGCGCCAGTCTGTCTGGCTTCCCTTTCTCTCACGCATACGGCAGCGGTAGGTAGGCTCCTCTTCTCTCAAGTTATCACTTAATTATTAATAACTAATTAAGTTGAAAAACAAATGTCAGTATTTAAATTGTCCAGATTTCCAGATAAAGGTTTTTTTTGTAATTATAGACATATTGACCATACTATTGTATTAGGTTAAGCCTGTAAAAACAGATAAATAAGTTATAATTAAATTATATTTTGCACATGTCCAAGCTTACACAAGCCAGTATTCCGCACGTGATAGGTTGCAAGCCGCTTCGCATCGCCGCTTATAAGAATACTAACCTATGAAAAACACCGAATATTTAGGTTCTTAAATCAGCGGTAATACAACAGAATGTAATGTAATAATTTGACGACCTCTGTGGCGCAGTGGGCTTAGGTCCGGCTGAGGCACAAAAGGTTGCGGGTTCGATTCCCGCCGCGGGACAAATGTTTGTATGATCTGCAAGTATTTGTCTCGGGTCTGGGTGTTTCTATGTATATTATGTATGTATATAGTATATCAGTCATGTGGTACCCATAACACAAGCTCTGATGCTTACTTTGGGGCCAGATGATGCTGTGTGGAATGTCCGGTATTATTATTATTATTATTATTATTAATGTATAACTTCCATAAATAAAGTTGACCTTCTGTAGGTTACTGTAGGTGATTACCGTGAGATTATTAAGTAAAACAGAGGTTGAGACTATGGCGGCTGCGCCTGACTTCGCATAATTACTCCAGATTTGCATATTCTTCTTGTTCAGTTTTATCCAGGTGTATAAGAGTAACTAAGCTACTTCACACAGCGCAAACCTCTAAAGGTAAATTTAAATAGCAATAAATTGTATTGCTTGTTATATTGTGCATATGTAGACGGATTCGGGTGACTGAGTTAGTAATAGACCGCCTAAAGACCCATAATATAACAAATAAAAACATTGGTGGACAGTACTTACGATACCATCTAGCTCCAAACTAAGCATAGCTTGTATTAAGGTGACCAGATAATTGATAGATATTTTTAAATACATATTTATGGCGACGACCTCTGTGGCGCAGTCGGCTAAGGTCCGGCTGAGACGCAGAAGGTTGCGGGTTCGATTCCCGGTCCCGCGGCGGGGACAAATGTTTATACGATTTGCAAGTATTGTCTCGGGTCTGGGTGTTTCTATGTATAATAAGTATGTATTTACTAAAAAAAGAAGTATATAAGTAGTATATCAATCATGTGGTACCCATGACACAAGCTCTGCTTACTTTGGGGCCAGATGATGCTGTGTGAAATGTCAGGGACTATTTATTTATTATTTATTTATGATATTTTATAAACCCAGAGAGAAAGATGTTCATCACACAAATGTTTATCCTGGGAGGAAATCAAAACCTCAATCTAAAGATAGGCAGAGCTACTACCAGCTGAGCGGACAGCTCAGTCTGAAGTTATTGGCCTTAATTCTGTTGGCACCAACCTAACTAATTTTAGCTTAAATTAGGTTTTGAACTGTTTTTAAACCATAATTAAACCCGCTGCTACCAACTTATCTTAATTTAATTTTATATAACTTAGTTAAGCGTTCCTAATTTAGTTAGATGATACCAATCGTATAGGTTTTACAAATGCTATGACTAATTAAATATATTTTATACAATTCCTTATATTAGAAATGAACCAACCGAATTGCTACTATTGACTGTTTAAAATAGTGCCATCCCATTTTGTAAGATAGTGTCAAATAGTGACAGGGCGAATCTTAAAAAAATGTTTAGGCAGGTTTTAGTTGAGAGGCGTTTATAAGGTAGGTTGAAAATTTTTTAAAAAGTATAGGCATTCGAACTACTCGTACATGCACGCAATGCGAAATGAGAAAATTTCTAGGAAAATGTCTTTAAAATTTCTATTTCAAAATTTATATCTATAGGTACCTGTATTTTATTACTCCATGGGTTATATTAAAAGAAAATGGTTGGGAAGCTTAAAACTTGAGATAACCAAAGTTTGGAGAAGTGTTTTGAATACTCAATTTGACAAATTTTGCCCTTGTTTTGACTTTATAAGGCATAGCCACAATTACGTTAATTATTTGTATATAGGTACGTGTAGAATGTCCTTCTTCTAATCTAAGGCGTCTGTCAATTTGACTTCTTTTCACCTGACAAGCAAACAAACATATGGTTCTTCTAATGATGTTACAGATTGCAGAAAATAAAATAGACTATCACTTTTAGCTTCTAATTTATTCATCTATTAGCTACTTTTTAAATCACTTTCATGCTTCTCAAGCTACAACACGACAACTGAACTCGTGCACTAGCAACTTCGAACAACCTGCGCTCTTACCGAAACAAACAACATAAATTGAGCGACTCTCCGGAAGTTGCTCGTGTACATTTAAATTTAACCTTAAAATTATAAGAAATAATAATAATAAATAGCATATTGCACGAACAAAGATGAGCTACCTACATTCAATTCCGTAACACAATAAAACATAAATTGAGTGATTTCCCAGGAAGTTAGCTCGGAAGTTGATTGTGTATTAGAGTGTGTATGAGAATTTATTATTAGTTAATAATTAATTTAATACAACCAAATCTTAAAATAATAGGTATTAAGCATAATTATTATAATACATTTTGATAACCACGGGTTTTACTCACGTATTATTTTGCCAATGGAGGCACCGACACTGTTTCGATTCATCTAGAGAATCTTCATCAGTGAGTTTGATCCGAGGTCCGTTCGTTGCCGCTCGAGTTCACGGTTCGTACTTTTGTAAGATCCTCTAGTCTATGAATCGAAACAGTGTCGGTGCCTCCATCGACAAAATAATACGTTAGTAAAACATGTGTTTATCAAAATGTATAGTACAACTCACGAATGTTTTGAAAGTGAAAAATTCATTAGAACTTCTAGCAATAGCAACTAGTTACCGTAACCAATGACACATGCAATAGCAGGAGGTTTTACACGTGTTGCCGTAGACAGTCTTTTGTCTGTTTGTCCAGTAATGTTTTCCTTGCTTGCTCCAGTGCCCTCCAAACCTAAACACAGAAATGCTTGCACACTATTACTTGGAGACAGAATGGGTATCTGACGCTGGTACCCAGCGAGACGTAACAGGTAACAACTCTAATAATTGGGCTGTTTTTTGGTTATATTACTGATTATTTTACTTTCAAAACTTTCGTGAGTTGTACTATACATTTTGATAAACACGGGCTTTACTCACGTATACGGTGCGAACCGTGAACTCGAGCGGCAACGAGCGGACCGCGGATCAAACTCACCCTGATGAAGATTCTCTAGATGAATAGAAACACGGGCCCTACTCTTGACGTCGATTAACGATATATCGGTCAATAATCGTGCAAAACCCTACTCTTAGCTACATCGTTCGACTCGTTTTGAGCAATAAAAAGATAGACATTACTTTTTACAATCGATGTCGTGATCCTTCACAACAGACGATTCGATAACTTGAATTTGACAACGAAATAACTGTCCATTCGACTGAATTGGTAGAGCAATTCCACGACTTTATCGTTTCGATATATCGAAGTCGAATCGCAGAGTAGATGCCACCCACACCACACACTGAAAATTATTTTTCGATGGAGGCACCGACACTGGGTGCCTCCATCGAAAAATAATACGTGAGTAAAGCCCGTGTTTATCAAAATGTATATTACTGATTATGTCAATTCAATCGCCAAATCAGTTGTTATAATTTAAATATTGTCTGTTCAGTATTTGTCAGCTCAGTGGGCATCGCGGGACTCGATATAGAGGGAATGAACCTTGCGAACGACAGCCAGTACTCATGAGAAATTGAATTCTTTTCTTTTCCTTCCGTTGTTCCGTAAATTGCAGCGCCGCGCGCGGGTTAATTTGTTTTCAGTGTGTTGTGTGGGTGGACTAATTAATACTTCCATTTGATAAGTCGTTCGAGGTTTTATTTCATTTCGTATGATTGCACTTTCATTATCATTAAAATCATTTTGCCGGCATAAATCACTTGAATGATGAGATACAGTAGAATCCGGATATACCGAGACGAGACATTCAAGGGACCGGCGACATTAGGACACAGACGACGCACGACTGAATTATTTTAGCATTTTTTTATTACACACATACTTCAGTGGCTTAAGATGACGCTGAAGAACTTCTTAAGATCTCGGAATATACTAGTTGCTCATATCAAACGAATTATCACATTTAACCGTACCCCTTTGACAAACATACCTATTACTCTCTTTTACTATTATTATACACCTATAAAATCATCTTCACTTTACGATGAAAAACGCTGACTGTTATTTACTCGCCAAATCAACATACCAGGCGAGGGACGAAAGCAAGGACGCGGTGGGGGAGGTGCGGGTAGTGCATAGGTATCACTACATAGTATAAAACAAAGTCGCTTCCCGCTGTCTGTCCGTCCCTATGTATGCTTAGATCTTTAAAACTACGCAACGGATTTTGATACGGTTTTTTCAATAGATAGAATAATTCAAGAGGAAGGTTTATATGTATAATACACGCATGATATAGTAGAGAAACACTGATAATTTTAGAGGTTTCTAATGTGATGTCGTAAATAAACACATTTTTTGCGCTTACATTGCAAACGCTGGCTAAACCATACGATATAGATCAAAATAATATATCTTAAAAAGGTTTACAAAAAAGTTCGCGATAGTATGTCTATCTCTTAGGGATAACCATTCTGTAGTATAATTAGTATCAGCATTGCACCCATGCGAAGCTAGGGCTAGGGAACTAGCGACCCAGTTGTAAATAAAATATTACGCGTCGTTCTAAACACACGATTTATTGACAATAATTACGTTTTAAAAACTAAAAAGAAACCGACTTCATTGAATGAAATTTGAGCCTATAATACATTTTTAGTGGAAAGTAGATGTATTTTGTATATTATATAATAGGCCAAATAAACGCAACGCTCTAATGAGACAGCGAGGTATGAAAGTACATGAAAATATCATCGATGTATATAATTTTTAGATTTTCGTTTATTTTTCAGCTTGACTGGTTTTGATGAAATTTATATGGGACCACCTGTGAAGTATACCCTTTCAAATCAAAAAATAATTTTCCAAATCGGTTCAGTCGTTTTCGAGTAATCGGTGAAAATACATAAAAAAAAAGATTCCGACGAATTGAGAACCTCCTCCTTTTTGATAAAGTCGTTTATAAAGGTCGTTTTAAGTCGTACTAAATGGATATGGATATTATATCAAACTTGTGTTAGCATGCGCTAAAAACGGTTTACCGGAATAAACGAAGTCGTAATGCGAATTCTATTCTATTTAACTAGTCAATTAGGCTTAACCTCTTGACAGAATCTTCTCGGGCTTGAAAAAATCGACACTTATGTTTCCTCAAGGATTTGATTCTTTTCCTTGTAGGAATACATGTTTGAAGAATATTGTTTATTGTTCTTGTTTTCTTGTTGTCTCTCCATTCGTAGTGATCCTTGTTCTTAGCGTATTATTAATTACTAGCTGATGCCCGCAACTTCGTCTTGCGTTTTTTTAGTATTAGTATTAGTACTTCGTGTAATTCTAACGGTTTTTGCAGCGCACGCCAGAATAGCTCGCAGTTGGCAGACTTTTTTCCTAAATCTTGACACTTATCGTTTTATTTTAAACAATTCACACAATATCTTTATAAATTTTAGCCCATGTGTTATTCTGATGTATAAGCTATATTATTGTAAAGTTTCATTAAAATCCATTCAGTAGTTTTTGCGTGAAAGAGTAACAAACATACATACAAACTTTTGCGTTTATAATATTAGTAAGGATGAGAATTGATATCTAGTGTGGTAACGTACTTATTCGTAAGTATTTGTCTCGGGTCTGGGTGTTTCGTATTCAAAAAATATTATTATTATAATATTATTATTTATTCTGTTCTTTTTGTGTACAATAAAGTGTACATTTATCTATCTATCATACACACATCGCCTTTTATAGATATAGGTTTACAACAAATGTGAGAGCCTAGAAAAACCTTCTCAGGTTTAAAGATACAATACCTACCGAAATATTTGACGACGACCTCTGTGGCGCAGTTGGCTAAGTTCCGGCCGAGATGCAGCAGGTTGCGGGTTCGATTCCCGCCGCGGGACAAATGTTTGTAAGGAGGAGCCTGCCTAGGCAGGCGCACTTTCGTAACGCGATACGTAACGAAGCGGTTTACCCTCCCATAAGAAGTTATCACTTTAAAAAATGGTAATTCGCTAGCGGGCACCCATCAATATAACCGCATATGAACGTTGCTTTACGTAGCTACTTTCAAAACAATAACACTTAGCGACAAGCAGTTTATAATCATTTGCCAAAACACTTCTAATATTTAGATACAAAGAATCTCCTGACATCATAGACATACTATTTGGCACACTCTCAAACCACGTTATGTACTTACCCATTATTTACGTATTTCATACTATTATAACGAGTGGGCATGTATCAAACTTGTTATGACGAAATACATACTACCATTGAGCTATCTAAGGATCGTTTAAAACGATCTATAGATAGCTCAACTGATACAGATCACTGCCAGAGGGCAACGTTCCCAAGACACTCGCGGTGTTGGCACGTTGAATGGCAATGCTAATACGCTGAGCCAGATAGGAGCCAGCTCTTGGGTCACGCAATGTATCTACCAGACGTTGTGAGATAATTTGGAAAACGCGGTAGGCTCCTGTTCTCCACGGGCCCAGAGTCTAAACTCCAAAAGGCTCAAATATTAATAATAATAATAATGCCAGACATTTAACACAGCATCATCTGGCCCCAAAGTAAGCAGACCTTGTGTTATGGGTACCACATTACTGATATACTACTTAAATACGTTTTTTTACCGACGATACGTCTTTAATTTTTAAAGTTGATAGAGGTAAAACCAGTATATGCGATAACTTAAATGAATCCTTATCGTTAGTTCTTAACTGGTTCACTGTAAATAACCTTTTGCTTAATTCCAAAAAAACTAAATGTATCAAATTCACTTTGCCAAATGTTATTCATAGCCCGTCCAACATTGAAATAAATGGAGAGGCAATGAATCTTGTAAATTCCACGATTTTCCTAGGTCTTAATATTGATTCAAAACTACAGTGGGGACCACAAATTGAAACGCTTGCTGGTAGGCTTAGTTCCGCTGCATATGCAGTTCGTGCGATACGGTGGCTTACTGATGAAGCTACAGCTAGACTAGTTTATTTCAGTTACTTCCATAGTGTTATGTCATACGGCATCATTCTCTGGGGGAAAGCAGCTGATATTGGTAAAATATTTGTAATTCAAAAAAGGGCAATACGTGCCATTTATAAAATGAAACCACGAGAATCTTTGAGAGAAATATTCAAAGAAATTAATATTCTCACAATAGCTTCACAATATATATATGAAAATGTGTTATATACACATAAAAATAGAGATGGGATTCAGCAAAATAGTGACCTTCATAAAATGAACACTAGGAATAAACATAAATTATACATCCCTAGGTTTCGACTAGAAAAAGTTAATAAGTCATTTATGGGGAACACGGTGCGCTTCTATAATAAGCTTCCTGAAAATGCTACTAAACTACCTATTAAGAAATTTAAAGCATACATTAAAGGTAGTCTTTTGAAGAAAGCTTATTATAATATAGATGACTATATTATTGATAAGAATGCATGGCCTCATGTCGCTCTGCCGTCAGACAGTTAACCGACACACTTGAAATGTATAAACTCTCTTGTATTAGTATTTCGTAGTTAAGGTAGTTATAAGATGGATCATATAAAAAAGCGCTAGGACCAAGACGAGTTTCTTGCCAATTCTTCTCGAGCTTGGGTTAGGATGAATTGGCACCTAAATTCACCTAGTATGTAAGACGTTTCAAAGTGATCCTTGTGATTGTATTGAATAAATCATCTTTTGACTTTGACTTTTGACTTTGACTTTAAATACATACATTATATTATACATAGAAATACCCAGACCCGAGACAAATACTTGCAGATCATACAAACATTTGTACCGCGGCGAAAATCGAACCCGCAACCTTCTGCGTCTCAGCCAGACCTTAGACCACTGCGCCATAGAGGTCGTCAGACATAATGAACATGGTGAATCTTTAAGGGTTTATTGTTGATATTAGAACCCTAATAAAATAAATAAATAAATAATGCCGAACATTTCACACAGCATCATCTGACCCCAATGTAAGCAGAGCTTCTGTTATACCAATTATATACTGTTTTTTTTGTTAATACATATATATTATACATAGAAACACCCAGACCCAAGACAAATACTTGCAGATCATACAAACATTTGTCCTGCGGCTAGAATGGAACCCGTAACCTTCTGCGTCTCAGCCGGACCTTAGTCCACTGCGCTACAGAGAGGTCGTCAAATTTACAAGATGTACCGTTGCAAATAAATATTTTGTAACCCTCAAAGCAAACAAAATAGGTGTATGTAGTATCGTAGCTCCAGATGAAACAATTTTAATTTAGCTTTTTTGTTTCAAGGGCTTGATCAAATGTATTTTTAACCATAACTCAAGAAAATCTTTTAAGCTATTTTAAGATCATCAACTCTTTTATTGCTGATGAGAGATGTGAGCAACTTCCTCAGATTGGAATGTCTCTACGAACAGGTTTTTTATTGAGTCAAGGTTTTATTAAAATTTCTGATTTTTACTTGTTCTTCCTTTTTTTTTTTCATACGCAAGTAATGTGTTTGTCCTCAGATGGTGCACACAATGATGCCTATAGCCCGGCCGATAGCTTTGACCATGTCTGCCGTGCTGACCCTGGCTTACATGGGGCTAGCAGTCGGGTTGCGACCTGATAGAACAGAGACACAGTTTTACCAGCAGGTATTTACAACATACAACATACTACCTACATACCTACTACTGGTTGTCATATCATCATAGACTCAAGAAGGCTTAAGGGAGAAGATTATAGACGATCACGCCAACAGAAGTTTGGCCGATGGAATTGCTTGTGAGAATTATTTTCGGAAAGAAATGAAGTCGGTTAGACTTCAAAAAAAGAGGAAGTTCTTAATTTCGTTCGTCGAAATCTTTTTATTTTATGTTTCACCGATTATTCAAGGACTATTTCAAGGAAAATTTGAAAACGATATGAAAATTTTTTTTTTGTTTCAAAGGTTACCTACACCGGTGGTCCCGTTTAAATTTTATTGAAATCGGTTGAGTGGTTATTAAAAAATCTACAAAAATCTAAAAATTGTTTATCGATAATATTTTTTTATTTCATAAAGTCGGTTTTATTTTTAGTTTTTAAAACGTTATTATAGTGCGGTGGGCTCGGCTATATAAGCGTTTGCCATAATTTCTTCTGCTTCTAAAAGCGTATTTCCATAGAATTTTAGTATGATACTCTTTTATATGAGTGGAGACGTGATTCATTGCAATTTATATTTTATGTTATTAATATAAATATTATTCCAGCACTCTAATAATAATCAATACATAAATAATGTAGGACATCTCGCGTAGCATCATCTTATGTTCATTAGAGCTTTATTAGATGTTTCACAATCCGCTAAATCTGTCTCATATTTTTTCACTAAATGGCTACAGTTCAACCTATTAACATTAAATACAGACAAAACTAAACTAATACCATTCAGTATTACCAGTAAAAGTTCACCTAAGAAAAATCTAACTATAAGACTCCATAGTGACTCTAATCCCAATCTGTTGCATCACGAACAGTGCAATTGTCCAGTTCTAGAACAAGTAATAACAGTAAAGTATTTAGATGTTATCTTAGACAAACATATATCGTGGACCCATCAGATTGCAGCACTTATAGGTTGAATAAGAAAAATTAGGTTCATTATTAAACTAATTACATCGAGCGCAGAATCACACGTAATTAAACTTAAATATCAGGCACTCAGTCTCAGTCTCAGTCTCAGTCAGTGTTGACATACTGTGTCTCTTCGTGGGGCGCAGCTTGCAAACTCACTTACTTCAACTTGAACGAGCTCAACGGGTTGTGCTAAAAATAGTATATAAGAAGCCTTACCGCTACCCCACTGAATCCCTTTACCAAGATGTTGATCGCCCCTCGGTTAGACAACTATATATATATTATATATACAACCCTAAGATTCCATAAAATTGCACCTGCAACATGAACTCATTATTTATTTTATTTTATTATTTATTCAATGCACTTAAACTATACAGATAATTCAGTAGGTATTGTACCTTTAAACCTGATAAGGTTTGTCTAGGCACTCACATTCGTCGTAAATATTAAATAAAAATACTAATTATTGTAGCAGAAACTAGTACACTATTATTTAGGTACCTATACAGTAATAAGCGGCAGTCACAGGGACATACCGTCTTCACAATATGAATCGATCAATTTGAACACACACAATGCAAGCGTTAATGTTTAAAAATCATACCCACGGCAATCGTAGGACAACGTAAAAGACACCGAAAACACGTACAAATATTAGGCAACGTAATTATTGTTATTTAGGTCCATACTTATACTCTGTCCTTAAACTCCAAAATTAATAATATCTTGATCATTTGTTTCGGAGTGGTTAAAAACTGAAAAACATAAAAACATATTCAAAAACGGAGGTTTTGCACCATAGTTTATAACCACAGTCAATTTTATTTTATTTCTAAATAAGTATTGAAATTATAGCTAACTAATTTTATTCATAATTGTATACTATATTTTTCTCCTATTTAACTGTATATACGTATTTAACTAGGTACATAATTACTAACAGAAATAAAATAAAAAAATTAAAATCAGTCTTCTCTAAATGATTCTGAAGTGTCGCACCCTCTCAAGGCGTATACATATTGACACTTGTATGAAAGCAAATGACACATTTTTTTGCGAAAGAGAACTAGCTACCCACAACACAGGTTTTCTGGGGCTAGGGCACTTTAACATTGTTATAATAAGTAATTATACCTAATTGTCTCCGTTTCAGCTTAGGAAAAAATGCTTTTGTATGTCTGTCCAAACAGCGTTCGAACGGCGTCTGTCCGGATGTTCTCCTCTACAGGTCGCATTTCTTAACCGATTCTCACAAAATTTTGCGAGCAGATTCTGTAACTATATAGCATATTTTTTCGATTCAGATTTTTGAATTTTTAAAAATTACGGATATATGAGAGATGAAAACGTAAAAAAAACTATATTTCAGTCATTTCGAAAAATGGTCGCGAGGTCTACAGCTCACAGAGACACTAGTATATAAGTGTTTACACAATAGCATTAATCTTTATGTTTATAATACTTGTTTGCTTGTTTTGTATCTCATTTGTAAAAATTGTTACATACCCTCTTTTGTACCTCTCCTCTACTCTCTCACAATTTGTACACCGCAATCGGTAAAACATGTTGATACACACCTGTTTGTAAAATCTTATATCTACACATGTTTATACAAATAAATGATCTTTATCTTTATCTTTATCTTTGTACAAACATAAATAAAAATACTTTACACTTTATCTAGCCCTAAAGTAAGCAGAGATTGTGTTATGGAACCATATAACTAAATTGGATTACTCTTATTATTTTGTAATATAGACATTTAACCCTAGACCCGAGACCTAGAAATTAGAAATTTTTAATCTTTTAGGCAATTCTACTGAACATGGAACAAACGTTACACAAGACCGCATAGCACATCAAAACAAACCAACAATCTTAAACTTCGTAACAGTTGTTAGTTAGGACTAAATCCTTCGCTCGGAGTTTGTGAACGTAACATTAACTTACTATAACTTTGATAGAGTTTACGATACGCTTATTGGAGAAAGACAAACAGGTAAGCGGTAAGTATGTCTTACTTACACATTAAAGAAGTGGCAAAACAACTAACATCCAGGCAACACTCGTGCGGTAACTTTAGTAATTGCAAAGACCTTGGAGTTAAGCACAGTAACCACCTACATACATCCATATTATACCTAGAAAAACACTCTCAGCCAAGACAAATATTTGCAGATCATACATGCTCACGACTGTTTCCCTTCGGCGCTGTTAACACCTCCTGGGACCTTTAGGATGTGTCAAGGTTGTAGTAAAACGACCAAATAATATATTTGGCACATATGCACATCCTTTGCACATAATTTAGTATTTCATACATGACAGGTTACAAGCCTTCTTCTTTCTTTGTTTATAGAAAAACTATCCAAAGGCATCTTAGATTTTTTAGGTTGTAGAATCCTCATTATAATACTAATACATACACTCCCACACACTCACACTTTTCATCTCCTCCTCAGTCGTTCATTAGACTTTCTGATTAATGTTATAATTTTTTCTTTTATTTTTATTTTATTTAGTTCTTTTATACAGAACCTACTCATCAGTCCTAGAGGTGGGCGTTGAGACTGCTTCACAGTATATAACTTTTGTAGGTTCATCGTTTTACTTGTAATTTTTGTTCCTTTCTGTGCTTTGTTCTGAATAAACAAAATTTTATAGGTTTTTTTAACGATCCTAGATCCTGAAAAAATCGAAGGTGTGTGCCCATGACTGGTCTGTCAGCTCCGTTAGTAGTAGCTTTATAGTAGCCTTCTGCGCTGTAGATTCAGGACTCAATTCCCTCCCAGGATAAACATTTGTGTGTGTTCATCACAGGTGTCTGTTGTGGGGGAGTGCTGCTGATATTAACACGATATTGGTGTTGCAGAAGAGGGTTGTTCGTGCAATTTATAACATGGGCCTCAGAGAATTACTTAGAAATAAGTTTAAGGAAATTAATATTATGACAGTGCCTTGTCAGTATATAATATACGAAAATTTAATGTATGTTCACATAAATGTTCATTTATTTAAAAAAATTGCGATAATCATAGTATTAACACTAGAAATAAAGATAAACTCGCTGTTCCCACTGTTGGGCTCGCTAAAGTTAATAAGTCTTTTATAGGGCAATGTGTACGCTTCTATAACAAGGTCCCAAGCGACGTCCCAAGGTCGACAAGGTCCCAAGATTTGTCGATTGGCAAATTTAAAAACGTAATTAAACCGAAGCTGTCTAATAAAGCATATTATTAAATATCTGATTATTTAGATGACAAAAAAGCTTGGGATGAATCTGCTCCAACTCGACTCGGCATACGTAACAAAATTGTCAAGGATCATACAAAAAAGTGTTAAGACCAGACAAGTTTCTTGCCGGATTCTTCTTGAACTGGGGTTAGGAGGAACCCGCACCTAGATTCACTAGCATGTAAGACGACGATTCAAATTGGTCCTTGTGATTTTTTTGAATAAAGAGTTATTGAATTGAATTGTCTGTTCTGTGTCTGGGTGTTATAAAGTATCATAAGTTTATATTTAAAAATCATGTTTTCTATCAGTCATCTGGTCACCATAATACAAGCTACGCTTAGTTTGGGGCTAGATGATGTTGTGTGCATTGTCCACCAATATAATATTATTTATTTATTATTAATTCGTTAGTATTTCTATAAGCAGCGATAAGCTTGTAACCTGTCACGTATGAAATAGTATCAACACCGTAACATATACTGTTACTATATTGCGAGACGTAGATCAAACTGAAACAATATAATGGCCAAATAAATCTAAACTTTAAGCCCTAAACAAACGCCTGAGTTAATTCAATTCACAGTTGGAATTGCCTATCGTATATGTCAGGCGCTCGCTTGACAAAAAGACTGTGCATTGAATACCTAGCTGAAGTAGAACAATAGATCTTAAAACAATAGAGCTTAGGTCAAAACTGGCACACAGGTTTCAATGCCTAGTTCGTTTTGTAAAGGTTTTGTGATTTTCCTCATTTTTTTTAAAGTCTTTGTCAAGTTATAAAACACTTCATCATCTAGCCTCAAAGTAAGCAGAGCTTGTGTTATGGGAACTACACTGATACACAATTCAATTCAATTCACTTCATTTATTTGTCAGAAGGTAGGTTTACAATAATGTTATAGTATAGTAATATACTTATAATTAATAATTATGTACCAGTACAATTTTACCTTATCTAGACATGCAAATTCATTATATACATATTATGTAGGTATTTAGTTACAAGTAACTCAGGTCATCGTTCAAAAACTCTTTTCTACAAGAAGTGCCGATTTTTAAAGCTCAACAATTGATTACCTTTTATGCTATCTGGTATCTTGTTATTAATTTTAGGAACCATACAGAAAACACTATTATACATTAGCGCTGTATTTGATTTTACAAGGCAAAATTTGTTTACACCACTTATATACGTTTTTTAACCGACTTCAAAAATGGAAGAGGTTCACATTTTTTTTTATATTTGTTACCATGACTCCGTCATTTATGAACCGATTCGAATAAAATATTTTTTTATGTGAAAGGATATATTTTCCGTCATTTCCCGTCGTCAATAGACACATAAACATGACATTATGACAGATATGGGTACTGAAAACCCTCTTACATGAAGGTATGCTACCCTAAAGCGATTGAAAAGTTATTCAACCCTGAAACATGGCGTGCAATCTCGTGAGGTTTTACGCCATTCTCCATATATCTGGCATCTTTATGACGAAAGTTTCTCCATTGTCGCTGCGCTGTGAAATTTGGAATATCGTTACGATTTCTAAGGGATAGTATCCACTATGTTAAGATACGTGATTAGTAGCAAAAAATTGTTTGGAAATGATAGATTTTGATAAACACGGGATTTAGCCATCTCTTGATTTGACGTACCTTTTGTCTTTTTCAATTCCTAGGATACCATTCCATTACATCTTTTATTCATTTTTAGTTTTTCTCATTATGTGACCTATCCATTTTCATTTGAGTTTTTTATGACTATTTTATTTTTATAATTATTTTACTTCACTTTTGTGCTTTTTCTTATATTTGAAATCGTCTTCGTGTCACGTCGATAAACTACAAATTTTTGGTTATTTTTGCTCGTAGCAGGTCAAGTTTGAATTTGATTAACATATCGTAGTTAAGCTAGTTATAACATGGATCATCGCTAGGACCAAAGCGAGTTTCTTGCCAGTTATTCTCGGGCTTGGGTTAGGAGGAAATGGTACCTAAATTCACTTAGTACGTCAGACGTTTCAACATGATCCTTATGATTCGTATTGAATAAAATATATTTTGGCTAGATTTGACTTGATTTAAAGGTCAAACTCCAGGATCGAATTTATCAGAGTTTCATCTAAATCTATTTAGCCATCATTGCTTGTTTGAGTCCACAAACCTCCACACAAACTTATTTATACTAATATTATGACATCGAAAGTGTCGCTGTCTGTCTGTTATTTGTTACATTTTAACATCTAAATAGATATTGATGAAATTTGCTACGAAGATTGTATCATTACAATAGACATATGCAAGTTTTTATATAGGTACTACGAGTACGTGTCGCGGGCAATAGATTATTTAGAATATTAGTAGGTTATCAGCTGTTTGTAATGTAACAAATTTATGAATGCCGACATGTAAATAATGGAAATACTAACAATAACGCGCCATTTCGTGATAAAACTCAGTAAAACCTTATTTGTTTTCGTAATGTACCGTTAAAATGACCTAGAAAGCTTACATTGACCTTTGACTATTTATAAAGCAGTTAGGCAGGGCGCAAACGTAAACACTTTGTGTCTTGTGTCAGATACAAGCTACCGATGAATATTTGGTAATCCAGTTACCGACACTGAACACTTTTCGATCGTCAATGAGTCTTAGGTCTAACCAAAAGTCTTCAGTTGAAGCAACATTAACAAATTTCCTTACAATTGTACTGAGTTTCTTCATCGACGTCCATTGTGAGACTGACGGAAAACAAGCAACAAATTGGCCAGTGGCCGGTGGTAGCAACAGGCAACTGTGTCCGATCACCGCCACAAGATACAGCAAATACGGTTCCCTGTGATGGTGTGCCGTGTCGGCAACAAAAAGTGTCTTCGTTTGCGCAACGCCTAAATGTATGCACCTACCTGTTTACGTTTCCAGGGACAGTATTACGGGTACATTGCTCGTAGGCAATACTTCCCTGAATATGTAAGGTTATTCAATGTACTACCTAATTAAAGTGTTAGGGCACGCTTACACAGGCAAATGAAATTTTTCAATATTAAATGTTTTATAAGACTAGCCTATCAGCTCAGTTAGTAGGCTCTACCTTCTGCGCTGTAGGTTGAGGGTTCGATTCCTTCCCAGGACACACATTTGTGTGACGAACATAGATGTGTGTACTCTGTCTGGGTGTTATAAAGTATTTTATGTATGTTTTTAAAAATATATAAGTATTCTGTCATCTAGTCACCATATTACAAGCTATGCTTAGTTTGGGACTAAGTGGTGTTGTGTGCAAGGTCCAGCAATATTTATTTATTATTATTTTCCTAAAATCTATTATAAATTTAGCAGTGAATTCCGCACTAGGTCAAGCCTCTATCGCAGAAACCCTAACTATATTTATCCAAAACAAGACGTTATACAATGAGAAACGTAATGCGAGGCAGATGCACAAAACAAGCATCCATTTAAAATAAAAATTGAAAAGATAACAATAACACATAATAAGATTTTAGACTACTTTGAGTGAAGCTACAATATAGGTAGGTAGGTACTAACTTTTAATAATGTTAAACAATATACTATATCAGGCAATATACTATATTTAAGGTCGTCTGGCAGAGATCGCTACATAGCGATAAGACCGCCCATTGTACTACCGACTAGCAAAACATTGTTATTTTTGTTTCTACTTGTATATTTGGTGTGCACTATAGTGTTATCTATCTATCTATCTATCTATATCATATCTGGCAACATTTGCTATTTATGACGTCACGACAACCAAAAGCAATTAACGACACGGTGACGGGTCTGTTGTTTTACCGGAGCTACATACATTATGATACAAGTGTGTTATGTTGGTCATTACACTCGAGGCGGTTTGTAAAAGAGCCGAGTATGTAATGATCAACGCACACGCGTTTCGTACGACGTTGTTCAACACTTGCAAGTAAAAAAAACAGATTTGTATTGTTATTTTTCACTGTATGAAAGTTTCGTAGGCCGCTAGGTATTTCTCTCTAGATTTTGGTGGCAACAGGCTATCACTCGCATTTCGTGCCTCGGTACGATTTCCGGCGGGGTCAAATCTTTGTATTGCCTACGTGATTTTGACATTTCGATAATAGTTAATAATAGGTAATAATAAAGATAAATAATAATAAAGATAATAATTAACCACACAATGAAAACGTTAGCAAATATGGAAAATGGCGAGCTTGTTTTGACTATTCCGCGCGGCGCGCTAGCGATGCGCGCGCAGGTGTAAATAAATTTACTGGTAAAACCGTTAAACCGTCTGTATAAAAATCGTTTAAGTAATATTAACGATACTTTCGAGACATAAAAACACATTGCAGTGATTGAAAAAAAAATATAGAAAACATCACTAGTGCAGTAATGTAAATTAAGAAACAAGAGTGTGTTATAAGCACCATTATGAACCTCAGCTCGGTGCAATAAGAGCCACTTTACGAGCAAGTGTGTTGAAAAATACGATCTATTAAATTATGCTTACTACAAAGTCCAAATTAAAGTAACCATCTTAAATAGTTTTTAACCGTTTTTAAAAGTTAAAAGTTACATTTTTTTCCTGTAAATATTTTTTTTCTGCAATGTATTCAACACCAAATTACTTCAAATATGATAATCTAATTCAGACTTTATTGTAAACTGATTAAGATCGTTCGTATCTTACGTAATTTAACTAAATTACATGTCAGTTAAAATGAGCTAAACACGTCAATTACACCTCAATTTAGTAAATTTATTGCTCAATTATATATTTATAACATCACGACCACCTCAATATTTAATATTAAATGTTGCCTCTTGTTTATTACAGTTTACAATTAAATTTTATTCAACTACAAATTCCATGCGTCTATAATGAGATAAAACACCTCAATTTAGTTAATAAAAAAAGTGTAATTCAGACTTTGATGTATACAAAATAAGATCGTTCGTATTTTACGAAATTTATTCAACACCAAATTACATCTAAACTAATACCTTAAAACGAGCAATTCTTGTATGTCCATATCTTTATATTATATATATAATTCTACTGTACATGTGTATGTCACTGAACTCCTCCTAAACGGCTGGACCGATTTAAATGATTTTTTTTGTATGCGTTTGTGTGGCGCCTTGGATGGTTTAGACTCACAAATAAGCCCGGTAGATGGCGCTGCAGTCGGTACAATTAGATATATATTTTTCTTTTCGAGATTAAGATTATATAGTATACATATATAATCTTAATCTCGGAAACGGCTCCAACGATTTTAATGAAATTTAGTAAGCGGGGCGTTTCGGGGGAGATAAATCGATCTAGCTAAGTTTCATAGCAAACGTTGTTTTATCCGTGTTATATACCGAGCAAAGCTTGGTCTTGGTCAGGTACTAGTGAATAGAATGAGCTAAAACACTATCACATCTCAATTTAGTAATTTGAATTTGTCATTTAAAAATGTTAATCTAATTCAGACTTAAGTATAAACAAAATAAAATCATTCGTATTTTACGAAATACTTAGTCCAGCAAAACATCAAATTCAGAGCTAATGGCAACGTACATCAATTGTATAAATATACCGCTACACAATACCTATAGATTTGGAGCAATTTACGAAAACTTGTTACTTCTGATTGATCTATACGAGTTGCCGAGCAATTATTGCTAAACAAATTGACCGTGTAAGTGTAAAGTTTAAAAGTAAGTTAGTAAGTACTTTTGAAGTAAGCTACCATATAATCTTTACTAATATTTTGAACGCGAAAGTTTTTATGTATGTTTGTTACTCTTTCACGCAAAAACTACTGAATAGAGTTTAATGAAACTATACAATAATATAGCTTATACATCAGAATAACACATAGGCTGTAATTTATAAATATATTGTGTGAATTGTCCAAAATATACCGATAAGCTATTCTGTCGTAGCGCACACCAGCAAAAACCGTTAAAATTACATGAAGTAGAATAAACATTTGTGTGATAAACATAGATGATTGTTCTGTGTCTGGATGTTAAAAAGTATCATAATTATATATTTAAAAATATTTTAGTATTCTATCAGTCATCTGGTCAACATAATACAAGTGCTTTTTTTGGAGCTACTTTTGTGTGCATTGTCCTCCAATATGAAATTATTAATTTATGATACAGCGACATTTATTAAATTAATTAATATTTACTAGTCAGTGGCAGTGACATTGGCTCTGTCAAAGTCAAAGTAAAAAGAGATTTCGAAATGACTGATATATAACTTTTTTTACGTTTTCAACCCCCATATCTCCGCCGTATTGAAAAATTTCCAAAAACTGAATCGACAAAAAAAAACTATATCTATAGCTATAATCTGCTCACAAAATTTACGAGAATCGGTTGAGAAATGCGACCTGTAGAGGAGAACATCCGGACAGACGCTGGTCGGACGCCGGCCGGACAGACATACGAAAGCATTTTTGCCTAAGCTGAAACGGAGACAATTAACCTGAAACATTTATCCTCAGCTAATCTGCGAGATGCTCCTCTTGCTATCAGCCTCCGGCATCGGCCTCTACTACCGGGCGCTGACAGAGCGCGCTCACAGAAACACATTCGCCGGCACCAGAACTTGCTTGGAGCAAAGAGTGAAACTGGAGTGCGAGAGGGAGCAACAAGAGCGGCTGTTGCTCTCTGTCATACCTGCTTACATTGCTGCTGAGGTAAGTTTTTTAAATAATTCTATTTCAAATCTTAGTATTTTTGAAATCATAATATTTTAGTAGTTATCCAGTATTTATCAATTGTAACTTTGAGAATAAATTAAAGGTATTTTGCGATACTGATATAAGATAAACAAATACTTCGTACTAGGTCCATACACGCCCATAACCCATAAGAAATTCGATACGTGTTATGCCTCTCCACAAAGCTCGCTCCGCACTGAAGCAAAGAAACACCAACACTGCAAACAACAGTACTCGTAACTAGCAAAAGAGGTTCTCTGCAGAGCTTCACTGAGCGCTTCCAAATTTCTTTAATTTCATTCATTCATAAATATTGGTAAATCTATTCAATATTTTGTAATGGATTTTGTAAGAGTACGACTAAAACAACTAACGTAGGTAACATGCGATAAATACTTGTTAACTTCAAAAACAATATGAAAAGAATCTATAAGCTGTGAAAGGGAATGAACAAATAGTTTTGAGCTTCCACTAAGAAAGAGTTTTCCTTCTTTTTTCGTGGGCAACTTTGAAGACGAAATAAATATATATAATAGTAAATATTTATGGAGGATAAAGGAAATAGAGTTTCAATGAAGACTGGTTTTTTTTAAACAGGTTTAGTTAAGGTACTGTTCTACGTGTGACGTCACGCTGCCGTCGCTTATGCCTTAACTTAGGAACGTTTCTCAATGTTTGTTATAAGTTTATCACTATTTAAAATAGTGCCATCCCTTTTTGTTAGATAGTGTCAAATAATGACAGGGCGAATCATAAGCAGTGTTAAGGCATTGTTCAATATGAGAAGCGTTTATAATTAAGTCCGTATAATATAATCTTTTTTGACTCAAACTCAGTCTGGTAGTTACTGCCTTTTGCGCCGTAGGCTGTAGATTCTATTCCTAACCAGGACAAACACTTTTGTGATGAACATAGATGTTCGTGGTTATTATAAAATATCATAAATATATTATTTTTTTCAAGTATTTTTTATCAGTCATATGGTTACTATAGTACAAGTTTTTACAAGTTGAAAAATTGCCAAAAACGAAACGGACTATGACAATTCTACGTAAAGTCTAGTCGTAGCAAATGCCTACGAAGCGTAGCACCGTGTCTATGCGTAGAATCTAAATAACAAGCATTTTATACCTTAGCTACAAGTGGATCACAATCACTACTTTTACTAAGTACCACGAGGTAGAGAGTCCGTCTACTGAGTGATAGGGTGACATCCTCTGTGGCGCAGTGGGCCAAGGGCCGGGTAAGACGCAAAAGGTTGCGGGTTCGATTCCCGCTTCGGAAAAAATGTTTGGATCATCTGCAAGTATTTGTCTCGGGTCTGGGTGTTTCTATGTATAACATGTACCTATATATTTATAAAAAAAGTATATATGTAGTATATTAGTCATGTGGTAGCCATAACACAAGCTCTGTTTACTTTGGGGCCGGATTCTGTGTGAAATGTCCGGGATTTAAAAAAAAATAAAAAACTATGTCAATGATTCACGTCTCTAAACATATTGAGAAAACTCTATAGTTTAAGAGTCCATTACATTTTTATAAACGTTTCATTACAAACATTGAAATAAATATTTTAGGTTCACAATTTAAGTATTTATTAAAACTTCATCATAATTATTTCTTCCAAGAAAATTGCTGAGATGTTTATATAAATAAAGTTATATTTTTTTATCGCGTTTGACAAACTTCGCTGAAAAGAGGTTTTTAAAGAATGCAAAGAGTTTCAGGTGCTAACATTATATGAAAGCCACCGTATGCTTTAATATTCAGTATCTACACTCAAAGGACTTTGTTATGCAGATCAGTTTTTGATAAAAGACAAACTTGAGAATAGATTAAAATACTTATGTACAATTTTCTTTTACATACAATTCACACAGCATCATATACGAAAGTAAGCAAAGCTTGTGTTTACCCATAACACATGACTGATATTCTACTTATTTAGATTTTTTAAATACATACTTGTTATACATATAGAAACACCCAGACCCAAGAAAAATACTTGCAGATTATACCAACATTCTCGCGGCGGAAATCAAACCCGCAACCTTCTGCGTCTCAGCCGGTCCTTGTCCTACTGTGCCACATATTAACTGATATAAGAAATACAGGGAAATCTAGTGGCGAGCTCAGCTAGTAGTTACCAGCTAGTAGGTACCATCCTTATATAATAAGTTGTATATTACTTTATATATTAACTAGCTGGAACCTTCACGACTTGCCTCGCGCGTTTGTATGAGAAACCATCGAGTTTGAAAAAGTTTCATAAATTCGTTTTCACCCCTTTTCACCCTCTTAATGAATGTTATTTTAGAAATCCTGAGAAACGTTTCCACTTATTTTGCATTTTAAGTATCCAAACCAAGTTTCTAAGAAACCACACCACACGTTAAAAAGTTCCCATAAAAACTTTACCCCATTTTACCCCTTTGTAAGGGTTATTTTAAAAAATCCTGTAACACGTGTCCATTTATTTTGCATTTTAATCATTCATATCAAGTTTCAAGCAAATCGCACCACGCGTTAATAAGTTTGATACATTCGTTTTCTCCCCTTTTCACCCTCTTAAGGGTTAAATTAAAAAAAATCCTGCCCTAGTGGGAGGTTTCGGTATAAAAGTAAGCTACTTTCCAAATTTCAGTATTCTAGCTACAGCGGTTTCGGCTCGGCGATGATGAATCAGTCAGTCAGTCAGTCAGTTTAAGCTCTTTTATAGATATTTCAACTACAATGTTAGTTATAGTCCAGGATCCATGGTCCATTTTTGCTTTTGATTACTATCAAGCTAATTTTCCGTGAGTAGCTTCATTTTGATGAGACGCCCAACAATTTCCTGTACGAAACTCTCTACTGTGGTAGCTACCACAGGAGCTACCAGAGTACCACTTCCTTGCTTTAAAAAAAAAGATTTTTTTTGTTAAATATCAAGATAAAATTGTCTAAATTATTCGAAAAAATATTTGTCCTACAAAATCTATGGTTTGATCAAAGAGTCCCCTCCTTCCAACACGTATTGGTAACGATTATTATTTTTTTTACTTAGTTAATATTTATACAGGGTGTCCCGGAACTAGTATGTTATGCCGAGGTGGGCCGATTCTCGACACTTTCGAGAACAACATATGTTTTACCTCTTTTATAAGTTCAATGTTTTTCATTGAAGAAATGAGCAGCAAAGTTTGCTTCAAAACTGCACTTACTACAAATGGTAACGTCCCTAAAATCCGCTGTTTATTGAACTCTGAGCGTGACCCCAAAATAAAGTATCGTTTGAGTTCACGCAACACAAACATAAAAGTTGCCTATATTGTGATGCCTCTGGGAAGAAAGTAAATTTTTGTGTTCTTGTTGAGATCAGCTGCAATTTTTATAAGTAACTTGTTTATTCTTCTATCAAATTTTCGGATTTATTGCATTAAATGTTGGTTGACCAACAAAAATTTGAAACTAAACAGGATTTTTTTATGATGATGATGATGATAACATGTTCACAACTCTTTATTAAAACAACTTGATTTGGATCTTCATAGAAATTTAAAGCATTGGGTAGGTAGGTATCTAACCAACATTTTTCGTAAGTAGGTAGAATACATAGGTAGGTAGATCTTCATAGAAATTCAAAGCATTAGGTACCCAACCTACAACATTTTTCTAGGTAGGTAGATAGATTTCTTATTAAAATTTCTAGGCTAGGTATCTAATAATTTGAATTTCTATGAAAAATCTTGTCTATCCCATATTTTCCCATAGTTTTATCTGTCCACCTCATCGTGCGACTCTGTGACTTCACGGCTTGTTATCAAAGGTGTCAAACAAAACCGACAACCAATCAGAAGAGTTCAATTCACATAATAAATAATAAATCTCGGCAATTCCAAAAATAGTCTACCTTTGTAATAAGCCGGCATTTATTATTTTGTCAGAAATTGGTTCCGTAGGTATTTATTTTTAGTCGTTGTTTCGATTAAGACTTTATTTATTTTATTCATTTATTTATTTATTTATTCTGTCATTGGTTTTTTCTTGGTCACTCTGTGCTGAATTAATTTGTTTTGTCACTGGTTTTTTTCTGTATGTAGCCTTAACATGAGTCTAGTGATTAATGGTGACGGAACTAGAGTGGTTAAAGGATTCAGTGACCAAGAAAGAAGCAGTGGCATGACTACAGAATAAACTAAGCAAAATAACTTCACTAAGAACCAAAGTAGTATTTACCAACATGAATGTCATTATTGTGATAGGTTTGAATTTTCACATCAAAAATGAACCCTAAAAAATTTTCGGTAATTTCAAAGGATTTTATTTTGCTTTTGAATTGATTATTGCTCAGTGATTTGTTGTACGTCGTGCTGTCAACTTCCTAGTTCCTGTTAAGAGTTCCGTTTCGAGTTATCATCATGACGTCCTCCTACCCTACAGTAACGAGGTGTGTGTTTGTGTGTTGGTGCCGCGTCGAACTATGGACAATGCTTGGCACATTGAACCATTCATGTGACCATTGTGTGTGATTTTTATGAGTAACCATATGTTTTTCTAACTCAATCATAAGTGATTTGTGTTGGATAGTTAAGTAGTACCTAGAATTGGTACCTACTAATCGGGTAAAGTGGTGATTCTTATTGTCAATTTTCAAAATTTTACGGATCCGCCTACTTGACTCAGACAAGACATTAAACGGTATGTAATCTACATAAGTTGTTGCTTCTTTTATTTTAAAATTAAAAACATTATTTTGCAAGAGACGAATAGGTAATTGGATTAGCCGCTGCTGGATAAATAGGTAAGTACCTAGTTACTAAATAAATATCTACTTAGTTTTGTGCTACAAACGAAACACCATGGCTTGTGTGAATACCGCAGTCAGTATGTAATGTAAGTACCTACATCAATAGATACCTACACACACCAACCTAGGTACCTATCTAGCCTAGCCTATCAAGTAATTTGAACTCACGCGAAACGATGTAAGTAGGTAGGTAACGCACTTAGAAACATTGTTGACAAAATAATAAGGGTTGTGAATTTTATTTCTTGAATGTTTGGAAATCTGAAAATATTAATTCTTAGGATTTGAACCCCCACAACTGTTAATTTTCATGGTCGGAATCTCCTTGTTCAGGCTTAAAATACTAGTTCCTGAATTCCCTGTAAGTTTTTTAAACTTACGCGATCAGAACACATTATTATAAATACTTACGTTTCCCTGTATAATTTAACAGTCATATTGTCCTACAAATAGCGTAGTACGTTGTCCCGGTCCTACGCTAAAAAGTAGTAGCACAGATCCTTGATATCCAACTTTAGAGCGAAAAAAAAACTGTTAGTAATAAATATTTGATAACCATAAAATCGACATATTGTATCCTTGCTTCCTCTGTTAACTACCATAGTCAGTAAAGAGTTTCGTACAGGAAGTTGTTGGGCGTCTCATCAAAATGAAGCTACTCACGGAAAATTAGCTTGATAGTAATCAAAAGCAAAAATGGACCATGGATACTGGGCTATTATCCTTTAATCCAACATATCTTATCAGTACAGCAATGTTCGGTGCTTTGAAAGTTTGTAAGTGTAGTTGCCCTGAATTGGAGTGATGGATAGCCATGATGGTGAAAAAAGGAGGTAGGTAGATAGGAAAGGTAGGTAACCCTCTAGAATCTATTAAATATCTACTGACTTCTTTAAGGGAGGTTTTAATTTCATTCCTTAGAGTTTTATTTCTCAAAAGTTTAATATAGTTTTATGAGTAATTTTGTTCAACAGTGGGGCGTTGACATTTATGTCAACAACATAAAATACATAGAACTGTAATTCACGATTCTTCTTTTATTAAACCGTCACTAGCTGTTATGAAGAAAAGATAATCAAAATTAAATTAAAAGTGTAATTCAAGGCGATCTCCGGCTCTCGATATTAAAAATCGCCAGACGTCATAAGGTACCTATTTTTATGAGAACGAAGGAGCGTTCAGACTGGGACAGGCTCATATTAAGATAAACTAAACATAGCTAATAATATTTGATTTAAGTTATGTTTTTTGACCTATTTTGGCTTTTAACATATTTAGTTGTCTGAAGTTATAATTGTGTTGTTTCGCCAGACTAACTCAAGTTTTGAAAATTGACCGAAATAGCTCATTTTCATCGCCATCTAATTTACTATTGAGTACCGCGGAAAATCCTGAGAAAACCAATTCAATAAAAATACAAAATGACAACTTGAACATATTTTAAAACTCATATAACAATTCGAAACTATCATGGACACATTATGTCCATTTTTATAAGATTAAAAATGTTATATGAGTTTGAAAATCTCACATATCACGGGAAATCACATATCACTCACATATCACGTTCATATTATGAACATAATTTTCACTTATAGGAGATATTTCCCGTGATATGTGAGTTTTTCTGCAAGGACAGGACAACCTGATTAAAAAACTACTATAACAAAAATTTATATTACTGGGTCACAATTTATAACATAGCTTTTAGTTTTAATAATGTAATATAAAATTGTGCACGTGGTACCTCTGCGGACTAACAGAAGAGCTAGCAAAAGAGGAGGAAAACATGAAACAAACCCTCGGTGCCAGCTGTTATGCACCTGCAACCGAACCGACACCGCATGTACTGACTCGTCTTTCCTGCGGCTTCTGTCTGCAAGCTCGAGAGGTAAGTGTGGGTGACTGGGAAGGCCTGCCTTATCTAACAGAGTCCCAGGCAGAGTAGCGTCAGTGGAGAGGATACTTCACTCACCGAAGCTTGCTGGAGTGGATTCATGAACGAAAGTTTACACTGCTGCTCTGTAATTTGACCGACGCCACCTAAATCATCTTCAACTGATGAACTAAGGCCAGTGATGATGATGTTCGTTAAGTTAATAATAACTATAAATATCATCTTAAAGAAAAGAGTGCTTTCAGAGTTTGAAGTCATTATTCCTCGACTATCTCGAGCCTAGCTATTATTAACATACTTAATAATTTTAGCTCGTCAATATGAAGTCTCCCTTAAAGGTACTAACGGCTTTCGATCTTTTCGATAATTTGAATTTCTTTTAATAATATTATACTATCTTGGTATTTCGTTGATTCGTTTTTAGATTAGCCATTTTTCGAGCCAGTAGATAAATCAAGGTTGAATGAAAATACAATGATAAAAATACTACGGTTTATTTTCTATAATTTCGTATTATCTTAAGTTCTCTAATACTTCTTAGACTAATTAAAACTATTTAAGACTACATCAGTCACAATTTGGCTACAACATTCGCCTTTACCCCTAAGATTTAGGATCACACACTTGAGTTACCGATTCAGGCCAACTATTAAACTTTTGGGTCGCATTATACATAGACAAACATTGACATATTTATCCGACTTTTCGAAAAACAAAATGGTGAAAACCTGTTTCATGACATACCGATATATTTTGAGAATGCTTTAGCTTTTTTATTAAACTACTAAGAGAAGAGTGCTGGGTTGACATTTATGTCAATGATTATAGGAAACAAAATTAAATGATTAACGACTCTATACATATATAACAACTACTTTTTCGGTAAACGGGAACTGAAGGACCCAGGAAAGACACAGGAGTTCAGTGTATCCCTTAAATGCAGCTACACGGAATGAGACTTTAATACTATACCTACAAAGTTCAAATCACGATTCGTTGTAATCTTTTCTGTCATCTGATTTGCCGATATTCACATGGATGGTAATGGCCTCGTCTGAATCTGATTTCATTATGACGTCATTCCATTGAACCTCGGCTTTCTTACCATACGCTTCGTTCTCTATAAGTATAGCTGATTTGGTGCACAGCGCTTTGCTTTGAAACTCTATTAAAGCGCAATATTCACTTTTTTTGGCTTCTGCTTTAACATCTGCGATGTATCCTAGCTTTCTTCTCATAACTTCAACTCTTACATGGTAGTTGTAGATACATACTTTGATGATAAAAGCGCTTTTTTGATACAGAAGAATAATTTTATACTTTGTCCGACAGCACGCTGTCTTCTTGAGTTTCGTTTGGAAGTTTTCAATCAGGATCTTTATCTTTTGTGAGTAGACCGCTATTATGTTGTGGTTCGCTTGGAGGTGTGTGGAGAGTTCATCAAACGGTATCGAGCAACAGTTCGCTGTGATGGGGCAGGTCATGGTGTCGTGTTTGCATTCCTCCTCGTGTTTCGCACGAGTTGATGCTGTCAAGAGGTCGGTGCAGCCACGTCTGGAAATAATAAAATATGACTTTAATGGAAAGTACTTTTAGAACTTGCAGCTGGTTTTCTGGTATTCAATGATTCTGTGCAAGGAACATCGTTAGTTTTGGTGTCGTTTACGATCTTCTGTGTTTTTTGAACCGATGATCGGTAAAATCGCAGAAACGTCCCTAACACCTGTACCATCATCATCATCATTATCATTATAATTTTCCCGCCCCAAAAGGGGGCGGCACAATATCATCCGCCATGTCAGTAATCACACCTTACACATGCACTCCATTAATTAAAGTAATTGGGCTGGATGTGTCAAAAAGACTTAATAAGTGAACTGAACCCGCTATCTCCCAAGTCTTAGCTGGCAAATCGTTTGATAAACTACAAGACTCGTCGATGAGTAAATAAATAGTATTACGTGTTAAATTAATGCATTGCATGTGACTGGCCTTCATGCCAAATATGAATTCAATTCCTGTTTAGTAGTACAAGGTAACACTTTGCTCCGTCTTAAACCTTATACGGCTGGCCATGACAGTAACATCTATGTTAAGCTGGTAACAAATTGTTTGACAGCTGAATTTACAAAACAGCTCGAGGGTGCAAACTACACAGAAGAGACGTTAGACGAAGACATCTATCTTTTCCTCTACATTAGCGAGAAAACGAAATGTTGGCCGGCCAACAAGACGGTGGGCGTATGGCATCATCCAAGTCGCAGGGAAGGACTGGATGTGCCTGAGAAAAGCAGGAAAAGAAACTGTAGGAGCCCTTCACTCAAGGAGGGATCGGTGATTTCATTTCATTCTTAGTTCTTAGGTTGGTCGCGAACTAAGATTTTTTTTATATTGTTATTTATTTTATGTACATATTCAGAAGATGTGTTTGTAAAAATTAGACAGTTGAATGCCAAAAACCACGTCTCGTCTCTTCTATAAAGTTTTAGAAGTCGCGTCCGCGCCCTTTCTGAGCCTTGGCTCGGGTTACTCTTGATTTTTCTATTTGATGTACGCCTTTTCCGCTTTTCTATCTGGTATACGCCTACGATGCCGAGGACAAACGCAGTAGAAAGCTTATTGGATGGAAGAAGTTACAAAACCTCGTGTATTGCTGACATATGGCAGGGCCGCGAACTATTAGTTCTTAGTATTCGCGGATAATTTGTTTGAAGCTTACACATCCATACGCGGGCAATCACAGTATACATATACATATATATATAGTATAGTAGAGTACATATAGTCATCCGCTGAAATCAATCTCTTTAAAACATAATTTAAAATGCAAGTATTATGGCTCTTATTGAGTTGACTCTCATTTAAAAGTTGTTTTATTAAACAATAAGTTCCGGTAATTAACTTGCCTATAAAACCTCTTTTGAGCTTTGATAAAAATAAGTTATTATAACAATTCTTGTTTAAAATGTCATTTCCTATATTTTGAAACTATTTTGAGTACTTTTTTATACGAACAATCTTGATTTGTTGGCCATTTAATTACCATTTACAGTGGTTTTCGAAAAAATAAGGTGAGTACAAAAAGTAACAAATACATTAAGTGGTTTCATTCTAGCTATCAATAATAATTTTACATTCGCGTAAGCGTCGGTCGATTTGGACGTGTAAGGCAGGTTACCTATTATCAAATTTTTCACAACTGTCCGATAAAATATGAGATTACCGCAGTAAATCCAGAGAGTATCATCTTGCTTTAGAATTCATACCTTTTAACACCTCGCACAGTGAAGGAAGTATATTCTGTCGCAAAAGAATTTGAGCTTTATCCCTTGCGATATAAAATTTAGGAATCCTGGGACTATTTCATTAACCACAGTAAACCTAGCAGTCAGTGAACAATGTTACGTAAAACATTTTATGTCTGTTTTATGGACTCTGTAAAGTTTAGCAATCGAAGTAAATAGATTTTATCGTGAACTGTTTGATTTAAGTGGCTTTAATATTTAAGTGTTTTTGTGAAGTGTCTAGTCCACGCTAACCTCCTACCTAACAACGTTTTTCTCTACTCTTTTGGCTCCTTGCGAAACTGTACCAGTGTACCAGTAATTTTAGATATATTATTTAAGTTAATTAAAATATGTTTCGGTAGGTAGGTCTTCCGAGGTCATTCACTGTCTGATGCAGAGGATTTTAACCCACGCTAAGAAAAATCTGAGAGGCAATCATTTCAGATTTTATTTTTGACTACCACGCAGTATCTTTTTAGGTAATTAAGTTTATCTACCTAATATATTTTATTCCAAAAATTTAATGACTTTATAATAGTGCCATCCCTTTTTGTTAGATAGTGACAAATAGTGACAGGGCGAATCTTATCAAGTGTTTGGGCAGTGTTCAAGTTATGAGGTGTTTTTATGTAAGTTTCTTAGTGTGTTGTGTCGTTATGTGAATGCGGTCATTTCAGAATGTTAAGACGACGTGCGGGTAGTTCTCAAAACTGCCCTTGCTACTTGGTAATTATTCTCAAGTCAACCCGCGACCACGTTTGTTACAAAGCGTCGGGAATAAGTCTACGGCGGTCGTAATTAGTGGGTCAAATGTACGAGTAAATAGTCAAAAGATTAAAGAATGATAAATACCCGTCAAACTAAAACATTTGAAAATATCTCTACATGAAAGAGGCCTTTAGAATATTATCTCAATCACTAGACAGAGCTTACGAACTTATAATGAACTAATTAGGAGGTTTAGCGGTAATAGGGTATCTATCGTTTATTACCTTTTATCGGTCGGGTGGGTCTATCTTATAATCGCATGCTAGTTAATTTGTTGTTTAAATCTGTTATTAGTTGACACTGGCTACAGCCCGCGGCTTCGCATGCGTGGTACCTACATCAGGTATCCTCTACGAGATAAACTGTCGTGATCATGGTGCATGCAGCTGTGCCGAAATATCGAGATGCAAATATCCCGATGAGTGAAAATTATCCTCTATTTCATTTCTTAAGATACTATCTATCAGTTTTCATTAAAAACCGTTTAACCGTGAAAAGGTCACAAACAAAGAAACATATAGAGACTCTTTTGAATACCCGGTGAATTTTATAATACAAAAAGTGATTTGATTGTGAACAGCCCGAGTATTGAGACAAGCAAAACAAAAGAAACAAATCGATCGAGTTTTTGTGAAACTAACGCACTGCAATAAAACGATTTGATTTGAATATGTACAATACTATAGATAAATAGATATTAAAATAGGACGACCTCTGTGGCGCAGTGGCAAAGTCAGGCTGAGACGCAGAAGGTTGCTGGTTCGATTCCCGCCGCAGGACAAACGTTTGTCTGATCTGAAAGTTTTGTCTCGGGTCTGGGTTTTTCTATGTATAAGATGTATGTATTTATAAACAAAAGTATGTAAGTATATCAGTATATAAGTCATGTGGTACCCATAACACAAGCTCTGCTTACTTTGGGGCCAGATGATGCTGTGCAAAATGTTTGGGATTATTTATTTGATGATAAAATAATTACGTTATGTAAACTAAAAAGAAAACCGACTTCATTGAATAAAATTTGAGGCCATAAAAATGCATCTATATATTTACAAAAAAGTACGTAAGTAGTATATTAATTATGTGGTACCCATAACACAAGATACACTTACTTTGGGGCCAGATGATGATATGTGGAGTGTCCGGCATTATTTATTGAACTATATACCTGTAGTTCCTGCAAGGTAGCATCAGGTCGTTGATCAGACGCTGCAGTGCCAGGCACGGGGCTGCAGGGGCCCGAAGAGTGCCTCTGCACCAGGCACATCTGGACATCCGTCTGGAGCATCTGGCGCACCAGACTCCACCGCACCAAGGACACACGCAGGGTCCACAGCACTGGAAATAAAACTACTATTAGGCAAACATTTAAATAACTATTTTCAACTGGTTGTACCCAGTACCCAGTCAATCTATTTATTTAAAACATCAAATATTTTGAATATTGATATGTTCACAATAAGATGTTGTGAGGTTAACTGATTACGTTATAACTTAAGACAGAAGGTCTCTTAAGGATACACGAGTCAGCGGCACAAACTCGTTAGTGGGCGCAGCTAAAATGCATGCTATTTCACCTAGCTTAGTGTGAGAAAAGGATAGACGTGCACCAAGGATAGAGATGAGCAGTAAGGAGATAGCGTGATTATAATTTCGAGTCATATGATAAGATTAATCTATGATTTCTAAATAAAACGATTGCGTAAAAATATTAAATAGACCTTTGGCTCAAGGGTTCTCATGAAAAAACTACTGAATGTATTTATTAAAAAAAAAGTTATTTGAGCTCTTGAATAAATAATCTATGCTTGTATTGGGATATTTTTTTAGTTTGCGTACTCCGTTTGTTATTTATTCACACCTAAATTAGCGCTAAAATCAGTGATGAAAAATGTTTTTTTTGAGTCTTGTATCTTTCAAACCCATATTATTTTTACAATTCTGTATTGATACAAGCATAGATTATGACAAGACAAATTTATATCATATTTAGTTTTGGTTGTTCATCATCAGACGGTGGTGTGATCACCCTTCGACGTTTGTATGGAAGGATAATTGCCTTGTTCACTCTTAAGTAGGGTCTGAATAAATTAACCGAATTGGTATCACATGGATTTCATATTTTTTTACGGTAGAAGAACTGAGTTGCGCGAGAATTGTTTTTTTTTTTTACAAGTTGTGTTATTGATGGCATCTGTTATTTTATATTATGCTTTAAGAGACAGTTTCTGTTTCATTACGTTTTTAAATTTGTCAATCGACAAATTTAACGCGTCGCTTGGGACTTTGTTATAAAAGCGTACACATTGACCTATAAAAACTCATCAACCTTAGCGAGCCTAACTGTGGGAACTGCGAGTTTATCTTTATTTCTAGTATTAATACAATGATTATCGCTATTTTTTTAAACAAATGAATATACATTAGATTCTGGTATAAACACTGCCAAAGCACTGTCATGATATTTATTTCTAAATTAAGTTGTCGTCTCTAAGATTCAGAACAATCGTTCGTTCAAATATAAGGTAGGCGCAAGGATAAAAACATTTGTGAGTTGAACTAAGTACATCACATTTTAATAAATTCCGAGTTCTATCCACGTATTATCTGTCTATTAAGGCACGTAGACTGTTCCGATTCATCTAAAAAATCATTTTTCTTCATCAGGGAGAGTTTGAGCCGCTATCCTCCGATCCGCACTAAAAAAACTCACTAAATGAATCAAAACAGTGTCGGTGCCTTCATCGATAATATAATACGTGTGTAAACCCGTCTTTCTCAATGGGTAAGGTATTTCGTAATATTTCACCCCGTAACTACCAGTATTGTACCTAAAATTCTTGTTGCATATTTAACATATTCAAATGTGTATTTGAATATTTAAGCTAAGTACTCGACGTAGCTGACATATTTCCTGGTTAAGCTACGTACAAACTGAAGCGACTGAGTCATGAGTCTTGCTTAACGCAGAAGCGGCGTTTGTCAGATTCAAACTGCAGGTGATAATGTTTTAAATCTCTACTCACGAAATTATATTTGATATAAAGATAACCTATTATGAATAAAGACAAATAATGAGAAACATTACCCAGCAAAATGACGGTTCTTCGTTAGTGGTATAACGTCACTTTAACCGGTTCTTAAACCAAAAATATTGTTGCCATAAGTTATTGTTAAAACCCGTTAGGAGTGAGCGTTCCACTCAGTCCTTAGCAAAAACACTTTTATTTTAAACAAACAGTGTTTCGTCTCACATTGTCGTCTCGCTTTGTTCGCGTCGGCTTACCGGGTACACGAGATGCGTCAAATGCATTCCAATTGCACGTGATAAAGTTTTCAATTATTATTCACGTGTATATTTGACATAAAAAACGAATAAAAACAATTATGATATTTCGTTAGCGGCATGACGTCACATAAACCAGCTTTCAAGCAACCAGCCTGAAAAATGTTTTTATTGTTAAAAACCGTGTGACTCAGTTCTTAGCCTAAACACACACACAAAAATTTGGTCTTATTTAAACGCTCTCCTAACGATATGACATCCCTTTGTACGCCCATAATTTTCATAGGTATACCTAGTTGTCAAATGAATTGTTTAGAATAATATAAAAAATATATCATATGTCAGCTATGTCATGTATAATATTATGGCCTATGTCAGCTCAGTTAGTAGTAGCTCTGCCTTATGCGCTATAGGTTGAGGTTTCGATGTTGTTGTGTGCATTGTCCACCAATATTATAATGTGAAACAGTAGAGCTATCAAAGAGCCGTTTTGAACGATCTATATATAGCTCAACTGATCCAGATCACAAATTGTTGTCGAATTGTTTAGTAGTTAGTTTTAATGTGTATATAAAAAAGTTTTCATTTATTCAATCGTTTCATGTATCATTCGCGTCAGTTTAGCGAGTATAGGAGATGCGATTTGAAGACCTGAGTACTAACGAGCGTCTTTGTGAGATAATAAAAAGAACATTCAGCTGTTTCTGGTTAAAACGTGAAAACACAAATTCATTTTATGATTCATGGATGATGAAAACATTTACATGGCCCATAGCATGGTGATAGTTAAATTTTCTCCCAAGAAGAACTTCCTACTGTACAATATGCATTTCTACTAGTAGGTATGTATTTCTTATAAGTAACATAAAATATGTATTTAAAAGTTCTGGTAGTCATCTGGTTCTCATCGAAAATCCCATAGAAAAACCATTCATTCATTTCATTCATTCATTCATTTATAAAATTTCTATAAAATTACGTACTTATAATTTTATTGGATTTTCTATACACATAATATAAATAAATAATATATATTGGTTGACAACCGCCACAATACCATCAAGCCCTAAACTAAACATAGGCTATGGAACCCAGATGGCTGATTGATACTTATTTATTTTTAAATACTTTTAAAGCAGTCATACAGAACAAACCTCGTTGTCGTACAGGGTTCATACAATGGAGGCTGGACAATGCCTCTTATGCTCGGAAAAGTTGTATAAATCTCACAGAGTGAGATAACTCTAGTGAGACAAAAGTCTTTGTTAGAGATGTGTCAAATATGACAAACTTTGGTCAACACCAGTTTTAGACAATTAGTAAATCATTTATGGTCGTCTTGCGAAGCAAACATGACATCTTATTTCATTTATTTTTCTTGAGTTATTTCCGGTGTTAATTGTTACGGTACGGTACGGTAAAAATTCTTTATTTCAAGCTTTAAGCTTGAAGCTTTAAGCGTGTTTCTCACCATATATAAAATGAATAGAATTAATTACACAAAAATAAAAAAAAACATGAAATACACAGAAATTCAACAAAAACAATTATAGAATAAATTAATTTTACAATTTTAGTTTTAGATATTAGTAATTTTGGTTTTTTATTTAAATAGAGCTCGAGTTATTGACTCGGGCGTAAATAATTGGAATAACAATTTTGTGTTTTATTGTAATCTGTGGTTATTTTATATGAAAGGGACCATTTTGTATAAAATAACAAATGACGAACGACAAGATACGACTTTGTTACATTCTATAACAATATAAACACATGACATTGGCGAAATATACATTTTATGACACATGCTATTAACGAAGAAGAAGACATTTAGTATTTATAAACTGGTTTCTCTATGACAATCAGAAAATTGGAACAAACCGTATCCTTACGAATAGAACAATTTATTGACGAATGTTAACAAAGTATGAGGTCTAAATTACTAGTATAAGTTGGTTAGTACTCGTAGGTAGGTACCTGTAGTGGCTCCAAGCATATGCTGCATTCTGAGAAGCGGGATAGCAGCTCATCGCAGTTGGGGCAGGGGCACTGCGCCGCGTGACCCTCGTCTGTCGAGTCGAGGGCTGGTGGCTGGACTAGGGATAGTGATTTATCTGGAAAACAGACAAATCATTTCTAAAATTGAACTTATTGCTTAAAACAACATTAAACACTTAACATTGAAAATATATAATATTGGTCTGTTAGTTCAGTTGGTAGTAGCTCTGCCTTCTGCGCTGTAGGTTGAGGGTTCGATTCCCTCCAGGAAAACCATTTGTATGATGAACACAGGTGTTTGTTCTGTATCTGGCTGTTATAAAGTATCTTATGTATTTAAAAATATATAAGTATTTTATCAGTCATCTGGTCACCATAGTACAAGCTATGCTTAGTTTGGGGCTCGGTGGTGCTGTGTGCATTGTCCACCAATATTTATTTATATCTATGTTTTAGACATTTTTTTATTTATTTAGGGTTCCGTACCTCGAAAGGAAAAAAACGGAACCCTTATAGGATCACTTTGTTGTCCATCCGTCCGTCTTTCTGTCTGTCAAGACCCTTTTTCACAAGAACGCGCAGTGGTATCAAGCTGAAATTTATATCAAATACTACTGTCCCTTAAAGCTGTGAAAAAATCAAACTTTTAAGCCAACGCAATCAAAAGATACAGCCGTTTATGCCGCGAATTTCCGCAAACTTTCGACACTCGCAAAAGAATCAAAACCTACAGGGTACTTTCCGTGAACTGAATCTTGAAATTTACGTAGCAACGTCTTATAGCACAGATAAAGGAAAAATTGCAAAACCCGTAAATTTTTAGTTACATCATCCAACTATGACTCGATTGTCGTGATGGGTGAACTTTTACTTACAGGTTTGTACGGAACCCTCGGTGCGCGAGTCTAACTTGCACTTGGCAGGTTTTTTTTTATGTTACACCGAATTTCGTGAAGATATTATTCCACGGAAGTCAGATTCAAAGGTCTTAAATTTTGGAGTATAAGCCCCAAAAACAAATTTCACTTATCATAATAATTATCAAACGAATTAATATTAATGAAAATCTCAATGATTTTTTAATTAACCTATTGATCTATTAAATTATCATGTAATCAAATCACTCGATAATTATGATGATATTATCAAACCTTGTACCGAATTCTGCCTTGACTTCTATTATTAAACAAACAGATATGATTTTAGTGCCTATGTTGTTTTCAAGGACAATAAACAAAAAATATGACTTTTACCATTATATTGATTTATAATATGTATTACAAAAGAATATAAGTAGTATATCAGTCATATGGTACCCATAACACAAGCTTTTCTTACTTAGGGGCCAGATGATGCTGTTTGAAATGTCCGGCATTACTTATTTATTATTTTGACACGAATTGCTTGCAGCCAAAGTTTCCAACTAAGATATACAATTTAATGGTTCGATGGATAACGTCTATCAAATATTTCTTTTAGATTTTCTATGACAAATTAGTTCCCGCTTTGTCTATGGAAACAGTGACGGGATTTTAAGTAATTACGTAAAGTAAGAGTCAAATTATAATATTACTTTTAAAATGATAAACAAAAGATAACCACACACAATAGGTTATCGGTAAATTATGTAACCTACCTACAATATACGCAGAACTGAATTCATAGTACCTAAGTAATTATATCTCTGAAGTTTGACTATTATCTGAAGATCGAGCTCAGTGACATGCCATGGGAGAAGCCAATGGACTAACACGGACTGATGATGATGATGTAGTTTCTATAAAGCAGGCTATGCTTAATTTGAGGCTAGATGATGTTTTGTGAAGTCCATAAATTTTTGATATTCATAATTTACTTTATTTTACTGCTTCATATTCATAAATACAGTTGGTCTCTATGCCAAATTTCATCGAAATCCGTTCAGCCGTGAAAACGTAAGAACAAAAAGGCAGTCACTTTCGAATAAGTAAATTTTTGTATATATTTTCGACTGTTTATGTTTAGGCAAAATCATTACTGAACCTTTGTAGTAAAATCAAACAATGAATATAATGACAGCCTCTGTGGCGCATTGGGCTAAGGTCCGGCTGAGACGCAGAAGGTTGCAGGTTCGATTCCCGCTGCGGGACAAATGTTTGTATGATCTGCATGTATTTGTCTTGGGTCTGGGTGTTTCTATGTATAATATGTACATTATATATTAAGAAAAAAAATGTATCGGTAGTATATTAGTAATTTGGTAGTTTGTAGTAGGTATATCAATCAGTCATTGTACTACATACTTACCTATACAATATATCTACCGCGCGAAGATTTGTAACGTAATGGCTAACTGGATTGCGTTAGGATTGAGACAGCGCGAGAGAAAGGCTATATTGCAACCTGGCTCTATCGCAGGTATACTTAGACCTACGCTGTATATTTATTACCCAATACCTATAACCCGCTTTATTCTTGCACCGGGGTAAAAAGTAGCAAAGATTATTTACTTAATAGATATAAAACAGTGTCACGTCACTACAGCTCATCTATGATACTCTTATTGTTTTAGAGTTTACCCAAAAACTTATATTGGGTTGTAGTGTAGTGATAGAACTTAACCTGTGAAGTTCATTTAATCATGTATTATAATACATAGCTCCATTCTCCATATATAGAACTAGCTGTACCCGGCTACCTTCCTTAACCTTCCTTAACCTTCCCTGGACTACGACAAACATTTCAACACCAAAATCAGCTAAATCAGTCCAGCCGTTCTCGAGTTTTAGCGAGACTAACGAACAGCAATTGATTTTTATTATATAGACTAGCTGTACCCGGCATGCGTTGCAATGCCACACATTTTCTCACCGTTTAAATCTTCCCTGGACTACGACATACATTTCAACACCAAAATCTGCTTTTGTTTTTTTTTTTGTTTTAGCGAGACTAGCGAACAGAAGTTGATTTTTATTATATAGATTACAGTAATTTACAAGGTAGATGTTTAGAGTAACTCTTTCTTAAATGTTTTTGGGAGGATCATTAATTCTGAGTTTTAAAACTATTAAATACTATTAATTTCCATAGCAATAGATTATTGGTAATCGAGAAATTACATAAGAATTAGTTCTTGCATATCTTTGTGGGAAACAGAGTCCTCAATCTAATCCAATTTAGTAATTAGTTATCTCTTTTAGCTAGTGTCTTGAGAACGCTGCGCTCTGGCAGTGATCTGGATCAGTTGAGCAATCTATATATCGTTTTAAACGGTCCATACATAGCTCAAATGTTTCACATGTATTTAATATTACTAGTGGTCGCCCACTGGTCGAAATTCGACCAAAATTCATTTAAATAAAAAAAAAATGATATAGAAAAAAAATGCATTCTGCACTCCTTCTCTATATAAACTAAAAGTGTGCGAAATTTCACACACCTTCGTCCGCGCAATTTTTGTAAAAAGGGGTATAATGTTTTTGCTTCACGTATTAACTTAAATAGATTGTATGTAAACTATACTAAAATTAAAATGAGAAAAGCTTTTAATGAAACAAATTTACTGTCGAAACAAATCGATTTGTCTCTGTCGTTCACTAGTGTTTTTATCGTAAATTCGAATTACAGCTGTGTGAGTGTTTGTGCATTTGATTGTGCATCATGCCTATAATTTTATTTGACGAATATAAGGACGTGCCCTATTTTCCGCTAATTTGTTTTAATCAAAGGAGAAAGGTTTAAATTTTTCGTAAGTTTTTAATGGATAAACTCAAAAACTACTTAACCGATTTAAAAAAATATTTCACCCATATTAAGCAGCATTATCAAGAAGCTAATATGGACCAAACTGTTTTTAAAAACAACGAAAGTTGCATCAAGGTGTCCAAATTTGCCTATAAAAGTCATTTTTTGGCGTGCGCTACAAATTTTATTGACGATATAATATAAAATTCATTTTTATAGTATTACCCACAAAATAATCAGCGAGACAAATAAAGGCTTGTAACGTCTCTCTACTTCTGTCTAATGTTAATCACTGTTTAAAATAGTGCAGTCCCTTTTTCTAAGATATGGATACAGGGCGAATCTTAAGCCGTGTAAGCAGAGTTCAAGTTGAGACACGCTTAAGTAAGGTCACACCTATACGTCTAACAATATTATAATTAACAATAGAATAATTGTTACGAATAAACGCGCGGCCAAAGATGCGAGCGTTCCGGCTAATAGGAAAAATAATGAATAACTACAGATCTTATTCATTAAAATGTTTTTTTTAAATATCCTTACTTAATGTTATAAATGCGAAAGTTTAATGAAACTTTACAATAATATAATTTATACTTCAGAATAACACAGGCAATAATTTATAACGATATTGTGTGAATTGTCCAAAATATAACGATAAGTGTCAAGTAAGTAGAAAAAAATCTGCCATAGCGAGCTATTCTAGCGTGTGCTTCAAAAACTGTTAAATTACAAGAAATACTAATCCTTCTCAGATGAAGTCGCGGGCACCTGCTAGTGTCTTATAAATTTGTAGGACTTTGAACCATTTTTATTTTAACCTTAGATAGGCCTACATTTGACCACGATCTCGCCTAGAGGTAGGCAACGACGCGGCGACGATGGGACACGAAGGTCTAGAAGACACTGTCCTCAGACAGTTAACCGACACATATGTACACTCAGATATACACTCTCTTGTATTAGTTTTTCTTAGTCAAGGTAGGTATAAGATGGGTCATGCAAAAAAGCGCTAGGACCAGGACGAGTTTCTTGCCCGTTCTTCTTGGGCTTGGGTTAGGAGGAATTGGCACCTAGTATGAATTGTAGTATGACCTTTCAAAGTGATCCTTGTGATTGTATTGAATAAAATATCTTTTGACTTTGACTTTTACACCTATTATTCTTGACTTGAAGAGACCACGATTGTAGTTTTCAGGAAAGACAGACGACGGCAAAGTGTTTCAATACTTGGCTTGGATTATAAATGTGGAAGCATAACGCTTTGTTCGTAAGGGTGCATGGTATTTAATTTGTGAGATGTTTTAAAACACGTGAGTTATATCACGTGTTTGAAGATTGAATCATAAAAACAAAAGTGTTACATTGACCTTAGTAACCATATGCGTTTTTTTGCAAACATGTTCAAGAACAAGTATTTTTTTACCTTCTCTGGGTGCTAAGACTATCGCAAAAAACTAAGTTATAACTATATCAGGTTTTAGTATTCAATTTACTATTCAATTACGTTCTACTCGTTAATAATATAACCCAGACATTCTTATAAGTGTCTATAATTTTGAAGTTAAGCTATGAAATAAAATAAAAAAAATACGAGCGAGCCTTGATGTGTAACATCTGACATCTCACCTTGGTAATAAGGAACTACGCGCGCTCATTGGGCAAAAAAAAAGCGAGCGCTCCCTGGGCTTCCTGTTACACACTTCCGTCCCTTTTAACAAAATAACTTCCACAGATTCCAGGAAAGCGAGAGGAAAGGATTTTTGAAGTGAAAACTTCTTTTAGCGCGGTACGCATATTTTTAGATGAGGTAAAACCTCTGGACTCGCGGCACCGTTACCACACTACGCGACTTTAAAATGTATTTTTACTAATAAAATACAATTCATAAATAAAATGCAATTCATAACCCAATAACCCTAGTACTCATCTAAAATATGTCTAACGCGCCAAAATATGTTTTCACTTCTGTCGGCACTCCCGGAGTGCATTTTTTTTATGTCCTTAAACATTGAAAAAAATCTAAATTTTGGCGGCGAACCTAGTAAGATAAAGCTTGTCTTAAACATGTTTTGAAATTAGCTACGTGCGCAGTATTTACATGTAGCTAACATTAATTTATTCGATTGCTTAATAGATTAATGTAATAAAATTTTGCAATTAAGTCCTGTGTAAGTAAAAATTATAGCGATTATTTTTTAAAACATTGATGCGTTCATAGCGTTAATAGAAAAACGAGATTAAACGTGATCGAGTTGTTAGTGACAGTGAAACCGGTAGTAGGGGTAATGTTCGCAGTAAAAGACTGAGAAAGAGGGTAGACCGTTTTGTCTGCCAATAACATCCACCCGCAAAGACTTCAGTTTATCTCGTGATCATGGCGCATGCAACTGTGCCGAAATATCGAGAAGCAGAAAAACTCATATATCATGGTAAATATCCCGTTTTGAGTGAAAATTATGTGCAAAACCATGATAGTTTTAAAAGTTATAAAATATATTTCATATTTCATATTCATATATTTATAAATATATACTATGTTTTGAAATACATTAAATTAAACTATATAACATTACATTAAATTATAGTATTCTATTTTAGCATAAATCAATTTTATTCTTTAGTATCCAAGAAATTCGTTAACAGTATAAAAAGTTCTGTCATAAGCCACAATTTTAATTATTTACAAAAAGATTGCTCGTTGGTCGAAAGAATACGATTATTTACTTGTGTGATATTCTAATAAGGGCACATTACATATGCTATAGACCGTTTGCCTAAGTAATAATACAAATTTATACTAAGCTCAATCGCAATAAGTCGACGGCTAAATTGCTCACTGGCAAAACATAAAAGATAACCATAAAAACTGAATACCTACACTATCATGAAAAACAAAAACAAATGTAAGTTTAATAATGTAACAATGTTATAAAACTTAAGTAATACTATACCTCGTAAGCCGTAACATAATAGTGTAATTATATTACAAAAACTCGCGGCATTGCTGTGAAGGTGAAACATGAACACAATATCATTATGACATAAAGGCTTCCGTCTCACCAATGCCATCTGAACTTAACGAGTTGATCCCAAATTCCCACCTCGTTATATATAATTGGAATGTTTAAAAACAATATAGTAAGTTCTTAATTCTGATGAGAAACCATTGACCCCGTGATATAGATTAGAGCGCACCAAGCGCGAACTGCGGATTATTCTACCGTGAATTTTATCGCGCTATTCTGTGGAACACGAAGTCAGACGTAGGCGCACGCACTAGCGGAAAAAAACAGTTAAAAGCTGCATACTTCAGAATTGACTTCAGGGCAGCACTGTTTCACACGCGCGGAATAATATGAAGTGCGTTCTAGGCCTGAAGTCAGACGGACGCTTACGCACTAGTGGAAAAAACAGTTGGAAATTTCATACTTCAGAATTGACTGCTGAACAGCACGGTTTAATTCGAAGTGCGTTTTAGCCTTAAGCATATAAGTGTCGCGACACATCTGTGGAACGTACGGCGCCGATCGTTCGGTTCAATACGCTCGCAGTGTTTTTCAAGTTCCCTATCACATCACATCAGCCGAAATTACGTCGCGTTCAGCGTCGCGCCAAACCTCCCTTCGAGCGATTATTTTAGCCAAAACGCATTCAATGTATTTTGCATAGCAAGCGACACATAACGCGACTGAAAGTACGGCGCGCGCAGTTGAAAGTTCGGCTACTAAAAAGTACACCACAAGGTGCCGACACCAACTGACAACGACACACATAATTTTCCGTCGCGTACGCCGCGATCTGAGCGTTGGGTTTGTCATACCAACGGAATATTACGGCCGAAACTTCAGCTGCTGAACTTTCATCACCGTACCTTCGGCTGATGTGTCGCTAGACTAAACTCTTTTTGAAAATCATATACGTGCTCAGAGACGCGATAGTTAAAACTAATCAAAAATGAAGTCGACATTTTCATGACTAAAAGTTAATAAAGATAAAACATCACATAACAAGTAGTAGGTATTAAGTAACGCAGTCGTGAGGTCAATAACAAAACGATAACTCATTGCGGTTAACAGAAATGAATGAAACATAGCTCTATCAACAGCGTAAAACAACACTCATCAATTTATTAGAACTTAGAACAAGCAGATTAATAACATTTTGTCGCAAATTTAAAAGAAATCAACTAAACATGAATACTAATCTATGTAATCAACATTGCCTGGTGAACAATAAATGACGAGATCTAAGATCAAGATGACGAAGCCGATAACAGTTATAATTTAGCGAATATGAATCAGAGATAAGACAATAACGATGAAACAGCTGACGTCACACGCTTAAGTGATAAAACAATGGCGTTATCTGATAAAATTCATAATTTTGTGAATGATTTCATTAAATATTATTAAGTTTCCGAAGAGGTTGAGAGAACCTTGCTGATCTCAATGTTGATTTAATGATTCAAAGATTTTAATTAGTCAAACCGGAAGATGTATCGCCATGTGGTCATGAATTCATATCGCATGAGTTTATTATTGACATTGGCATATCAAACCTTCAGATTTGATTTCCACTTAATATTTCATTATTTATAAGCAGAATCATTTGAAATAGTAACTTGTAGTATACAATGATTTAAAAACCCTTGTTACGTTTCATTGACGCAATAAAACAAGTTATTTTGTAAAACCCCTATCAAACCGGTGTTTCCATGGGTTGTCGCTAGAACCACTATTGTATAGTGTCGCAATTATTAATTGTCGCGCTCATTAGTCACACAAATAAACAGAAAGAAATGACGCTATAGCTGACCGTGGTTTTTTCCTGTTTTGCCTTTCCCTTAATTGGGTGTAATTACATTTATTTTTACGTAGATGGGTTTATTCTTTTGTTTAAAATTATGAGTGGCCTTTTAGAAATATAATACGAATAATGAATTCGTTGAGTTATAGCGTTAGTCTAGTAAATTTTGAAAAATAGCTTTTAAACATCTGTTTAATCATTCTGTGCTATTTAAACTCCATTGTACTACTTACATCATTAGAAGCTTCACTTGACACATTATAATCTTCATTAATTAAGCGTTTCATACAATAGCCATTGTTCCAACAGCTCTCATTATCTCGGATTAAACGCCTCTAGAGGTAATTGTGAAGATTCTAATTTTTTTTCAGACATTAATCATGCAAAATAGTGCAATGAGCACTCCTTCTGGTCTTTAGGTTGTATGTTCGAATAAAATGTATTTATATTTTGATGGCATTGTTTTGTTGAGGGTGTTTTAGTTTATATAGATTTAAAGAATACCTTTTTCGGTTTCTAAGTTCCATTAATTACCTTGAGAATTTTTGGTTTGTTCCTTGTATTTTTAAAATGATATTACGATATACTTTTATTATGAAGCAGGTGAAGAAATAATAAGTCTTATAACAACATATTAGATGATGCTGCATTTGATATGATGCATTTCAGATGGTAATCCCGGACATTTCACACAGCTTCATCTGGCTCCAAAGTAAGCAGAAAGACTGATATACTACTTATATTTTTTTTTTGTAAAAATCATAGATGTGATACATAGAAACGCCCAGAACCGAGGTAAATATTTGCAGATCGTACAAACATTTGGCCTTAGCCTACTGCGCCACAGAGGTTGCCAAACGAGATCTGTTGTTTATTTTCATCTTTATTCATTGCCATTAACATGAAAAGGAATAACCATGCTTTAACGCTACGTTAGCTAATTAACCAGCCTGTCAGCTCAGTTTGTAGTAGCTCTGCCTTATGCGCTGTAGATTGGTGTGTGTAGGTGTTTGTTCCGTCTGGGTGTACTGTACTGTATAAAGTATTATATCAGTCATCTATACACCATAATGCTTGGTGTGGGGCTTGAAAGTGCTGTGTGCATTGTTCACCAATATTTTAACTTTTTTTGATTTTTCATTGTATGGTTCCAGGGTGTGAGTGTCTTTAACTAGTGGTCGCCCACTGGTTGTTTTCCCAAAATTCGACCATAATTAATTATGTAATTAATTCTAATAATTAATACTGCACTCCTTCTATATATAAACTATAAGTGTGCGAAATTTCATGCTCCTCCGTCTGCGCAATTTTCGTAAAAAGGAGTACAAAGTTTTTTCTTCACGTATTAATATAATAAGTTTGTTCTATCAATAAGATTGATCTATGATCAGACAAAAATCCTTACCTTCAATTTCAACATTGTCACTACTTGATGAGTCTGAAGAGTCATCTTCTATCTTTTTCTCTGTGACGATTGTGACACTGTTCTCGCCGCAGTCATTGTTGTGAGATCTCTTCTCCGTTACGGAGTGGAACTGTAAACAAAAATTTTAAAAATAAATTTATATAATAACATTGGTGACAGTCCAACCAATTCCATCTACCCTCAAACTAAGCATAGCTAGTACTTTTGAAACCATATGTCTGATAGAATACTTATATCTATATACGAGTATATCAATACGTGAAGCAAAAACTTTGTATCCCTTTTTACGAAAATTGCGCGGACGGAGGAGTATGAAATTTCGCACACTTATAGTTTATATAGAGAAAGAGTGCAGAATGCTAATAGTTTTTTAAAATTATGCATAAAAAATACATTACAATTTTTACCAGTGGGCGACCACTAGTATTTTTAAATATAAACGCATGATACTTTATAACACCCACATGCATATTAAAGATATACGTTGATCACAAGATATGTTTATCCTGGGAGGATTGACCCCATAACCTACATCGCAAAAGGCAGAGATACCTTATGAGCAATATTATGCTGAGAGGCCAGTGAATCTATTTCATGTCAAGTGAACTCGCGATAGTATCAGGACAAACCTTACTCAACTTAGTTACTATTTTTAATTTTAAAATATATGTATCTGTTGACGACTTCTGTGGCGCTGTGGGCTGGATACGCAGAAGGTAGCGGGTTCGATTCCGTGGGACAAATGTTCCTGTGATCTGCAAGTATTTGTCTCGGGTCTGGGTGTTTCTATGCATAATATATGTTTATGATCAATCAATTAATTATAATATAAGCAGGAATCGAACCCACAACCTTCTGCGCCTCAGTCAGACCTTATCTCACTGCGCCACAGAGGTTGTTAATAAATAAAGATAGCTACAAATTAGCTAATGAGTGGTTTACCTTGCAACTTTGCACGAAATTATAAAATACTAGCGACCCGCCCCGGCTTTATACGGGTGCAATGCTGATACTAATACCATAGGATGTATAATGTGATTAGAAACCTCTAAAATTATCAGTGTTTCTCTACTATATTATACATGTATTATACATCTAAACTTTCCTCATGAATCACTATCTATAAAAAAAACCGCATCAAAATGCGTTGTGTAGTTTTAAAGAGCTAAGCATACATATGGACAGACAGACAGTTGGAAGCGACTTTATTTTATACTATGTAGTGATGTAAATTATTGATATTTATTTGTGCATTATTTAGTATACAATGTATGTAGGTACTCAAAAACATTATTTACTTAAAAACACTAAATTCTGATAAAAAACAAGATAAACCACTCGTAATTCTATTATTTTGGCGGCTCGTGATGAGGATCGTACATGGATATAACGATGTCAGTCAGTTAATAAACTTTAATATTATACCAATTAAATTAGTTTTATTTTGATCTTAATTTTACACCAACGTAGTTTTCCTTTTAGAATATGTTTTGTATAGTTAAAGGCTGCCTGGAAGATATCGCCATATGCGATAAGCCCGCCATTGGCAGGGCATAATTGTGGTAGCCGGAATATGTTTTGTATAGTTAAAGGTTGCCTGAAAGATATCGCCATATTCGATAAGACCGCCGTTGGCAGGGCATATTGTGGTAGCCGTAGTATGAATTTGTATGTACCTAAAATGTTGTTCTCAATAAAGATCATTATTTTTATTTTATAAACAAGATAATTAAAAAAGATGGCATCAGAACCCACACTACAACATTAGAAGCTTCTAAGAATTTTGCAACAAGGATGGTATGGTACCACATAAAATTTTCTCGATAACATACACATCGATTATATTAATAGTTAATATGATAATTCTCGATGTACACACACGTTTTAATCGATACTTATTACCCAACCCTGATAATGGTTTTCTAAATATAGCTATGATCAAGGTACTAAGATTAAAATTCTACGTCAATCATAATTTATGTTTTAAATTGTATACCTTATAAGACTATATGCATTGGTTATACAATGCTGATTCTGTCTTCTTCTTCTTCTTTGTTAATGGCATGCGTCATATGATGTCAATTTTGTCAATGTCAAGTGTTTATAGTTTATAGTCAGTTTGTTTGTTATTAGTCTTAGTCGATGGTTAATTGTCAATTCTAGACGTCACACGGAATGGCGTCTAGAATTTTCTTAGGATTCCTCGTCGTTCAAATCACATTGCACCACAATACACTTATAATTCAATTATCCATACCCGTCCTGTAGTCACATTTATTAATTCAAATTCCGCCAAGATTACTGAATAAAACATGCAATAAAACGGGTAAAAAGTATTAAATTAGCAGAGCAATGTTACTCCATGAAATGACAGACGAAGAATCGACTTAAATGTCATTTGTGGATAAGTTTGACATTGACATTGTGTTCCAATAATAAACAGATTTTTCTAACATTTTAGGGTATCAACACCAAATTACATGGCGTCTAAAATGAGCAGAAGAACGTCAATTACTCATTAATTTAGTAAATTTAAGAAATCATATTTAAAGGTTATTATTTAAACTTTGGAGATTTTATGTTTTTATTTTTCTATATTTTAGTTATTCCGAAACTATACAGGGTGTAATCGTTAAGTGTGCACAGGCGATTATTCCGTAACTATTGCAGATATCAAAAAACTTTAAACTGATATCGAAAGTACTTTACCTAATGAGTAAAATGATATTAATAACTTTTTAAAAATAAAACGAGAAATATCCAAAAAAAATACATTAATCACTCCCATACATTTTATTTCTTAGTAAGTACAAAATTTTGTGTTCAAAGCATATGTTCGAAGTGACGTCCTCCTTGTGCAATACAATGACGAGCTCTATTTACAGTTTCTAAATGAACTTTCCTTAACATTTGCGGAGTAATTAAAGCAATTGCACGACGTACACGATTCTGTAACTCTTCTAGGCTGTGTACTCTCTCAGCGTACACGTGGTCTTTGACAAATCCCCATAGGAAGAAATCACAAGGCGTGAGATCCGGGGATCTGGCAGGCCAAGGGGTTGCACTATTATTGGCTATTAAGCCATTATAATTGTTTCGTAAGAAATTCATTACAACATTTGTATTATGTGCAGGTGCTCCATCTTGTTGAAAAATTATCGACCTTCTTTCATCGTCTGGAATTGGTTCTAAGAGACTTGGCATATCGTTTTGTACAAAGGAGAAATATCTCTGTCCATTTAAGGTTCCACTGTAAAAATATGGCCCAATGATCCGATCTCCAAGAATACCACACCACACATTAATTGAGAATCGCACCTGAGCTCTAACTTCAGTAGTTAAGCGAGGATTGTCAATTGACCAATAATGCGAGTTTTTTCTATTGTAAATGCCGCAGTTTGAAACATTACTTTCATCGGTCCATAAAATTGACCTTACATTGACATAATTATTGACTAGCCAATTGCAATAGACCAGCCGACGAGCAGGATCATCATTGTGCAGCGTTTGAGTAGGTTTTATCTTAAATGCTTTGAAGTTGTGTTTTTTTAATAACTTGTGTACATAATTGTGGGACACTGGAAATGATCGGGCCACTGAACGCGTTGATTCTTGTGGATTATCTACTACGTAGTTAATAATATTGTTATCTAAGTCATTATCAAATTCCGGAGCTCTTGTTCTCGAACCTTTTTTTCTGTTAAAAGATCCATAATTAATCAAATTGTTATCCAACTTACGTAAATACGTACCAGAAGGAACTTCTCTATCTGGGTACTCTCTTCTGTAGGCGATAATGGCCGCCCTATTGTTACAATCATGTTTGTAGTACATTTTTAACATGTCCCTCTTTTCTGTATTGGAATATGCCATTTTTCAATCAATAAATGCAACAATCACGATTATTAACGCAAATTGAAAAATACAATAAATTGGCGGGAACGAGAACCCGCGATAAAGAATTTGAATTTAGAACGAACACCAAAGAGTATCTTTCTTTTTGTTTTTATTTAGTATGTTGCTTTTCAGCTAGTTCAAATCAATACAATATTGAAACAAGGTTTATTATAAATTTGAAGTGGTAAGATAATTAATCTACACGTGTATCTACTTGAAATTCATTAATACCTTCATATCGTACATAATTATAAAATGACAAGGGTAAAATGAGTAGGTACTATTCCACTTAAAATAAGGAAACTAAAACCTTTCTACTATCTCATACTAAATGTATGGGAGTGATTAATGTATTTTTTTTGGATATTTCTCGTTTTATTTTTAAAAAGTTATTAATGTCATTTTACTCATTAGGTAAAGTACTTTCGATATCAGTTTAAAGTTTTTTGATATCTGCAATAGTTACGGAATAATCGCCTGTGCACACTTAACGATTACACCCTGTAGAAACAAGGAAAGAAAAAAGAAGTTTATTAACCAATACCGAGGAACTTATTTAACTAAATACATAGCTGACTTTTTAGTTGAGTCACAGGTATATTTTGCATTTTAGTTAAAATAAGTACTGACCCCACACTAGGCTATGCTTATCGGGACCATATGTGTGGTGCGAACTTTAAATTGGGCCATTATAGGTTTTGAAAATAGAAAAAGTTGATTACTATGACGTGCCACTTTACATGTTAATCCTCTCTCATTTCAATGTTGTATACCTACTCTATGAACTTATAATTAAACCACTATTTAAATGTTTAGCCTACCTTGAGTTGCTAATATGTGCTAAATAATATTAATCAAAGTTTATAACGTTTGTGAATAAATTCGTAAAATTAATAATATTTACGCAAAACAATATTTTCCATTAATATTCCCATTAAATTAATTTTATTAGTCTACTCAATTTATATTGAATACAATTTTATTATCCCAAGATACTGGCGGTAATGCCGCCAGTATCAGTAACGCTGCCCTCTGGCAGTGATCTGGATCAGTTGAGCTATCTATAGATCGTTTTCAACGGTCCTTAGGTAGCTTAATTGTTTCACGTGTATTTTATATTATTGTATATTATTTTGTACATTTCTGTAATAATTTCTGTAAAAAAAACATTTATATTAAGATTTTAAATATCAAACTTGAAGAAATATGTGAATAACATAAAAAAAACTGTCATTGTAAAAAAGTGTAGGGTTCTTGATGTCAATTGTTAAAATATTTTAATGATAGATATTTGTTAAAGTAGAAGAGTCATTAATATCTAAAAAAGCACACCATGCTTTTTACTGTGAAATATATTTTTTTGTTAATCAAAATATTCTTAATTAAAATTTATTAAAAATCATGTAAATATATTTTTATTTACGAAAAATTGTATGTAAGAAATATATCAGACATGTGGTTACTAAAACACATGCTCTGCTTACTTTAGGGCTAAATGATGCTGTGCGAAATACCCAGTAATTATCATTATAATTGTATTTTAAAACTGAACGTTAATTGTAACTTCAAAATGTATTACTATGTATTATTCTCTGGTTAACTATTGTTGTGTACATACGTGTGAACGAAGCCCCAGGAAACCAGAGATACTGGTATCCCCGGATACGATAGTACCTAACCCACAGTTACCGGTTATTTAAGATAATGTTTCAATACCACACAGTGAATGTTGTAATGCACTTAATATTTAAAGGTCTCAAGTTACGCAGAGTTTTTTTTTCATACGATTTTTATAAGTAGTAATATGCTACATCCGCATTCTTTTAAAAGCATATTTTAAAACATTTTAATACAGCCCGCGTCAAAAAATATCAGAGAATTAACAACGTAATTAAAAATAAATATTTAAATAAAAATTAATATACACTTTTTAATTTTTTATTTAAAGTTCGAAGACATTGTGCCAAGAGCACGAAGGCGCACTTTAATCCATTCAACACACTGGTTAAAAATAACTAACACGATAAAAAGACCAACACATTTTTTTCATAAATCCAAATTTTTCTCTCTCGGAAATCGATTTATCCGTTTGAGAGTTACGAAGCCATAGATACAATTTTTCTATAAAGCACAAAAAAACGTGTGCGTCGGGACGCCGCGCCGGACAGAAGTTATAACTTAAACTAATCTAACTAGCGCTGTGGGTTAATGTGAGAGAGCAGGAGCCTGCCTACCGCTGCCGTATGCGTGAGAGAAAGGGGAGCCAGACAGACTGGCGCCGTCACGCGTTACGCAACGAAGCGGTTTACTCTCCTTTAAGAAGCTATCACTTCAAAAATTAAACCATGCTAAATTCCCATTTCTATAAAAACACGTTTAGGTAAAGTCAATACGTTCACAAATGCTTATTTGAACTGCTACTTATGTTAGTATTCAACAATTGCATAGTCGGTTACGTGCATGCTTACGTGCCAGATGGAAACGTACTTTTAGCGATACACAGCCTTTACCTATTTCATTCATACATTATGTAACTCTTCGTTTTGTTAAACAATGCTTATTCGGAAACAAATCCAAGTTTGATTCACATTAAAATCTTGGTATCAGTTTCGAAGTGAGGTGTTATACAGACCTCAATGCAGGTCATGGTCGACCACTCTCGACGCGACAGATTAAATTGTGTAACTTGACTCGTTGAGTCGAATAATAAATATTAACATGGCTTACTAACTGTGCTTTTTGTTGAAGAAAGTTTTATGAATACATTTTTAAAATCCTCAATTGTTGATGTTATTATTAAAAACAAACGAAATAAGCAAATAATATTAATTTTAACATAATGCATTTAACCAAACTTAAATAATAGATTTTGTTGTAATTTTGTGGTAAATTTAGATGATTTTTTTCAAACGTCGATTATACCTAGTAAATATAATTATCTATTCATAATATTTAAGTAGACAGATATAAAAGTACGCGTATTCAAACAATACACAATACCACGCCCTTGCATTCGTGTACTCGGCACATCAGCAGGCCCACCTTGGTGGGCAAATTCATAGAGAAGTATCGCTCCAGACGAGATGGAGTTATTCGATATAAAGGGTGGCACTATTTAGGTATATACAATGTATTCGGTTTCGAGTGTCGGAGCCTTTAGTGGTATGATATACGGTAAATTTAATCGACAAATCACCTCCCATAAGTAGTTTTTCTTCCACCATATTAAAAAGGCAGCCATTTTGTTTTTTCGGCACCGAAACACATGTTTCATCTTTTTAATGAAAGTACTAAAAATAGTTTTTTTACCTTTTTTTAGATAAAAAATAACAGTTTAATTTTTTTTTAAACTACCTACATTTATTTTTAATTCTAAAAGAAAGTACAGAATATTTGCTAAATAAAAACTATGAATATCTGAGCTCTATGTGAGATAGTTTAGAAGTTATGATAGTTTGAATATGACACTTTATAAGCGCATCTCGATAGTATAACGTTTATATAACGTAATTGCACCTTGTTGCGTTGTTAAGAGTCCTTTTTTATATTAATGCTTACGCGGAGTTCGTCTTCTGTACTAAACTATTAAGTGTTCTTTCCTGCCGATGTTTTAGTTCTGATGCGTGGGAACCAATTGCAAATTAAACAAAGTATTATGTAAACAATTTTTAATATTATTGAGTCCATGTATAAATATATCAAACTTTGACGACCTCTGTGGCGCAATGAGCTAAGGTCCGGTTGAGACGCGGAAGGTTGCGGGTTCGATTCCCGCCGCGGGACAAATGTTTGTCTCGGGTCTGGGTGTTTCTATGTAAAATATGTATGCATTTACAAAAAAAAGTATATAATTAGTATATCGGTCATGTGGTCAACTAACTTTGCAAACCTTTGCTGTATGTGGTACGACGTGCGCTCGCCGAAATATAAATTTATTTTTAAGTATGCTTCTCATTTAATAAAGTCTGCACTGTAAAGTGAGCCCTGAGACCATGTGATTCGTAACGTGATTTTACGGATTTCTTCTTAGCTAGTTCGCTCTAGATGCTCACGCATCTGGTTCGTGTTTCTGTTTGATATTTCAATAAGCATGTCTCACATGGATAAATTATTAACATCAAAACGAATATCGGTGATAAACGGCACTCCAATTGGCATGATTAGCATAATATCACGTAATTTTCAGGGTACATTAGATATCACGACTTAAGTCCTGCTAATATTATTTTTTTTATTTTAAAATAAAACTATCGCGTTATTATTTAGTCAGTAAAATAAAAAAATCTGTTTGAAATCTTTGTAAACATTAAAGTTATAAGGTGTATGTTGTTTATTGTTCTGTTAGCATTTCGTGGTGAGTTCTGTAGTTATTTGAAAAATTTACCTCGTATTTGGAATACTAGGTAACTTTTTGCATACCGCTGTCGTTCGTTGTTGTTTATCCTGTCCATCCACAGGTTGCTTGGATGAGATCGCTTTTAGCGACAAGGCTGCCCTTTGTACAATAAAGTGGCAATCTATCTATTTATAAAGACGCTCCCTCACCGGGAGCATTCGCGTGTAATGTAACGTTACAGAGTTATGATACAAAACGAGTTTACATCAGTGAAGGAGGAGAACCGAGCATTGCAATGCGCTCCTTGTAATGATACAATGTGTTTACAACATTATACGCGAATGCTCGTCAGTCAGGGAGGTAGTATTGTAATGTAATGCTCAAAGTCGAATCTATAATGCTACATTACACGCGAACGCTCGTCGGTCAGGGAGGTAGTATTGTAATGTAACGCTCAAAGTCGAATGCTATATGTTACATTGCACGCGAATGCTCCCGGTGAGGGAGCGCCTTAAACCAATACTTTTTTCTAATAATGATAAAGGTAAAACGTTAAAAAATAAAACAAAAACGAATCATATCTGGAGCGCAATAACTGGCAACTTTTATCGTGCGATGGCAACATTTTGTGAAGCAAATCTCCATGAAACAAGATGATAAAATACGGAAATAAAATAGGCAAAGGTACATAAAGTCACTAGTATCAAACAAACTGGAAGATTCCGGTTTAAGACACGCGAACACGACTGTTAAGCATGATAAGATTAGATTACAACCGCACGATTACCTATATTATGTATACATACATGCAAAGTACATAAAAGTAAGTCAAATAGAGTGAATTCATACAGTGACATTCAGTATTCTAAATATTTTAGAAAACATTTGTTAATTATAATGTAAATCCATTATTGGCTGACGTTATAAATTTAAACTTTGTGTATTTTGAAGTACTGATTTTGTACAACGAATAAAAAAATAAGATAAATAAATAAATAACGCCAGACATTTCACACAGTATCATGTAGTCCCAAAGTAAGCAGAGCTTGTGTTATGGGTACCACATGAATACTTTTGTACTTTTTTTTCTTGTAAATCCATATATAATATTATATGAACATAGAACCACCCAGACCCGAGACAAATACTTGCAGATCATACAAATATTTGTCCCGTGGCGAGAATCGAACCCGCACCATTCTGCATCTCAGCCGGGCCTTGGCCCACTGCGTCACAGAGGTCGTCAAATGCTACTGGCAAAATATATATTTTATGATTTAAGATTTTTATTTAAATTAAAATAATAACTTTACACAATTTCAAGTAATAGGTATATAAAAACTTGAAATTCTGAAAAGTAAAAATTTATGTATACCTACATAAAAAAAATATTTTTAAGAGTTTGAGCAAATTAAAATGTATGAAATAAATTCAAGGTTTACAAAATGTTGGGCATCTGCTTACCTAATTACCCAAAATTTCGAGAACGGTCGCCGTAATATTATATTATAGCTCTAAAGTTAAGTAATTGCGTACCGTAGTTAAACAGGAAACCCTTTCGTTACTAAGGCAGTTAGTTAAAAGTAGATTTCTTAGTAAAAAGGGGAATGAATTTATCAAAAAAACACAAGGTTACCGCTTTGTGTAACATTCACGTTTCGAATTGGCTAACCTTGAAGTATATACTGAAATCAATTAAAAACTTCAATTGAAATCGGTACCTAAAAATCTATTAAACTTTTACACTAACTCCACTTTTTATGTGTCACTAGTTTTTTGTTCACTAGCTTTCGAACCAGTGTGATGAAAGGATTAAAATGCGCCTCAGAAGGTCGAAGGAAGGTTTTTGCTCTAGTTTTTGAGCTTTTTAGGTTCAACGACACCTTTTCCTCACGATGTCTTCTTTCACCGTTTGAGAGTACTTTTACATTCAAATCCATTGTTGCACAACCTACGACCCTAAGGTTTTAATCATTACCACTAGGCCACAAGCGATCTCTAATAATAATAATAGCACTAATAACGCTTCTATGGTTACTCTGTTCTTTTTAAAAATAAAACAATAAAATCTAATATTTAGAGAACAAAGCCAAATGGTTCATAAATAATATGGTTTATCTTGCAATGTACTCGTACTTATGTTTTCTTTGGCCGATAAAAATAAAATGCACAAATATTAGTGCTTGTACATCCAAGGACGAGGTCCAGGCTTACTAGTTACTATTCATACAATTACTTTGCTATGTTATAGGCTTAAGACGATGCCCATACCAACTTAACTTTTCTATGGAAAAATTGAGCTTTTTTACCGCTACCTAGTGGCTGTCTGCTCGTTGATGGAAGGAACAATTATAAAAGAAATATAGTATCTTCTTTCAATATTATGCCTCCTACTTCCTCGTTTCAAATTGTTTTTAAAGTAACTGTCAGTTTACAATTTAACTAGCTGCTGCCCGTGGCTTCGCACGCTTGGTACCTGCATAAAAAGTAGTCTATTTCCTTCTCCAATCTCTATACCAAAATTAATCAAAATCGTATCGGCGGTTTTGACGTGAAAAAGTAACAAACAGACAGACAGACAGAGTTACTTTCGCATTTATAATATAAGTATAGATTATGAAAAATGTCTAAAATATCATCATCGTCTCTTTAAGTTGACGTCGTTTTAACTTAGTAAGCTAATATTTCATTTTCATTTCATTTATTCAGTAACAATTATTTTACAAATCGTATTTGAACTACATACGAGTACTATGAATTAATTACAATTAAAATACACAAAATAATCAATTAAGAATTACTATTAAAAAAAAACATATATAAATCAACAAAACAAGGCAAAAAATAATAGTAATAATAAAAATATTACCCGTTCCAACTTTTTTCAGAAATTGAAAACGCTTCAACATCATTTAATCAGGGAGTCGCCTTAAGCTTGGTCATAAAAATATTAAATATGACAGATCTTATTTTTTATAAAACTAAAGCTACGAATTAAAATTCAACTAAAAATAACTTTTATTTTTTGTTCCGAAGTCAATTGAAGGCAATCGTTATTAATGATTAAAATTTAATTTATAGTCGTGTCTGTTTTTGTCTACGGTTGTATATTTTATCGCACCCTAGCGAATGTGCTGTTTAACTGTTGCTTTCTTATTTAAATGGCAGTAGAATGACAAGGACAGAACATACTAAAACGCTAAGTTAACTAATAATCTGATAGAAGCATTCTACGACTTTGTCTGGTGTATATTTTATCACACCCTAGCGAATGTGTTGTTTAAATCTGTTGCTTTCTTATTTCAATGGCATTAGAATGACAAGGACAGAACATACTAAAACGCTAATTTAACTAATAATCTGATAGAGGCATTGTCTACGACTGACTATCTATGTTATAAAAAAAACACTGCCTTGGTACGCCAAGTTATAATATATTATTTTTAATTTACAATTATGATTTATTGATCTGTTATTTTAAACAGACGAATCATATTTCTAGTAGGTATTTAAATAACATAAGGCATTAGCATAAATTAATTATATTTTACTACGTTAAACTTTTTTTTGTAGACATGCATCTGACTACCAGGTTAGACATTCATAAAGAGCAAAGATGTTGACTACCAAGCCGTGAGATTAGCTTTTGAGATTGTTTTTTGCTTTTTATGATTCGTCTTGTTGACTATGGACCGATTTAGTACTTGTATTACAATCAGTAAACGGCCGACTGTTCATTTATATACTAACTAAAAATAAAATACCATCAAGTCATCATCATTGGCCTTTGTTCATCTGTTAAAGATGATTTAGGTGGCGTCAGTAATGTTACAGAGCAGTTAATTGTAATTGAAAACTTTCGTTCATGGATCCACTCCAGCAAGCTGAGGTGGGTGAAGTTTCCTCTCCACTGACGTCAATCTGCCTGGGATTCTGTTTGATAATGCAGGCCTTCCCAAGTACCCACACTAACCTCTCGACCTTGCCGACAGTACTTTTTAAATAACTACTCTTGAAATGTATAAAGAAAATCGACTTTAAATTTAAGCACATTAAAAATAGCATTTTCCTGATTTACGACCCTTACGGGGTGCTTATTGTTTTTACAAATGTATTTGTTTATATCTGTCCTTAAAACAATTAAAAGTTTAAAACAATATGTTTTCCTCAATTTTTCACAGGGATGGTAAAACGTTCAACGTATATTTTTTCCTTAAAATTTAAATGGGACAAAATGCGTAGTATATACTTCCAAACAAAAAATAGTATTGACCAAATCGGTTCATAAATTACTGAGTTCTGATAACATACATACAAAAATCTATTGAGGACCTCCTCCTTATTTGAAGTTGGTTAAAAAAGAGTGCATTCAACTCACCGTACGCTTTAAGAGTACTAGTTTAGATTCACGCCTCACTGTTTTGTAGCTGTATTTTTTAAAGACACATTCGTTTTCGTCGTCAGAACACGGAAAATAAGATTTGTATCGCCTCATTGCGTTCACTTATTTTATAATCTATATTTATGGTCACTTATTAACCTCTCCACCACAAATATCCAAGATGATTGTTGTAAAAAAAAAAGACAAAAATCTTTCTAATTTACGTTTATCGAAACATAGTAATGTAAATAATTTAGATTCTTTTATACACGCTAGTGTTTATTTAGACTCGTTTGAGAACGAATTAAATAAGTTTTGAAAAATTTGGTCACAAACAACCACCGCTGCGATCAATAACTGAGAAACTAACGATTGGCTAAACTTAAGTTTCTCAACTACAAAGTTGGAAAGTCATTGTGATAAAACGAGTACAATAGCAGTTTTGTTGTCAAACTAAAATGGTTATTTTGTCTGTAGCGTTTGTTTAGATTCTGATGTGTGAGAATTTTCACTACTTCCTAGTTCGTATCCGCTTATTCAAAGGTGATTTTACTAAGCATTTTTAGTATATCTATTCATTATTATTATGATTATTATTATTATTATTTTATTATTATTTGTCTGGCCTGTCAGCTCAGTTGGTAGTAGCTCTGCCTTCTGTGCTGTAGGTTGAGGGTTCGATTCCCTCCCAGGATAAACATTTGTGTGAAAAGAATAGAATAGAATATGTATTCTATCAGTCGTCTAGTCACCACAATACAAGCTATGCTTAGTTTGGGACGACATGATGTTGTGTGCATTGTCCAGCAATATTTATTTATTTATTTATTTATTATCTACAATCCGACTTCACCCACCGCTGGGTATAGGCCTCCATTGTATGTATAATAATTGCTTTCGGTCCTCCGCCAGCCTCATCTAAGGCGTCTGCGAATCAATTTTGATATATCGAAACGATAAAGTCGTTGAAATGTACATCCAATATCAGTCAAATTGACAGTTGTTTCGTTATCAAAATCGAATAATCGTATCATAATCAAATAATATAAGTAGTATATCAGTCATGTGGTACCCATAACACAAGCTCTGCTTACTTTGGGGTCAGATGATGCTGTGTAAAATGTCCGGGATTATTTATTATTTATTTGTCTATTATGGAGGATTCCTACATCGATTGTCAAAAGTAATGTCGTTCGTTCTATCGCTCAAAACGAGTCGAAACGATGTACAAAGGTAAGAGTAGGGTTTTGTACGATTATTGTCCCGATATATCTTTTAACGATAAAAGATATATCGGGACAATTACCGAGTAAACCAACAGGTTCGGCCACGATGTTTGTGATATCGTCTCCCATATCACTACTACAAATGACCGCGATGACGAATGTATGTAAACTATCCTATGTCCGTTAAAATTTTTATATTAAAAAAAAAACAGTTTTTTTATGTATCACGTGACATTGAAATTGTTGATAAGCTAAATTAATTCCTAAGATAATACAGCAAAAATCATAATTATTAATTTATAGTGTAACCGTGTTATATTTTAAACGCAATCAGTTAATACTTTTGCTGGATATCGAGTAAATAAAAAAAAACGACATTACCCGTGCTTACACATAATTTAAAGTGACTTTCGAACAATTTCAAAGTAATTATCGTTTTGATAAGATTTTATCAGTTTCGAGTTATTACGAGTGCTAGCATAAGTTAATAATTCCAGGGTATTAATTATCCATCCTTCCTTGTATTTTTCTATAGTTTATCTTATTATCATTCATGAGTAATAAAAAAGCATTTACGTCGCCGTAAGCAATTACATCGTAATGTTGTTTTCTGTACCAGCTGACCCGTTCGCGACTACGTCCGTACGTTTTAAAAAGAAAAGAAATACGAATTGTAAATCTACACCATTCTCGAATTCACTTGAACACACAAAAAAATCATCAAAATCAGTCCAGCCGTTTAGAAAGAACATAGGCATTTTTTTTATGTACAACGCGTGTGGAGCTGCGAGCAGAAGCTAGTTTGTCATAAAATTGCAAATGAATGCAGTGGAAACAAATCGGTAGGTACTGAGTCACAAGGCTCTTTGGATATTGCAATGAAAATGACGCAAATTCAACGACAGATAAACAGTTCAGAGGGAAATAAATGAATTTATTTCAACAGTGTAAGCATGTCAGGGGTTTTACATTTACGCAATTTCATTGTATTTAGTTATAAATCTATGTACAGAATAAAATACAGTAATATAAAATTCATGTGGAACGTTTGAGCTATCCAAGGGACGTTTTAATAATAAATAATACCGGACATTTCAAACAGCATCATCTGGCCTCAAAGTAAGCAGAGCTTGTGTTATGGGTACCACATGACTGATATACTACTTACATACTTTTTTTGTAAATACATACATATTATACAAAAAAACACCCAGAGTCAGATACAATACTTGCAGATCATACAAACATTTGTCTCGCGGCGGGAATCGAACCCGCAACATTCTGCGTCTCAGCCGGATCTCCGCTCACTGCGCCACAGAGGTCGTTTAAATCAATCTTTATTTAGCTTAACTAACCCAGATCACTGCCAGGAGGCAGTGCCCCCTAAGACACGGCACGGCAAGAGACTGCATTGTCACGTTGAATAACAATGCTAATAGGAGCCAGCTCTTGGGTCATGCGATGGGTCTTGACTCCAAAAGTCTCATAGGCTTGATATGTAGGCCATATCAAGACCGGCATACTTGAGTCTTTTGAGGACCTCGAGGCTAATTTACAAATAATATCATGTACTGTTTAGGACTGCACGTTTGAAATGAGACAGGTCATGTGACTCGAATGCATCCAGAACGTTGGGCGAAGCTCGTCACTCTGTGAGTGCCCGATAGTCGTAGACGACGCAGCAGACCCAGGAAAAGATGGCGAGACAATCTGGATGTATTTGAGCCAAACTGGCAAACGTTGGCTTTGAAGCGCAATGAGGTAAAGAAGAAAAAAAAATATCATGGGGAAACCGACCCTTACTTACCCTAAATTTAAAAATCGATAGTGTGTGTCATCTGGTAGTATGACATAATAAGTGGCAACGGGATTGCGCGTATGGATTACTAGGTTTTGTATTGACGATAGGTTTGTATATTTGTCCTCGAAATATAATGTTTGGATGTATCTCTGACATCATGTATAATATGTAAGTATGTACAAAAAGTATATAAGTAGTCTATCAGTCATGTGGTATCCATAACACAAGCTCTGCTTACATTGGGGCCAGATGATACTGTGTGAAATGTCCGAGATTATTATTATTATACTCAAGATCTCAGAAACAATAGATCTAAAGGGGTGTCTACCAAAACTGTTTATTACGCTCGTAAGGATGTTTATTTTTGGTTTTGTTTTTACTATTAAGCGATGTCGAAATTCCCTGTTTACTAAACACAGACAAACAGACTATAATTAGTTAAACGTATTAAAGCTTTAGTTTCCTCAACGCAGACGTACGGACAGACAGATATTTTGGGAACAACGCGTGATTCAGCGGCGCTGTGTCATCGGGGTGGCGCGTCTGGAATCGTGGACCGGGATAAAGCGCAATTTGATGTTTATTAATAGGGTTCCGTATTGATAAACGCATTGACAATTTGACAATTGCTCTATCTTATACTTAGCTAGCCGACCCGGCCACGCGTTGCTGTAGCTCAGTAGTTCTAATACATTATAAGTGTTTCTCTACTATATTATGCATGTTTTGTACATATAAACCTTCCTCTTGAATCACTCTATCTATTAAAAAAACCGCATTAAAATCCGTTGCGTAGTTTTGAAGATCTAAGCATACATAGGGAAGATACTTTGTTTTATTTAAATCTCTATCAATCGATAGTCACGGTTGTATGATGATAGTTTAAAAAACTAAAAAAACACTCTTTATATAGAAAACCAAACAAAAAAATAGAAAATAAATTTTAATAAATGTAAGTAAGAAAAAAATGTTTTATTTAAAAAAAAGCGTGGGGTGCTTCTGAAGATATTATCCAAATAATAATCCTTCTTCGCATATCTGTCAATGAAATATTTATAAGTATTGACACCATGCGCCCCACGCTTTTTTTTAAATAAAACATTTATTTTTTACTTACATTTATTAAAATTTATTTTTTATTTTTTAGTTTGGTTTTCTATATAAAGCGTGTTTTTAAGTTTTTTTTTTTACTATTATTTATTTTCTACTTTTTAGTTTTAGGATAAACAGATATTTTTTTTTCTTTTTTTTTAAATTTTTATTTGAATTATTACATTGTCATCGGTCTTTGACAGGTGTGCAAAATTATTATGAAATCTGGCCGTTTAAAGTGGGTCAAAATCGCGTCCTAAGGAGTCAGTTACAAACATAAGTAATACAAGTGAAGTAATATAAGATAAAATTATTCTGATAATAAATCGTTTTGGTATATTTCTTTCTGAAAAGAATATATGCAAAAATAATTATAAATACATCGTGGACAGTCAGACAGGTAATAATACACAGTACGGTCATATCGTTAATTTTTGTGTCAGGCTCCGGATTATCTACTTTACTGGAACGTAAGGTCGATTTATATAAATTTCCGTATTTATTTACACGATAAGAAGCCTTAAATGAAGGCTATTTCTGTTTAATATTGATGAATTGTCCAATGCCAAGTCTTAATAGTCTTAAGGTCTTTATTGCGATAAAAACTACAATAATTATATACTAAACAGTACACAGCTATTATGGCGATGCAGGTTTCTAAATTAAACCCGTAAAAACACTACCTAATTGTTATAACCTAAAAATAGATTGACGGGTTATTGTAGATCGAGAGTAAAACCCTCAATATATGGAATTATAACTCAATGCATGTAAAAATAAGGTCGAATTTCAAACACCATAAAAACAAACAGTTGCACACGTGCATACAATATTTATAAACATACAATATTTCTTAACTCTACTCTATTGAGATAGACGTATGATTGGATTTTGAATACAAGTATAATGTACTGAAAATGTTTTACAGAATCAATATACAATTTCAAATCTATGTCGAATGGATTATGGTGGATTTTTGAATGTGTTGTATATAGCTGCAAGACATATGCACAGGGAGCCGCGATGATGTGTCTAATTAGATACATCCTGTGGGAGCGATGGGAGCAGGTGGGTTGTCATCTTGTATTGATATATACCTACTTCATAGAAACCTTAGTAGGTTGTTTTATTACTAGCTGTTATCCGGTTACTAGCTGCTAGCCAGTGTTGTACCTACGTAGTTAAAAAGTAGTCTTTTATTGACTAATTTTGTTTGACCAAGGTTGTCTGGCAGAGTTCGCTACTTAGCAATAAGACCGCCCATTGTACTACCGACTAGCAATACATTGTTATTTTAATATACTATTCCAATGTAATTATGGTCTGCAATAATGTATTTTCTATCTTCTATCTATCTTATTTCCATCTAAATCCGTCCAACCGTTTGAGCATGAAGAAGTTACTCTCACGCACGTTCACAAAATTTAAAACATATGGTTAGGTGATATTGGACTTCTTCTTCCTATCTTGTCACCTGTTATTTCAAATCAGTGTGATGAAAGGATTAAAGTGCGCCTCAAAGGCACTTTCACTTGGCTCATAATTTCGAACTATGTAGGTCCTAGGATATGCCGGTTTCTTCACGATGTTTTCGAACAGACTTCTTGGACTAGTGGCTCAATGGAACGGAGCTTAAAAAAGAAAACCTTAGTGAATTTTTTTTGACAGGACATGTAATATATAAGACATGTAAATAATTACGTTTTAAAAACTAAAAAGAAACCGACTTCATTGAATGAAATTTGAGTCTATAATACATTTTTAGTGGAATGTAGATGTATTTTGTATATTATAATATGGGTAGGCCAAAAAAACGCCACGCTCCAATAAGACATCGAGGTATGAAAGTACATGAAAACATCATCGATGTATACAATTTATAGATTTTCGTTTATATTTCAGCTCGACCGATTTTGATAAAATTTATATGGGACCACCTGCTTTGTTTGAAAGGGTGGGTATACCACCCTTTCAAACAAAAAAAGAATTTTCCAAATGGGTTTAGCCGTTTTTGAGTAATCGGTGAACATAAATAAAAAAAATAAAAAAAAACCGACGAATTGAGAACCTCCTCCTTTTTGATAAAGTCGGTTAAAATTACTTTAAATTTTGTCGTTTATGATTGCATGCAGAAAGTTTTTGTAATAAGAAATAACTAGACTTGTAGGTACGCTGTCAACATTTTGTGAAAATTTTTTTAAGCTAACACACCGACTGACTTACTTAACCTAACTGATATACCACAATCTCAATTTCTAATTAAACTAAATTTATAAGAACCTCTTTAAAATGAATGCAAATTAGGTTTATTTATCGCTAGCAAGAAATGATAATACTGTTAATTGTATATACGAACGTATTTTTGTGAAACTCTACTTTTTAATGTAAAAATAACACAGCAAATATTAAGTAAATATTGTTTTCATAATTTTATTAAAATAATTAAATTTAAATTATCTTAATTCAATGACAACATAAATTCAATTCTAGTGACGTCAAGAAAACGCACACTGATATCGTTTTTAAATCTATAATATAAAAATGAATAGCTGAATGTGTTGCCAAGCGCAAATCTCGAGAGCAGCTGAACCGATTTCGCTAATTCTTTTAGAATATTTATATTTTTTAAAATATTCCTTGAAGTACGAGGATGGTTCTTACGGAGAGAAAAATTTAAAAAATTGCCTGAAAAAGTCTAAAATCAACACTTTTCTATACTCCCATACAATCGATTCGTAATAATACTTAAAAGTCAATTTGAACTTTAATACCATACCATAAAGTTTAAGTGATAGTGGAGAGGTTCCGGGAAAGGAAAAAAATTGAGTGACGTTAGTATCGTATAAATATTAATGTCAATATTTCTCATTAACCAATAGACATAATGGCCTACAACTTCGATTATATCGCTCTCAACATGTACCGGTACGGATGCAACATGAGCATTTGACATGATTTTTCTAGTTATAGTATAATAGCTGATTTTTATGTAATAATTAGATAATGTTTCCTCATTAGCCAGAGATTTTTGATAGTTCCAACATCTTGCCAGACAAGCATGTAGGGTAGCTGTTGGTGCGTGCGCGAGGCAGTATATTATATGGGTATTGCGAGTGAGATGGCGAGTAAGGTCTATCGCGATCCATCACTGCGCAGTTTGCATTGGGTCAGTGATGAAATAATACCTTTTATTGAAAAAAAAACAATTATTTTAGACTTTACATATATATAATTACATAGTATAAAACAAAGTCGCTTCCCGCTGTCTGTCTGTCCCTTTGTATGCTTAGATATTCAAAACTAAGCAACGGATTTTGATGCGTTTTTTTAGAGTGATTGAGTGAATATAGTAGAGAAACACTGATAATTTTAGAGGTTAGCGTATATGGGTTCGCGTATTAGAACTACTGAGCTACAGCAACGCGTGGCCGGGTCAGCTAGTAATATAATAAAACGATTATACGAGTATATCCTGTCATATTAATAGCTAAGTAGGTAGTTAGGTTGTTTATTATTTTAATAAACTTATTATTCTATATACGTCTTGAACGTTTAACGTACATTTTGACATAAAAAACTAATTTATATTGCATATAAATATTTCTTTAAATTGTGTCGTTAAGGATGTTTTATTCCCAAAATACTCGAATTGAATGTTAATTTTAGTATTGTGGGAAAATCAACTTTGTACGCTGGAGTTTATTTGCCAGCCGTTTTTATATAAACGTGATGGCAAGCAAGCATTCACCTGATGGTATATTCGAAACCTATAGCTTGCAATGCTATATATAGCTATATACTTTATTATTAATGTTTGTATGATCTGCAAGTATTTTTCTCGGGTCTGGGTGTTTCTATGTATAATATGTAGGTATTTATTTACAAAAAAAAAAGGATATAAGTAGTAGGTATATCAGTCATGTGGTACCCATGACACAAGCTCTGCTTACTTTGGGGCCAGATGACGCTGTGTGAAATGTCCGGGATTATTTATATATATATATTATGTGTAGGTTAAAGGACTGCACGTTTGAAATACGACTGGGCAGGTCATGTGGCTCGAATGCCTCCAAAACGATAAACGAAACTCATCACTCAGTGCCCGATAGTCGGAGACGATGTAGCAGACTCAGGAAAAGAAGGCGAGACTATCTGGATGCATTTAAACCAAAAATAAAACATGTGTTCTTGGAGCGTAAGAAGTTAAAGAGGGTGACCGATGCTTATAAATGTTTAATATACATACCTATTTATTACACTTACACATATTTTTTATTATAATGAATATTGCCCGTACTACTCGGCGCCAACTCTAGTATTCAGTCAGCCCGCACACGGTTCTTGCAACATTATCGGAACGTCGGGAATAAATAAATAGGTAATACACAATAAATACCTTTTAACAACAACAATATTAATTCTGATCCGGAATGCTAAGAGTATAAAATAAAATTATGAAAAAAGTTATATTAAGGCTATACCTACATCAAATTATTTAAGGCATTTGGTGTCTCCTATTCCCGCCGGCTTTTTCACCGCTATATAATCTTATCTTATCTCATGGATATCAGAATCGACTAGTAGGTAAACATTAATTGATATTTCTTAACGATACGCAGTAAAAATAAAAAAAATTCAACAACCTACGCAATTGCTTACGCAAATGATTTAATAACTCCTCTTAAGTCATTCGAAATTTTATAGCTCGTAGTCACTATTAGACGATGGATATTAATAAGTTACCTAGATTAGTTTGTTAATTCTTTTTTTTCTACAATTTGTATTAATTTGTAAAATGTATAAGTTTGAATGGCCTGTCAGCTCAGTTCGTAGTAGCTCTAAAAAAAAAAAATGTAATCCCTATGTTAAATTTAATCCCTCTGAGTTGTTCTGAACATAGATGTTTGTTCTGTGTCTGGTTGTTAAAAAATATGATTTGAATGTATTTAAAAATATATAAATACTCTATCAGTCATCTGGTTACCATAATACAAGCTATGCTTAGTTTGGGGCTAGATGGTGTTGTGTGCATTGTCCACCAATATTTATTAAATTATTATTTATATTTTGTTACGTGGGATAACATTTCGTAAGGCTTAGAAGAAATATAAAACAGTCATAAATTATATTAACTCAATCACAGTAACATGATCGCTTCATTTTAACTTCTTCTTACCATGTCACTAATTCAAACCAGTGTGGTGAAAAGATTTAAGTGTGCCTCAGAAGCTCCTCGTCTACATTTTACAATATATATTCATACTAATCTGTGCGCGCATTTATACATGGACAAAAACATGGACATATTTTACAGCACCTATAGACATACTTAGTTATTATAAATAATGTCATATTTTTCACATAAGCACACACATAGTTTTGAGAAATATTTACCTACCTATAACAAAAATATTTATAGCAAGTGTTTTTTGAATTATTATTTACCAAATGCGATGTTGCCTGTAAAGGATCGTCTGAAAGCAACTTCGCAAAAACCAAAGCGTACAAAAAAACTAAATATGATAAAAAAACAAATTAGATATACATTTGTTGTAGGCTGTAGCTAACAATGTATCTTTAATTGCTTTGTAAAGTTACAAAAAACCTGCTTTAAAAGCTTGAAGACATATTCGTTTGAAAACATTTTAAAGTTTAAACAAAGGCTTTTCCGTAGGTTTTAAAGCCAGCAAATAAACATAGTTTTTACTAGTGAGAACAGATGATACATGTATTTACATATATAAGATGTTTTATAACACTGAGACAAAAGAAACATACCTATATGTTCATTAATAACGTACAACACAGAAATCAGAATTACTATCAACTAAGTTGTGACATCACATCACTATAAACTACGTGCGTGATTAAACTAAGTCATTCTCCTGATTTTTAAAAATCCACTGCTGACTTCCTTTACTTTGAAAGACATGCTTTTTATTAGTTCTAAGTTTTTAATATTAAACCCTAATCGATGTATAAACTTATAACTAGTTAATTATACCTAATTGCTGTTAAATAACCTCTTTAACAGCTGTTCTTGTAGGTTTTGCAGCTGCTACACTTCCTTTTACCTTATAATCTACTTGCAAAGTAATTCACTTTAAAAAGTACCCCACTTATCTATTATAATATTAGCTAAGTATTTAATTACGAACTCAATTATAAATGACTGGCTTCATATTTCATGTGGTGACTCTGCCTTCAACTTTCAAACCCCTACCAGAGCATACATTTGGGTAATCATATTCAGGGAATACTGGAAGTTTTATTGTTTACATGACGTAGCCTTAAAGCGGGCGTTGAACTCCGTCATCTGGATTTGCCAATAGCACAGAATAAATAGCCACTAAGAACAAAGCGCCGCGAACAGCTTCAGAACTATTTACACCGTTTTTTACTCCGACCATAACAAAGAACGGTCCGCTAGATAATTTAATTAAGTACCTTCTTTTTCATTGACGCACGACCATCGCTCTAGAGACACAATGTAAAAACCATAATTGTTTTATTACGATAAGCTTAACCCAATCGAAATAATTCAAAGGTATAAAAGGTTTCAAAGACTTAAAATGCTTGCACGTTAAGCCACCTTGAGCTAATTGAACTTGTTTGTTGTTTGTGTGTTTGATGTTTGAAAAATTAAAACATAAGTAAAAGCATGTATTGAGAAATGACAGCGTTCGATGCAAAAATAAGCAATTTAAAAACTTGAAAGAACAGAATGCACAAAAAACTACGAAACAGATGTGTTGTTTGTAAACTAAAGCTGATCAAAAAAAGTTTGAAAAACAAATTATAAGGACAGTGCTTCCTGTGACCTTGTACACATGACAGTGCAACGTGCAACTTTTCTCCATAAATGTTTATGCAAACACCAGCATTGACAACACAAGCGGTCGTAAAGTCATAGATTTATGAGAAGTAGAGTGTAAAAATGCATACAAAATATATTTACAAAGCACGAACAACTCAAATTTAAAACCTTATTGCAAAGCGCCATACAAAATTTTCGACGTGGTAGGCAGTTTGGCAAAATCGATTCAGAACCGACAAAAATCTTTTATGTGAAAATTTATGGAATAAAAATGTTTTTACGACAGCTTCTTCTTCTTATCGTGTCACTAGTCATTTCGAACCAGTGTGGTGAAAGGATTAAAGTGCGCCTCAGAGGCTCTCATCGTGCACTTGACTTAGAAATTTTTAGGTTCTACGACATGCCGGTTTCCTCACGATGTTTTTCTTCACCGTTTTGAGATTACTGTTATAGGACATAAACATTTTTCGATTAGAAATATCCATTGGTGCCTGACTAGATTCAAACCCATGACTTTAGGATCGGAAGGCAGGGCCACTGAAATGTAACCACCATGAAAGAATTGAAGGTTTTACAAGACGACGTATTACCGATACAAACATTATTATGCAAAATATGGCATTAAAGTGAATGACTTTTAAAGTAGCCACCAGGTCGTTTTGCGTGGACAAGGTAATGCAAGGCCGTTGCCATCTTACCACAGGTGCAAGTTACTTATGTAATAGCAAGAACGCCAGCCAATGTTATGCAAACATAGATCCAGTTCAGAACCGTGAAGCAGAAAATATTTAAGTCGAAGATTTACTGACCGCAATGCCATTTATCTTGGGTTTGCTAGTGATGTGAAAGTGGAGACTGGGTTATGCAGTTCTGGTAGTTGGAGTCAAGGTCCGGGCCTTGAATATTGTACAGATGCGTTTTCGATGCACACTTTCAGAACTGGATAAGTGAATGGACATTCTGTATGTATTCAATTATTCTGTGATAGTAAAGAGACTGGTATGAGTAAAGATTTAGATTCAGATTCAGATTTGTTTATTTGCGTAAAATAGGTTACTGTGGTTAGTAAAAAAGAATATGGGTTCAGCAATGATTAGCATTTAAAGCATTCAAAATTCATTTGAAACAAATACAAGTTAAACCAAGTACCGTACCGGTTAGTTTAGGACAAGTCTATGATAGGTACTATTGATAACTTGATATACCTCCACTGACTGCTTTTAGAATTCAAAATCTAATTAGGGTACAAAGCTATGTATATGTGGTGATAATGTGTTAATGTATTTATTTGACTCGTATTTTCGTAGTTTAGGTATTACTGTTAGAGTTTTTCCTCTACAAATGAGGTAAAGAACGATATCTATTATGTATTATGTATTTAGTTTATGAGTTTTACGTCATATCAAGTTGTTTTCAAACTAAACCGGCCCACTTAAATTGACATAAGAATGGTGATTTTTATCATCAATCTCAAGACCAGTAATTGGCGATGACTGGCTTATTAATTTACATTAAGCGGCTGTTTTTTACGAAGCCGGAAGAGTTTACAATTTGAATACTTGATTATGTTGCAACCGGGCTTTAAGCTCGTTAAAGTGAGGAAATGTTATCGGGAGATACGATGTCAAATCTCAGTAAAAACCATAACCGATGTCAGTTTCAATACATAGGTGAGTTGTACTATAGGTACATTTAGGTAAACACGGGCTTTACTCACGTATTATTTTGTCGAAGGAGGCACCGACACTGTTTCGATGTGCCTGATCTGAACTCAACCCTGATCTGATCTGATCTGAACTCAACCCTGATGAAGATTCTCTAGATTAATCGTGTTTATCAAAGTGACGAGTCAGATTTGGCATCATTACTTAATTCACTTGCACCAGAATACCGATTATAAGACGTAAACAAAAGATCCTCTGTCCAATCATATATGCAAAGTCCTCTTAGAGAATCAAATATACAAGTTGTACCTATTACAACTGTTCTTATTGACTCCGTTTACAAGGAAAGGTGCATTTTCAATTTGTTCCTCACGCACGATCGAGCGCATACCTAACTAGTTTCACTTACATAAAAATATGACTATAGATACTATTCCAGGTCACTGACCATAATCTATCCTAAGTTTTATCCAAATCTTCCCAGCTTCCTAGGGTCTGTCAAAGGGTCCTAGGGTCACTATCAAATGAGGCGTTTAAATATATCTTGGAATTTGTATTTAAGAGTTTCAGAAGAATATTCATAAAAATAGGTCCCATCACCGTTACAATATAATAATGAGTTGGACCTTAGTTAAATCTTGTATTATTTAGTACAAAAATACACATTTTTTAATCCAATCATCACGTATTAGTCAGCTTGGCGTTTAAGTAGGTATGCTGTCCTTTTCATTCTAATATTAAATAATACAGATACAACCAGTTTAAACAACACTAAAGCTTATAGGTTATTATAAGATATGGCCTATATACTTTCTTAAATCTTAATAAACAGAGAAAACATCAAAGGCGAATTTTACTTGGACCAGAGTTTTCTTCCAGCAGATCTTTTTCATAAAAAAAAATTAAGTATCACTACTCATATTCAGGTAAAGGTAACCTTGAAAAAGGGGCAAATCAGGTAGAGTTACTTAGAGATAATTTTGACTTAATTTTGAAGTTGAATATTATCTATCTTCCATTGTTAAATGGATAACGTCGATAATAGGTTTAGGTCTAAATTGTTCTTTGAAAGCAATTACAATTATTGTATGAGTCGTATTTAGCTGTAAATGCGAATTTGAACTTTAGATCCATGCAATAGGATAGAATGGGTATTAAGAACATTTTATAACGGCTACCGTTTCACAGAAAACCGAGTCCTGAGTGGTTGCTTTCTCATAATAATTATAAGAAGCTTTTGACTCATTGATGAGTCAAAGGACATGACTAAGTTTTTGACCATAATATGGATGTTAAAGTTTCTTTTGAGTTTAAATTAGCAAAAATATACAAATTGCAATAAACACCTCATATTTTTCACGATTCCTATGGATTAGTCCAATACCTATGTAGACCAATCGATTTTAGGAATAGATACGGACAATCAACATTTTTGATTATGAATTGACTGACACAATGTAGTACAAACAGTGTAGTTCGATTGGGTATTATATCAACTATGAAGAGCCGAGTGTTCATATGTTTTTACTAAAGGTTTCCTTCCTCGGTTTTATTTGCTGAGGCAACACTAGCTGGTATTGACATTGTATTTTCCTTGACGACGGTTTTCCGAAAAATAACACGTGCATTAAAAACATAGGTACTATAAGCCCGTATTTCGACTAGAGCATTCGTTTTGTTTGACAGTATTTCATTTAGAGCTATCTTAAAATCTAGATGCATTTTGTTCAGAAATACAAACTAAAATTTTAATAGGTTAACTATATTTGAGTAAGTTTGCCTAATTTATTTTCTCTGCTTTCACGCTTATAGGAATTCTTGCGATAAAATTAATGTATTCGTGAAGTAATATCGCGTTTGCAATACCAGAAGTAGAATAGTAATTAGCTGATCGTAATTACACATAATGGATCCCTAATGAATTAATAGTCTGTTTTCCTTAGGTTAGGTTATGTTCCTTAGGGAAGCTACGTGGTATTTTTAACACGCGTGAGGTGAAATCGAGTCGAGAGTGCCTCGAACGTGACTGTATTGCAAAGATGCTAATCGAATGTTTCCAATCATTGCAAAATTAGGTCAAATTATGATATATTGCTGTTGGATATGTGTTACTTTTACTCTGCAGACGCTGTTGCAAAATGTAGGCCAAACTGTAAGTAGGTATTTCTTTTTGGTCCGGTATTAACTCTACACATTTTTGTTGGATCACAGATTGCTTTAAGGTCAAGTAACTAGCAGGTATATCAATACTCAAGAAGGTCATCTCTAAAAAATATTCCATTCCAAGTACTTAGTCATCTTTAAACAATATCCAGTAATGTTATTATAGTAATAATTAAAAATTAATAAACAATGATAAAACGAATACAAAATTCAATAAAAGTTAGATATGGTAAACAAACTCACCAATCCTTGTATCCTAGGAAACATTATCACTAAAATAAAAACCACCGAACACTAATAGTCCCTTGAAAACAAGCTTCAGTATCTAGTACAACGAACTTATATCACACCCACAAACACTATGTTAGTCTTTCATTATAAAAATACGGAGTACCACAAGGTGCACTTCTTGTATAATCGATACGTGCGCGCGAGTCGAGACGTCGAACGCTTGTGTGGAGTCCGTCTGGCCGTTCACCGTGCGTGCAGGCGCGTTGCTTGGTTCTTGAGTGACTCATACGCAGCGCTGTAACCCCCCTTCGATCTTTGTTTACTTTTGATCGCAGTTTTTTTATCTAGGTCGTGGTGTTTCTAACAACTTAATGAATGTATTATCACCTGCGGCGTAACGTTGTTTTTCTGTTTTTGTTTTATTTAATATTAAATAAAACAAATTATATTTTATATATTCTTCATATCCACCACTTTTATTATCAATAATAATACTGGTATATAATTGATCCATAATCAATATAAATTATACTAGCTATTGCTTCTCAGTTTAATAATCTCATTTACACATCAAGACATCAAGTCTTTTTTGTATAATTTTATTATAGTTTGTACTTACTCGTATTTCATATTTAACCCGGTCATTGATGTACACTTATCTTAATCTAACTGATAGCTTATCAGTCTTATCACTTAGAATATAATGTTCTCAATTCGCTATCTGCTTACTGCAAAAATAAATGGCCTATTTATCGTCCATTAGTTTGATAATGTTCGAAATACACTTTGAATTCACCGAGAGATAAATTTTGCTCTAGATATTTTCTGTTTTTGTAATATTTTGGTAACCCTGAGATACTTAATAATCGATTTTGATATCTCAATTGAAATTTACTACTCAAACTTTTTTAGTCGTTAAAGGTATACCATTAAGCTTTCTTATACTGTCAGTGAACTGCTTAATTGAACAAACTAACATTAAGTTTAAATCTTATCTTTTTTATCGTTTGTTTCACGCCGCTAGTTAAAAAAAAATTTTTTTAACTACGAACGATGATGATTCAATGACACTGCATCAATAATATAATAATAATAATAATAAATAATGCCAGACCTCTTTTTAATCGACTTCAAAAAAAGGAGGAGGTTTTCAATTCGATTGTTTTTATTGTATATTTTTTCATGTTGAAGGATATACTTCCCGTTTGGTCCCTTAGAAATTTCATCAAAATCAGTTCAGTTGTTTTGTTTTTAAATCAAAATAGCTGAAATAATAAGTCATCCAAGTAAACGAAATTTTTCAAATATAATTTAATGAAGTCGGTTTTCTTTTTAGTTCTTAAAATGTCATTATGTAAATACATTTTGTAATACAAAGATCGAAAGATACTATTATTTACTAAACTATAGTAGGTAATTTACTGATGTGCTAAATCATCCCACTACTGAGTGCTTGTTATGTTATTCGTAACCATTTATTTATTTAAAAGCCAGGTGTTTCTTTAATCGAACTCGCCTTGAGGTTTATCATCATGAACCTTGCAACAATTTTAAATATATAATGTAAAAATTCAATAGTCACAAAGTTAATGATCCTAACGGTATAAATTATGAGGCAAACGATCATAAAAATATTATACGATACCATGATCCCAACTTCCATCAGATGATAGTCAAACAATTAGAAATTCTACAATAATTTAATAAAAATATAGCCATATTGAGTGCCTGTTTTTGGAGGTTTGAAATACCTCAAAATGCCCTGGATAAATTAAAGTAATACTAGCCTATCAGCTCAGTCGGTAGTAGCTCTGCGTTCTGCTCTTTAGGTTGAGGGTTCAATTCCCTCCAAGGATAAACATTTGTGTGAAGAACATAGGTGTTTGTTCTGTGTGTGGGTGTTATATAGTATCATAAGTATGTATTCAAAAAACTATAAGTATTCTATCAGTCATCTAGACACCATAATACAAGCCATGCTTAGTATTGGACTAGATTGTGTTGTGTGCATTGTCCAGCAATATCATTTTTATATAATAAAGTTTGCACAAACCGATGCGCTTGTAAAATGTCTGTGACAAAGAACAAATGTTTCAAATACTTTTTCCTTATATTTTTTGCGTATGAGCTACGTTTTACGAAGTATCTAACCATTCTACGTCGTTATCTAATTATTGTCGCATGTAGGTTACCTACTTGTCTCGTGACGTCAATATAACTGTAATTTGAATAACTTATAGTACATATTCCTTGGTATTGGCAACAATTCTATTTAGTCAAATTACAAAAAGCCTCTGCGTTTTAAAAACTAGACTGAAGTACCCTATAATAGTAATGTACCTGTAGATATAGCAGTCTTTCATCTTAATAAGGACAATGCTTATCGTAGCACTAAGAAAGTTATAATATAGAGTCACTTTTAGTATTTTTGTTAATTAATGCGCTTGTGGCATAGATAAAATAAAAAATCCTTTATTGCCACATATGAATAAAAAAAAAACAAAAACAAAAATTAAATAAACTTAATTACATAAACTTAAACTAGTTCACAGGGCAAAGGGGATAAATACAGCGCTGATTTTCAATTTACCCCCCTCGGATAGTTCTTAACCGAGTGTTTAAGTGGAGCGGGTTAAAATCAAATTAAAATTATCTCGGTATAATGCCAATGCTGTGTGTGTATGTGTATGTTTGCGTGTGTATATATGTATGTGAGTGAGTGTTGTGTGTGCTTCCTTGTTCCCCCCAGTCTCTTAAGAGTCTGGTTATCACAGAGGGAAACTCATACGTGTAAGCTAACTAATTCTAAGCTACCTAATTCGTTTCTATCAGATCAAGGAAGTTAAGCAACCTGTGATATTCTGTCAACTTTTGGCAGTCCTTAAAGGTACGTTAAGCTTCCGGGTTACTTACTCCATTAGCGCAGGTACCTAAAACGAGGCCTCCAAAACGAGAACTCGCCACTTTCTCCAGTCCTTTGCAATCTCCTTCCAGTTGTAAATTTGACAGGTCAGCTTCGACTCTATCGTTCCAGCGATATGTGATAATATCTGTGGCGCAGTTGACGAGGCCCGCCTGAGATACAAAAACTTACAGTTCGATTGTCGCCGCGGGACAAATGTTTGCATGATCTGCATGTTTCGGGTTGGGATGTTTTTCTATGTAGAAAACTATGTTGGGCTAGATGATTCAGTGAGAAATATCTAAAATGATTTTATTTATTTTTGTGACGAACAACAGGACAACGCGACGGCCGACCCGAGTATGATCTCGTGATGTTCGCCTTCACCTATTCGTTGTACACGGTCGAACTATAGGATATAGTCCAGTTTAAGATTTTCAAAAGTAGTTAGGCCATGAGACGGAGGCCAAAGAGCGGCCTTTTGCCTACGTCACCAAAGTCGGTTACCAGAGTCGGTCACCAAAGTCGGTCTCTGACTCATACAAATTAGTAGTATTTACCACAGAGGTTACGTTCATAGAATTCCTAGTTTATAATTTTACAATCTAAATATAAAACTATAATTGTTTACAAATACTCAGAACTGTAAATAAACTAATCAATCGACCAGTCAATCACAATTCGAAAATAAATTCAATCGCCCATCATCAGACTAAAAATACTATTCCGAGATTCATAAGATACGTTGGAAGATTGTACATTTTAACTTAAATAATCAATTATTTTTTGTATATTGTTAGTTCGAACTGTGGAACGTTATTTTTATAACAAACTAGCTGATCCAGCCACGCGTTGCTGTAGCTAAGTAGATCTAATACGTTGAACCCATGCTAACCTCTAAAATTATCAGTTTTTCTCTACTAAATTATGTAGGTATTATACATATAAACCTTCCCCTTGAATCACTCTATAAAAACCGCATCAAAATTCGTTGCGTAGTTTTGAAGATCTAAGCATACATAGGGACAGACAGACAGCGTGAAGCCACTTTGTTTTATACTATGTAATGATAGTAAACAAAATGTGTTCCTTAAATTGAATTCGTAACAGCAAATCAACGCGCTCTTCAAAGCACATGAATGCTTAAATAGTAATAATTATATATTAAACATTTCACACAGCATTGTCTAGCCCCGACTTAAACAGACCTTGTGTATATTTATACCTACTTTTTTTACAATCCAAAAAAAACACCCAGACCCGAGACAAATATTTACAGATCATACTTATATACCTTTTTTTGTAAATGAAAAAATATTTATTTGTTGTATAAACTTAGAACTAAGAGTTTAAAAAAAAATACAAAACACATAGTTTATACACATAAGGCTTCAATTAATTTGAATATCTGAAGATCCCCACACTAGGCCGAGCGTATCGTGGGGACCAAATATATACATATTATAAATAGAAACACCCAGACCAATACTTGCAAATCAAACAAACATTTGCCCCTCGGCGGGAATTAAACCCGCATGCTTCTGCGTCTCAGCCGGACCTTAGCCCACTGCGTTACAGAGCTCGTCAAATATGACTAAGATAAGACTAAGATTTCATCAAAAATAATAAACCATTTTCATAGTCTATTGTATAGCAATTATCAATAATAGCAGCAGGTGTAGCGCAATATCAAATCAGGTTTTGAAGCTATATAAGTCGACGATTGCTCACTATGCATTGAACAAGCCAGGTGTCACGTAGGCCATTATATATAATGCTTGCGGTCGGTTCACTAATAGAAGAGTGCTGAGGTCATTATGTCAATGTCTTAAAAAAACATGTCCTGCTGTAATCCTTGACTGTATAAATTGGCTTCATAAACATCTCCTTAGATACTTAGTTAGTTAGTTAGAAGGGATAGTCAGAGGTACGTCTTATAGTACATTGTTACCCTAGGGCTGAAAGTAACTTATTTAGTCTCGAGACGGGGTTTGGGCAATAGTTTGAGGGATTGAGGGACTATATAAGTCCTTCACCCGAGGAAAAACTGTGACTTTCATTACAAATACAAGAAAAGTAAAAATAAAAAGGACAGGAAAACGAAGCGTACGACGACCCCTCACCCGATGGACTGACGACATTGTAAAGGACGCAGGAAGTCGGTGGATGGAGAGGGCTCAAAATCGTTCTTCCTGGAAATCAATTGGGGAGGCCTATGTCCAGCAGTGGACTTACTAAAGGATGATATGATGATGATGAAAAATAAAAAGAAAAAATGGTGTATTTTATTTTACATAAATCAACAACTTCGGTGAGATATTTAATTAAAGTTTTTGGTAAAATTAGAGCAATTACTTATAGTTAGTGAAAGGTGTTTTTTCGGGGTATGTTTATATTTGATATTTTCTGGCGAATATGAGTTTCTGCAGTATCCTGGGATTCTTGTGTGTATGTTGGGGACATCTATATTTTTCTATTTCTTTCAACTTTTACAGCAATTTTTTTTGATTGCACCGGATAATCTTCTGAAGTGCTTGATTGTAGAGATTCAGTGGAATGTAGATTTATAATTTTTGTTAACAGCTGTCAGTTGAAATCGATTTTTCCTAGGGATGAAAAGTACTTCTTTCAACCCGCTCCTCATGCAACTTCAGGCCTACTTTCCGAGTTTAAGTAATGAAAACATGTTCTACAGACTACAGCAAGCCTTACGTCAATACTATGGATCATTGAAGACAATACTCGTCATAGTTCCAAAAAATTAAGGCCAAGTGCAAACAGTGATTCAGCTAGCATACAGTCATTTAATTGCTTGTAATTTTACTCATACTGCTATTGCAGATTCACTTCTTACGAACTTTAATTCCACTTTTAAACCCCATATATTAACCACCCCAAATTTTAACAACCGCATATAACATTAAGTTCAAAATAATTGCAGCTCATTGGTCAATTTTAATCTGTCAACTTACCAAATTTGGATGCAGATTGGATTAACGGTTCGAATGTTATCGTCGATCAAACATACATACAAATCCATATCACCCAAGTTGCCCATATCAAAATCTTCTTATACTTGGGTTATTTAAAATAATAATTAAACGGTGGAGCAGCTGAGCATTGAACTATGGATTCTGGAAATTTAGCTAATTTCCTAAGTAATTCCATAGTTTGAAGCCGATTGATGAAAATGCAACTAAATTACCTATAAGGAAGCTTAAAGCTTACATAAAGGGTAGTCTTGTGAAAAAAGCGTATTATAATATAAATCACTATATTGTTAATAAGAATGCATGCCACCATGTTGCTCTGCTCTCAGTTAACTGACAAATTTTCAATGTATAAACTTCTGTTATCTTGTATTTGATTTTTGTAGTAAAGCTAAGTTTTAAGAAAACGAATCTACAAAAAAGCGTTAGTCTTTTATCAGTTCTTCTCGGAATTGGTTTAGAAGGAATTAGCACCTTAATTCGCTTAGTATGTAGTATGCCAAAAACTATTTAGAAATTTACGATTGACATAAGACATTAATAAAATAGCCCCTGAGCACCATTAACATGGTAGCTATCAAATTTTTATTCATGTACCAACTTCTTTGTCAATAAAATGTATTTTGACCCGACATCAAAAGAAAGAAAAGGTTCTCGGTTGTTTTTTTTGTTATTTACCTCATAACTCGTCGTTTATGAACCGATAAGAAAAAATATTTTTGTGAAAGGGTATACTTTTCGATTGGTCTCATAGAAATTTCACCAAAATCGGCTTAGTAGTTTTGTTTTAAGATCAACATAGCAGGAAAAAATACGTCATCCAAGTTAACTAATTTTCGTATATTTATATAAATAAAGTCAGTTCTCTTATTAGTTTTTAAAACGTAATTATTTATACTCAAATGTAGTTTTTAAATAAGCTCGTAGAAAAGAAACCGACTACAGGGTTTATACTATACAGATAGGATAATTAGAACTGCTTACTTACCAAAATAATCAATACATTGTGCCACGATAACACACGTGACTTGAAACTGAATTTAAAACATGGCGGCATCTCGTGACGTCTTGCACGTGATGAAACAAAAACTGCACTCCTAAAGGTCAACAACTGGTCAGTTATTTAAATCAAAATTGCGAATTGTCAAAAAGTTGCTAAAATATTATAATTCGAAATCCTGTACCTAATCTTACTATTCGATCAAGCGAGCGAAGCAAGCGAAGATCTCATTGGCAAGTTGGTAAATATTGATTTGTATGTTTGTTTGTTCGACGATAACATTTACACCGTTGCGTCGATCGGATCTGCATGAAATTTAGTAAGTCAACAGATAACATTTTTAAAATGTACTGAAATAGTTTTGAACTAAATTGGATAAGGGGTTTTAAAGGGTTCCAAATGAGAAGAAAAAAGTATGGTTGTCTGTGAAGTCGGTTTACGGACAAACATTTTACGTGATAACGTCATAAGAAAACATTAATGAAAAATTGTATACTTTTAAACCTATTAAGATGCATCTCAAGCCGAACGCTTAGGCTGATTGTGCCTCTCTATCGCTAGTTCCGCGCTCTCGCTTGCACGCCCGACTCTAGCGGAACGTGATAATTTTTCGTGCGTGCAGCCGGCGTTCATAGATTTATAAGACGTTATCACGTCAAAAATGATGCATGAATAAAAAAAATATAAAACAAATGTATTAAGTGGGGTGACATATAAAAATGCTTTTCTCAAAAGATTTTTATTTATATTTTAGGACGTATAGTTTTTAAGTTATGTTAAGATAACGTTAAAACTAACCATTTTAACTTGAGCTCCCATTCGCAGAAGTTTCGTTAATTTCTTAAGTCATGACATTAATCAGAACGTCATTTTATCTTGTAATTTTTAATATTTCAGTTTGTGAGAGTAATTGATATTTTCTTGTTAAAAACATTGTACACAGTATGTAAGTATGGTAGATAGGTATGTAATAATGGTGACATCGAGCTGATTTGATGATAAAGCGAGGGTGCTGTTCAACGGACTTCTCAATAAATAGGCCAGTTTAACTGACTCTCTAATGATTTGGGATTATGGAGTCGAGAGCTGTTCCATCGAACTTTATAGTTTATAAAAGCAGATAAAAATAACCCGTATTTGGGCTCACCTGAATCAGATTGCGCTTACCTAATAAAAACATTTATTTTTATGTATTATATAGGTACTTATTATTTTTAGCCGACTTCAAAAAAGGAGGAGGTTTTCAATTCTACCGTATTTTTTTTGTTTGTTACCTCATAACTCCGTCATTTATGAACCGATATGAAAAAAATACTTATAATAAATCTTATCTCATAAAAATCGGCTCAGTAGTTAGGTTTTTAAATCAAAAAAACTGAAAAAAATATGTCATCCACATGGATGAAACGAAATTTTGCTTTCCTGAGTTTCCAGTAGTGCTTAAGAATTTCGAAAAATGATAAGGTACCTACTAAAAAGCGTGAAATAAAAACTTTTTAACTGCTTCAAAAAGTAGCAGGTTCACGAGTCGGTAGTATTTTTTTGGTCTGAAATTTCATTCAATGAAGTCGGCTTTCTTTTTAGTTTTTAAAACGTAATTATTTTCCGGAATGACGATACGATAGAAACGTCACGAGATATCAGTTTTTTTTTGCGCTTACATTGTAAACACTGGCTGAACCCTACGAGATAGATCAAATTAATGTACTACAGTATTGTACACCTTAAAAAGGTCTACAAAAAGTCCGCGATGGTATATGTCTATCTCTTAGGTAGTAAGGTTAGACATTCTGTAATATATTTAGTATCAGCATTGCCCCCTGCGAAGCCGGGGCGGGCCGCTAGTCTATTATAAACGTGAAATTTGTGTAGATATTTGTTTATGAGTCAACTTAAAGATATAGGACAGATATAAATTTGGAAATGAAATAACTTATAAACAACTATTTCTCTACTTGAGACAAACTGGCAGTAACAATCTTATGTTATAAGGTTTATTTTCGAATATGTACAGAATAATATAAAATACATGTGAATCAGTTGTGCTATTTAAGGATCGCTCAAAACGATCTACAGAAAGCTCAACTGATCTAGATCACTGCCAGAGGGCAGCGTAACCAAGACACTAGCGGCACTACCACGTTGAATGGCAATGCTAATACGCTGGGCCAGATAAAAGCAATTGAGTCACGTAATGTCTCTACCAGATGCCGTAAGTGTTCATTTTTTGAATCATATTGTTAATACAAAAAATACGATGAAATTCACTGTTAAGGATCTACACCCTTCCAGGACGTATTAATAAACTCGGATATGACAGCGCCTTTAACTCATCAATGCGCAAGAGCATCAACCTGTTGCAAGGTCTGAAGGCCTTTAGAAAGAGCATTGCCCCTCGATGAGTCGTTGGCTGATAATCGTGATAAAAACTTTTATACTATGTACTATCTACTAGAATTAAATAAAATCTAATCAAATCAAAATATTCTTTATTTTGTAAAATTACAAGGACCATTTTGAATTGTCTTCACACATGCTAGTGAATCTAGCATGCGGTCCCTCCTAACCCCAGCTCAAAATAAATAATGCCAGACATTTCACACAGCATCTGTACCCAGCAAAGTAACCAGAGCTTGTGTTATGGGTACCAGGTGAATAATATACTACTTATATACAATTTGTTCGAAATACAATCATATTATAAATAGAAATACCCAAGACAAATACTTGCAGATCATACAATCATTTGTCTCGTGGTGGGAAAAGAACCCGCAACCGTCTTCGTCTCAGCCTTGGCCCACTGCGCCACACAGGGTCGTAATCCTCGCAAAAAACTCGTCTGGTCTGTACGCTTTTTGTATGATCCTTGCAAATTTTGTTACTATGCCGAATCAAGTTGGAGCAGTTTCATCCCAAGCTTTTTTATCGTTCCAACGTTAGTTGCATAACTAAGTCCTTGCAAATATATCAACGAAGTCAAGCAACGCTTGACTTGCGAGGTCCTGTACCTTGCACTATAAATGCAATGGCGGCAGATTTTTCGGTGAAGAAGTAACAAACAATTTAATTAAAAACTTTGCATTTATAATATTACTGGTACTACCAGTACATACATACTACCCAGACTTGCACGTGTGATACCTACATACAAGTAACTAAGTAAAAGTACAAAAGTTGCCTAAATGGTATCCCATGTTCATTTAAATCATTTAAGCCATAATTGAGTCGCAAACAAACATTCAAACATCCGCATAATTTTTCGCATATTTAATATTAGCATATGTGATACTCTGATTTTGTAGTTAAGGCTTCAGTTTGCTCGCGATCGCTTAGGGATATGGAGCAATGGAGTCGAGTCCTGTTTTCGGACGAAACCAGAAAGTGCTTACATGGTAGCGACCGTCGACGTAGAGTCTATAGGAGACCGGGAGAGCGATTCGTACAATGCTCCTTTGCGAAAGCAGTGGCATACGCAAAAACAGAGCTAATTTTCGTACCTGGCAGTAGAGGAGGCGGCCTAACTGCAGAAAGAAACATCAACGACAGTCTTCTAGGCCATGTGCTTCCATACGCCGGGCTGCCACACCGCTGCAGTAACTAGACAGTACCTGGAAGATGTCGGCATTTCCACACTAGACTGGCCAGCCTTCAGTCCTGACTTGAACCCAATTGAGAATATGTGGGATGAGCTAAAATGGCGGTTACGAGGGAGATATCCAGCTCCGGCGTTGATAGAAGACCTAAGAACGGTTTTAGTCGAAGATCGGCAGGAAATCCCACAGGATTACATCAGGAAACTCATTAGGTTAATAAAAAACCGTTTATAAGCAATCATTAGACATTAGGGCCAGGGTCGGTAACACAAAATATTGAGGGGGTTTAACATAAACAATGTAAATAAAAATTAAATTTTTCATTGTCCACTACTTCGATCTACTGCAGTAATTCCCTAAGTTTAGGTAGGAAATTTAATTAATTTGAAATTTTCTTAATATCACTTGAAAGCTAACAAAATTACCTTTCAAATGAAACACCTTAAACAACTCGCCATTAAGCGATTCCAGTTTCAAGCTCGTTTTTCCCGGTCAAGTGTAACTAACGCGAACAAAGATTGGGGCGTTCTTATTGTGAATATTAATGTTGTTCTCCGTTCAGGTGCACTACTTCTCGAATACCACGATGACGTAGATCTGTGTAGGCAAATCGTGATGTCACGTACTCGTACTACATTAGTCATAGTATTTCATCATTAGATCCACGAAATAGGTCTCAGGATACAGTGCTCAATCAAAGAGAAATGAAGGCATCCGGTCATTGACTCACTGAGTAACTAAACCTAATTAAGACAGTTAGAGAATATTTAATCGTGTTACGAATATGTTCAGCACCCTATACATATAGTGCGTTGGACTTTGCAGGGAAACTTTCCGTTTAGCTAATAAATCAGATATTTTCCTTTTAGCTAAATTCTAATGTCAACTTCTTATTTCTTCTACTTCGTTAATGGCATGTGTCAAAATAATGACTATTTTGCAAGTGTTTCTATTGTTTATATTTCTCAAAGTCGTATATTATCGTTCGTAATTTATTATTTTATATAAAACTAGCTGCTGCTAGTTTGGTAGCGATCGGATTAACAGAACTTAGGAACGGACATAGGCTACTTTTTATGTAGGCACCACGCGCGTGAAGCCGCGGGCAGCACCTAGTAAATAATATAAGAGCGCAATGTTAGCTTCGCAAGACGAAATTAATTACATGCAAAAATAATCCCGCATCATCTATTCTATTCTATCTTCTATCCTATAACAGCATCTGTCTTGATGACAAATATTGCCAAATAATTATGAAAATATAAATATTAAAAAATGCCGAACATTTCACACAGCATCATCTGGCCCCACGTAAGCAGAGCTTGTGTGTTATAGGTACCAGATGACTGATATACTACTTACATACTTTTTTTTGTAAATACATACATCGAATACGGCGGCGGCGGGCGCGGCGGGAATCGATCCCGCAACCTTCTGTGTCTCAGCCGGACCTTAGTCCAATGCGCCACAGAGGCTCGTCAATTGTTGGGTCAACTATTTTATTAAAATATCGACATAGTCTCAGTCAGTCGTCATTGGTTTTGTCATCATCGTCATCGCGGACACCGTTTAGAAATTTCTTAAATTTCACGTCTTACAAATTACTACATTGTTTACGCATGTGATAGGAAGTCACAGTTTATTGTTTTAAATTTTACCCAATCTATTTATATATTTAATACCTTTAAATGGGTAATTCGTGTATATATAATCTATAATAATAATATAAATAATATATATAATCTGTATCTCGGAAACGGCTCCAACGATTTTCATGAAATTTAGTATGCAGGGGGTTTTGAGGGTAATAAATCGATCTAGCTAGGTTTCGTTTTTAGAAAACGTCGTTATCCGTGTTTTATACCGAGCGAAGCTCGGTCAACCAGGTACTAAAACATAACACGAGGAAAAAAAATCAACGAGTATGATATTATAAAATAGGAAAAACGATTTTTTTATGTCTAATGTCATTCACATTAGGTATTCTAATATTAATATTATATATAATATTAAAGATGACAACAGACATAACACATTAACTAATGTGTGATGAAAAGACTAAGCTGACATGAATAATATTGACAGTTACTTCATTTCAAATTTAGACCACCATCAACGACCTCATGTAGTAAAAACTTATTTTACACAACCTATTTCTTTTAAATTTTTTTTGCGCTCAGATGTTTTGTTAGAGACCGCATACACTAAAATATGTTTATTTTTCCTTAACCTATCCTGTCCCACTGGGCAAAATTCTCCCCCTTTACCTTACACTCTTTGCGCTCCAAGACAGTTTGCCAGTTTGGCTCGAATGCATTCGTCGTGTCGTAGTCATTCCCTAGGTCTGCCGCGTCGTCTCCGACTATCAAGCACCCATTATGTGACGAGCTTCGCCCACCGTTCTGGATGCATTCGAGTCACATGACCTGCCCAGTCCCATTTCAAACGTGCATTCCTCGCACGTTTCGCACTACATCCGCTATGCCCGTTTTCGATAGGATCTCGGTATTTTGGACCCTATCCGTTATTTTTATCCCCAAAACACTTCATAGCTCTCTAGCGTATTTTGAGGCAGACAACTGATAGATAATAATAATAATAATAATCATCCCGGACATTTCACACAGCATCATCTGGCCCCAAAGTAAACAGAGCTTGTGTTATAGGTACCATATGATTGATATACTACTTTAAGACTTGTTTTTTTGTAAATACATACGTATTATACATAGGAAATACCCAGACCCGAGACAAATACTTGCAGATACTACAAACATTTGTCCCGCGGCGGGAATCGAGACCGCAACCTTCTGCGTCTCAGTCGAACCTTAGCCCATTGCGCCACAGAGGTTGTAGATCACTTATATGTGCATACTTATGATACTTTATAACACCCTGACACAGAACCAATCATATACGTCCATTATCCAGAACGTACAGGGCAGAAAACAGAGCTGCTACCTACAGAGCTGAGGAGCCAGTCTTCAATAATGTTACTTCTAAATAAATATTAGGTTTTGGTTATAACCTTTTAAGGTGATCTCAATGTAAAATGTAGCTCACTTATCAATTACCACCCACGCTTTCTCACATGTAAACAATTTGGTGTATTTGGAGAAAAGTGTGAATTACTGATACGGTTAGAAAATTTAGGTTACTTATTTGGAATGGTCTTGTTTTTGTCCATTATCTAAAAAATAGGTTTGAATTTAAGTTTAAAACTATTCAATTACTATATAATTATATAGTTTATAGTATTACTCAGTCTTCCAGACACCTTAAAAGCGTTCTATTCAAATTAGTCAGAAAAAACATCTAAAGTTAGTTTTAAAAATGAGTTCGAGTTTTTTTGGACTGGTTGGAAGCGTTTTTTGATGTGATAACTTCTTTTAGCGCCGTACGCATATCTTTAGATAAAACCTCTGGACTCGCGACACCGTTACCGAGACGCAGGGCTGCCGCGCTCGCCCCATTTGATTATAAACCTTAATGCACATGTTTACAGTCTACTTTTGTATGGAGAAGTTTACTGAGTTAGGTTCTTCGATATTATTATCTACATTCTGAACAAAAACATAAAATAATATTAAATGTATTTTAAAGTTTCCAATAACTAATAAAATACAATTCATAAAGAACATGCAATTCATAACCCAATAACCCAATAACCCATCTAAAAAATGTCTAACGCGCCAAAATAAGTTTTCTCTCCCGGAGTGCAACCCGTATTTTTTTTGGAACAAAGTTCCTTATTGCACGGTACGGACTTGCCGGACGGGGGCTAGACGAAAAAAAGTGTGAGATTTTTCTGTCACGAATTTGCGTCACGACCCTTTTTTTAGTGTACCTAGACGGTTATCCATAGGGTGAAACGAATGAATGAATTAAATGAACGAATGTATTACGTGAACTGATGTACAATAAAGTGTTTATTTTCACAACTCGAAAATATTATATTAATGACGAAATTTCCTACCATTCCTTTAATTCTTTAGTTATTTCTGCGTTTCATTTCATTGCTCTCAGATGCTAGTAACTCATTCATTTGTATTTGTTAATCAATAGTATAATACGTTTATCAATAATAATATTCTACGATAGGAACTTCATTCCAACCGACACGTTCCACTACATTCACGCAATGTTTATATACACAGCATAATCTGGCGTCAAGGTAAGCAGAGCTTGTGTACATAGAAACACCCAGACCCGAGACAATTACTAGCAGATCATACAAACACAACCTTCCGCGTCTCAGCCGAACCTTGGTCAATTAAACAGGACAAAGACTCGTAAATATCTAAGTATTATAAAATAAAGTGTTCAAAAGGCTAGCAATGTTATTTAGATATAGACATAGACATACAGGTCCACTTATTTATGTGTTAAATGCACAGACAATCAGAACAACATAAAATAATATATCTGAATAAATAAAAATGGAGATAAACAGAACATAGTTTGTTTTTATTCGCAATAACACATTACAATAGTCTATTGTCTTTCTATGTACATAATAACTTAATGAATGGTTGCTGCAAAATTGACCTTAACTTAACATAACTCAGCAGACATTATTTATAATTATTTATATGCAGAGTCAATAAACCGCGTTGGTCTTCCGTCAGAACCGATTCTGTTTAGCGAATATGAAAACTACATGTAAATTAAAATAAATAAACAAAGTTAACATACAAAAGTTACAAAACAGAAAATCAAATAAATATAAATTGCATGAATAATGTAAATACATGAGTAACTAATGATATTACACACAGCGCCATCTAGCCCCAAATTAGGCAAAGCTGTGTCATAGAGATGGGAACCAGAATGCTGACTGAAATTATTCAGCATTAATACCATAAAGACGAAGAGCATGTTATGTTTAGTTAATTCATTAATTTAGTTCAGAAAAAAACCATAGGTAGGTACAATTACTATAGATACAATACAATACACAAATTAAACCAAACCTTACTAACAATTTAAGATTAAGACATTAAAGAAACTATAAGAGGCAGATAAAACCATCAATTTAATTTAACATTCATATCAAAAACAGAAACTAAAAAGAGTCAGATAAAATCAAAAAACAAAAAAATAATATTAATGATAATAAAATAAAATAATGTCAATTTTACAAAAATGTGTGGCACAATAACAAAAAAGGTTTCGACTCAGCATAATATGGCTCGCCACTGGGTAGCTAGGCGCTGGTATTCTGTCAAAACCTTCAGCCAGCAGGCCCTGTGAGATATTTGCGTGGGGTGTTTTGTAGATCTTATAAATTATGAGTAAGAGCTAGTATAGTACTGCCATCTGTTAGAAACTTATGGAACTTTTTGCAGGAAAACCTATAATTTTCAATTAAAAAATATTGAGGACAATACTCGAGACAAATAGTCTTTTGAAGAAAGCGTATTATAATATAAATAACTATTAATATTAATAAGAATGCATGTTATAAGATGGATTATGCAAAAAATTGCTAGGATCAGGACGAGTTTCTTGCCCGTTCTTCTCGGGGTTGGGTTAGGAGGAATTGGCACCTAAAGTCACCTAGTATGTAAGACGTTTCAGTGATCCTTGTGATTGTTTTGAATAATATATAATTTTACTTTGTCTCTTGACTTTGACAAAAACTAGCCTATATTTTTGTTTGATTAAATTACACACAATTAACTAAATTTGGTTAAGTAGTTCCGGAGTTTATCGCGTAACATCGCGACGCAAGATTTTTATATATGAAGATAATACTTTATACCACCCAGTCACAGAACAAACACCTATGCTCATCGCGCAAATATTTGGGTAGGGTGGGAATCAAACCAACAACCTACAGCATACTACCAATTGAGCTGTTAGGCTATTTCCCTACTATTATTATAGTTATTGTTAATATTTTACTACCTGCCACTGATATAATGCACGGATACCATGAATGAACAACTCATAAAAATACACAAATCCTTAATCCCAGTCCTTAATTACTTACTAAGTATTCTTCAATTGTATTGTTAAAAAGCTTTAAAGAGCTTCGGTTGGTAAGTTCGAAGAAAACTTTAATACTTTACTAAAAATTAAGGTTTCACTAAATACGGTACCGTCACAATGACCACAGTAATACTGCGAAGAAACAAATAAAGTTAAAATGCGATATTGCTAACCATGCTGTGAAACACTCGTGATCTTGGTATTATTATAAAAAATACTTTATTGCACAGCATAAAAACGTTGGAATAGTAGAAAAAAAAACAATGTTTTGCTAGTCCGGCGGTCTTATCGCTGTGTTGCGATCTCTGCCACATAACCTTGGAATGAATTGAAATAAATATAGCTAAAAAAGAGGAATTATAATAACAACTAGTGGCTCTGTGAGCTGTAGACCTCGCGAACATTTTGCGAAATGTCTAAAATATAACTTTTTTTACGTTTTTAACCCCCATAAATATCTCCGCCATTTTTCAAAAAAAAATCCAAAATCTGATTTGACAAAAAAAATCTATAGGTACCTATAGTTATAGAACCTGATTACAAAATTTCACGAGAATCGGTTGAGATGCAACCTGTAGAGGAGAATATCTGGACAAACGCCGGCCGAACAGACAGACACGAAAGCATTTTTCCTAAGCTGAAACGGAGACTCGTTCGCGCTTCGCGCTCGTTCAATAAACATACCTAAATCCAAAATTACATAAAGAATCAAGTAGTTAACGTCAGGACAAAAAATGTTCCCTTAATACTGATTATAATGCTATAGACACCGCTATTTCAGAAACGAGGGCTTAACTGGAAGTCTGGATCTCTGCACAACGCGGCGTTGAGCCCGAAGGCTTTACTGGATCATAACTTCAAGATGCAAATACTTTGCTAATTATATTATAAACTGTTCAAGTAATTTTAATCTAGAAAAGCTGAGCTGCGACATTGTACTTATTCAAATCTAGCTTTTGCCCTCGGCTTCGATCGCGTTGTACCTACTGAAAAAGTAGCAAAGTCAAAGTCAAAAGATACTTTATTCAATACAAACACAATGATTACTCTCAAACGTCTTACATACTAGGTGAATTTAATTTGAATTTACTAGGTGAATTTATAAAAAGCTCGTCCTGGTCCTAGCACTTTTTTGCGTGATCCATCTTATACGGTTTTAGAAATTTATTTCTCAAAAGAATATACATCCACTTATAGAGAAATACAGGATTATCTTAAGTACATACAGAGCGGACTTATGTTACTAACAGTTGGTGATGTTTTCGTAGTTACGTGACTTACTGCTTTAAGTATTTATACAACATAAAAAATCCATATTCCTAACTTTTTATGGAAACATTCACTTTGTGTACAACAATAATAATGTACAATAATGTAAGAGCGGGTAGACCGGAGCATTGTTTCGTTCGTCGCTTTAACTATTACGTTTTCTATTACGTGTTAATTAGCAGTTGCTTTGAGAGTAAGTTTATTAGTAAGTGGTATGATTTGTACAATATGGTTAGTTATTTATGTTAGTTGGTTGTTGTAGGTATTTGATAGATTTAAAAATGATTTGAATTTAGTATTTCTATTTTAGGGTGTTAAATGGTAGGTCAGTTTACTTTATGTTTTTTTTTATAGTTTTGGCAGCGTTCTTAAATTCAATTTTTGTATGTATTTTATTATTGAGTATTTTCCGTATGTAACACATGTGTTAAATTTATATATTTGAGATAGTTATAAGATTAGTTTTTTTGTAAACTTTAGACGTTGACGTTAATCATAGTGAAGGAGTAGTTTTATTATTTTTGCGATGTTTGTAAGATTTTTATATTCGTTTTAGCAGCACAGCCCCAGACCTCTACTAAATAATTCATGTGGGATTTTACGCGGGAGTTATATATAGTGTATCTCTTATAACTACCTTAACTACAAAAAACGAATACAAGAGAGTTTATACATTTCAAATGTGTAGATTAACTGTCTGAGGGCAGAGCGACATGAGGCCATGCATTCTTATCAATAATATAGTCATTTATAGTATAATTCACTTTCTCGAAAAAACTACCCTTTATGTACGCTCTAAATTTCTTAATAGGTAGTTGCATTTTCAGGATGCTTATAGAAGCGCACCGTGTTCTCCATAAAGGACTTATTTACGTTTTCTAATTGAAACCTAGGGATATATAATTTGTTTCTATTCCTTGAATTGATTCTATGAAGGTCACTATTTACTATTCGCCTATATACTATTTAGGCTGTATACTATTCCAGCTGAGTATATCTATTCAAAGTTTTACCTAAATGCGTTCAGCCTTGGACGGGGTCCATAAAAAAACTCATACAAACATGAAAACATTAAAAAACATTCGCATTTGTACTATTCGTACTATATGGTATATTAATCACAAGGATCACTTTTAACTTAGGTATCTTCCTAAAATACCATTTTGAGCATCGTTTATTATTAATTACTTTCATTTATCCCACTAAAACATGCTTTGGCTTTCAGATTTTGGTGTTACAAGGATCTTTCGTGTATAAAAGTCTTAATCGTAAACTAGGCATCTATGCCATGAATTTTACTAATTGTAAAATACGTTATAAAAGATAAATGCTTTTTTATCGTGGGGAATCCGGTATGGCGTAGAACCTAAAACGTTCGAAGACATGTGCCTTTGAGCCCGACTTTATTCCTTACACCACACTGGGTCGAAAGAACTAGTGACGCGATAGTTTAAGAAGGAGAATAGAGCTTGGACCTTAACTTTGATTTATCTCTTGCTCCAGGTGAAACGTTCAATCATGCTCAAAATGGCCAACGCGTGCGCCGACAGCTCCAAGCAGACGCGTTTCCACGAGATGCACGTACAGAGACACAACAACGTCAGCATACTGTACGCGGACATCGTTAACTTCACTCCACTCTCTGAACGACTGACCGCTTCTGATCTTGTGAAGACCTTGAACGAGCTGTTTGGGCGGTTCGATCAGATTGCTCAGGTAAATTACATGCTCTTAGTACCTTTGATTAAAACAAATAAGCGGAAGATAGGTGACTTGCCTCTAGCGAATGGACCGCTTAAATTAGGTCTCCGTCGCCTAATTGCTCTCAGTCGCAAGAGCATCGCGCGCATGAGACGTGAAGATACTCTTTTATTATTTTACGTTACTAAAATGCCTTCGAGTGCTTTTATGCGTTGTACCAATCATTCAAAAAGAAAAAACATATCTCATGAAATCACTTTTCACTCGTAAGTACACGAATTTCTTATGATATTTGTAAACTATCTTATTATTATAAATACCTACGGGTATTTATCGCGTTTATTTACCTATTTTTCCCGACGTTTCGACAGGTTTACACTCTGTTGTGGTCACGGGATGACTGGAGTACTGGAGCTACCGCCTCTGCGAAGCGGGGGCAGCATTTTTTGCAACTACCCTCACTTGTTTTTCCGAAATAGAAATGTCCATCTGCACACTCGGACGACACACACTAACCGTGTCCATTACGCATTGAGAAACCGGTCTACGTTCTGTACACTTAACTATAACTGGATTCCATGAGGCAGAGAGTCTGAAACCGTCTTCACGATTGAAATTAGGATATTTCATAATTTCATTATCGCTTCATTATCGCTTCCCGAACCATTCTTTTGTAGTAAATGCCTTTCATTACATAAAACTTGAGGTTTTTGTAATTCAATCCAGTGATTGGGTCCTGAGTCCACTATGTGCTCTGCTATTGCAGACTTGTTTACTTGTCGATTTTTGACCGCCACTATGTGTTCTTTAACACGTTCCGCGACCGTGCGTTTAGTCTGGCCTATGTAGGAACGCCCGCAGCTGCAATCTATTTTGTAAACCCCAGGAACTTGCAGAGGTACGACGTCTTTTGGTGTTTGTAGATACTTCGTCATCTTGGTGAGTGGAGTGTAGATCGACTTGATTGAAAATTTACTGAGCATGTTACCAATTTTGTCCGTAACTACTTTCACATAAGGCAAGAACGCAGGCTGTCTTTTCACATCAATGTGTTCCTGTTTGCGCCTCCAGTTAGAACGTCATCCGATTCGAGTATTGTAGCCATTCCATTTCAGAATCCCTTTAACATGATCTAGCTCACCCTGCAGATGTTCAGGATCGCAAAGGTCATGAGCTCTGTTTACTAGTGAGGAGACTACTGACTCCAGGTGTCTTGGATGGTGGTGTGACGCTGCATTCAAGTATCTGTCCGTATGTGTAGGTTTTCTATACACTGTGTGTGCCAAGGTCCCGTCACATTTTACCATCACTTTAAGGTCGAGAAAAGCTAACATTCTGTTTTCCTCCATTTCATGTGTAAAGCGAATCTTAGGGTGTATGGAGTTCAGATAATCAGTTAGCTGATCGACTTCCTGGTTATTCCCGTTAATTATACATAACACATCATCGACGTACCTTTTCCAAAGTTTTATACCATGGGCTGCCAGGTCTATCATGGATTCAAAATGTTCCATCCAGATATTGGCAAGAACAGGTGCCACAGGGCTTCCCATTGCTACGCCGTCTATCTGGAGGTAATGTTGCCCTTGATACAAAAAGAAGTTTCCATCAAGACAGTTCTGAAGGAGCAAAATGGTCAGGATACTGATCAGGAAGTTCGTGATCACTCAATCTATGTCTCACTACATCAAGGCAATCTATAAGAGGAACGTTGGTGAAAAGCGACTCAACATCGAAGCTCACCAGTTAGTCTCCGGGTTCCAACTTTATGTCCCTGATGATGCTGAAAAAATGGCGCGAATCCTTCACAAAAGACGACGTCTTTCCAGTAAGTGGCTGTAAGATACCAGCAACGTGTTTTGCTTGATTGTAAGTCGGCGAGTCTATTTGACTTACTATTGGTCGTAACGGTGCGTCAGCTTTATGTACCTTCGGCAGACCATATAACTTAGGCGGCTGCACAAGCTGGTCTGTATAAACGGTCGAAAACATCATCAGTGAACAGGTCCTTATACTCATGTATCAGTGTTTGTACCCGTTTTATTACTCTAGCCGTGTGATTGTAAGCAACCGGCTTATACACTTTTTTGTCACTAAGCAACATCCGTATTTTAGTGTCGTAATCATGAGTGTTCATAACTACGGTGGCATTTCCTTTGTCAGCTTTGAGTACTAGAATCTCCTTGTTTTTGCTAAGGTCTTCCAGAGCTTGACGCTCACCCGCAGTTATGTTCGGTTTCGGGAGTCTAACATTTTCTCAATGTAATTGAAACATCTTGTCTCAGCGTTGTCGTCCGAGTGTGCAGATGGACATTTCTATTTCGGAAAAAAAAATGAAGGTAGTTGCAAAATGTGCTGCCCCCGCTTCGCAGAGGCGGTAGCTCCAGTACTCCAGTCATCCCGTGACCACGACAGAGTGTAAACCTGTCGAAACGTCGGGAAAAATAGGTAAATAAACGCGATAAATACCCGAAGTATTTATAAAAATGTGGTCTGATCGCGTAAGTTTAAAAACTTTAATTATCTTATTGTTTTGATCGCCATTTTGCAGAGTAAGATAGAAATATACGATACTTTTATGTGCGACAAGTTAAGTATGATCACGCACGTGCTGCCGAGCGAAAGCGCCCGCAGCCCACGAATTGTTTTTGCAGTAGCGTCAGCACAAGAATATCAAAACATTTACATGTTTTGATATTCTTTTTTTTTTTTTTTTTTGGCTTCTTATATAAAAAAAATATTACTTACCTAAAAATATTTTTTTGTGTTTATTTATTACTTTAATGTAGATACATTATATAGTTGTCATGTTACGAGTATATGTAAAAAAATTAACAATTTATGATAGTACAAATACTAGTGTGTTTGTTAAAACATTTGATTTTATAATGTTAAAGCGTTCCGTTTTTGTTTGTTTTCTAGGTTTCCTGGGGATGTACTTGTGAGACATAAATGGCTTCTTGTAGTTCGTAAAAAAAGGCAAAGATCATTCAGGTTCTTATTATTTATGTGTAGTATTAGGCACTACATATCTTTAGGTTGGCCTAAAATTTACTTAATTGAGATTTTTATAAAAACTAATAAACACTAAAAAAAATTTTATTATGTTTTTTTGTTGATCCTACTTACGCCAAAACACTTTGTTTGTATCAAAATCGTGGATATTCAGGTAATGCTATTTTATTTTGCTCTATATAATTATAATTTTTCTGCTAACGCTCCTTGGTAGTCATTGTCACGGACACGACTCGACCCGAAGTATGCCGGTGACGCACGACAGTGGTCTCGCTCGCGCTACTGTCGAAACAAATCGATTTGTCTCTATCGTTGAGTAGTGTTCAACGTAAAATGGAATTACAGCTGTGTGAGAGTTTATGCATGTGGGTGTGTATCATGCCTATAATTTCACTGACGAATGAATGGACGTGCCCCATCTTCCGCTAATTTGTTTTCATCAAAGCTTAGTACTGAATGTTCGTATCCTAAGGAGTCTACTCGACAGATCGATTTCGATATCAGAACGATGATGTCGTTCGAGTATTCGAATTCAGTTGAATTAACAGTCGTTTCGTAATTAAATGAAAATTATCGTATCGAAAATGTTGTTATCCGACTTCAAAAAAGGAGAATGTTCTCACATTCAGTTGCAAAAAAATACAACCGAATTTAGGAACCGTTTACGTTTGTTACCTCATATCTCCGTCATTTATGCATCGATTTGAAAAATTCACAAACATGAAACGTCACGACATACCTTTTAATTAGTTTCATAGAAATTTCGTCAAAATTGTTCAGTAGTTTGGTTTTAAAATCAAAATATCTGGAAAAAAATTGTCATCCATTATAAAGTTTTTCGTAGAATTTTCAAGGTTTGCGAACGAATATCGATATATCGAAACGATAAAGTCGTTGAAATGTATGTACGTAGAATTCAGTCGAATTAAGAGTTATTTTGTTATCATATTGAAATTATCAGAACTTTCTTCGTCTTCGTTAATGTCATGTGTCATAATGATGATGATGACAATTTTTTCTTCGTCTTCATTAATGGCTTGTGTCATGTGATGTCAATTTTGCTAATGTCAAGTGTTTAGATTGTTTATAGTAAGACGTCACAAAGTCGTATGTTGTTGTTCGTCGTTTGTTGTTTTATAAAAAATGGGGTCTCTTTGTAAAATAATCATACGGATTATTTTTGCTCGTTTCACAAGGAAACAAAAAAAAACATTCCAATTATTCACAGCCGAGTCAATAACTCTAGCTTTTTTGAATAAAACCACTATAACTAAAAATAAACCCGTAATTACTTGGGAAAAATCATTAAATAGTATAAAACAAAGTCGCTTCCCGCTGTCTGTCTGTCCCTGTGTATGTATGCTTAGATCTTGAAAACTACGCAATGGATTTTAATGCAGTTTTTTTTAATAGATAGCGTAATTCAAGAGGAAGGTTAATATGTATAAAATAGTAGAGAAACGCTGATAATTTTAGAGGTTAGCGCATATGGGTTCAATGTATTAGAACTACTGAGCTACAGCAACGCGTGGCCGGGTCAGCTAGTAAATAATATAATAACACAATGTTTACTGCGTAAAATAGCCAACAATAATTCAGAGCATATTTAACCCCCCAAGCATTATATAAAGCTAAATATTTGATTATTATAAGTTTAATAACTTCGCGTGATCAGACATGGGGCTTTTCACCTGTTAGTGAAGTATTACGTCATAAATATGTGGTTCTTTTGTTTAATACCTACCTTTGATCAATTTAATCTACGGATTTAACACAATCATCTCTATTTCGCTCAAAAGATATTTGTCTTAAAGCTTTTGAGTAGAGTTGTATTTAGCAACTAGACACCACTAATTATGTTTCACACAACCCAGGTAGACTGAGTTCTAAACTAGATATCTGAATTTACAATTTACAAAACTTGGTGTTGCAGAGAAGGGTGCTAGACTGATATTTATGTTAATGAAATAAGATTCAGTTTGCAATGTATTACGACTCTATTAATATAGAACAGACACTAGGTGTCTCAACTTGGGTAACTCGTGTTTGGGGTTTGAAGTTTGAGTTTGACTTGTTCTACTTTAAACTAGTTTTAGTATAAACGTGTGAATTTGTATGTATGTTTGTTTGTTACTCTATTATGAAACTAAGGTCGAACGGAATTTGGATTAAACTTCATTTACGTACTATGCAGACAAAGCCACGGATAGCCGCGCTTGTCTAAACTAATATTAGAAAGAGATTTTTTTTTTGTTTTTTGTAATGGATAACTTCAAAAACATCTTAAGCGATTCTAATAATTATCTCACCATTAGAAAGCTTAATTATCAGCGAATTGCATGGACTGTAGTTTATATTCAAAAGTATTAGGGAACCTTACTAAAATTACATTAATGTAACCCAAGGTATCTAAATTTTCCTATGAATTTTATAACTTGGCGTGAGCTGCGTAAACTATTGATGGTATACCATCAATAAATGATAAAATAAGAAAAGTAATATAGGCTTTTATTTCAACTTAATCTAATAACAATATAATACGCACATAATAACCTAAAACCTTAAAGAACTTATTCTAGTATTTGCTGCTTGCTTGATTTCTATAGATAATGTTTGCCAATCGTCAAAGGCCTCCGCCAACCTTTTCTATTCTGATCTTTCCTGAACTACTCTGTTCCACATCACTCCTGCCAATTCTCTGATATCATCATCCTACCTTTTCTGTGTACTACCTCTATTCCTTTTACCTTCCTTGGGAAACCATCTTGTCACTTTCTTACTCCATTTGTCTTGACCTCTTATCATGTGCCCTGCCCATCTCCATTTGAATCTTCTAATTTTCAGTGTTACATCTATGGTTTTTTTTGATGACACGGTTTTTAGCCTGTCTGATTTCTTAACATTTAGCATACTCCATTCCATAACGTATTGGCAAATTGTAAGTTAACTTGTCATTTCCTGAGTCCATGATGTCCATGATTGGCAGGCAAAATAATATACTACATGTAATAGTAATCAACATTACGCAACCCTCTTTAAAATTGCACCCGTGCAATACCGGGGCAGATCGCTAGTCATGTATAACATGAACTTAACCCAACGCTATAACACTAACCGTAACTAACTGCCTCATACGACTAATAATGTAGTCACCTGTGTTACCAGCATACTATAAAATTCATACTTACTGCTCCCTAACGTTCAACAATTCTAGTCTAAAATGACATGGGAAATTGCATTCTAGAGCAGCTACAGCTGAAAAATTACACTTCAATTGCTGCTTGAGTTTCAATGCTCACAAATAACGTCACAGTTGGAGCACAGCTGAGAAATACTACGCAACTAAGTCAATTTAACCAATCTTATTAAAAAGTGATAATTTTAGATACAATTTTGCAGACGTACCGCTCCGTTCATGCCTTGTCAGTCTACCAGCCTTACGAGCTAAGCGTTTTGCTTCCACATTTATAATGCGTACAGCCAAGGATTGGAATACCATGCCGTCGTCTGTCTTTCCTGTAGACTACAATCTGGGTCTCCTTAAGTCAAGAGTAAATAATAATAAATCTTTATTCATTATCTAAGAACTATGTGTGTTACAATACGGAAAATAATATTTATTTTTATCCTACAATACTTGTCAAGAAACTATACTTAAGAAACTGCTTACAATATGCCTGAACGTTTATTTCAAACATCAGAATTAATATTTGTTTAGTTTAATATAAAGTGTTTAATTAGTTAATGGGTATTATAAGGGTACGCGTGAAATTCCCGTTATTTACTATCCATCTTTCTTATAATAACATAATTAGTTAGCGACGCGTTTAAGTATATTCTGCTCTTGTCATTCTAATGTAAATGAATAAATAATAATAATAATTTATTTTCAGGCAACAAATAATTGTACTTTAGGTAACAAACATATTGACCCATAGATAAATTCATTAAAAACTAACATACATACAAAATATTAAACTTATTACTACATCACTGATGACGTTCTCACGGTGTCTTGTGTCAGAGAGCGCTGAATTTCCTGAACACGACACCTTTCGGCTAAAACCCGGTGTCCATGAATGAGAGACTATTCGTCGGCAATCTCACTATAATTCTAACTTCTCACGATTCTTATGGTGAGCCCGGTCTTCTGCTTCATGTATTCCACGACCCCCTTGGTTTTCACGGCGTAGTAGACCCGTGACATGTAGAGTTAAGTGGTGGGTACCTCGACACGTAGAAGGCGGCCGTGCTGCACTGGTTACGACTAGTGGGTTTCCTCTTCTTCCGTTCTATGTGGGCAAAACCCTCTTTGTCGCAGCGGCCCTTCGAAGGTGCCGACGACGGCTTCGACGGCCCTTTGTTTATAAAGACGGCAACAGATTTTAACTATACCTTAGCAAGTGTGTGATTGTAAAATAAACCCTTAACCTATCTTATAATACAGTACCTGGATGACCGGTATAAAACACGGATAAAACGAAGTTTTCTAGAAATGAAACCTAGCTAGATCGATTTATCTCCTCCGAAACCTAAACCTAAATTGTATGTTTATTGTTTTGTTATGTGAAATAAGGAAAAAGACGAGGAATCTGAGAAAATTCTAGACTAGAGGTAATTTCGCGATGACGTTTAGAATAGACAAACGATCGGCTGCGAGTTTGTTACGTTATTCAATTCAATTCAATTCTTAGTTAATAGCCTTTGTGGAAGAGACCAGAATTTCGCCAATGTACGTTTTATGTTTGTCCTTTGAACGAAGGTCAGTATTTGTAGAAGTGACCGGTGATCGTAATTTTTGTGACTAAAAATTTATACCATCTGAAAACAAAAACCCCACTAAACTATCTACATTACTATGATAATCCCTCCTATAATATATTATTATAAATGCGAAGGTCATCTGTCTACCTGTCTCTCTGTCCCGTTTTCACACCAAAACCACTGAACCGATTTTGATGAATTTTAGTATGGAGGTAGATGAGACCTTGGAGAAGGACATAAGCTACTTTTTTCTAGGTACCATGCGTGCGAAGCCGCGGGCAGCAGCTAGTTAAATAATATATCTAATGATCAATTTGTTACTACGTTATTTATCTATATATATAAAAGGCGCTGTGTATGTATGTATGTATGTATATTCCCTGTAGACTCCAAAACTCGATTAAATTTTAAGAAAATCTCCAGATTGGCCTAGCGGGTGATCCTGTAAAATTTGGTGCGATCGGATCAACAGAACTTTTGCATTTATCAAATTTGGTATGGATATAGATTGTATATTAGGAACGAACATTGGCTACTTTTTATGTATGTACTATGCGTGGGAAGTTGCGGGCAGAAACTAGTACTTATAATAATAAAATCGCTTTGCTTTTGGCAAAATTATCATAAAGAAAATGCCATTTAAGAAGAAGAATTTTTCTAGAATGTCATGAACTAATGTGTGTTTATTAGATAGCCTATTAAACAGGTTCATGTTATAAAAATTGCGTATATTATACGCAATTTTTATAACATGAACCTTTTAAAACGATGACTGCTTAAATAAAACAGAGTCTACTGATTATTAGTTCGACACAAATTCAATTTAAAAATCAACAAAACTGTCGGTTAAACGTTTTGTAATAACCCTGATGAGCCTGGGGAATGTGTTCGATCCAATTTATCGCTACAAAGCACAATGGGATTACAAACAGAAAAGGTATTTGTCAATTTTTCCAGATAAAATTGACAAATGTGTCGCATCTGCGCGTTGTACTAGAATAAATTTACCAAGTACGAGCATGATCTTACGAAAATCCAAAGTCTATAAAGATAAAAACCAGTGGTGATGTCCCAAACCAATTCAATATCATCAACTACATTCATCTGTAAAAACAATATATATCTCTATTTATTTATGTTTTTATTGCATATACTTTTTAGGAGGGTAATCCTAATTTCATCACATTAGACTCAAGCAAGCTCCGATTGAGGTCAGACAGACAGACAAGCGAACATGTGTTTTCCTAGCCTTAGGGTTTGTTTTTTTTCTAAATTTATATGGGACCAATTTCGGGGTATACTTACCCTTTCCATTAAAAAATCGGATTACTCTGAAAAAAGTTATGCGTGGTCATACCTAAAAAAAAATATATATATATATGGGTATACGCGTTGACTTGAGAACCTCCTTCTTTTCGTCGGTTAAAAAGGAGTGTACCCAGCAGTGTTCAAACGCGATAAATGATGAATGATGATAGATTTTTCGTGATCTATTTCCAGTTTAATCCAATAGGCTGAGCTACTGTGGTGTATTTGAGAACCGACAATTCGTAAAAAGGTTAATAGAAAATAGGAAATAAATCATGTTTACGAACTTCCATAGGCTATTGTGGAATTTTATATTCGACTTTGATGTGTTTTCCCTGGGGAAATCTGACACCTTTCAATTTGGATGTTTGCTGATGATTTTCTGACTGTTTAGTCAGCAAATATCTGCCAAACCGGTTATTGAGCCTTGTTTGAGATTACTGGTGCCATCTGACGATTCAAAAATTACATTATAATTCGCCTCTAGGTATGTTAAGTTCCCTTCATTTCACCTGGATGATCAAAGTGGATACTAAGAGTATCAGGCAGGTCGTTTCAGATCACCTCGGAATTATGTAAACTATGACGCGTTAACGGTAACGGAGTGGTGGCCAAGGGATGCTTAACGGCCAAGAGGCAGACCACCCGCCCGATGGTCGAATGATTTAGTTAGCGTTGTCGGGAACCACTGGATGAGTCTTGCTAGGGACGGAATGAGTGGCATAATAAAGAGGAGGCCTATACCCAGCAGTGGGTGCAATCGGGCTAAATGATGATGATGATGACGCGTTTGTTAAAGAAATATCGCTCAAGATTATCAAGGCTACAAGTTGTTCAGCTTGCAAATTTTGAAAAAAAAACGGTTAGTTCCGCATCAACTTTGTCATAATAATGGTATTCCGTAACCCTATCCTCCGCTAATGGCATTTCCTGAAGACGGCGATGGATGGCTTTAAATAAATAGCTTTAAAGACGATGGCCCATTTACCCGAGCTAGCCACTGGAGCCGGCGCTGACGCTTGATTGCTATTTTAATTGATAGCAGTAACTCGATCAAGCATAGTGCAGCAAGAAAGTTGAGTGGTTTTCTAAATGGCAAAAAAAGTGTACCGAATATTTTATTTAGGATCCTTCCCATTAGTATAGTAAGTTTTGTTAAAATATTGAGACATAAACTTAACTGCTGATGCATGTATATGTAATGTATGTATTGAGGAGGCAAATAGGCATACGGCCCACCTGATAAGCAGTTACTGATGTCTATAGACATCTGCAACACCAGAAGCAAAGCTAAGGCGTTGCCTACCCTCAAGGACTTATTATTTTTTGCTTGAAGAGATTCATATTGTAGAACGGTGGGTAAATCTTTAAATTACGATTATTCCTCAACCAGTTATAATGGAGTGCTTAGATTATCGGAATCTATTTGATGCTCCAACACGAGTCAGCATCCGTAACAAAATTGGCAAGGATCATACAACTACTTACTACTATTTCATACTACTACTTCTTGCCGGATTCTTCTTGAAACTGGGGTTTGGAGGAACCGGCACCTAGATTCACTAGCAGGTAAGAAGACGATTCAAAGTAGTCCTTGTGATTTTATTGAATAAAGATAGATTTGTATTTGTATTTGAACTGGAATTAGAAGGAACCTACCATTGTTAAACAATTCAAAATGGTCCATGTGATTTTATGGAATAAAATAATCTATATATTGCCTTGGAATTTGAAACCTAAGGTCGCAAACCTATATGTTTACGTGAAGTTTTCACTAACCAATAACAGTATATGGACTATCTTAAACAAACGTAAATATGTCTAATCTGTGTGTATTAGAGCCTAATCCTTTAGATTTGATTATATTTATATGCTTTATCTAGTTGTTCAGATATCAGATACAAGGTCATAGACTTTAGAACATAATATTGTAGGATTATAGTTCGATAGCCGATTGCTAGCTGTGTAAATAAAACGATTGTGAAGGTTCCTTTAATACAGAGTTACTGAGCTGGAAACTTGTGGTGATGGAGATAATTTTGTAACAAAGTGGCTAAAGGTGGCGTTAGCCTTTGTTAAGGTTTTAAGCAATAATGGTTTATAGTTTTCTGTAACATGCTCTGAAACTGAATGAAATAAAGTTATTTGATACACAGTAGTATAGGTAATTATCTACATCATAGAACAATTTATTTATTTACTTACGTTCTTATGTATTTATTTACATATTTACTCAGCTGCCTTTGCAAGAAAGAGACATTCTCCGCTTTATACTCCTCCACACTGTACGAAGTAGCGGGTTTATGACTACGACGGGCAAGAAGGATGACGTTATACCGTGACAAGATAACACGTATTTTTTAATTTAAAAAATCTAAGCTTATTTTACCGGCTTTGGAGGCAATGTTAATTGACTACCTATTCAGTATTTTACGCATAAATTCACGCCTGAATCAACTATCTTTTTTTGATCTGATAACTGTCCAATCAAACATAATAAAACTAAATCTTCAATTAGTTAATTTCACATGAGTCAACACCATCTGTTCTTACCTGCACTAGCAGCGCCTGACAAAAACAACACGCATCTCCTTTCCACTCCGTTTTAGTGAATACCCGTCCTTACTCTGTAGAATTGCCACTCGTACCTGCCATTCAAGGAGCACTTATCTATCTAGGTGTCAACGAGAACTACGATAGACGAAAACAAAGGCACGTACAGACGTGTTTCACAATGCTCCATTGTCTCGAATGAAGATTGATGGAATAGCGCTAATGGTCGATTAAGATTTTTGCAATTAAAAACTCGGGCGCCTGATAGAAAAGTGGTGGCAAAGATGCCGGCCATTTTGAAGTAAATTAGTTTTGCTTTTGAGGCTAATCGATTTTAAAATAAGCACATACTTCGTTGCAAAATTCAAAGTATCTAAACAGGGTATTGTGACGTGTCGTGCTGTCTACATTTCGTTAATTACATGTTACATCCATGACTATAAATGTGAGTTTCAGGCACTCATTTTATTCCTATTCAAATATAATGCATACAAAAAAGTACTTACTTACCTAAACAAATTCAATTTAAAATTATTCAAATTCGCTTCGTGTTTTATGAATCACGTACGCGGCTCTCTTTTTACAAATTACTCTCGGGATTGACCCCTGTCAGTTCGTCTGCAGAATACTGAGCTTTATTCTGTGACTACAGGAACCCGCACAGTCTAATTGACAAGCAATGGCAACACCCAACACCCAAGGGAACACGGATCCCAACTGGCAAACGTCTAATAATGATAACATAGATTTGTGACACCTTGTAGTTTATACCTAGGTACTCCATACTACAAATTTACTAGTGCACAAAAGGAGCACTTTAATCCTTTCACCACACTAGTTTGAAACAACTAGTGACACGATAAGAAGTAGAAGACTAGGTTATACTCTATGAATAATACTTATATTGTAAGCAAACTTGCGTGCGAACTTAGTAATGTTAATGGCGCCTGTCAAAAAACAAAAGCGACGCGTTATGCGACTCCTCGGAATCAATAAATTACATGGTTCGACTCAGTTCGACTTATCAAAAACTGCGGGGCGATTATGGACTTCTGATAACTATCAAAACATTGATACTAATCACATTCAGTTACTATTGATGAATTGGTATTACGGAAGGTTGATGTTGATTGTCATACATGCTGTCATATGAATAAAATCCTCAGATTAAATAAATATAAAGATCGAGCGCCGCAATCAAACAAAATAAACCGTCTCAAAACTGTGCTCCTGTGTGTAGATACCCGCACCCACGCACACACATACACCGAAATCGTGCTTCTTGCTTTTATATATATATATATTAAATGAATGGTGTTATTTTTTTAATATGTTTTATTGACCACGACATGACCTAATACTTAATAGTATAAGTATGTTTGCATATACTAAGAGCAATGAGCACAGTTTGGGTAGGTGTGTGTGCGTGGGTGCGTGTATTTACACAGAGGAGCATGGTTTTGAGACTTCACTTTAGTTATTCATGGCAGTCTCCGTCTATATATTTATTTGATCTGAGATAGATATAGAACGTACGTAATAGTAATCGATCTTGTCAAAACTAGTTCCAATTACAATCAAATTTATGATTGAAATTATGACGATTGCTAATCTAAACTAATAGACATTGATTCTGTCAAAAGTTCCATAATCGCCATACAGATCACCTGGCTAATAAATCACCAAGGCGATGCAGAGATAATTTCTCCTTTTTTAACCGACTTCAAAAAGAGGAGGAGGTTCTCAATTTAGTTGATTTTTTTATGTTTGTCGCTTCATAAATCCATCTATTGAAAAAACAAATTTTCATGTGAAATGATTATACTTCCTTATTGGGCCCATTTAACTCATTCACTGCCACCACGATTTTCTTGAAGTTTATCGAGATGCCACCGTATAAAACCGCGGACACGCTAGGCGTGCTCGCGGCATTGCTTAGAAAAACAGATTTTAGTAAGTAAATTTATTATAACGTAATTCAAGGTTCTCAAACTTTTTTTACTAAAATTCCCATGCATAAATGAATAAAGTTTTATTGTGAACTGTAACATTGGCATTGTTAACAGTGCAAGTACATTTTTTTTTAATAATATATTGAGTGACAATCATATTTAAACATATTTTCAGTCTTATATGAGTGAATTCATCTAAATTATTAAACCGATAAAAAGTTTTGAACTGCAGAAAGTTTGTTTACGTTATTTATCTCGTATTATCGTAATGTTGGTTGATTGGCCTTACCTAATTACATAAGTATGAATTAAATTCAAAATATTCAAATGAAATAAATTAATTTCTTATCTTTTTTTCAGGAAAAGTTAAATTTGTACCGGAAACGGAAGATATTAATGATGACAAAATTTTTAGCGAGACAAACGAACATCAATTGATTTTTATATAATAGAGATAATTTTACTGTACGTGTGTATGTCACTGTGTGTGTATGTATAATTATATAAAGATATACATCGGATAGGTACGTTTTTTTTTCATTGATGGCGTATGGAGTTGTATAAGCGACTTCATATAAGTAGTATATCAGTCATGTGGTACCCATAACACAAGCTCTGCTTACTTTGGGGCCAGATGGTGCTGTGTGAAATGTCCGGCATTATTTATTTATTTATTATTTATTCATACATGACACAGTACTGTATACGGTAAAAACAACGGTTCAATAAATTATGACATTCCGTTTTGTCATCAAATACTGGTTAAAAATCTCATATCGCAAGCTTATAACTCTGAAATTAGCGAAGCATTTAAAAGAATAAAAAAGTTTGGGAACCTAAGGGTAGCTTCAGTAAGTGAACACACCTAGCGTGTTCTCGGCACTACAAAATACCTATTTTTCGTAAAAAAATCTAACTAGTTTTTTTAGGGAACCGCTTCAATATGCCATAGCCTATCCTTTAAAAATGATGCACTAAAAATTTGAACAGAAAATCTGGCCTAGTTTTGGAAATATAACCGAAACATTCAAACACGCCTGGCGTGTTCTTGGCGTAGAGACTTAGATTAGCCTGAACACGCGAGGCGTGTCAGTGGCAGTGAATGTGTTAAATTTCATCAAGATCACTTAACGCCTAAGATAAATTGTATGGAAATGACAGCAGATTAAGTCACGTGACATTACAAGCCAGTGCTATCCATTCAATTCGATGTTTCCGGAAGTGTAAACGCCAATAGAATGTGTACCTATCTTGTCTACGTCCGGTAGGTTCGTTTAATCAACGTGATTGTTCTCATTGTTCTCAGGAGAATCAATGCATGAGGATCAAGATCCTCGGGGACTGCTACTACTGTGTGTCGGGGCTTCCAATCTCACGACCGAACCACGCATACAACTGTGTGAACATGGGCTTAGCGATGATAGACGCCATCAGGTACTTCCATTACGTCTTGAACTTTGGTTGACTATCAGTATAAGCCCTTTGCTTGATACTGTTTCCACTCTATTTAGTTTCAGTTGATTTGCACATTTAAAACCAAATTTTTAACCTTTTAAACGACCGACCGAATCCAATATTTTATTCTTGCTGTTTTGTTGATTTTGATATGTTGTTATTGGCAACTCCATATTTTATATTATATCTCAGGTTAGCAACGAGCGAGTGATACCTCAGGGAGCTGATGCTGAGAAAGTGAGATGAATATCTCACGAAGATGAGATATATTCTGCGTATCAGCTATCGTATTGCAGCGTCCTAATTTTAGGGTTACTACTTCTTACCACCAGGTTATATACTCCACTACGTTAGGAGGATAATATTCGGGTGTATTATGAGTAATTTTAATTGACTTCAAAAAAGGTTGTTCTCAATTTGGTTGTATATTTTTAATGTGTTTTTAATTTTTTTAATGTGCTTATTACTCCGTCACGAACTGATTTGAAAAGTTTTTTTTTTGTTTTGAAGCTCCTATTCAAATTCGAAGTAAATACATGGGTTAAAAATGAAAATGGGAATGAAATTATGTAATGTTATGTATTTATAAAAAAATATAAATATAAGTAAAGACACTTTAAAAAAAATAAGTTAGGTAAAACAGGAGATACAAGTTTCTAGCGGTTCTAATTTTATTCAATGAAGTCGATTTTCTTTTTAGTTTTTTAAAACGTACTATTTTTTAAAGATTTGTTCGTGAGGCGACTGGCTTCAACGTGGACATGCGTATTGGGATCCACACCGGGAACGTGTTGTGTGGAGTACTAGGACTTCGCAAATGGCAGTTCGATGTTTGGTCTGATGACGTCACACTGGCCAATCACATGGAATCTGGTGGAATCGCTGGGTGAGTAAATGCTTGGTTAATATAATAATAATAATAATATTGCTGGACATTTCACACAGCATCATCTGCCCCCAAAGTAAACAGAGCTTGTGTTATGGGTACCACATGACTGATATACTACTTAAATACTTTTTTTTGTGCACATACACATATTATACATAGAAACACCCAGACCCGAAACAAACATTTCTCTGGTGGCGGGAATTCTACCTGCAACCTTCTGCGTCTCAGCTGGTCCTTAGCCCACTGCGCCACAGAGGTCGTCATTTAGCGCGCTCACAGAATAGCACGTTTTAGCTTTCGTCTCCTTTCGGATATTATTTTTTGTTAAGTTCACCTGAAAACTGGGTTTACAATTAAATTAACTTTAGGTATACGAAGATAATGGGTCATATTTTATTACCAGAAACTGTACAGCAGCTAATTATTATAAGGATCAGTCTGACTTTCGATGATATTGTGTAAATCAGCTACAGTGGCTATTCAAACGACTGTATGACATATATTCTAAAACATTTCTACTCTTAATACACGTACCTGTAACAAATTACGTTTTTGTGAAAAAAAAATCCTCAATGCATTCTTAATTGCATTTACCGCGCCCTCGACGCTTTTATCGCTAAAAGCGTAAACAAATTGCTGTTTGGTACCGTTGCGCAATCATTTCTCTGCTATTCCACATCTGTACAAATGGAACTAATTGCCCTTCATTAGTTTGTATTAGACAACGTTTACACGGAGGGAGTTCCGTTTGAAATAATTGCTGGCAAATCTAGCAATATCTCTGATTAATTCCAGATTACATTCCCAGTTCTAGTAAGCAAGCTTCCAGAATGTTTCAATGCGATTCAGATTGTTAATCTTTCCCCCTTAAATTTGTACTTTAAACATTTTTAATAAAAATAATAATAATGCCAGACATCTAGCACAACATCATCTGGCCAAAAGTAAGCAGGGCTTGTGTTGTGTTTTTTTGTACTTAAGTATATTTTTTATGTATTACTAAGTATTACTTTTTTTTAAATATTTACATATTATACATAGAAACACCCAGACCCAAGACAAATACTAGCAGATAATACAAACATTTACAAATACAAATACAAAATACAAAATGTTTTATTTCTGTAACTTAAGTAACATAGTTTATCAGTATACCTCCTTTTAAGTATAAAATACCTGTTTTAGGAGAATATCGCTCTTCCTAATTGTGGTTTATAGCTATTATATTGTTGTAACATACATTAAAACATTTACTTAACTACTTATAGTAAATAACATTCATGTGAATTTTTGAGGGTAGATTTGAGACAGTTATCAAGTCAGTTGTGAATGTTGAAGTTCAGCGCGAGTGGTGAAGTGTAGGTAATTTTTGTAGGTAGAAAAATAATGTTGTGTAGTATCACGAAGTGTCGTTTTTTGAATGAGTGTTTGAGTAGGTGTATGTTTCTGTTTTTTTGTAACAGGTGTAACATTTGCCCCGTGGAACCCGCAACTCGAACCCGCAACCTTCTGCATCTTAGCCGGACCGTGGCCTACTGCACCACAGAGGTCATCAATCGTTTGATGATATACGCAACGTAACGAATAGTATGCTACGAGTATGTTGCGTTTTTGGTCGTACAAATTAATTTGCCTACTCAAGAGCTTTTTTGGCATGGCTAAGATGTTCCTAAAGTATCTATGAAAATATCCAACCATCTGCAAGGTCAACTCATGGGTGGGTGAATGTGGAAGCGTTTATTTTCTGCTTTCATGCTTTGAACGGTCTTGTTAAGGCAACTCTCTGATCAAATGATCTTGACGCGAATTGAAGGCACTCAAATCGCTCTTTTTTCTATCAGAAAACATGAAAATAAGGAATTGTAATAAAAGGTTTCTGGGTAATGTTTTAATTAGTTTACTTTCCGGCTATTAGTGTAAGCTGCAAGTTAAAACGACGTCAACTTAAGGAGAATATGATGATTATTTCACATTTAAGACATAATATTACTATTAAATTATAAAACTAACAGTTACTTTGAAAAATAAATTTAAAAAATAATTAGAAACGAGGAAGTAGTAGCCAAAATACTGGAAATCCATAATATATTTCCTATATTACTATTATTCCTTCAAATCACGAGCAGATAGCCACTAAAAAGAGTCATTTTTTATACAAAAGTTAATTTGCTCTAGGCATCGCCTTAAGCTACTGGCTCCAGTTTTTCAATAAGTTTCATTTCATTTTAACTTATTCTCCTCTAAGCTGTCATATCAATATCATACTGGCCAATTGTCGAGTCAAGAACCTCTCTTTTAAATTAGATTTCGACTTGCAATAATAATTTGACTTTCCAGAACTTTATTAGATCGCCTTCTGCGATGTCTATCAGAACTTTTTGTACTTTGATTATTTGATTTCGCCCTGGAGCTGATATTAGTTAAGATGATTGAAGAGGTGAGGTTAGTAACTCAATAATCTTGTAAATAACAACGATGCTGTCTAGACTGTAGCACGTAACCTAGAACCATGCTCAAACTCTAGTCTAGCTTATCTATATATTAATACGTTAAGCAAAACTTTGTACCTCTTTTTACGAAAATAGCGCGAACGAGAATAACGCGGAGTATGAAATTTCACACACTTATCTTCTATAATATAAAAATGAATCGCTAAATGTGTTTCTAAGCGCAAATCTCGAGAGCAGCTGAACCGATTTCGCTAATTATTTTTTTAGAATATTCCTTGAAGTACGAGGATGGTTCTTACGGAGAGAAAAATTTGAAAAATTGCCTGAAAAAGTCTAAAAACAACACTTTTCTATACTCCCATACAATCGATTCGTAATAATACTTAAAAGTAAATTTGAACTTAAATACCATACCATAAAGTTTAAGTGATAGTGGAGAGGTTCCGGGAAGGGAAAACAATTGAGTGAAGTTAGTATCGTATAAATATGAATGTCAATATTTGTCAATAATTATACGATGGTAACGTCACTCAATTTGTTTAACAGAAACACCCTGTCACGAGACAAATACTTGCAGATCATACAAACATTTGTTTCGATATTGGTACCAGATGACGAATAGAATATTGATCTATCTATCTATCTATGTGTGTATGTATGTTCCCTATAGATTCCGAAACGGCTGGACCAATTTCGATAAAAAAATTAGGAAATTTTCAGATTGGCCTAGCGGGTGATCCTGTGAAGTTTGATAGCGATCGGATCAACAGAACATGCGAGCGAAGCCGCGGGCAAAAGCTAGTAGTTTATATAGAGAAGGAGTGCAGAATGCAATTTTTTTTTTAAATTATGCATAAAAAATACATTAATTATTAATTAATTAAGGTCGAATTTTGACCACTAGTATCAAGAAATTGGCATAGATTAGAGATTATTTTTGAACATCTTACGAAGTAAACATTGCGCTCTTATATTATATATTTTTCTTGACTTATTTCCGTTTTTATTAGTAATGTTGCTGTTTTTATTTAAATTGAGTTAGTTATTGACTCAGGTGTGAATAATTGAAATAAAAGCGTTTTATTTCTTTGTGATTCGAGCAAATATAATTCAAAATTATTTTATACGAGGTCTCTCATATAAAATAATTTTGAATTATTTTTGCTAGTGGCTCTGTGAGCTGTAGACCTCGCGAACATTTTGGGAAATGTCTGAAATATAACTATTTTTAAGTTATCAACCCCCAATATCTCCGCCATTTTGAAAAACTGAATCGACAAAAAAATCTATATTGTTATAAAACCTGCTCACAAAATTTCACGAGTATCGGTTGAGAAATGCGATCTGTAGAGGAGAACATCCGGACAGACGCTGCTAAAACGGAGACACTCGCTTCGCTCGGTCAATAAAATAACAAATGACGAACAACAATATAGGTCTTTGTGACATCATATTACAATATCAAAAAATAACAATATAAACACTTGACACTGGCAAATGACATTATTATGACTCATGCCTTTAGCGAAGAAGAAGAAGCAGCATAGATTATTTTGAGTTTTTAATTTAAAACTGTCTGAAAATAATACACGGTCTACGCGGGTCTGAGACACAACATTTTTTTAAGTCGGCCATTGTTGGATTGGTTGAGACTTCTCTTTAAAAAAAACAATCTCATGGCTGTATCCCCCTGGCCTTGGTCGACCACTTCCTCGCAACGCTCTTTGAAATCAAAAGGAGTGGTCAGAAGCATGTCCAAACATTATAATAAGCATATGACCCAGCTTTACAGAGTAGTTAGTATTCCGTACGTGACAGGTTGCAAGCCCATCGCCATTTATAAGTATACTAACCAAAGACACACATGTTTTTATTAGGTTCTAGGATATGCCGGTTTCTTGATGATGTTTTTCTTCGCCGATTGAGAGCACTGATATTGCGCACATAGATTTCTAAAAATAAAAATCCATTGGTGCAAGACCAGTATCGAACTCACGACCTTAAAATTGGATGGCAAGGCTACCACCAGTGCTTCAATCTATGTTATAATAGCTAGGTAATGTTAAAGTATGGTCTGACTTTGTCATTCTTATAATCATACTAGCTGACCCGGCCACGCGTTGCTGTAGCTCAGTAGTTCTAAAACGGTGAACCCATAGACTAACCTCTAAAATTATCAGTGTTTCTCTACTATATTATGCATGTATTATACATATAAACCTTCCGCTTGAATCACTCTATCTATTAAAAAAACCGGATCAAAATCCGTTGCGTAGTTTCAAAGATCTAAGCATACATAGGGACAGACAGACAGCGGGAAGCGACTTTGGTTTATACTATGTAGTGATGATTAAATATGGCAACAGATTTTTCAAATAAATACCAAAAACTAAAGGATATATTTGGATATATGAAACACTGGCGGCGTATTTTTAAACTAGCCGTCTCTTTCGCGACATTCGTCCGCGCATTTAAAATAAAATATATAGCACATTAAAACAATTAGTTTTACTTTACTACGAGTAAACTCATCACATTAAATACATAGATATATTTTTAGTTCATATCGCAAAATTTCAAATGTTTTAATAGTTATTCTGCTATTCGGGACGGAGACAAATCATCTAACAAATCAAAAATCATGAAATTCGGTCCAGCCGTTCTCGAGTTATAAATGGTGTAACTGACACGACTCTGTTTTATATTATAAACTAGCGACCGTCCCGGCTTCGCACGGGTGCAATGCTGATACTAATTATACTACAGAATGGTTATCCTAAGAGATAGCCATATACCATCGTGGACTTTTTTGAAGACCTTTTGAGGGTGTACAATACTGTATTACATTATTTTGATCTATCTCGTAGGGTTCAGCCAGCGTTTGCAATGTAAGCACAAAAAATGTGTTTATTTACGACACCACATTAGAAACCTCTAAAATTATCAGTGTTTCTCTACTATATTATGCATGTTTTATACATATAAACGTTCCTCTTGAACTACTCTATCTATTAAAAAAAACCGCGTCAAAATCCGTTTCATAGTTTTAAAGATCTAAGCATACATCGGAACAGACAGTGAGCGGGAGGCGACTTTGTTTTATACCATGTAATGATAGACGTCGGTGACGATTGCTTATTTTGTAGTTTCGTAACACGATAATAAGATTATGTGAAAGATTTCAATATTTTAATTAGGAGCCGAGATATTTCAGTTTGATGGGTGATTTTTAGATCATCATGTTCTTTGTTTTAGTATATTTTTTATCGTAATTAGTGTCAAAGTTTAGAAGTTGATCCCTGCCTTTCGAAAGTTGAAAATCACGAAGACTTTTTGGCAGCCTTCTAATTCCACCAGTAGAGTTGACTGACTGACACAAACGAATTACAATGAACCAGTTTCTTCCAGCTTTTAAAAAGTTGAAAGTTGACCATCACGGAGACTTTTGGACGGCCTTGTTATTCCACCAGCAAAGTTGGCCACACTCGTACGAATTATAAAGAACCGATCAAGTCAAAGTCATTTCGTTAATTTCGTTACATTTCGAGGTATCCCTAAAAAAGATTTTTTGTTTATACAACTGCTGTCACCCGCGGCTTCACACGCGTGGTACCTACATAAAAAGTAGCCTATGTCAATCCCCAAGATACAGTCTATCCCCGTACAAATTTTACCCGTTAAGTCGTTTAGCCTTGAAAAGGTATTTAACAAAATGTAAGGGGCTACAATAAAATACTGGTACGGAATAAATTCCAGATCTATAAATAGCTCTACTGATTCAGATCACTGCCACAGGGTAGCGTTCTCAAGATACTGGCGGTAGTGGCACGTTGAATGACAATGCTAATACGCTGAGTCAGATATGAGCCAGCTCTTGGGTAAATAAATTTAACTAAGTATTAACACTAAGAAATATTTTTTTACTTAAAAAATAAAAAAGTACACACCTTGTCGTCCTTTACACATTTGAGGAATATAGCATCTCTAAATGTATTGAAATGACACCACCAGTCACGCATCAGTTATCACAAGTTAATGTCATTTTGATCTTTCACCAACAGAATGATCTTGGATTCTTCGTTTGTCATTTCATGAAGTATCATAGCACTTCTTATTAATTAGTTTTTCTTAAGTTATTACGTGTTTTATTCAGTAATCTTAGTTGATTTTTATTGAATAAATTGTGACTTCATAGGACAATTGAATGATAAGTGTATTATGGTGCAATGTGATTTGAACGACGAGGTATCCCAAGAAAGTTCTAGACGGCCATTCTGCGGTGATGTTTAGAATAGATAAATGACGATCGATTTAGACGTTATAACCAAACAATCACTTGACAAAAAGACAAAAAGACAGATACTATTATAGAAAGAAAAGAAGAAGAAAGATCTTGTGTAGGCCAAAAACTGAGAGACAACAGAGATATTTAATTTTAATATTGTTCCAGACGCGTTCACATCACAAAGCAGACGTTACTGCAGCTGGGCGGACGGTTCGAGGTGGAGCCTGGAGATGGGTGTTCCAGGGAGGGATACCTGGCTGATCATAAAGTGGAGACATACCTTATTATACCACCTAAGGTATGTTATTTGTGGTGGTGGGATTGAGGCATTCGGGTTGGCCATTTACTCCGTCAGAAAGGTTAACGTCTGATGCATACTGTAGAAATAAAAAAAAACGATCGTCTCGGGACGCCCGACAGAAGTCATAACATAAACAAATCTAACTAGCACTGTGGGTTAGAGTGAGAGAGGAGGAACTTGCTTGCCGCTGCCGTATGCGTGAGAGAAAGGGAAGCCAGACAGACTAGCACCGTAACGCGTAACGTAACGGAGCGGTTTACCCTCCCATAAGAAGTTATCACTTAAAAATCCATTTATAACATTTTCATTGAGGCCATTCCAATGAGCCCAAACACGATATTATAGTAGTAGCCCCGCCTTACGATCCTAAAATCGTGGGTTTAAATCCAGTCGTGCACTATTTAATTTTTCTGGTCGATAAATGTATTTGCACCATGCCAGTACTCTCAAACGTTGAAGAAAAACATTTTGAAAAAAACGTCATGTCTTAGAACCTATAAAGTACGAAGACATGTGCTAAGTGCACGAAAGGAGCATCTGAGACGCACTTTAACCCTTTCACCTCACTGGTTTCAAATAAGTAGTGACACGATAATAAAAAATATTGGTGAGGAGTTGTGTATTCTGCGCTTCTAACGGTAACCACGATCTTGCAATATCATTAAAGCAACAGGATATCAAATTAACAAATCAATCAGTAGAGATAAATTAGAAATTAACAGATTTTAAAATAACAGATTTTCTAGAATCATAGCTAAACAAAACAAAACAAACTCGATCATGTCAATTTTCAAACAAAAAAATATAAAATCACCTTCGGTTCATCCAGGAGCTACGATGTCACAGACAGACATACAGACACACAAATACACACGATAAACTTATAGCGTCCGTCGTTTTGCTTTGGGGATTAAAAATAAGGTTTAGAAGTACTGTATAAAGGTACTATGTAAACTCAGTAGCTGATAATGACGATTCGTAGACATTGCTACGCTATTGGCCTACGGCGTAGTTCGGGTCTATTTCATATAACATGTTTCGTCATCGAATTTGGACGGTTCATCTTTTACTGTGTGATTAAGATACAAATAAACATCCAAATACACAAACTTTTTCATTGTTTCACTTTCCACGTATCCACAAGGTATGTTAGTCCTATCGTGATGAAAATTTTCACAGTAATACATGTTTGTATAATTTGCAAGTATTTGTCTCGGGTCCGAGTGCTTTCCTATGAAAAAGTATATAAGTAGTATATTAGTCATGTGGTACCCATAACACAAGCTCTGCTTACCTTGGGGCTAGATGACGATGTGTGTAATATTATATTTAATATTATATTATACTAGCTGCTACCCGCGGCTTTGCACGCATGGTACCTACCTAAAAAGTAGCTTATGTCCTTCTCCAAGGTCCCATGTATCTATATACCGAAATTCATCATAATCGGCTCAGCGGCTTAGGCGTGAAAACGTGACAGACAGACAGACACAGTTACTTTCGCATTTATAATATTAGTAGGGATTAGTAACGCCTACAATGTTATAAATTAAAACGTTGAAATATAGTTTTTAAGAGGTGCATCCCATACATGTAAAGCGGGGTTGTATTTTTTTTAACGTGTAGCGTGTCATAAAAGAATTCAAATATATTAGTAAGTTTCTGATTTGGGGGGTTTCTGTTTAGAGTTACCGGAAATGTATTAGAAATAGTAGCATATTATATGCTGTAAATTATCACTAGTAAAGGTATACGGCTTTACTATTTAACTATTTATAAACAACTAGCTGTTTGCTCCTGACTTCGTCCGCACTTTTTTTAAAGGAATTGTAGCTTAAATCCTTCCCCAGGATGCTTTTTATCTCCTTGCCAACTTTTATTGATAAGTTTTAAACCAATCACACCCACCACCCATTAAAAAGATTCCATACAAACATTCACACTACATTTTCCTACTTTTTTAAGGTTAATTTGAAAATTCCTGAAACACGTGTCCATTTATTTGGCATTTTATTTATTCAAATCAAGTTTCAAGCAAATCGCACTACACGTTAAAAAAATTCATACATTCGTTTTCACCCCTTTTCACCCTCTTAGGCTTTGAATTTCAAAAAATTCTGTGGGTGGGTGGGTTTGCTGTAAAAGGAAGCTACCTTCCAAATTTCAGCTTTCTAGCTTCAGCGGTTTCGGCTCAGCGATGATGAATCAGTCAGTCAGTCAGTAAGCCCTCTATAGGTATAGTTAAAAAAGTTAATTCTAGCTCAAAACTCATTTCTTTTAGTTTGCCAAATAGACGATCTAGATTTGGTTTGGGAGCTGACGGCATCATACATATCCTTTCCGACTTCGGAAGCCTTTACTGTACTTCACATTCGCTTGGTCAATTTATTAATATAAGAACTTACAACCATTTGAATATATTACTCCATTCAGAGGCAGCAACATTATTTATTACGTATCCGAACAATGAAATGAACCCACAATTCCCAAACACAATACGTCCATATTGTGTACTTACTATATTCCGCGGCGGTCTATGATAAATGTAACCGCTTCACAACAGTGTTTGCGTTTTGACGGAGAAACCACAGGCGGATAGGGAATTTCAGTTTTAGAATTAATACCTTATCGTATCTCTATCGTATCGTAATAAGTTGGTAATTCTAATTTTTTCTTAATTTATTTATTGTTGACGAACCGATTTCGAATCGATAAGGTTGTTGAAATGTGCATTGTATACATTGTTCAATGTATTCAGTCGAATTGAAATTTGATTCGATCTCAAATTCAAATTATCGTATCTTTTGTTTTGTTTCCGATTACGATATTGAGTGTTAAAAGTAATATCGATTGTTCCATCGCTGAAATCGAGCCGAAATGTTGTAGTTAGGAGTAGGGTTTTGCATTATTATTGACTCAATATAATGTTTAGTCCGGTCAATTTAGACATTCGAAGGTGCATAAAATCCCAACAAGCTTTAATCAGTAAAATTGTTCAAAACATAATTATAAATTTAAAAGTTCCCCATCATTCCCGTGTATGGATTTTTTTTAATTCTAGGTCAAAGGTCAAAAAATGAGTTTTTGGCGATTTTCAGCAAAATGGTAAGTTTTATCATAGAAGTACCTTAGACAAAAATTGTAGATTATAAAATTATCTATAAAAAATGTATCAATACTTATTTTTTCCTACGAGCCACCGTTTCTGAGATATAACGATTCAAAAAGTTATAAAAGTTGTTATCGTCATAATATGCACACGTTTCCACGCCACCTATGAGGTAGTGTACTTCTTGATCTTCTTCTTGTTGTTCTTCTTCTTCTTCTCCTCCTGCTTCTTCTTCATCTTCATTTTGGATGCAAGTAAATTGCACCAATAGCGATGTATCGCATGACACTTCGTCGGAATCAAACGAATCCTCCATTGTTTGTGATTCAACATTAGAGCACGACCGGCCTTGACAATTTGTGCATGCCAGAGAACAAAACAGTCCAACTTTTTTGCAACCACTTTTAGCACTGCATCCCTTTTTGCAGTTGCAAAAAATTGTGTTCAGCAGTTTTTCCGGCGCAGGTCGGAGTAAAGTTTGAACTGGCTCTAATATATTGTTGACCAACTTCCAACCCCAGTCTGTAGGGTCTAGCTGATAACCAAGCCACACTTGAACTTGATGATACCCATGATACCCGAAAAAGATGTTGATGAGCAGCAACTGAGGTTGGAGGAAGACAAGCTAATTGAACTTGTTTTTTATTTTTAATATTTTTAACGAAACATGCATATCGATGCTTATCTAAACAGGTAGTTTTTTTAGGAGCTCCGTACATAGAAACAAGAAAGCGGATGCCGTTGGCGATAACTTCTTGTCGAGTTGAATTACTCTTTTTAAAAACTTCAGCACATTGAACTAAATCTTGTTTTTCAAACATTTTGAAAACTGCTGTTTATAAATAATATGATTTGTGTTGATAAACGTGATTAATATATATGAAGTAAAATGTAGTGTATATATAATATTAAGTGTAAATATATATTTTATGGGTTTAATAATTATTGTGTAGGAAAGTCGCCTACATAGTTATAACTTATGTATATTTTATATTTTAAGTAAAAGTTACAATGACCGATAGAAACATATTTCAACATATAATATATAATATAATATAGTAAATAATATAATATATAACAACTCTAGAGATGTATATACGTGGCATACTCATGCATATTATGACGATAACAACTTTTATATCTTTTTGAATCGTTATATCTCAGAAACGGTGGCTCGTAAAAAAAAAAGTATTAATATATTTTTTATAGTTAATTTTACGATCTATAATTTTTATCTGAGGTACTTTTATGATAAAACTTACCGTTTTGCTGAAAATCGCGAAAAACTCATTTTTTTGACCTTTGACCTTGAATCAAAAAAATTCCATACACGGGAATGATGGGGAACTTTTAAATATTATTTATAATTATGTTTTGAACAATTTACTGATTTTCAGCTTGTTGGGGTTTTATGTACCTTCACTCTCATTTTTTGGTCTAGATTGACCGGACTAGTTTATTGATTTCGAGATAGGCCCCCACCATAGTTGATAGTAACTCTGGGTGTAGATTTCATCTCCAACCAGGATAAAAAATCTATGCGATGAGCACAGGTGTTTCTTGTGTTTCGGGGCGTTGTAAATTATCTGATATATGTATATATGTATGTGATTAACAAGCATGTAAGTATTATAATATTAGTCATCTGGTTTCCTTCGTTCATACTCGGATTTTGACAAATTAAGTGTCGTTGGATTCACCTAGATCACAAGAGTACAGTACATACAATATGTAAAAAAATGGTTGTCTGTAAAGTCGGTTTACGGACGATAATTTTACGTGATAACGTCATAAGAAAACATTGATTAAAAATTGCATACTTTTAACCTATTAAGATAGGATGATAGGCTCTCGCTTGCTCGCTCGGCTCAGGCATGTTATGAGCATTCTCCACCAATATTTATTTATATATTTTCTTTTAATGAATTTATTTTTAAAGGAATATGGTTTTGATCGCGATAAATACGTCTTGGATTTACTTTCAAACCAAATTACAGAAAAATTACAATACCTACGTTATCAGAAAGTTAATCTCATCTTTTCAAAGTCAATCAAAAGTCGATCCTAATTAGCTGTATTGCTTGGACGAGAGATATTTGAATGAAACAAAATGTTTGTACCAGTGTTGCCAACCGTTTTTGGTCGCGGATCGTGAAGTCACCTTGAGAAGATCAGAGACATCGGAAAACTTATCCAGATAACCCTTGAATATGAATTCGTTTTTTTTTTATTTTTAGTTATCTAATTTATCTCTAAATTTTTTCCAATGTAAAGTCACATTTGGTTTCAAACCTGCTACTTCGTAACAAATTTTGTCAAATTCGCAATTGGTATTAGATAACAGATGCTAATCCCTACCCACCCTAGACGTTCCACACACCAGGCCGTGCAACGCGACGGCACGCGCGGCACATGATAACAATACATATAACCCTGTGCAAAGAGACGGCGACAAATCTTGAATGGCAGTTTTTATCTCTCATTCTTACAATACTAATAACAATATTGTGTGAGTGAGAACACATGACTTAACCGCCTTTTAAAGTTAGTTTCAACTTTTAAACATTTAGTCATGTCTTCTTTTGGAAACTGGTTCTACCTTCTACTCTTTTCTCTATTCTAGAGTGGCAGATGTGCGTAAATCCGCCAAAGCACTATATTTGGCTGTGAGTTCGATTTCCTCCCAGGAAAAACATTTCAGGGTGTCAGGGTGTTATAAAGTACCATTAGTATGTATTTAAAAATATTTAAGTGTTCTATCAGCTATCTAGTTCCCATATTACATGCTATGCTTTGTTTGGGGCTAAGAAGTATTATGTGATGGTCCATTATTTTTTTAATTAAATGGTTCATGCATAAAATATTTCCACCCTACCAGCGCGTACACGGTTCCGCGAGCCGTCACGTGGTGCGGTTTGGTGTGTGGAACGCTTTATACGAGTAGATTGCTCGATCAAATTGGATGTCTCATATTCGTCACGCGGCGATTTGGTATTCGACTGGAATTGCCAATCCTGTGATACCGAATTGGAGGGTGCTATTCGATTGACTGCGGTCAAATAACTTGTTAGTTTTGGATTTCACCACATCATGCCTAGTCGCTTTTTGTGGTTTATTCTCTTATAGAATTGCTGCATTCACGCACCAAAGGCGTGCTTCACGAAAACATTTATATAAATAGCGACTCTTTCTACGACGCAACAAAGTACAATTCAGCTCGCACAAGCGCTTAGTGCTACTATGTTTACCCACATAGTGCCTCTACTATCGTGTAACTCTATCTCGTCTGGCGCTTCTCTACAAATTTGCCCAACAGGTTGGGTACGTTGTAACTTCTTACTTAAAGTGCTGAGTACGCCTGACCTTATGTAGAGAAGACTAGTTGTTATATAATTGTTTGTACAATTTATACACTGAATAGGGTATATGTGTGTATAAACAACAAAATTATCTTGCTTTCACTTCTTATTGTGTCACTAGTTATTTAGATCTAGTGTGGTGAATGTACGCCAAACAAAGTGGGCCTCTGAGGCTTCTTACGTGTACCTGGCATATGTCATAAAACTTTTTAGGTTGTTGCTTTCCGTCGCCGTATTATGAGAGTACTGGTTTGGCGCAACTCAATTTCTCGAACAGAAAAATCCATTGGTACACAATCAGATTCCCACCACGACCTTTAGATTGGAAGTCACTACCAATAAACCGCCAGTACTTTGTTTTCACTATGACTGATCCTATACCTATGGATAGAATGATGGTAGAACTGCAGTACGGTACAGTACTGTATGTCTTACGGCATTATGTTGTGGGGGAGTGCTGCAGATATTAACACTATATTTGCTTTGTAGAAGAGAGCTGTTTGTGAAATTTATAATATGGGCTCTAGAGAATCTCTTAGAAATCAATTAAAAGATATAAATATCCTGACAGTGCCTTGTCATTGGCAGTCTACTTAAATCGAATGAATGAATTAATGAATGAATGTTTACAAAAATATTAATTTGTTTAAAAATAATCATAGAAAATCACTTTATATAAAGATAAACTCGCTGTTCCTACAGTTAGGCTCGCTGAAGTCAATAAATATTTGATAGGACAAGGTGCACTTCTATAAAAAGGTCCCAAACGACGTATTAGATTTGTCGATTGGCTAATTTAAAAACGTTAAAAAACAGAAACTATCTATAAATAACAGATGGCAAAAACGCTTGAGATGAATCTGCTCTAACTCGACTCGGAAACCGTAACAAAATTGGCAAGGATCATACAAAAAAGTGTTACGAGACTAGACGAGTTTCTTGCCGGATTCTTCTTGAAAGAGGAAACTTATTGCTAGTGAATCTAGCATGTAAGAAGACGATTAAAAGTGGTCATTGTGATATTATAGAATATAAAACATTTTTTAATTTTGACTTTGACTTTGAAGTACAGCACAGATCCTTCCATACCGCCTAAGTTCTAAACTCCTAAGTCCTCATGTACCTAACCCTCATCTTTCGACCAGATGCCACAGCTAGACCCTAATAATGAAATTACTGCCGCCATAGTTCAAAGTTTACTCGAAGCTGCTAAGTAATGCACCCTGACCTGGTGATAACTTAGATTTATCGCACGTCAGCCCAGGGTTGTAGTCAGGATAACCATGATGTTAAAAATTAAACTAAGAAGAATTATCTTAAGGATATTTTATTTTAGAGAATTTGGTATTTCAGGTCTTAAAAATTATTAATAAATATGTATTATTTTAAATTTTTTTTTTATTTATTTGGGACCAACCCTTTCCAAACAAAAATAATTATCAAATACTGACTACTTTGTAAAAAGTAATGTGTGGTCATACATAAAAATATATATATATACACGTCGACTTGAGAACCCTCCTCCGTTTTTCGTCGGTTAAAAATAAAATAAATGTCGGAGATTTACAAATACTTGCAGATCATACAAACATTTATCTTGAATACCGGACCTCGGCCTACTGCGCCACAGAGGTGGTCTAATACTAAATCGAGACAAAAGTAGGTGTTAGTTCTAATCAGAACAAAGCGTGTATTCACACTCAACAATGCATCAGCAATACTTCTGGTGTTATCGAAGTTTCGTTTATTTTATTTTTGACCTTTGTTTTGACGTTGTCACGTTAAACTATCGCCCGTTAACTGACTTTACAGACAACCAATTTATTTTTGACGTGACAAAGTCTAATAAATCGATGAACGCCGGCTGCACGCACGAAAACGGGTGACTCATTGTCCTGTTGCGCGCATTGTCCCGTTACGCTCATTGTAACGTTACGATCGTAGCGAGAGCGCATAATAAAACAGATATCTATGTATCTGTTTTGTTATGACGTTGTCACGTTATACTATCGTCCGTAAATCGACTTTACAGACAACAATTTTTTTTTTCGAGCTTTCGTCGACAATGAAAGCAACGAAATTTCGTATTTTACTTTCCTGTGAATTCGCAGTGGTGTTTGGTGCTTACGAATTGTGAAAAATGAAGTAATAAAAAGCGTAAAGTAAAGATTTTCAATTCGGTTGTATTTTAATGGACTCAAATTTCATTCAATGAAGTCGATTTTTTTTAGTTTTTAATACGTAACTATTCTCATTAATATATCACTGAAGGGTGAAGTGTGCTTGACAGTTTTTAAAGATGGAATAGGCTTGCAGAAAGGATGGTGTGGTCTGCAAGCCTATTCCATCTAGGCTTGCAGACCGCACCATACTTTCGGCATAACATTGCTGTAAATTACATAATCTATATCTATTAGTATGTTATAGTGTGCGTATGATTTTCTTGAGGCACGGCTTCTCGCTACATCTCTGCTTGGGTTAAGAATAATTGTAGTTACTACGCTCTTGTGCGTGACTAGAGTGTACAGTAGCTAGAACAGATACGAAATCGTGCATGAAATTGAAACAGGCTTGTTGGGAAATTAAATGAATCATCGATAGCAAACAGTTTTGAAATGTACGATCATTACTTTACAATATTAACTAAACTATAGACGACTATAGCTATCGATTAAAATACTAATAATATACAAACATTTATTTCTAACTTGCAATAACATGTTCTATATAACAATAACAAATAGGTTTATCTTCTTTAAATTACATATTATTTAGTTAACGGTATAAGAACCGCGATTAACAGTAAAAGCCTCCTCCAGTTGCTCCCATTTTTCCCTGTCTCCATTTCAGTCCTGCATGTTTAGCGATATCAGTTTTTTTTTTTAAAGGTCATTTATTTCATAAAGTAAATCTATTACAGTACATTTCCAGTGTAAGTTGTGAACCTAGAAAGCAGCAATCTTATATTGTAAATGTTAGTTAAGCTAGAAGCGCTTTTCATAACTTATGCAAAAATATTTTTAATCTGTATACAATTACGAAACATATATGTATTTTAATATTAAACTAGAATTAAGGGACATGTAAGCTTTAGTTGAACCTTACAAATTGAAAAACATACAAGTTAATAACTAGATAGCTCGCTTGCCAAATATATGTAATTAAGTCGACTATTAACAAAATGAGAAATCGGAGGGTACTTCTGAAATTATCTGCTACCAAGAAATCAAGCAAAAATGCAGCTAGCAGCAGGACAAAATAGAACCCGTTGGTCATCATAATTGCAGTCGCCCATACTAGTTTTTGAGATGCCTGCGCACTGCGCACGCATCTATCGTCCTATATCCCAAGATAATAAGAACGAAAGTCGCGCGCGCTATGGCAAAGCAGTGCGCACGCACCTGTGTGGGCCACTGTGCCTATTCATCGCAGTCGAGAAACAAGTGATGGGGTAATTTATATCGACAGTACTTGTCGATGTAGGGTAAATTTTTCATACGCGTTTTACAAATGCTTTTGGTATATTTATTTTTATTTTGTGGGTTTTTGTATAAATATAGATTTTTAGATAGTTTGTAAATGTATTGGGATAATGTAGGGAAGTTAATGTTGATATGCAGTTTGTGCAAGTTTGTTCGGTGAGGGGTATTATAAGCGTATTTTAAGGCTTTATTCTGGATGACTTGTAGTTTATTTACATTAGTTTGGCAGGGACGTACTAAGGTTTGGTATATACTTAATTTTGTACCACTGCTCAGGCAAGAGCTTCGATTTAGAATGGGACTTAAGATATTGAGGGCCTTTATGCCTTTAAGTCTTAGTTTTAGTGTGTTTGCACTCCAGTTTAACTTTGTATCTAACACAATTCCAAGATATTTTACCGTGGGACTCCAAGCAATATCATATCCTCCAATTTTAAGGGTCCGGGTTGGAATGGATCTACGCCTTGTAAACATAATTGCCTCTGTTTTGGATGTGTTTATTTTTAATTTCCACTTATTAAAGTAAGACAAAAGTAGCTCAAGAGATAGTTGCAGGCGAGAGATGATCAAATTAATATCCTTAGAAGAGGTAAACGAGGCAGTATCCGCGAAACAGGCCAACTTAGTGCGGGTTTGGATCGGAATGTCATTCAGATACAGCAAGAATAGCTGAGGTCCAAGGATCGATCCCTGAGGCACACCAGCAGGTACCAGTTTGGGAGTTGAGGAGAAGTCGTTAATGTGTACACTAAAAGATCTATTGGCTAGGTACGATCTGATGATATATATCAAAGAGATAGGGATCCCTAATTTATACAGTTTGTGAATAAGGGCTTCATGACAGACTATGTCGAAAGCTTTTTCTATATCAAGGAGGAACATTCCTGTTGATTCCTTCAGGTTCAGGCCATGTGAGATTGTCTCCGCTACTCTAGCTAGCTGCTGAGTGGTTGAGTGGGCCTCGCGAAAACCAAACTGTTCATCTATAAGTAGGTTTTCTGAGACGTGACGAAGCCGGTGGAAAATATTTTTTTCGAATAATTTACCTAGACATGGTAAGAGGCTAATTGGGCAATAGCTAGATGGGTCGGAGGGATCTTTACCTGGCTTATGGATTGCTATGACTTTACCACTCTTCCATATGGTTGGAAAGTAGTTGAGTAGGAAGCAAGCATTAAATATCTTAGTGAGCATAACAATGCATTTTTGAGGTAAGTTTTTGATGAGGTGATTAGAAATTTGATCCTCTCCAGGTGCTTTGCGTTGTTTGAGTTTCGTTATACATTTCCTGATATCAATAGGTCGAACTAACGGAGTTTCGAGGCTTACCACTGGAAGATTGGCTAGGGAATTTAAAGAGGCCTCTACTATTAGATGTTCGTCACTATCCCCGTTGTGGGTCAGTAGCATGTTGTTAGAAAATGAGTTTGCTAATATGTCGCATTGTTCTTTTGGATTTGAACTTTTATCGCCATCCTTACTTTTGAGTGGTGGGATTGTGAAGGAAGAAGCTTTCAAACTTTTAGCTATGCGCTAAAGATCTGCGCCAGGATTATCTACTTTACTCAGCTTACGTTTCCACTGCTCGTCATGGTGCGATTTCAACGCTATATTAATATCAGTTTGCATTTGTTTAACATGTTGATTTAAGGCGTATCGAATGGGAATATTGGTTTCTTTAGCAGAATAACGAAGCAATTTATTTTTGTTTTTAATTTTTCTTTTGATGCATCTTGGTAATGAACATTCCCAGGGTTTGAGGGTTGAAGTTGGAATGGAAGTGTTTCTTGCTATAATTATATGTTTTTGCAGCTGGGAGATGGCTGTGTCAATATCATGTTCAGATTTGTATAACTGATTCGACAGAGAGATATTGTCGTTTAGGAAACTACGGTAACCCTTCCAATTGGCTTTCGCGAAGTTTAGTTTCTGTATTGGTTTACGTTGCATTTTAATAGTGATACTAACGAAGACAGGAAGATGGTTTGATGAAAGTGCATGGATAGTTTTTATGTTTTCGATTGTGTGGATATTTTTTGTGAGCAAGAGGTCAAGGGTCGACGGGTCGTGCTCAGCACGGTAGTGGACTAAAGTGGGATCGTTAGGGCCATGAACAATAAAATCTTCACTTAACATGTTATCAAATAGTATGTTACCATGAAGGTTAGACAGGCCGGGTGACCAATACGGATGTTTGGCGTTGAAATCGCCCATGACAAGCAGTCTGTTCCCTGAAGCCATAAGTGCTTTAATATCGCTAGTAAGCAGGGGCAGGTTAGGTGATTGGTAGACTGAGTATAGCAATATGTTTCCGTCCTGTGCCTGGAGGGATATTCCTTTAGCTTCAAGATTTTGGGTTTCCGGAACAGTGATAACATGATGTTCCATATCAGCTCTGACCAGGATTGCAACGCCTTGTCCAGAACCGTTGAAACGCTTGTCAATTCGGTAACAAGAATAACCTGGGATCCTAAGTGTAAGTCGCCCTGTCAACCTTGTTTCGTTGAGTGCGATGATGTCAGCATTTAGGTCACTTACCGCCAGCTGCAAAAGTTCGTTCCGCTTGTTGTCGACGCCGTCGGCATTCCAGTACAGTATGCGTAATTTATGAACATTAAAAGTAATGCCCAACGTGGGACAGGATGAGAATCACTTTATCTACAAATGATTTACATTTAATAAATTCTTGCTTGAGAGCCTTGATGGAAGCCAGAATTTGAAGCATTTCATTCGTAGCTACATCGTGCTGTTGTGTTGGCTGGTCAACCACAACAGCAGGGGTGGCTGTTTTATCTGCGCTTATAGGATGGAGTAACTGCTGCATGTTGGTACTCTCCGCTACTTCAGATGGTTGTTGGTGGCAAGATGAAGATGTTGCGGCCTCAGCATATGTTAGATCCCTTGCGGCAGGCATCGATTTTCTCGTTACTTTTGATGTGATGGCGTTGCGGAATGACTCCCGCTTAGATTTAGTGCGCTCAATGTACTTCAACCGTTCATTGCATTTGGAGTAATTGGCTGGGTGAACCTGCTGGCAGTTACAACAGCGAACAGCTTCAACAAATCCCGCTTGAGGGCATTGCGCAGTAGCATGCTCCAGGGAGCACTTAACACATCTAGCCGGTCTGTTGCAATTCCGAGAGCCATGTCCAAAACCTTGGCATCGGTAGCATTGTGTGCCTAGTTTGTTGTTCGTTTTATAGCGCTGAACAGTGATGACGCAGCTAGAGATGTATTTTATCTGCTTGAACTAGCTCATGTCAGTTCCGCTTGGTAGTTGGACGAGGATTGGCGGGCACTGGACTGGCTTACTTGTCTTGATGAGTGTCGTTGTGGCTCCAGGGAAGCCCAGAGACTCCAGTTCGTCAGCCACTGAGTCCAAAAGGTTTCCAGGCAATCCTTTTATAACTACTTTGGATAATTTTTCATCCCTTCTAGTATATGTATAAAAGGATATGTTTTCATTTAATAGGCCGCTCTTGACAACCTGATGTCCTTCAGGTGAGTGGCATTGTATCTTGACTCGATTGCTACCTTTGTACTCGAGGTGATAGTTCTTGTCATATTTGTCTATAACTTCTTTGAGTTTCTGGTGATCCCAGTCTTCAGGTAGTTCCATGACTATAGGTGGGTCTCGTCCAGCCGGCTTCTTTTTAGAGGCACTGTTAAATGACTTTAAGATTTCAGCATTCTTACCGTCCACAGAGAGTCTAGTAAAGCGGTTGCTTGTGGTGATGTCACTGTCACGCGACACTGGTTTCGGAATAGCAAACCTGTTTGGGTGTAGCCATTGATCGTTGGCTTCGTCCCTGGGCCTTTTACTCGAGCTACTGGCAAGGTTAGGAGTCGATGACGAATGACGAATCACGAACTTGTCCATTTTTATCGATAAGCTACTGGTACATCACTATCTTGTAGAACCGGGTGGGAGAATACGTTTTGGGTGCGTGCAGTCACAGCGGTAGCCGAGCGCAGAATCAAGCGATAGCGATATCGTTGACCCACCATTTGTATGGTCTGCCTGGTCTGCGTTTCTAATCAAGTGGGTACCAATTTGTTAATCTATCGATATCGTTATCAATAGTTTCGACTAAACACGAAAAATATAGTTCCACGTTGAACGGTTTTCATCTGCTACTGAAAACAGCCGCACCATCCAATCACCTATTTCCTCAAGCTTTTCATAAACATGTTACTAAATACAGTTTAAATTTTCAAAGCTGCACAAAGTATACAAAGTTCATGAATAACTTTACCGGGAACTGTATAATAAATAGCTTTACATAAATCCAACTAAACAAGGGAAAATGTACAACCATTTCACGTCCTGGAAATTCCTGTGTGGAAATTACCGTGGTACAATTATGCAGATGTTTACCGTGACGTTGCTTTAAGGTGCTTTAAGTTTTGTTATTCAAATATGCCTTGTTTTGTGCAGACGCACATTTTGTGGCGTAAAATGTCTATTTACGAGTTTTATATTGTTATTTATGCCGAATAGCACATAATGCAAGCACCAGCAATCAATCAATACAAAAATATACAATACAAATACAAAACTTTCTTTATTCAATCTAAATCACAAGGGCCACTTTGAATCGTCTTCGAATTGACAGTTGACAGTTCGATGCTGATGATTTTGTATGAGATAGTGGCTAACTCTGGTAACAGAGTAGAAATACCGTTCAAAGGCAGGACAACATTGAATAGCCAGTTTTACTATTTCAGGGTTAATTTTAATGTTACTGGAGGAAAGTAGGGATCTATTCGTATTTTTGTTTGATGACCATCTAAAAATGGTCCTAATTTTAGTTTACTCTTGTATTTATCCTTGTACTTTCTATATTTCCAGAAACCTCCAGGACTATCGGAAAACGGCCGCCTCTCAGTCTGCGCTTTTGACCGTAAAGCCAGCATCGTCTCCTCAATCTACAATGACGTTTCTCCTACCAAAGGCCAGCAGAACATCAGCCCAGCGCCCTCTCAGCATAGTTTCAGTGACGAAACCTCAAGAGTTCTACGATCAGAGTCCATTAGAACTGCTGATCTGAGATCTGATTTGGTCAGGAACGACTCGATCAGAACGAATGATGTGATGAGATCTGAATCAGTGAGGTTGACGGGTGTGAATCGATCCGATTCAGTGAGGATCAACGATGTTATGAGGTCCGAGTCAGTTAGGACTGCATCACCGGGAGGTAAATATACTGTTCTTCCTTCTGCTTCTGTAGGTGGTTGGTTCGTTTAAAATCTAGAAAAAAGATTTGTATGATGATTACATATGTTTATTCTATGTCTGGGTGTTATTAAGTATCACATATGTACTTATTATAAGTATTCCTTCACTCATTTGGTACACGTATTAAAGCTTTGCTTAGTTTGGGATAGATTGTGACGTAAACTGTTCACCAATATTTCTTAATTAGCTCATTCTCACCTCGCCACACACGAACTTAAATGTATCATAAAATCAACGTAGAATTTAGAAATTCTTCGATCATAGGAGGAATAACCGCCGCATTGAGAATGGCCTATGCCTCAGTGGACTGCTGTTGGCTTCTAATGATGTAAAACATATGTTCTATTCATGGCTAATGCACTTCTACTAAAGTAAACAGCTTACTGTTTACTTTCAGTTCATTTCTTCTATACCTTTTCCTAGTAATCCCTTAAAAATCCGGCTTTTCTCCAAATTTTCCAGATTTAAGTCGACGAGCATCAGTCAGGGTCGACGGCCCGAAGACAGTTGCATTCGAAGGCGCCATCAGTCCTGGTGAAGGTCACACTAACGGAACAGTAGCACACGTGAAGCCAAAGAGTCGCAGCGGGTCCATAATCGGAGCTATCAGCCCCATAATGGGAACAGGTGAGGGAAAATAGGATAGAAATTAAATGTAGAACATTTTTTGAAGAAAATTTGGTTATCCGTTTGGAAATACAGCTCTCCATATCGCCACGTTTGGTGTACAGTATGGCAAATCTACAAATTCTGGAAACTGCTAAGTGCTGAAACGTATGTGTCAAACCAACATGCTTACGACTGTTACCCCTAGCCTTGGGAGACCCCTCAGAGCTTTTAAGAATTTCTAATGGTGAGAGGCTAGTCCAAACACCTTATTTGGCACATGGTCACTGAATGCAATCTGGCAAAAATTTTAGATTTTTTAAATAAATATATATTTTTCCCTTCAGAGGAGAGTTCAGACTCTTCAGAACTCACACCGATTAGCACACCGCAGTCCGAGTTGCTACAACAGACCTTATTCCTTAGGATGTTAAGTACAATATCGACTGAATCACTGAGTTAGTTACTTTCTTTTGTCTCTACATTTTCATTAAACACTTTATGGAATTGAAAATAAGTTGTTTACATATTCATTTCTCCACCTATTTGTTATAGTTTTCTTGACATAACAGCAAGTATATATGTTTATTCATAATAATCAAGTTTAAAAATAGTATAATAATTCATATTTATTATTGTGTTAAAAATGCATTTTCAAACTCATTAAGTTCTTATTTGACATTTGTTTATTAATATGACCCATATTTCATAAATGTTATAGGTATACATTTCATAGGTCTTGTAAAATTGTAAAATTAATTAATATATATGTATATATACATGAAGCAAAAACTTTTACGAAAATTGGGCGGACGGAGGAGTACGAAGTTTCGCACACTTATAGTTTATATAGAGAAAGAGTGCAGAATGCCAATATATTTTTTAAAGTATGCATAAAAAATACATTATTTAAGGTCGACTTTCGACTAGTGGGTGACCTCTAGTTAAGTTAAACCGTGATTTTTTCGGATCTTAACGCACCAGCACTCTTCATCAACATTTAAACTTTTCTAGATGACTTATTTTTTTTTTTCATTTTATCATTATATAGGTACCTTTATGACGTAATCTTAACAGGTTTATACTACAACCAATAACGGATTGACATTTTATATTGTTCATACCATTCTACTCCGTTTTATGATTTATTCTACCTATATATTTAAATAGGTTTTCATTAAAAATAATGTGGTTTCAGCAACACCCGGTGTACCATCCAGGTCTCGTCCTTCCAGCAAGATGACGAAGTATGTGGAGTGCTGGGGCGCAGACAAACCCTTCGCAAACATCACCGACTCCACCCTTGCCAAGAATATTGGAATCTCTGTAAGTATAAAACTATGTAGAATAAGGTGGCATAAGTATTTATTTTAAATAAGTACTAATTGCCTGCGATAACGCACGCATGGTATCTACATAAAATGAAATCTCTTTAACAAAACTATTTAAGATTCTTATGGAGTGATCTGAGTGATATTTTTATTTTACCTAAGTAATTTGATAGTTCTGATACCATTTGGTAGGCGAATATCTTTCCACACGTTATGCTTAGTTTGAGGGTAGATGGTGTTTTGTAGAATAATATATCTGGATAGCGAGCATGTGCCTCTTTTCTTGAAGGCGCGTTAAAATAGTGTTCACACCTTTGACTACCATGTTTCCATCAAAAAAACCTCTATATAGGTCTTTGTTTTATGTTGTATTATAGCTGTTGGTTTTTCAAATTAAATAAAATCATAATAATACAGCCTGGAAAGTTAGATAGATAGATAGATTAACACTTTATTGTACACAAAAAGAACACAGGAGAAATAACTGAAATAAAATTGTACCATTGGCAGCCTTATCGCTAAAAGCGATCTCTTCCAGGCAACCTTTGTATGGACAGGATAAACAAATTAGAACGACGGCGGTGTACAAAAAGTTACTTAATAAACTAATACAAAATATAGTTGTAATGATGCTAATTGATATACACGATAATTATTAACACATTCAAACATCTTTCTATAAACAATAATAATAATCATAAGTAGTGATAAATGATATCAACCAGTTAGCAGATTCCAGATATGGACAGATAATGAACTTTGTTTTTAAAGATATGGATAGATTTGGATGCGCGGATAGATGCAGGTAAGGAGTTCCATAAGCGTACGGCTTGAACAGTGAAGGATTCACCATACATAGCTATACATGCAAAGCTGTTTGATTTATATCAGTAAAACTCTGAACAAAATTTTAAATGATGTACAAATAGAACTTATGATAAATACCTAAAACCGCGCGTCTCATTCAATGATAATTTAATGAGACGCGTGGTTTGATAGTTACCGATTGAGAACTGATTCCCTGATACCTATGGTAAATGGTGAAAAGTGCTAAATTGGCTCAAATTAAGTTGGTGTACGTACGTGCTCGTACAATAATAAATATTGATGGACAATGCACGCAAGCTTCTATTATGGTGACGCAAATGACTGATAGAATACTTATTTTTATATTTTGAAATTAATACAATCTTATTTTATAACACCTAGAAACAGAACCAACTTCTATCTTCATTACACAAATGTTTGTCCTGGGAGGTAATCAAACCATCACCGGCGCAGAAGGCAGCGCTACCAACTGAGCAGACAGGCCAGTCAAATATCCATCAATATTTATTTATTTTGTTTTCTCATTTCAGAGTTTAGCGATGATTGAGCAGAATTTACTACCACAGAGAACAACATGCTGTGATTGCAGGTACCTAATTGTGTTTATCATCACCATCATCACATTTCCCTGCTCATAGATAGATGGAATAGTACATTATGGTACTAGTGTGTAATGTTGGTGATTACCGCTGAGGCGCCATTGAGACCCGAGCCGTTAGATGAGGGTCTTAAGAGAGCCGAGGACGGTAATCATCAATACACACGTGTATCATACGACGCTTTTCAACACACTTGTGAATAAAATAACAATAAAAACTCATTTTATTTAGTAGATAAAAGTTTATTTAGAGAAACAATTAGTAAATGTGCAGTTAGTAAAATTATAATTAAATGTTTTTGATGGTTTAGCGGTCTCATCAGATAGATTATTTATTGAAATACTTTCATGTTCTATTGTAATTTGAGATGACTCATTATTCGTGTAGGTAGGTGAAATCTAATCATTGGATGTACTTGGTGTTTCGTCAGTAGGAAGCGCCTCAGAATCAAGTTTAATTCTTTTTGTGATTTTTGCTCAAATTTTCTTCTTGTTTTGTATGAAATCTTCTACGTATGATTCTGCTACATTGCTAGATCGCTACCCACCATGACGCTTCAAAGTCATTATATCAGCTCCTAAATTAGCCAGCAATGTAGCTGAAGTTCTTCTGAAACTATGTCCAGTGTAGCTCTCAGCATCTGCTAAACCTAAAAACTTGGCGATTTCTTTAGGCATAGAACCAAATTTGTTTATACCTATAGGCTGACAGGTACATTTATCATTCTGGTAATTTAGAAAGAAACTGAATTTCTGAATCTCTGATTTCTGAAAAAGACTGCGTATTCTTGCTGTTTTGCCATTTTATGATATTTTGGTACGCTAATAGATATTTTTCCTTGGAGTTTTCAGGTAGTAAATTTTCCATAACGTTTCACATCTTATATCGGGCGGTGTACAACATAAATCATTTTCTTCGTAACTAGTACTTGTAGACATTTTAATTAATATATAACTATAATTTCAACAGTGAAAACGAGTTGTGAAAAATGATTCACTATGGTGGGAAACATTAATCAGTTTTCCTATGCGCGCGCATTGCGATCAGCCACAGACTAAAGGGATGAGGTTATTTTTAATTTTCCGCGCGTAGGGTTTGCGCCTATTCTGCCACGTACAAAATGGGGAATTTAAAGTTTTCTTTTATTACAGAGAAAACAAAATTTATATTTGAGTGAAAGTTTTATTTATTAAACACGTACTAGTTAAAATTATCTATTTAAATAAGAAGTTGCATGAAATGAGCAAACAATAGGAACATTAATTTTATGTTCTATTAAACACGATCTTTTTTTGAATAAAATCTTTTTTAAGAACAAAGCACCTCAACCAATAAAATTTAAATAAAAAAACTATAACTCACTAGTGATAGTCCATTAAAATGTTACATTTTTTAGGCCTTAGTGTGCATTTGTCAGAGGACGCAATTTTATTTTTTTAATGTGTAGGGGGGGTCAGTAGAAGCTTAAGTTCAAGTTTGTGGGGTCGGCACCCTTGTCCCCCGGCCGCCATCTTGGAAAAGGGGGTGCAAAGGGTTTTCGCGCTGTATCTCGTAAACTAGTTACCTTACAGAAAATTTAATCAAACATAAAATGTAGCAAATTAAATTTCCTACAATTTTATTTCTATTACTTTTTATCGTCAAGTGACCAACAAAAAAGTTATAAACAAAAATAAATGAAAATTTTGTAACAAATTTCCTTTTGGAGGTTATAACTTTTTTTCAGTTCATTTTACAATAAAATGACATCACAGCAATTTTGTAGAGGGTTTTTCAACGAACAATTTCCTCTATATAATTGTTTCATTTTATTTATTTATCTAGGTTTTACAGCGCTCCAAACTTAAACGGATTCTCGAATGCTCATAGGGATGCAATAAAAACTAAAAATTAGGCTTACTTTTCTATCTATATTTTTTTTATTCATACAATTTATTATGATCTTAACATTCCTATGCTATTATTGAACTATGTTTGACCCTTTTTTGACTGAACTGAAAAAAAGTTATAACCTCCAAAAGGAAATTTGTTACAAAATTTTCATTTATTTTTGTTTATAACTTTTTTGTTGGTCACTTGACGATAAAAAGTAATAGAAATAAAATTGTAGGAAATTTAATTTGCTACATTTTATGTTTGATTAAATTTTCTGTAAGGTAACTAGTTTACGAGATACAGCGCGAAAACCCTTTGCACCCCCTTTTCCAAGATGGCGGCCGGGGGACAAGGGTGCCGACCCCACAAACTTGAACTTAAGCTTCTACTGACCCCCCCTACACATTAAAAAAATAAAATTGCGTCCTCTGACAAATGCATACCCAAATGTAACTTTTCAATGGACTATGAGTATAACTCACTATGCAATGAAAAAGTCACAGTTTGATTATGGGTGTCATTCTGTGCCTAATTGCGGTGACCATAGAGCCACTTTATGAGCAAGTGTGTTGAAAAACTCTTTATTGCTATACCCGTAGACCGAGAAACTAATAGACAACTAGATAGCATCCGTCGCATTCATACAAGAAAGAGAACAACTTATGTGCAGATACTGTAAAGAAACGAGATACAATGGTTTGAATTTTTGTTTCATGTCGCATGCCGGTTTTTTCAAGATCTGATCAATACTTTTCGACTAGAAAAAGTAAATAAGTCCTTTATCGGGAACACGGTGCGCTTCTATAATAAGCTTCCTGAAAATGCAACTAAACTACCTATTAAGAAATTTAAAGCTTACATAAAAGAGTGTTTTGAAGAAAGCATATTATAATATAAATGACTATATTATTGATATGGCCTCATATCGCTCTGCCCTCAGACAGTTAACCGACACACTAGAAATGTATAAACTCATGTATAAGTATATCGTAGCTAATTTAGTTATAAGATGGATAATGCAAAAATGCGCTAGGACCAGGACGAGTTTCTCTTCTCGGGCTTGGATTATAAATTAGAACCTAAATTCACCCAGTAGGTAAGACTTAGTTTCAAAGTGATCCTTGTGATTGTATTGAATAAAGTATCTTTTGACTTTGTGTTATATTTATGGTTTTTTAATTTCTGTATTGTTATGCTTAGCTTTAATAATAAGTAAACAATTAAGTACACAAATGTTGTTATATGTTTTCTATATCACACATCTGTTAAAAAAGTTTGAGTTTTGTGATAGAGAGGAAAGTTCTAGAGATTTCTACTACAACATAACGTCTCGAATAAATCTAGCATTACTTAGGACTAGGGTAAAAGTTTTAATGTGGCAACACCACCCACCTATCGTTCCATCTCACACGCGGCACGATCACCATGTGTCTATTAGTTTCTCGGTCTACGGCTATACCACACTGAGAAATACAAAAACAATTAATTTACAATAAAAGGACGGCCTTATCGCTCACAGCGATGTCTGCCTTTGGATGATAACCTTTGGCTTATACCCCACATTAAATATCAAAATGTTTTTGTCAGCAAATAGATAATTGACTGACAGATTTGACTGGTGTGACATTGCGGAAATCTGTTACAAAACATTAAACAGATGGACAAAATATTGAGTACTATTCCGCCAATCTATTCCTAATGAGTTAGACTTAGACACGATGTAGACGTATGCGCCTCCCTTCCGCCCTTAATAGAAAAGTAAAACGAAATTCAATTTCTAATTTAGTTTTGAGGTTAGAAATAGATTGGTGGAATAGTACTAAATATTTTATGCATCTGTTTAATATTTTGTAATAGATTTCCGTTTGAAAGTTTGTATATGAAATTGTAATAATTATTGTTATGTTTATTTAATTTGTTTAATAAATGTGGTATTTTATTGCATGCTGGGTTTCCTAGCGAAATGTGTGGATGTAATTATGTCTTTAAGGTTTCTGTGTACCACATTTCACGCAAATAAATAATTTCATGTTATTTCATATTGTTAATCAATAAAATTACAATATAATGAAATGCTTTTTTTGTGTGATACCTTGCCAACTTTGTTACTGGTGCCAACAATGTCGGTCTTCTCTTCTAGTCTTTTCTATCAGTCGTCATTTTAGTATACACATATTGTTTAAACATGCCATCTTTCAATCCATCCATGTTTTCTTTACCGGCATCTCGTAGAACATGAAAAGTTTGAAGGCCACACTGGTTTGAAATAACTAGTGACACGTTAAGAAATGAAAATTATAATCCAGGTATTTTGTTTCCAGCAATAACACGGAAGGCATGAACCGACTGACGCTTTGGTTCACGAGTTCTTCCCAGGAGCGTCAGTACCGCAACCAGGCCGACGCTCAGTTCAAGTACAATGTCGCCTTTGCCACGCTTCTGTTTCTACTACTGGCATTCATACAACTGCTTACTGTTCAAAAGTGAGTAACTTCGAAAACATAAAGAAAAATGTGGTAAAAACGTGACCCAAGAGCTGGCTCCTGTGTCTGCGTATTAGCATTGCCATTCAACGGGGCAATACCTGCAGTGTTTGAGGACGCTGTCATGTGGGAGTGTTTGGGGATCTGAAGCAGTTGAGCTGTCTAAATCCTTATATATCACTCTATTCGGTTTATTTTTAGGTTGCGCAGGAACAATCATGTCTTGAAATTCCGAAAAAAGCACAATCGGTTGCCAATTCGGTTTCGTTAGGATTAACACTCTAAATTTGTTAAGTACATATTATTATTTTTAAACCTACGACACTTTTCTATCTCAATGAAAGTTTCCAATATTTACACCTCTCCCACTCTCGATCCTTGCGTTCCTTTGATACTATCAACTTTCCGACACCTGTCCACACCTTCACATAATAATTCTTTCACAGTACAGTACTATTCAACTATGGAATGCACTGTTAGATGCTATTACACGTACCGAGTCATATGCCATTTTCAAAACTATTGTTAAGGAACACAATTTGTCCTGTTGTTAACTATTGCTTGTTTCTTAAGTTATTGTTTTATTTATTTTATGAAATTGTATATCATATAATGTATGTATTTATTTCTGTAGTGTTAGGTATTGACGTATTTCACTTTTGTCATCGTATAAATATGTACGTACATATTATTTTTGGCATTAGTTACTGAGATGTATTTACGTAATGAAACAACCGTTTTAGTCGAGCACTAGTTTATTACTGGCAGGTGGGAGGTGGGTGACAGCGGCTTGCGTTGCATATACATCATTCCTCCACACTTAGCCCTTGAAATCTGATGACAAAATACATCATTTTGAATCTTAAATATAAATACACTTATTTTACACAATTAGAAATATTTCCTATAATCTACTCTTTTTCCTGTACGCTTCATGCGTGAGAGGTGTGAAGGTGACGATGCTGGTGTCGCATCGAGGGTGCGCGTGTTACCTTGGGAAGGTTCGCTCCCGGTTGCAAGAGCCCTGGGCTGCGCGGTCACTAACTCATCATTCCCACCCTCACACTCATCGGCTTCAGAATCACCCCATTCTTCCTCATTAACATCATCTGATACACGTTCCGCATCAGATGCTAGTGTCGCTTGTGCTTCATTAGTTTCAATTAACAGCGGCATATCTACCACCCGTGGGCTACTGACATCTACCGGTAACACTAGGCCTTCCGGTCTGGTAGCCGAGGTATCAGCAATTACAGAGGGAGAATGAAACTGTTGAGGCTCATAATTTATATCTGAGATTAAGGGCTGATTCTGATTACCGGTATATCTGAGAATCTGGTCAACATGTCTTATACAATCGACTTCAAGGTCTTTAACAAAAATTTTATACATTTTATTACCTACTTTATCTTTTATCGTACCTAACTGCCAGGTTTCCTTCCGTGCGCTGTACCATCGGGTCCATACGATATCATTTATTTCAAACTGCCTCTTACCGGGCACCGAAGGTAATTCTAACTGAGTTTCTTTTGATGGTACTATTAAATCTAGTCGAGTTCGCAGATTCCTACCGAACATTAATTTAGCTGGAGTTTCCCCAGTGGTACAGTGCACGGTGTTTATGTAAGTAAACAGATAACCCAATAACTGTTCATTTATTTGATGCAGCGGTAAATTATCTTTTATTATACATTTTAACATTTTTTTACAAGTTCTAACCGAATTTTCGGCTTGGCCGTTGCTGGGTGGATGGTAAATGGGTGAAGTCAAAAATTTTATTCCGTTACAGGTGCAAAACATTTTAAACTCACTAGAATTAATCTTGACGTCGTTATCCGATACCAACACGTTCGGTATACCAAAAGTTGAAAATATACCTTTTAATTTCGTTATCAGCGCCTTTGACGAAGTTCCATTGTGCATGAGTAGGCATTCTACCCATTTACTAAACGAATCTACAATCACAAGATATACCTTCTGCCCCACGGTCATGTAATCAATGTGTACGCGTTGCCAGGCGCCCTCGGCGGCGGGCCAGGGCGCGGGGGGGTCGCGCGGTGGTGCTGCGCGCACGCTCACGCAGGTCGCGCACGAGCCGATCCATCGCTCGATGTCTCCGTCGATGCCCGGCCACCACATCCTACTTCGCGCGTTACTTTTAGCTTTAATTATACCTAAGTGGGTATCGTGCAATTCCCGTAACATTTTTTTCCTAAGAACTGATGGAATTACAATCCTATGCCCTCTAAGCAGACACCCATTCTCGTATTGTAAATCGGACTTGCATTGAAAATATGGCAATACGAACTTACACACTATTTTGCGTGGCCAACCGGTTTGCATGTACCTAATGACCGACTGAAGCACCGTGTCGTTTTGCATGGCCTGCATTATTTCCCCCGTCGTAATAGCAGGTGATGCCTCGTCTAAGAACTTGAGTGCATAGTAGGTATCTAAATCGCTATCGGTCCCTTCAAACTTGTTTGTGCACTCTAAAGGTGCACGCGAAAAATAATCTGCCAATATGTTTTTATCGCTCGGCACATACTGCACTACATAGTTATACGCAGCTAATATATATATATATATTTAGCTATATTCAATGTTATACATCCTAAGGTTGTCTGGCAGAGTTTGCTATCTGTAAATTAACTTATTCTTTCGCTAAAACACACATTAAATCTAAGAAAGTAAGTCAAAGAACACGAACACCAATGGGGACCACCATCAGGCTCCCGACATCTCCTTAAACGACACAACACCGTATACCGTCCTATCCTTTCTTATTAATTTGGCTCATGTACTTAGCTGCTTCAAGACGACCCTCTTCCGTTCTTTCCGTAAAACTGTCGTGCCGTTTAGGGTGGCCAACAATTTTGCCTCTTCTGTTTTCAATAATGAATGGATGATGGATCCTTTTTCTTTAACTCTAATCAATGAATCAGTTATAAGATAATTAGTGGAGAGAAGATAAATAAATAGAGGAGAGAAGTGGCCTCGCCTTCAGTTTCTAAGGTCGTTGGTTCGCATCAGGTAGTGCATCAATCGCCTTTTTTTTTTTTAGAAAAAGTAATCTGCTATAAACCAGTACTCTCAAACGGTGAAGAAAAACGTGAGGAAATCAGCACGTTGCATGACCTAGAGTTCTAAGACATGTGCCAAGTGCACGAAAGGAGCCTCTGAGCCGCACTTTAATCCTTTCACCACAGTGGTTCGAAATAACTAATCCAAATAAGAAAAAGTAGAATCAAAATAGAAAACCATGTAAATAATTTTCTGTTTCAGAGGTCTAGTTCTATATGCGTCATTCGGCCCAACACTGCTGACTCTGCTAGTGTTCGTGTATCTCTCGTGGTATGATGGCAACATGCTGAGGAGAGGACTCCATCCTCTCTCAGATACACCCAATGATGACTATGCTGATAATTGCATTAAACCTGGACAGGTATAAATATATAACAACTAGTGGCTCTGTGAGCTGTAGACCTCGCAAACATTTTTCGAAATGACTGAAATATAACTTTTTTACGTTTTCAAACCCCATATCTTCGCCATTTTGAAAAATTTCTAAAAACTGAATCGACGAAAAAAATCAATTATAGTTATAGAACCTGCTCACAAAATTTCACGAGAATCGGTTAAGAAATGCGACCTGTAGAGGAGAACATCCGGACAGACGCAAGCTGGACAGACAGACATACGAAAGCATTTTTGCCAAAGCTGAACCGAGACACTCGTTCGCGCTTCGCGCTTGCTCAGTCAATAAATAAATATTGCTGGACAATGCACACAACACCATCTAGCCCCAAACTAAGCATAGCTTGTAATATGGTAACCAGATGATTGAAAGAACACTCACTTGGTTATCGTAACTTTATAGCTAACGCAATTTACAACATATTATTCAATATTACGTTATCTGATAACAAATAGTAACAAAAAAAATTAAATAACTAAAAAACATGCCAATACTGATACCGGTCTCTATGGTTTTATATATTTTCAGGTGGTTGCAAACAACCGTTTTATAAGACTGACGATGTTTGTAGTGTCTGCTCTACTAATATGCGCTTGCGCAGTTATTAATTTGGTAAGATTCGTTTTTAAGTTTTATGTAAAAGTATTTGTTACTTTCTGCCCTTACCTTAAGGCGATGGTCAACTTTTAATTGATTTATCAGGTATTTGTTAATTTATTGTTCTATTCCAAACTATCTATGTTGCGGCTCCGATTATGTGTCAATAATTTCACAAAAGCCATTTTTTTCCACTGACTTAAAAAAAAGGTTCTCAATTGAGTTGTTTTTTTATGTTTGATACCCATTTTATATAAAAGAATGTATTATCCGATTAGTCCCATAGAAATTTCATCAAAATCGGTTCAGCAGTTAGGTTTTTAAATCAAAACAGCTAGAAAAAAAAATTCATTCACGTAAACGAAATTTTGTATTTCATATAATTGAATTTTAAAACTTAATTATGTTAATTTTAAAGTCAAACAAAAGAAAACACTTGATTTATCGTTGTAGTCTTCGTAATAGTAGCGTAAGCTGAGCTGTTGTTCATTAGCAGAATGAAAAACGACGTGAAAAGCAATACTTTAGTTGCGGTTTGATTCCAATTGACATGAATATCCCTGCTGACCAGCGTACTACAATTTAAGATAACTTTATTTGTATATGTTTTTGCAGTTTCAAACCTACTTGATTGAAGGCTATGCAGAAACACAATACACATTAAACATATCAAACGCACAAAACATATCTACGATGCTGCTCAATACAAACAATGACAGCGACGTGTACTATAAAGAGATGAACAGATATATAGTGGATTCGGCTCCAGTGAGTATTGGTTCAAGTTTAAGTAACAGTATAAATCAATATTAGGTACTATTAGCTAAGCGCAGCTTTTACTATGGAAACCAGATGTCTGTTATAGTTCTTCTCTTCTCCTTCTTCTTATCGTTTAAGTGACTAGTACTTAGAACCACTGTGATGTAAGGAGTAAAATGCGCCTTAGAGGGCTTTCCTCATGGCACATGTCTTAGAACTTTTGAGGTTCTACGACGTGCAGTTTTCCTCGCGATATTGGTATCCTCCTTCACCGTTTAAAGAGTACTGGTAAAGCGCACATATTTTTTTTAATCAGAAAAGTCCAGTGTTGTACGATTGGATTCGAACCCACCACCTTAGGATCGGATGGCAAGGTGACACTACCACTAGACAACCATAATTATAGTTCTTACTTGTAAATACTTTTAAATACATACTTATAGTTATATAGTACTTTAACACACGATTACTGCAACTTCACTTAAATTATAAAGCTTGTATAAAGCTTGTCTGTAATTTTTCTCATACGATATTGAAGAATAAAAGTAATTATTTCATATTTACTTACGGCTATAAATGTGTTACGATGTGTGCCTTACAACTTTCGTATGTATTTACAGACATACATCTATAGCACAGTATTAACACTCGCCGCTATATCTGTGTTTCTTCGTGTGGGCTTTGTGCTCAAATTTGTAGTGATGTGTTTCACTCTCACCGTCCATATCACATTGTTTGTATCCTCGGATATCTTCGATCTGTATGAACACAAGGGGGTGAAAGAACAGTAAGTAGCTACATATCCTTCAATACCGTCTGTTACCACTACTTTTTTATCATTAGTATATCATTGTCATTATCATTTTTATAAACCTAAAATGATTTAGAAATAAATTAGTTAACTTTATATAATTAATAACTTGGGCCCTAAAATGCATCCTTAGGTTACCCATGATATATAATTTATCCGAGGCTTTTTATTTTTTTCTAGGGATCTAGTTTCGTTTATCATAAAAACAAGGTTTGATCTAAATTAAGGATTCATGTTAATACACGAGTGTATTGTTATTACCGCATTTTTTTGAAAGGTATTAACTAATTAAATAAAATAACTAAATTTTATTGATAATTTTCAAATCAATCACCTGACCACCCATTAAAAAGTTTCCATACAAAAATTGGCTCCTAATTTTACTCCTTTATGAGGGTTATTTTGAAAAATCCTGAAACACGTGTCCATTTTTTTTGCATTTTATATATCCAAACCAAGTTTCAAAGAAATCAAACCATCCGTTAAAAAGTTTCCATTCAAACTTTGACACCACATTTTATCCCTTTGTTAATGGTTATTTTGAAAAATCCTGAAACACGCGTGTCCATTTATTTTACATTTTAATTATTCAAATCATTTTTCAAGCAAATCGCAACACGCTTTAAAAAGTTTCATAAATTCGTTTTCACCCCTTTTTACCCTCGTAGGAGTTGAATTTCAAAAAATCCCGCCTTAGTGGGTGGTTTTGCTGTAAAAGAAAGCTAGATTCCAAATTTTAGCTTTCTAGCTTCAGCGGTTTCGGCTTGGCGATGATGAATCAGTCAGTCAGTCAGGTTAAGCTCTTTTATAGGTATAGATAATATATTCTATTATTAGAATTTAAGTCATATAATAGTATCAAACGGCATAGTTAGGTCAAGATAACTTTTTCGGATTTTTTATCATGTGTTGCCTGTTTATTTCAGCTTTACAACTATTCCATATGCAGCCAAAGCGGGCTTAATTCTAGTATTCCTAGCCGCTTTACTCCACATCTTAGATCGTCAGATAGAGTTCACGTCCCGAACTGACTTTCTGTGGAAGGATAAGCTCAAGTTTGAACAAGAGGAGGTGGAAACCATGAGAGGAATCAATAAGGTAAGCAGGTAAAAAATAAACCTATTAAAAATGAACAAGCCAAATGCAACCAATTTTGATTTATCTTTGAATCACCTATGTCACCTATCACCATTGTATTAAATTGTATCTTCCCAATATTATTATATTTAGATTTTATATTTTTAAATATTTATTGAGGTATACTTACTCATAATTTTTGTTATTGACATTGTTTTTTCTATGCAGATTTTACTGGAAAACATCTTACCAGCACACGTAGCGGAACATTTTCTTACATCTGTTGCATCAGAGGTAAATACTAAGCCTTTCAATATGCTTGCTTTTATATAAAGCTCATAAAACTTTAGTTGACAGGTTTGGACCAATATTATGTTTTTTTTTAGGAAGACCTGTACCACGAAAGGTATTGTAGCATAGCAGTAATGTTTGCTTCAATACCCAACTACAAAGAGTTTTATGACGAAACAGACGTCAACAAGCAAGGGCTCGAGTGTTTGAGGCTGCTCAATGAAATCATTTGTGATTTTGATAAGGTACGACACAACGTCGATCAAAACTATCATTATTATGTTCAGAGTTATTAATAATAAATCGACTTGTTAACTCGATTACCAGTGTAATACTTATACATTTTTTTTCAGTTACTTCTGAAGCCCAAATTCAGCTGTATTGAGAAAATTAAAACAATAGGAAGTACATACATGATCGCTTCTGGTCTCTGCCCAGGGAAGGAAGAAAAGAAAATTGTAAGTGATTGACAACCGACGCGTGGTACTTAAAAATAGCCTATGCCTGTCCCTAAAATACAAAATATCCTTATTTCATCAAGATCCATATAACCGTTTAGACCTCATTAGGTAACAGATAAACAAACGGACAAACAGACGGACAGACATATTGACTGAGAAATTTATTAATTTTTAATAATGAGGTATAGAGAAGTCTAATGACATTTAAAACCCGAGTTTAGTTTGTTAAATTAATGATTAATTCATTTTTAAAATATTATTCGTTGTGCATACATGTTTTCAGTGAATAAATGAGTGATTTTTCTAATTTATTCCATCCAATCTTATCTAATGTTTCAATTTCAGGATGCTAAAAGCAAAGAGGAACACACAATAGCGATCCTAGTGGAGTTCGCGATGGCTCTCATGTCGATACTCGATCAGATCAACCGGGAGTCGTTCCAGCGGTTCAAATTGAGGATAGGTTAGCAATGTACATTGACATACTAACAGTTAACACACCACCATCCAGCCCCAAACTAAGCAAAGCTTATATTATGGTACCAGATAACTGATAGAATATCTATATACGAGTACTTATACATACATACTTATGATACTTTATAACACACAGACTCTCCCAGAACAAACTTCTATATATATATTACACAAATACATCCACACTTATATTTATGTAAGATTATATTGTCTGAGAGTCTTATTTTGTGTAAATAACTGTATGAATTAAAATTATATAAATAACACTTAACCTTAAAAAAAGAATAACCAATACGTATAATCGACGTCCCCATCGAATAAACGTATAAAGTAAAAACAATAACTTTACAGGAGCAATTAAAAACGTAAAAAAAATATTACTCGGCGATTATTAAATTCAAAATTCAAAATAACTTTATTCATTACAATCACAAGGACCACTTTGAATCGTCTTCTTACATGCTAGTGAATCTAGGTGCCGGTTCCTCCTAACCCCAGTTCAAGAAGAATCCGGCAAGAAACTTGTCTGGTCTTAACACTTTTTTGTATGATCCTTGACAATTTTGTTACGGATGCCGAGTCGAGTTGGAGCAGATTCATCCCAACCTTTTTTGTCTTCTAAATAATCAGATATTTTATAATATGCTTTAATAGACAGTTTCTGTTTAATTACGTTTTTAAATTTGCCAATCGACAAATTTAACACGTCACTTGGGACCTTGTTATAAAAGCGTACACATTGCCCTATAAAAGACTTATTAACTTTAGCGAGCCTAACAGTGGGAACAGCGAGTTTATCTTTATTTCTAGTGTTTATATATTATTATACCTATAAACAATGTATTACTAAATTAAAGGTGAAAAAATCTACTTTTTTCTAATAAAATGTAAAATTACAATATACGGATAGAATTTAAAATATAAAAAAAAACCCTTTTAAATTTTTATTCTAGTTTAAACTTTTCAAGGTTGGTTCGTTTTCAATGTTTACACTATTATTTGTCGGATATGGTATAGTTTCTAAAAAGTGTAACAGAATATTGACCTGGTTTACTACGGGTATTTTGATTTGGTAATGTGGTTATTAGATAGTTACATGGTTATTCCAGTAATTGGGTTTATATTTTAAAAGTGCTAAATTGTATTACTGTTTTATTCATTTCGCTTTTTATTTTAAAATATTGTGTTAAATGCGTTTGTTTAACTACAGCGTACTGAATATTTAAAATATTTTAGAATAACTTGGAACTTAGAATAGAGAATAGAATAGAAATACTTTATTGCACACCACAAATACATTGGACTATTATAAGAAACTATGTTTAACTACACGGTAGTACAATGGGCGGTCTTATCGCTAGAAAGCGATCTCTGCCAGACAACCTTACATGTTATTCTAAATTATTTTGAGGGATAAAACAATTTTCATACACCGTAGGTATTTAATTATAAAGGTACCTATACATATATGTAGTATATTATGTAGTTTTTTACTGAAATAGCAATATTAAGTTTAAAATAAGTCATTTATTGTTAGTCATTTGGTTCTTAGCACAAATTTTACTAAAAACAAGATGACACTCCAAAACAATGTTTTTTTTTATCATAGATAGACCTACGTTTAACCATGAACTCGCCTAATCGATGGTGGTCGACGACGGGGCACACAGGTCTAGAAGATTCCAATTTACTCTTGACTTGAAGAAACCCAGATAGTTGTTTTCAGGAAAGACATGACGACGGCTGTACGCATTAAAAATGTGGAAGCAAAGCGCTTTCTTTGTAAGGGTGGTAGACTGACAAGGTATGGATGGTATTGAGCGGTACCTCTGCTTGTCCTGTTGTGAAAGGGACATGGTGGAATGAGATCGTGCGATTCCTGGGCACATTCACCGAAATGTATTCTATAAAAGATCAACTCAAGCAACTCTACGCCGGTGCTCGAGACTCTGGAACTTAGTCTCAGCGTTTAGCTGCTCACTTATCACCCTCAATGCTCTACGCTCGATCGAGTCCAAAGCAGCCAGCTGGTGTTTGGCTGAACCATCCCATAGAAGGCAGCAATACTCCATACGCGACCGGACTTGAGCTTTATATAAAGTTGAAAGCTGAAGTATCGCCTCACCTTATTGGAAATGCCAAGCATGGCAGCAGTCTTGGCTTAGGACTCGATATAGGACCCAAACCGAGAGTCCGAGTAAGTAAAACTCCCAAGAGTTTAAGATGATCCTCTACAGTTACCGGTACATTTTAGAAAACGGGGAACGCCGAAAAGAGACAAGATTTATATGCGTTAAATTTACTGAATTGATTGCTGAATTGGCATCGCCCCAATCGGACACGACCTGGAGAGTTAAATCCAGACGCATAAGCATGTCAGTTTTACTGGCTCGTGAGTTGGCAAAGGATCTCTCCACAACTGTACTGTCGTCTGCATATACCCGATGATTCCGGGCATAAGCAGATCGTTTATGTGCAGTAAAAACAGTGTGCACTGACCCTTGAGGTACTCCGGCATTAATTGCCATTCTATCAGACGAGCAGCCGTCAATAACTTCTCGAATGGATCTTTTCCTCAAGAACGCAGCAAGCCATGAGTAGAACTGAACTGGCAATCTGTAGGCTGGAAGCTTACCAATAAAGCTAGCGTGCCAGACCTTTATCAAAGGCTTTTGAGATGTCAAGTGAAACAGCTAATGCTTCACCATATTTCTCTATAACCTCACTCCAAATGTGCGTGACATACGCAAGTCGATCCCCAGTCGATCGCTTTCCTCGAAAACCGTATTGTCGATCACTGAATAAGTCGTCGTCTTCAAGGTATGTAAGGACGTTCGTGTTCAGGACTCATAGTAGGGAGGAGACCGAAATTGGGCACAGGTTGCACATTAGCAAGCTTCCAGGATTTTAGGACTATTCCAGTTTTCAAAGATAGGCGAAAAAGTCTTGTGAGTATGAGAGACAACTCAGGGGCATAAGTTTTCAACACTACAGCCAAAATGCCATCCGGACCACTAGCTTTGTTCATGTCAAGACTCCGTAACGTTTTCAGTACAATTTTTTGATGGATGCGAATTTCTTGCATTGTCGCTTCGCATTGAAGAAAGCTAGGTGAGGTTTCGTTTGAGGTGTCTTAACGTGAAGCTTCAGCAAATTGAGTCGCAAAGAAATTCGCATTCTCGATTGCATTATGGGCTAGAGATCCATCCGGTTTTAGTAATGGAGGGAGAGAAGGGCGGCTGAAGTTCGCTTCCACCGACTTGGCCAAGGACCAGAGTGCTTTGCTGCCAGCTGAATGTGTCGCAAGCTTGGCACCTATACGGCCAATTTTGTAGCCTTCTGTAACACCTTCTTGAAGGACTTGGCGTCTTGATTAAAGGCTTTCTTCTTAGTTCGTGTAACCGTAGCTTTGTTGTTGCGAGCGTCAGCCTAAGAGAAGTAAGCTGCATGTTTTACCGCTTCTGATCTTGTGTGATGTAATGACTCAATGCATCCCCCCCGCTAGGACCTCCATCCTCTAGGATCAGAGCACAAATCCAATTCCATTGCATAAAGGAGTGAGACAGGGAGATGTTATTTCTCTGAGATGAGCTATGTTGGGTGTTTCACTACGTGATAAAATCCGCAACGAGATAATCCATAGAAGAACCAAAGACACCTAAATGTGCTATTTAGGTGTCAAAGTTTGCAAGTTTAAGTGGCAATGGGCAGGCCATATAGCTCGCAGAACTGATAACCGATGGGGAATAAAAGTTCTCAAATGGCGAGGACAGGAAAACGAAGCGTAGGACGATAAAGATCGCAGGAAGTCGGTAGATGGAGAGGGTTCAAAATCGTTTTTCCTGGAAATCTATTGGGGAGGCCTATGTTCAGCAGTGGACTTTAAAGGCTGATATGATGATGATGAGGATTCTCACCTCGCATTTATCTATGGTCCATCCATCTTTTACGGAATATATCATAATTTTTATAGGCAATAAAATGATTTTACTAAATCGATATGTAAAAGAAACAACTAGAAAATGTGTGCAATAAAAATAACACATTTTTGTAATACATTATAGAATTGTTAACAAACTATACACATTCCTTATGTTTTGGTAAAGTTTGGTAAAATTCTTTAGAAAAACGAATATCAGAAAGTACAAATGAATAAAATTATACAGAAAGTTACCTACTATAGGCAAACTCCAAAATTCAGTAAACACTTTTACGATTATTATTTTGTTTCCAAATTCCCACGAATAATATTACAAAGTTAGTTTGCAATAAACGAGTGAGAGTAGACGACAGTGTGCAAAATACATACTTGCAATATTCGTGCGAGATTGGTGTTTTTATTTTCCGCAGAATTAACATTCACAGTAACGTAATTATAAATTTATTCATTAAATGTTTCTGAAAAAAAATTAGGAGGTGGATATTACCTAAGCGTAAATATCCAAAAATCCAAAAAAAAAAAAACGGCATAAGCCTTTACACGTTTATTCAGTGGGACCGTCGAGGTGATGTTGTCATTTAGCATTATCAATAATGCTAAATGACAACATCACCTGCCAAGTCTCTGAAAGTAAATATATATTAAACATTGGTGGGTAATGCACACAGCACCAGCCCCAAACTAAGCATACCTTAATTATGGTGACCAGATGACTGATAGAATACATATTATATATTCTTAATTACATATTTATGATATTTAATAAGACCCAGACACATAAGAAATGGTTAAATCAGAGTTATTTTTTGTCACTTATGGGGTTAGGCAAGGTTGTGTTTTTACACCTGCCTTATTTGCTTTATACTTTGCTTTATTGAAGGCATTCAACATAGGTGGTGTATTCAATCTAGCCAGAATCAAAGCTGGTACCAAAGTCTCATATAATATAATAAGATTAACCTTCAGGTTTAAGCCACGGCCCTGTGATAGCCGGAGTAGTGGGCGCTCAGAAGCCTCAGTACGACATCTGGGGTAACACCGTGAATGTGGCGTCCAGGATGGACTCCACAGGAGTGATGGGCAAGATCCAGGTCACTGAGGATACTGCTAAGTAAGTGCTATCGATGAAATCATTCTTTATAAACAGTTTTTTTTAGTTCGGGTGCTTTTGGATTTATTATAAATCTGTAGATACTGCCGATAGAAAAACGAATGAAAAATAACTAACTTGTGAATTGTATCGTCGAGCTATTAGATTCTTATTTTTGAATTATATTTGGTTTGTAAGGAATTAATCCCTTAATTCTTGATCATAAACACTTCTTTATAAACCAAAAATAATTCGAAAATAATAATCTAATATTGTTATTTTGTAGCTAATGAAAAGCGTTCGGTGACGGTGACGCGAGTTCCACGATTTTTGTTCATCCAAAAAGTGCTCAACGCTCTTAAAGTTCGAAGTTTTCCCTTCAAAAATATCTATGTATTTATATCTCACTAGCCTGTGACTTGCATAAAAAGTAATCTATATGCTTTTCCAGGCTACAGACTACCACTCTATTTTTTTTTAGCTAGCGAAGCATTTAAGTATTTCGATCCTTTTCATTCTTATGTCGTAAAATAGAGATGGCAACAGATTTAAACAATTGACGACCTCTGTAACCTCTGTAACTGTAACGCAAAAGGTTCCGTTTCTAATATAATTATGTATGTAAAGTTTTTTAAACTTACGCGATCAGAACACATTATTATAAATACTTACGGGTATTTATCGCGTTTATTTACCTATTTTTCCCGACATCCCGGGAAACATTTCAGTCATCCCGTGACCACGACAGAGTGTAAACCTGTCGAAACGTCGGGAAAAATAGGTAAATAAACGCGATAAATACCCGTAAGTATTTATAATAATTATGTATGTATTAACCAAAAAGAAAAAAACGATACATAAGTACCTATTACATCAGTCATGTGGTACCCATAACACTTGGGGCTAGGTGGTGCTGTGTAAAATATCCGTCACTATTTATTATTAATATATAAATAATATTCAATTAATTGTGTGTATGAATCACAAGATTTATATATATATATTTTTTATTTATTGAAATTTGCTATAGAACACCCTACTTCTATAGCAAATTTCAATAAAATAGGTTCAGTCATTGTTGCCTGATTGAGTATCAAAACCACATCTAATCAAACTTTGAAGTATTTAGTAGTACGTGTTTTCTTATAGTTAGTTACACCAGAGTATGCTATTATAATACCAACAGGCGCTTTGTTTTACAATGTGCCGTGGCGAACTGGCTATAATATCTTTATTCACACTTAATGAATCAAGATATACATGTTCTATACATTGGCTTCTTTCTGGTATACAAGAACATTTTGACAAATGTTTGTATGTTCTGCAAGTATAATATAATATTATACATACATATACATATACAGGGGTATGTTCCTATATATAATATAATATGTATGTATTTACAAATGAAATGTATAAGTAGTATATCGGCCATGTGGTACCCATAACACTCTGCTTGGGGAACCTCTCAGTCACTAATGTTTTTATTTTTGGCAGCACTAGCGCTAGAGTCTAGACTAGACCTAGGTCGCGGCAAAAATACTGCATTTTACTAAATATGTAATAACTCTACAACCAAAGCATATTTTATCATTATGTAAAAAACAATGTACTAATAGATATATTACCCATCTATCAGGCATAAAAATAGCGTGTTTAGTCATGTCATTAAGTGGCATGAAACGGAGTGTACAACGCCAACAACAAAGGATTGGGCGGTCGCGCACTCTGTGATAAACAGGTCAAAGGTAAACTGGGCCATAAACACGTTCTAAACATACAAGTCCCCAGGCATGGATGATATTTTCCCTGGCCTCCTTCAGTGGGGAGCGCCGTACATAGTGGGGGCGCTGACAACCATACTCAAGGCATGTCTAGCCTTCCGATATGTGCCCATGACCTGGAGAGAGGTCAGGGTCATCTTCATACCAAAACCTGGTAAAAGTGACTACAGTGAAGCAAAATCATACAGGCCTATTAGTCTAACTTCCGTCCTACTAAAAACTCTAGAAAGACTATGCGACAGACACATTAGGGACAACATACTCACGCTAACACCCCTACACCCCCAACAACATGCGTATAGCGCGGGAAAATCTACCGAATCAGCTTTACACATAGTTGTAGGGAGACTAGAGCGAGACATAACAAACAAAACACTCTGCCTAGCTGCCTTCATTGACATAGAAGGTGCTTTTGATAAAACAAACTTCAACAGCATTAACGCAGCCCTCCAAAAGCATAAGGTGGAACCAACTCTGGTAGATTGGATCTTAAACATGTTACAGTTCAGAGCTGTACGTGTCGACCTAAAGGGGGACACAAGAAGAGTGGTGGCAAGAGGATGTCCTCAGGGCGGAGTACTGTCACCACTTCTGTGGAACCTGGTGGCAAATGATCTAATCACCAAACTAAACGCCAATCGCTTCTTTATGGTGGGATATGCGGATGACCTAGCAATACTAATATCTGGACACTTTGCCAGCGTTGCATGCAACCTGATGAACAATGCTCTTAAAATAGTTGAAACATGGTGCACAGACTATGGTCTAAACGTAAACCCATGCAAAACAGAACTAGTAATGTTTACAAACAAGCACAACCTAGGTACATATCAACTCCCGAGTCTTTTTGAGACGCAACTACACCTCTCTGAGGAAGTTAAATACCTAGGCATCACACTAGACAACAAACTGAACTGGGCTAAACACCTCGAAAACAAAATAAAAAGGGCCACCATCTCATTTTGGCAATGCCGAAAAATGATAGGCAAAACCTGGGGTCTAACCCCTAAAACTACGCTATGGCTGTACAAAACCGTAATTAGGCCCTCCATAACGTATGGGGCAATGGTCTGGTGGCCCAGAACCAAGCAAATCACAACGATAAGCAAGCTACAACGGTTCCAAAGACTGGCATGTGCAGCAACAACAGGGTGCATGAGGACTACCCCCACAGTAGCTCTAGAAGCCTTAATCGGCTTAACGCCTCTACACCTACACGTTAAACAAGAGGCGGCTACAGCTGCCTTTAGGTTATGGGCCCTAAACCTATGGGTGCACGAGCCTAGCGCACACCACACTAACATCTTAAAAGAGTATGCGGAGGACAACCCACTGCTTCTCTCACCCTATGACAAAGTACCCAAAACATACACACACACAAAGAGCTTCACTATACAACTACATGAGGAGCCGAGTGACAGCTCAAACACAAATGAACTCAGAATATACACGGACGGCTCAAAAATGAAAACAGGGACAGGAGCGGGAGCGTTCTCAGAGGATCTAAACATTCATGTTAAAACTTCTCTGGGCGCTCATAACTCAATCTTCCAAGCAGAATGTATTGGTATAATAAACGCTGCAACCGCAGTGCTACGTAGAGAAGTCACAGACTTTAACATCAGAATCCTCTCCGATAGCGCCGCGGTACTTAAAGCACTAAACAGGTACGAACACAACTCTGGATTGACTATACAATGCCACAACCTGCTGGAAAAGGTAAGTCAGTCAAACAAGGTAACCCTACAGTGGATAAAAGGACACAGCGGGTCCAGAGGGAACGATGAAGCTGACGCTCTGGCAAGGCGTGGCTCGGATCTGCAAACAACAGGACCGGAGCCAATAGTCCCCCTACCCTTTAGCCAGGTCAGGTCATGGATCCGCAAAAGAACGGCCAGCATGCATCAAACCCTCTGGACAAACACTACAGACTGTAGGCAGTCGAAGGAGGCCCTACCGGAGTTAAATCCGAGGTACTCCCGAAAGCTCCTTTGCCTCAAACGCGACAAGCTCCGACGTATCGTCGGTATAGTTACAGGGCATTGCACACTAAACAAACACTTATTTACATTGGGGGTTACAGACAGCCCTCTATGCAGAGGATGCTTGAGCACGGACGAGTCAGCCACACACTTGCTCTTAGAGTGCAGTAGTGTGGCACCCCAACGTGCTCAGCATCTCGGTACACCAAGGACACCCAGGGAGGCATGCGCCGGGATAAGTAAGCTGCTGGCCTTCCTGGAAGACACCGGGTGGCTGGAATAGCAGCCTCCACCCGTCACGCAAAAGGGGCCCACACGAAGCCTAGTTGCGGAAAATCGTCCGCGCACCAAGTACCAAGTACCAAGCGTGTTTAGTCAAATGCAATATTTTATAATAAATAGTTTAGTAATAAATCACTTCGAAATCAGTAGCATGGCAACGAACTTTTTCCCGCCTTATCTAGAAGTTATTACTATGTATTTCTTACAATTGATTATTCAAAAATACTTATAATGAGCAGAATAAACAGTTTTTGTAATAATAAACACCCCTTACCATCGATAAATCCAGTAAATAATCACAAACAAAACACAATCAAAGTTAATAGTCTCACATTAGAACTCACATAGTCCAGCGCGAAACGCGAATGAACATAAAATACTGAACGAGCACAGATGTTACAATGTTTTTTATTTAGAATGTAGATAATATATCAAAGAACGAAACTCAGTAAACTTTTCCATACAAAAGTAGACTGTAAACATGTAAATTTATTTTTATAATCAAATAGGGCGAGCGCGGCAGCCCGTTACCGTTCGGGAGTTTACGCGCCATATCTAAAAGTTATTACTATGTATTGACTATGTATTTTATTATCCAAAAATACTAATAATGAGCAGAATGAAGAGTTTTTGTAATAATAAACACCCCTTACTATCGATAAATCCAGTAAAACTCATTATTTCTCACACGCACGGTTCACTGAACTGCCGCCGAGCAACACGAAATTCAACTGCCAATGAAATATTAGACGATGACAGATTACGCAATATTTATTGTTCAAAATGTAGATAATATATCAAAGAACGTAACTCAGTAAACTTCTCCATACAAAAGTAGACTGTAAACATGTGAATTAAGGTTTTTAATCAAATGGGCGAGCGCGGTAGCCGGCTACCGCTTAGTGATAGACAGTGAATCAAGATATACATGTTCTATACATTGACTTCTTTCTGGTATACAAATGAAATGTATGAGTAGTATATCGGCCATGTGGTACCCATAACACTCTGCTTGGGGCCAGATGACGTTTTGTGTAATATCCGGCACTATTATAATATATTATATTTGTTATAATATAACAAATATATCTTTTTTTTATTGATGATATAATAATACATATTATGTATTATTATATCATAAATAAAAAAAAATGGTTGTCTGTAAAGTCGGTTTACGGACGATCATTTTACGTGATAACGTCATAAGAAAACATTGATGAAAAATTGCATACTTTTAACTTATTAAGATGCGCCACAAGCCGAACGCTTAGGCCGATTATGCCGCTCTATCGCTTGTTACGCGCTCTCGCTTGCACGCTTGCCTCAGGCGGAACGTGTCAATTTTTCGTGCGTGCAGCCGGCGTTCATCGATTTATAAGAATCATTTTTCGTCGTCATCGTTTTTTTGACGTGATAACGTCACGTCAAAAATGTTAGATATGTTAGGTAGCTAGTTTGAAATATAGTCTATATTTATTTATTTTTTGTTCCAGGGTACTCATGAGGGCTGGATACACGTGCGAATGTCGCGGTCCAACGTATGTCAAAGGAAAAGGCACTCTCGTAACATACTTTGTAAAATCACCCACTGCTGGGGGAGGAATATAAAATACTAGATAATAATAGCTCACTTTTAGAAAATTATGTTTTAGGTATTCAATATCCACTCATACGTTTTTTATCAATATGGAATAATAATAATAAATAGTAATAATAATAAGACAAGGTTAAGGGTGTTCGCTTACTAGCAATCCAAGATGACTAGATACATACTTCGAAGCATAAGAATACAGGGAGTCTACTCGGCAAGTATATTTCGATATATCGGACGATAACATCGTTGAAATGTTCGTCGAATCTGGTCGTATTCAAACTGTCGCATAGTTTGTTGTGGAGAATTACGATATCAATTTTCAAAAGTAATGACGTTTCATGGTCCAAATATGTTGAATGTAACTAAAAGTACACTAGGTTTTGTACTATTATTCAATTCAATTCAATTTAATTTAGTTTATTTACAGATTATTCTAACATTACAGATGCGTTAAAAATAGAAACACAAAACAGCAGAAGAAAAAATAAGTAAAAAAAAGTGCAGAGAACAAGTAAAAGTACCTAAATCTTACTTCTAAGAATTAAAAAAAAGGGACTTATACATCATTAAAGATAAGTATAACTATTATTATATAATATTATGAATTTCGATTATTGTCCTGATTTATCGCTTTTCGTTTCGCCGAGTATACTCCAATGATTTTAAAAATATTGAAGGCTTATTAAGTAACCATTGTGAATAGTGTAATCAAGCGTTTGAATTAGGCTAGTCGTTTTGGCCTAGACATTATATTGTGCGAACACTCATAATATCCATTTTGATAATAAATATATAAATTGATAAAACCTATTTTAGTATGTATTTTATGGTATTTTGTATTAGAAGTTAGAATTTTAAATTTTACTCAATTTAAGATGGCCTACTTTATCATAAACATTTAAAACAATAGTATAAACAAATTATTCAGTAAATGTTGTAAATATAATTTATAATAAATAATTTTGTATTTTAAAGTTTAATAGCTAATGTGTGATATTTTAGAGATTATTAAAAAATATTTTGAAAACATGACAAAAGTTGTTTAAGTAGCGTAGCTCTTAAGATTGGTTGCATTTAATGTAATTTTGTCATGTTATTTTTGTAAAATACTCTTTTTTATTATTTATGGTGCTAAAGAGAATATTTTTAACTAATTTTGAAATATCCCACCAAATTATAAATTTTTAAATATGTTGCAGCTTGTTGAGGAATGTTTTATTATTTAGATTACATTCAATATATAGACTACAATAGATGTTTAGGGTTATGTAAGTATTTTAATATTGTAAGTACAAAAACCATCGGTTTAAAACAATTTAAGTAGATTAATACTTACCTACCTACATGTCTACCATAATTTGACTAAAATAATATTGTGTAGTGACATTAGGCCTAAAAATTCCAGTAATGTTTCTAATAATATTGTAAACCAGTAGGTTTTAGCTTGACTACCAAGTAATATATATGAACAGATAATACAATATAAACAAATTGGAACACCAATGTTATTATATCTTTTATTTATTGATCCAATTTATTCTATCATTCATTGATATAGCTAGTAATGGAGTAAAAATTTTAGTGGAAAATAGTGTAAAGTTTTTGGGTGTAAATATAGATCAGTATTTAAATTGGAAACTAGAATTGGAATTTATTGAAAACTCTGTAAGCTCAGCTTGTTATGCTATAAGGAGTTTAAGAGATGTAGTCGATATCGAGCAACTTAAAACTATTTACTATGCGCTAGTAGAGTCTTTATTGCGGTACAGTATACGTTTTTGGGGTAACAGTTACATGTACAATATTAATAGGGTTTTCGTAGTACAGAAACGCTCTATTCGCACCATAGTACGCATACCGCCGTGGGAATCGTGCAGAAACTATTTCCATGACCTAAGAATTCTAACGCTTCCAAGCCTATACATATTAGTGGTTCTCATGGATATAGTTCGGCATCCGAGCAAGTACGAAACGCCAGAGCAAAGAATCACACGTTTAGGCACTAGGAGAATGGACCTTAAGGCCCAATATGTCCAAGGCTGGATGTGGCAAGGCATGGCTGTCGGTTTCAGGCTTTTAGACTGTATAATTCTCTACCCACTGATATGAAAAATATTAACAGTCCTATCATATATAAACGCAAATTAAAAAACTTTCTGTTGGAGAAGTGTTTCTACTCTGTTGATGAATTTATGATATAAAACAGGACCTGACATAAAAAATTATCAAATATTATGACGTTATTAGTGTTATTATTATTTTTTGCTTTGTTTTGTTGATTTATATATGTTTTTTTAATAGTAATTTTTAATTGATTATTTTGTGTATTTTAATTATAATTAATTCATAGTAAGTACATTCAAATACGATTTGTAAAATAATTGTTACTGAATAAATGAAATGAAATGAAATATCACATATTTATTTTTTTGTTAAATTTAACTCTAAGCCGAAGCCTCTGTGAGCTCAAATAAATAATTGGTTTAAGTCTCGACTATGGTAGGTCCTATCTACTTACCGTCTCTTGCTAAAATCTTAAATTTTTCTCTCGACAAAATCGAAAATATTATCGATTTCACGCTTCGCCCACGAAATTTAAATTCGTATGAGTTTAAAAGTAAGGTCACAGAATAAATATTGCTCAGAGTTAAAGCTTACTGTCCACTGCTACAAAGCATTGCAACTTCCTGGGTAAAATCCTGCTTTAAAGTCCGTAAAAAATACACCTAAAGCCATCAAGATATATAAGAAATCTATTGCTAAAGCCATCGAGATTTTATGTAAATTTTTGCTGTTTTAGAAGCTCAAGTCAAAGTCAATGTCAAGCCAAAAGATGATTTATTCAATACACAAGGATCACTTTGAAACGTCTTACATACTAGGTGAATTTAGGTGCCAATTCATCCTAATCCAAGCTCGAGAAGAATTGGCAAGAAACTCGTCTTGGTCCTAGCGCTTTTTTATATGATCCATCTTATAACTACCTTAACTACGAAATACTAATACAAGAGAGTTTATACATTTCAAGTGTGTCGGTTAACTGTCTGACGGCAGAGCGACATGAGGCCATGCATTCTTATCAATAATATAGTCATCTATATTATAATAAGCTTTCTTCAAAAGACTACCTTTTATGTATGCTTTAAATTTCTTAATAGGTAGTTTAGTAGCATTTTCAGGAAGCTTATTATAGAAGCACACCGTGTTCCCCATAAATGACTTATTAACTTTTTCTAGTCGAAATCCCTAGGTTTCGACTGTATAAGTGTCAAAAATATTAAAATACAAATAAAATCGCACGGTATGTACTCGTATCTACATTCATCGAATTGTTTGACAACTCACACCGAAAATATCACACCACATGGTGTGAGTTGACGAATTGTAATAAAAATAATTATTTCCAGTATGAAACCGGAAAACTTTTTTTGTATTTATGCGTCAAGGTATACTCAGCTAAAACGGCGAACCATTCTAAACTCACTTGTGACTTTTAATTCACATGACATATTGATTTATGTTAGTTTTCTAGATATATGCACTAGGAACGCTGATCCACCAAGGGGTCAAATCGCGAATGGGTGTCATGTATATAATTTTCACCTTTAACGGGATACCATGAGTTTTAGCGATATTCTTGATCGCGAGATAAACCGAAGTCTTTGCGGGTGGATGTTATTGCAGACATAAAACTCCTTTTCGGGGAAAGTTATGTTCAAATAATGTAGAACTTTTAAACCATGATAGATTTAAAAGTTGGGTCTCCTAATAGGTTCGTATTACTATGAATGGTAGGTATGTCCTGATTGTATTTTTATAATATCAAGTGAGCAGCAGCTACTAAGGAGTTAACGTCTGTGCTTTCGTTATTCCAGCCAAATAGTAGAATACTCGGGCTATTGTTACTTCAACCACGAGGTAGGTACGCATTTCGCCACTCGTCATAAAGCAGACAGACAGTTTGTTTTAGCTTTACTATGTTCCCTCATCATCAATTAAGAGTAGTGCTCTTGCCAGCGTTGCTTATGCAGCTTTCTCATTGAAGAGTGAATATTTTTGAAAATTTAAATTAAGCGCTGTGGAACATGGAATCAGCCGAAGGTGCACGCATGCATTAGCAGAAATAGCCGCCTTAAAAATTACGCGCTAAGAAACAGCGCAGTTAAAACTACGAAAATGTTTGTTTCGAAGGCCTAGCACGCAGGTCTGGTCTGGGTCTAGGTCTGGGTGTTATTATAATGTATCATAAGTATGTATTTAAAAATAAATAAGTATTCAATCAGTCATCTGGTCACCATAATAGAAGCTATGCTTACTTTGGGGTCATATATACGTCGTATATTTTCGTATATACGTAAGTATCTTGTAGGTATCTTTAATGCTTCAGCAGACACCATGCCTAATTTGCAAGTTATGACGATGGTAATTGGTAATTACGGGTTGCGACCACCTACGCGTTGATTTATACGGACCGTTCCGCCCTCGAATGTGTAACTTTGTATGATCTTATTGTATATCTACTTGGTTCTAGTGCAATATCATACTAGCAGACTGAACCGCTGTGGGTAGCGTATTCGATTCCCAGGGTTAACATTTATGTGATGAATAAATATTTTCATCTGTGTCTGGGTGATATATATATTTTATATAATTAATAGCATGAAATATTTTCAATTTTTCAATTTCTTATGGTGGCACTAGTTTTTTCGAAAGTGTACAAGAATACATTTTGATAAACACGGGTTTTACTCACGTATTAATTTTCGATGTATCACCGGCCTTGAGTGCGAACTGTGAACTCGAGCGGCAACGAGCGGATAGCGGATCAAACTCACCCTAATGAAGATTCTCTAGATAAATAAATTAAAATTATTTTTTACCAACGGCACATATCACACACAATCCGAACCTAAAAAGAAATTCGACACTTTGAAATATGTTTAAAATGCAGCGCCTGTGGGTTTTCTTATGTTTTCCTTTTGATACAGTTATTCGAATTGTACAGGCGGTTAAGTAGATTTTAAACTTAAAACTGCTCAAGTAATATTCTTTAATTAAAGGACTAATTTTCTTGATGCTCCTCATGGTGCATAATTAACTAATTCAAAGACCGGACTTCAGAAAAAACCCAAACGCAGATCAATAAATTATCGTAGATTTAATGACAGTTTCAAATCAAAAACTGACAAAAAAATAATGTTTAGTTCAATCTAAATTCAAGTTGTTTTTATAATTAGGGTTCATTAACTAAAATCTCACTTACAAGTAAGTTCGTTTAACCATACATTACAGTATTTTCTATTTTCAATCGCACCTTAGTTTACCGTACAAGCGTTGTACTTACAGATAACTTCAAACCGATAGTCTGTTTGATAAGAGGAGAGCGCTTGGTTGACATTTATGACAATGGTATAAGATATATATTCCATTAATCCACGACTCTACTCATATAGAACAAGCTCTAGATCAGCTGTCAAAATACAGATTAATTATAGTTTTAACGTGAGACTGTTACTATTGATTTTAATAATAGGTCTGGGTTATTAATTAGATCGGGTTTAATTATAGGCTTGTGGTGGTTATGGTTTTTTGACCCATGTAGGCTGGGGTACAAAATATGTGTTTTAAATACCTACCAATATAAAAAAAACTTGTGTATGTACGTGCCATTATGGGGCCCCATTATGGGGAACACGGTGCGCTTCTATAATAAGCTTCCTGAAAATGCTACTAAACTACCTATTAAGAAACTTAAAGCATACATAAAAGGTAGTCTTTTGAAGAAAGCTTATTATAATATAGATGACTATATTATTGATAAGAATGCATGGCCTCATGTCGCTCTGCCGTCAGACAGTTAACCTACACACTTGAAATGTATAAACTCTCTTGTATTAGTATTTCGTAGTTAAGGTAGTTATAAGATGGATCATATAAAAAAGCGCTAGGACCATGACGAGTTTCTTGCCAATTCTTCTCGAGCTTGGGTTAGGATGAATTGGCACCTAAATTCACCTAGTATGTAAGACGTTTCAAAGTGATCCTTGTGATTGTATTGAATAAATCATCTTTTGACTTTGACTTTGACTTTGCCACAAATCACTATTTAACCTAACAATTAGCAGAGCTAGAAGTTTGAGAACTAGTTGACTGATATAATTACTTATCTTGTCAATACACATTTACACATAATATCCTCTCGGATAATAAAAATGTATTTGAAATGGTACAGATAGATTTTGAAACTAAATGTTTGTGCTATTTTTGTTTTAATATTTGCAGTTTAAATTTTTTATATTTCCTTAATCAATTTATTCTCATTATTTTCTAATGATTTAATAGCAAATAAGAAATATAAAATACATGTGAAACAGTTGAGCTATCTATGGACCGCTTAAAACGATCTATAGATAGCCAGACTATCTACCAGACAGACGGGTGCAGCACCGCGCACCCAACCGCAGACAAATTGAAACTCGAAATGTTATAAGATCTAATAAGGTGCCAATGTTAAGTGATGGTAGTGATTTTAACCAATGTTCTGACTCCCATTTTGAAACGGCTTTTCTTTAGTTTATACTATTTGAGATATTGTTATTTAGGTGTAAAATCGTTTTGGAAAACCTGTCATGGTGTTTTAACTATTTCTATAAATAAATAAATAAATTAAAACAAATATATATCTACTATGATACTTTATAATTACGTACTTTTAAATAGGTACTTACATACTTCACTTATGATACTTCATAACGGGCAGACACAGAAACCACATTTAGTTCATCATCACACACGTTTGTCCTGGTTGTGGATCGAGTCCACAACCTACAGCGCAGTAGGCAAAATTTATACCAATTTGAGTTGTGCTTTAAACTAAGCAAATATTGGTATTCTGTTAAACGTCAACCAATACATACTAGTGACTCTGTGAGCTTTAGACCACGCGAACATTTTTTTAAATGACTGATATATAACATTTTTACGTTTTCAACGCCCATATCTCCGCAATTTAAAAAAAACCGGCCAAGTGCGAGTCGGACTCGCGCTCCGAGGGTTCCGTACTAACCTATAGGTATATAAGTAAAATTTCACCCATCACCACAATCGAGTCATAGTTGGATGATGTAACAAAAAAATTACAGTTTTCGCAATTTATCCTTTATCTGTGCTATAAGACGTTGCTTCGTACCAAATTTCAAGATTTTAAGTTCACGGGAAGTACCCTGTAGGTTATGATTCCCTTGCGAGTTGCGAGTTTGAATATATGCGACTTAAATTGCTGTTTCTCTTGATTGATTGCGTTGACATAGAAGTTTGATTTTGTTACAGCTTAAAGGTATTATAGATTTGAGTATTTTAAATGAATTTCAATTTAATAACTCCACGCGTTCATGAGAAAAGGGGTAGTAAGTTTAAAATTATTATAAATACTTTTATTATATAATGTAACTAAAAATGTACGGTTATCGCAATTTATCCTTTATCTGTGCTATAAGACATTGCTTCGTACCAAATTTCAAGATTCTGAGTTCACGGGAAGTACCCTGTAGGTTTTGATTCGGTTTTTATGATTGATTGATTTTGAAACGGCTGTATCTTTTGATTGCGTTGGCTTAGAAGTTTGATTTTTTCACAGCTTTAAGGGACAGTAGACTTGAGTATTTGATATAAATTTCAGCTTGATACCTCCACGCGTTCTTAAGAAAAAGTGTCTTGACAGACAGACAGACGGATGGACGGACAACAAAGTGATCCTATAAGGGTTCCGTTTTTTCCTTTCGAGGTACGGAACCCTAAAAATACCAAAAACTGAATCGTCAAATTATTTTTTTATACTTTTAGAACCAGCTCACAAAATTTCACGAGAATCAGTTGAGAAATGCGAACAGTTGAGGAGTACATCCGGCCGGACGCCGTTCGCACAGACATACGAAAGCATTTTTGCCTAAGCTTAAACGGAGAAACTCGCTCGCGCTTCGCTCTCACTCGGTCAATAATATTGCTTTTTTTTCATATACAGAATTTCATATTTTTCATTTAACAGTTTACATAGATTAAAAAAAATTAAGATTGTATATAAATAAAAAGGTGAAAAAGCAAGATATCAAAATTTTGTTTCATCCAAGTGGACGAACATATTTCAGTTTTTTTTATTTAAAAACCTAACAACAGAACCCATTTTAATGAAATACTATGGGACCAATCGGTAAGTATATCCTTTCAGATGAAATCAGATTTTTTTCAAATCGGTTCATAAATGAAGGAGTTATGAGGTAACAAACATATTTTAAAAAAATACAGTCTAATTGAGAACCTCCTCCTTTTTGAAGTCAGTTAAAAATAAGTGACTACTAAGATTCTATGGTCGGATGCGAATAATAGGAGAGAATGGATAAAAATAACCGGTTGTGCCAACTCCACTTTGTATGATAAGGGTTAGCAAGATGATAATGATTTAATTTGCCTAAATTGAAAGAAAGAAAGAAAAAATAAAATCACAAGTACTATTTTTAATCATCATCATAATTAGTGAATCTAGATGCTGGTTCTTCCTATCCCCAGTTCAAGAAGAATCCGATTAGAAACTTGTCGTGTTATAACGCTATTTTGTATGATCCTTCATCCATATCCTAATTTTCTAACGACAGTCGATTCGAGTTGCAGCCAAATCGTCTCAAGCTGTTTGTCATCTTAATTATCTGGTATTCATTTATTATTAATTATATGCTTTATAAGACAGTTTTTGCCTAATTACGTTCTTAAATTTGCCAATCGACAAATCTAGCTCGTCGCAAGTGACGCTTACGTTCGCTTCTATAACATGGTCTCAAAAGACCTTGTTATAAATGGTTTACTAACTTTAGCAAGCCTTATTGTGGGAACAGCGAGTATTTGTTTATTTCTTGTGTTAATATTATGATTATCGCTATTTTGAATAACAAGTTAATATTTTTGTGAACATACCTACAGTAGTTTTTTAGGGTTCCGTACCTCGAAAGGAAAAAACGGAACCCTTATAGGATCACTTTGTTGTCCGTCCGTCCGTCTGTCTGTCAAGACCCTTTTTCTCAGGAACGCGTGGAAGTATCAAGCTGATATCGAATACTCAAGTCTACTGTCCCTTAAGAGCGCTATTACATTTTGACTCAGCGCAAAGATTGGTATTTCTGGCTGCCAACTACTATTATTGTATTCTGTGGAGGTGAGGCAGGTACTGCGCTGCAAACGAGTCGACTAAACGTTCTTGATCCTTAGCACGCCCCGGAGACACTAGACCACTTTTCCAAATAAAGGCCGAGTTCTTACTACTACACAGATACTATAGACGAAATACAAACGTAATTGCGCAATTGTGTGCTTAAAGTTTATAGTTACGTGTTTTACGACTAATAGTTCGGTAAATAAAGAGATTTCTGCTACCCTATAGCGGTTAATACCTATTAGTTATTCTGTGGTAATACTATAATGTTCTTATCAGCGTTTTTACTAAAGATGTATTGTATCGATCAGGTGTAAGTTCAGCTATAATAGATTTCTTTGAAAACAATTATACATTACAACCACTCTTCTTTTGCGATATAGGGGTGGAATAGATAACACATTTTCGCTTACAATTATTGGATCACTAGCAGCGTTTGGATGAAACAGCTAGTTAGAAATATGTTTCGCGCAATGGTATTGACCAAGCATTCCTCGAGTCAACAATTTCGAGGAGCACACATCTTTCGTAAAACGCCTGCAACTCCGGTAGCATCTTTTTTTGCCAATTTTTTTTCTCTATATACACTCGTATCTACAAAAAAAAAACAAAAAAAATTGAAATAAATAAACAATTTTTATAAACTTAAGAAACATTGAGACTATATGAACTCACAACGACCAAAACCCTGCGGTCCTAGTTTACAACTAAGCATATCACACACACAACAGCAGCGCTTACGCGGCTTCGACGCACACACGCGCGCGAAATCAACCAATGCAGGTCTGCCCGTAGCAAGCGCTCGCGCGGTACTGACTACTGAGTTTGCTGCATCAGTGCGTCTGGTTTTATTTAGTAAATTAAAAACAATAGCATTGATTTTAAATAAAAAATAATACAGAAGTAATTTAAGTAAATGTTGAATTTTATTTTGGTATCAATATTTTGTCGATGTGGTGTGTGGTAACTCTGGAGATATTCAGACTTTTTTCAAAGCCTTTTTGATCGATAATCAAATTAAAGATCATTTTTTTTTCATTGTTTACGTGGTTAACAATAAAAATCTATTCTATTATTATGAAAGAACAGGAAATTTTTAGTGTCATACAATTTTTTTTTGAGGTTTATAGTCAACAGAATTTGCTAATTAGAGCTCTCAAATCGGGTCATAATCGGTCATAATCGGCTCTCAATCAGCTTGTTTGCTGATAGAAGCACCAGGAGCATGATGATTACTAAATAAATAAGTAAAATTAGAATTTGCTCTATTATTATTCAAGAAGATGATATAAAGGATATTATTCATATATAGGTATAAACTTTAAGGCAATGTATAATATTTAAACGACGAAAACCTTGCAACTGCGCATATTTTTGTGATAGCGCTCTTAAAGCTGTGAAAAAAACAAACTTCTAAGCCAACGCAATCAAAAGATACAGCCGTTTATGCCCCTCAAATTTTAGACACTCGCAAAGGAAACAAGACCTACAGGGTACTTCCCGTAAACTCAGAATCTTGAAATTTGGTACGAAGCATCGTCTTAAAGCACAGATAAAGGAAAAATTGCGAAATCCGTATATATTTAGTTACATCATTTAATAAAAATATTTTTAATAATTTAAACATACCTACTACCCCATTTATCATGAACGCGTAGAGGTATTAAATTGAAATTCATATCAAATAAATAAATATATATATAATAAATAAAAAAATAAAATAGGTCTATAATACTTTTAAGCTGTAACAAAATAAAACTTCTGTGTCAACGCAATCAAACGAAGCAGCAACTTAAGTCACATATTTTTAAACTCGCAACTACTCGCAAGGGAATCAAAACCTAAAGGGTACTTCCAGTCGACCTAGAATCTTGAAATTTAGCATGAAGCAATATTTTATAGCACATATAAAAGAAAATTCCAAAAACCTTAAATTTTTAGTTATATCACATATTTTTGGCACCTAGATTCACTAGCATGTAAGTAGACGATTCAAAGTGGTCCTTGTGATTTGGTTGAATAAAGAATGTTTTGTTTGACTGATTACTTAAATGGATTTCTAAGTGTTTCTTTAGGACTCATCATTACATAGCATAAAACTAAGTCCGTATCTGCTCTCTGTCTGTCCCTATGTATGCTTAGATCTTAAAAACTACGCAACGGATTTTAATGCGTTTTTTTTTAATAGTTAGAGTGATTCAAGAGAAAGGTTTATATGTATGATACATGCATAATATAGTAGAGAAACACTGATAACTTTAGAGGCAAACGCTGGCTGAACCCTATGAGATAGATCAAAATGATGTACTACAGTATTGTACACAAACAAAGGTCTACCAAAAAGTCCGACGTATATGCATATCTCGTCCGATGGTATATATATATATATATCTCTTAGGTTATGTTATTCTCATATATAACGTTGTATATAAATACATTCTGTTGTATACAACAGAAACTAAATATATAATAAATATATTATAAATACTAAATATATTTAGTATCACCATTGCACCCGTGCAAAGCCGGGGCAGGTTGCTAGTGTTATATAAAAGTAATAGTTTATTTCGAATATAGACAAACAAGATTAAATAATAAAATAATGTAGGTTTAAGGATTTGTCTAATATCTATTAAACTATTTGCAAATTGCATTCCATGAGCTAAGCTTCGCCACCGGCTAAGCCAATAAAAATAAATATATCAAAACTAGCACAAGCTCTTTCAATTAGCCCTAGGCTTACTCCAGGAGAGGCATAATAAAGCTATAACCAACACCGGGAGCCGGCGCGGGCGCATTAATCACGGATTACTACCCGCAAGATGCAATCGCCACAGATGATTCACGAGTTCTATTGTCCCTGGACTCCCAAGTGGACATAGAGTAACTAACCTGGTAAGTTTTGCACAGATGCGTCGTGATACGATATATAAGTAACCGTACCTACTGTTTCTTATAAGAAAATTTGGTTTCATCTCAACATTATTCTTCTTTGCTTTGAAATTTTATCAGTTCTTTTACTAATTACTGAAAATATTTACTCTACTGGTGGTATAGTGGTCTGAAGGTCGTGCGTTGAACCTAATCGTGCACAATGGATTTCTCTTTCAATGTTATGCTAAAAAACATCGCAAGCAAACTTTGACGACCTCTGTGGCGCAGTGGACTAAGGTCCGGCTGAGACGCAGAAGGTTGCTGTTGTTGACAAATGTTTATATGATCTGCAAGTATAGGTCTCGGGTCTGGGTATTTCTATGTATAATATGAATGTAAGTAGTGTATCAGTCATGTGGTACCCATAACACAAGCTCTGCTTATTTTGGGACCAGATGACGCTGTGTGAAATGTCTGGCAAAAAAAATACTTGCGGAAGTATGGGAAAGCTCGGTTATAGCCGACGTAAGTTATTCCCATGACAAACCTTCTCGAGCCTTAGTCGGAAATTTATAATAATTATTATTTTCATGCCCGTTTAGCCCAACTGCTTTACATCAAATGTTTCAACGATCACTAAAAAAATAGAAACGTTAACCATTCATCTATTATTTGGTTTATACTATTTATTAGAAAATATTCCTTTAATTCTTAAGTCCCAATAATTAAAGTCCATTTTCCAATAAAGCTATTATTAATTTCTTGATAACTATAGTCAGTGTCTATCAGTCTCTAACAGGAGACTTGGCATTACGTAGGCATTTTTCAATGTTAAGTAACTACTGTTAAGCAACTGTAACTAGATTTGACAATGTGTTTTCACCGACTGAATTTGGTGTAACATTAATTCAATTGTATGACAGCATGAGCTACAATTAATATTGATATTTTGTAATAGGTACCAATTCATCTATAGTATCTGAATGCTATAATTACGTTTTAAAAACTAAAAAGAAAACCGACTTCATTGAATGAAATTTGAGCCTATAATAAATGTTTAGTGGAAAGTAGATGTATTTTGTATACATATATATAATATAGTTAGGCCAAATAAACGCACCGCTCCAATGAGACAGCGAGGTATCGAAGTACACGAAAACATCATCGATGTATACCATTTTTAGATTTTCGTTGATTTTTCAGCTCGACCGATTTTGATAAAATTCAAATGGGACATCCTGTGAAGTAAACCCTTTCAAACAACAAAAGAATTTTCCAAATCGGTTCAGGCGTTTTCGAGTAATTGGTGAACATACATAAAAAAAAAGGTTTCTACGAATTGAGAACCTCCTCCTTTTTGAGTCGGTTAAAAATAGTATCAATGTTTTGGTAGTATCAGTAACTCGGAATTACTTAATCGCAGGTCTGCCGAGTGATTATGTAATTCTGATACTATCTAAATAATGATACTGATAACAGCTTTCAGTTATTATTGATAAATTGGTATTACGGATGGTTGATGATGATTGTAACACATACTCTCATAATGAATAAAAACTGAGAAATTGATTGATTGTATCAATCGTGTATTCTTTGGCTCATGTAGGCAACTTTTGGTCGTGTCTGGTCTACGCAGTATAATTCCATAATCTATGCGCATTATTACGCTAATAATATAAAACGATTCATCTTAACCGAATAAGAGCCGCGTAATATTTTAGCCGCGCATTGTAAACTGACCACGTGACTTCCGGTCACCATCCGCCATTATCTTGGTCCAGATGAGATATGGTCCTTGTATCTGTGATCTTGGGTCCACTTGGGTCCATTTAGGATCGTGGGAATGTTGGTATAGTCATTGGTAGGGATATATTGGTTGCGAGGATTTCGTTTAATGAGAGTTCTAGTATAGAAAGAAGATGATTTAAGCAGCGTCAGGTAGCACTTTTTCTGTGGGGATAAGTTTAGATTGACTAGACTTGCCCAGTACCTATACCATTCTCTCAGGTTATGGTGAACCCGCATATAGCCAAGCCGACTCGAAGAACCGAAAAGAAAATTAGTTTTCGTCAGTTCGGCTATGCGCGTTCTCCATTATCAATAGGAAAGACAATGGATGATACGTACGGAACTAAGTCGCGGGTTTCCTCGTGATATTTTTTCTTGATCTCTGGAACGCTAAAGAGCCTGTTCCCGCCTCCGCGTTTCCTGTGCCCATGGCCTTACTTTCTTGCTGTTCTAAAGCAGGTGTCTCTTAAAACTGTTATTTACCACCTGCTTGTTTACCATATTCATCAATCTTCTTATCACGCGAGAATTAAACGACTAATTAAGAACACTAATTTCCATTTTCTCATAAAGCATCAACTCCTTGTACAACTGAGCCATAAAAAAACATCAGATAGCCTTAAAAAATTGAAAATGTTGCTGCATCCTTATTTGATACATGGATCACTGACAGCGCTACTTACTACGTATGCGGTAGAGGCCAATTTTTGTGATGGAGTCACTAGGCCGCACGAAAGCCTCTTTAATTGATTCCTAACATCTTTGAAAAGCCTGGACCAACAGATAAACGATCGCTTAGGTATGGTATTGAAGGAACTGTAGTAGTTAGTTCCTTTTATTTTTCCTATCCAGAGGATAAGGATTTCCTATCCTCTATAATTATATTTCTAAAATCTTAATTTTCTTATACAACTGAGCAAACAATCTCACGGTCCACGTTGTATGTGGTAAGTGGTTACGGTTCTTCACAACACTTCACTTCAATCCGTATGAGTATAGTAGTTTTTTAGTTATAAGCAGGTGGATCTGCGAGAAAAGGATTATTAAAGTTCTGTTATTACTAATTTAGATGATATTCAGCGTATAAATATATCTTACGCTTATTTTCCTACACGCTAAAGCGTTGACTCAGAGAGTTCTCAGAGGAGATATATCATTTATCAGGTATATCATCTAAGTTAGTCATTACAGAACCTTAAAAACATTTTCCAGTTATCTAGTCATCCTAATACAAGCTATGTTTAGTTTGGGAGTAGTTGATGTTGTGTGAATTGTCCACTATATTTACTTATTCATTTGTCACAGATCCACCGGCATGAGACGGAAAACCCGTATACTCGTACGGGTTTAAGTGAAATAATGTGAAGAACAGTGAGTAGTAGTGTACAAACACTACTGAGTTTAGGTTCTAAGAGCACCGAAGCAAGTAAAATTGTTAGGCGAATAAACAAAATAACTTATGCCTGGACGAAAGTTATTTTGTCTATTCGACCAGCAATTTCAGAGTGGCGCGTGTTGATTCAAAACGTCTCTAGTGAATCCCATCCATACCACAGAACCCCCGAAGCAGAAGATACGTGAAAATAGGTGTCATGACGCCTTCCCAGAACACAAATTGAATTTACGATCGAACCAAAACTTGTAATTGGTTTTTCGGAAATCAGTTTATAAATTACACCTCGCGAACCGTAATTCGACATTATCGAGGCAGACATAATTTTAAGTTTACGGTGCACCAAACTTAGGTTACTTGTAAAACCAGCAGCCATGAGAGGATCCACAAAAACCTGACTACACATTAGTGAGGCTGGCAGAATAAGTACAGTTCCTGCACTTGAAACCCCGATGCTTATACAGGAAATTCGAAACCACAAATCACATGAAAAAATAAACAAGACAATTATAGAAATTTATGGTTCATAACTTCATTTTTTTATACAAAAAGCAAACAAACTTACGGGCTATCTACGACGCTTGCAATGCCAGTAGGTATCACACGCATGTTTCCGGCCCTAGACATAAGATCTTTGGTCTGTGTTGGCCCAGTAATGTCACTTGCTTTAGTGCCCTTCGAACGTAAACACAGTAATGCTTGCATACTACTGCTTAGAGACAGAATAACTACCACTGTGCTGGTACCCACCGAGACGGGCTCTTTATTTTATTTTATTTGTATTTGGCACTCTTGTTGTAGAGTGCCAGCAGGTAATAAGTGTAAGTTTTAAGCGGGGTTTAAGGCATGTATTTCAATAAAAAACATGGGGTTTCTTGACAACATTTCAATTAGGAATTTGGCTTCAGTGGTTTGATTTTCCACTTTCGCCAATACTTACCCATTATAACCGTTCATACACCTCAGGAAAACTATAAAATAAGTTACATAATGCCATTTAAATTTATGTACAATCTGAGACGCAGAAGGGTTCCATTCCCGCGGGACAAATGTTTGTATAATCTGCAAGTATTTGTCTCGGGTCTGGGTTTCTATGTATAAAATGTATTTACAAAAAAAAGTATATAAGTAGTGTAACACAAGCTCTGCTTACTTTGGGGCCTGATAATGCTGTGTGAAATGTTCGGTATTATTTATTTATCAAGCAATAAAATATTTAGACAACCCTTTACCGCGATCTTCAACTTATAATAGTGAAAACAAGCACCGAAAACGAAATCGACCTTACAAATCAAAAGACCATCTCGTTTCCGAAAATCCATTGAAAACTGGATCTGGTCCCCTCCAAATTGAATTGAATGGAAAATTATTCACAATATTAACTGCACTTAATGCAACCCGCAACCGTTTCGGGGAAGTGTTCCAACCAGATCACCCGCTTAAAATTTTATTACCTCCGCCAATTTTTTGCGACGTGAATACTTTTTTTGCGACGCGAATACTTCTGTATACATACTGTGCAATATGTGTACACAATGTGTATACAAAATATAACACTGCGTGACCTAAGAGCTGGTTCCTATCTGGCTCATTAGCATTGCCATTCAACGTGGCAATGCCGCCAGTGTCTTAGGAACGCTGCCTTCTGGCAGTGATCTGGATCAATTGAGCTATCTATTGATCGTTTTAATTACCGTTTAAAATTATCAATAGATAGTTCAACTGTTTCTAGCTTATACTATACTAGCTTATTTAGTGTGGCCAAAAGTATGCATCTTACAAATTGATTGTAGTTTTCTGTTAACTATTTTGTTACAAATTACATGGACTTTGTCTGAAAAGAATATTTTTTCTTTCGTTATGGTTACAATAAAATTAAAATTAAGATTAAAACAGCAAATCTAAATGAGTGTTGGATGTTTTAAAATAAATATGATGTAGTTATCGTTGATATATTAGTTATTCCATTTATTTTTATTAATAAATAATAGGAATTTGTTAATTAATTAGAATAATTAAGAAATTCCGTAACTCTTTGTTTATTTTCAAAATCATAAACATACAAGGTACATAATACGGAGTACACGTCGTTTTCACGTGAAAATCCTCATCTGCACAGCCTGCCCGATATATTTACCGTTTACACGGTGATTAGTGGTCCACAGAGGCCCATACTGTCCTTTTTTGGAGTAAATACGATTAATGTGGCCAGGGTGTGTTATTAATGAAGAATTTTTATGGCCCAGTTGGTCACTAGAATGGCCCGAGGCGCTTCCGTGTCTTCTCTGTAACAGAGTTATAATTTAAATGCAGTACCTCTGTGTTTGAACATAGGCACGTAATCACATTATGTTGATTAGGGCATGTAGTAGAAATATTAGGTACCAGTAATTTATTGGGAATTATAATATAAAATTTCGGCTGGCAGAGAACAAATGAATATAAATTTTAAAGAAGTGCCATTGTTGTTTTTATATTTACATTGCTGACTAAATGACCCGGTGAACTTCGTACCACCCACAATTTATTTGATTATACACCCAGTATAGAGGACAATAAAAAAAACTCAAATTGATCAAAACATTTTCGAGTTTTTCGAGACTAATGCACAGCAATTGATTTTTATATAAATATATAGACAAGGGTCGTTCGATCACCCCTTGAATTATAATAGAAATAGTTACTAAAAAATGAAAATTTTTAGGTATATAATTCTTATATAAAAATAAATGTTGTTATTACTTTGATAAATTCCCATGTTAAAATTGAAGATTGTTTTGTTATTTGCATTACGATTCAGCTATAATTTCGTTTTTTTTTCTGACCCCTGATAGTTTAGTAGAATAGACCAATCTATAGCTACCTTAATATGCCTCTAAGTAAAAGCTATTAAGAGCCGGTAGCTAAAATATCTGAGGTTTCAGTTTCGTAGAAAAGATCAATCCTTAAGGTTTATTAATTTATTATTTATTATATTTTAAAACGTATAATGTTGAATGGACGTGATTGTTTTGCCTGACCTACAATATATTAAATGAAACATTGAAAATACAATTTAAATTAAATAGAATGGCTTCATAGTTTAAAAAATACTCACAGTATACAACTTTGTCAAATATTATAAGCAATAAAACAAGACTGGCCTGTTAGCTTTCTTACTTTCTGCGCTGCTGTTGAGGGCTTGATTCCCTTCCCAGGACAAACATTTGTGTGATGAACACGTTTCTTTTGTTCTTTTATAGTATTTTATGTATCTATTTATTTAAAAATATATATGTATTCTATCAGTAATATTGTCTCCATAAAGCTATGTTTATTTTGGAGCTAAATATTGTAATGTATGTGAATTATTAATATTTTTTTTATTCATTATGATTGCAACGTCTTTATTATTATTATTATTTAAATATATGTAAATAATATTTACTGTGACAACAATGATTATAAACTTAGAGACATGTATTAGACATTTAATAATAGCATCGACATGGGAACAAGCCAGCAAATCAACGTGGCAAAGCCGCCAGTGTCTTGGAGACGCTGATCTCTAGCGGTGATGTAGATCAGTTGAGCTATCTTCAGATCGTTTTAAACGGTTCTTAAATAGTTTGTTTGAATGTTTGACGTTTTTTTCACTGTTAGTATATTATTTTGTAAATAAATGTATTGCTTTGTTAAATATTAAATTGAACAAAGGTTAAAAGAAACCGTAAAAAGTAGATAACAATACCGTAGCCGTATTTCGTTTCGCCGTTTTTCGTCATATATCGTAGTCGTATTGAGAAACGTGAACAATATATCAAAATGATCACAAGTGTACAAATTTATAGTGTAAACGCCGCTTTCTGGTAATCTGAATCAGGACACGATGTACAGGCTCCTTAAGATAAAGTTATCCATAAGGAGAACAAGTAACTACTAAAACTATGAACTTGAATATTTTAAAACAATGTAACTCTTGAGAAGGTATATAAATATCATTGCCGGATACTTCACATAGCATCATCCAGCCCAAAAGTAAGCACAGCTTGTGTTATGGGTACTACATGACTGATATACTTATATACTTATGTATATACATACATATTATACAGAGAAACATCCAGACCCCAGACAAATATTTGCAGATCATACCACTTTCTGCGTCTCAGCTGGGATACAGAGATCGTCGAAAGTTCTTTCAAGCTTTCAAAGAGTTAATTTAAGTAAAGTCTGCTCGCTATGAGAGCTCGAGTATGCGCAGCGTGTATAAACTAAGAGTTCTTCTTCTTCTTCGTTACTGGCATGTGTCGTTATGACAATTTTGCCAATGTTAAGTGTTTATATTGTTTATAGTATGTTGTCACCAAGTCGTATTTTGTCGATCGTCATTTGTTATTTTATATAATTGATGCCTTTCATATAAATGACTATACGGATTATTTTTGATCGGATCACAAAGAAATACAATGTTTTTATTCCAATTATTCACACCCGAGTAAATAACTCTTAGCTATATATTAATACTTGAAGCAAAAACTTTGTACCCCTTTTTACGAAAATTGCGTAGACGGAGGAGTATGAAATTTTGCACACTTATAGTTTATATAGAGAAGAAGTGCAGAATGCTCTTATTTTTTTAAACTATGCAAAAAAATACATTAATTATTAATTATTTATGGTCGGATTTCGACCAGTGGGCGATCACTAGTTTAAATAAAAACACCAAAATTACTAATATAACTGGAAATAACTTGAAAAAAAATAAATAATTATTAGAACTCAATGTTCAATTCGCTAGACGCCTAAAAATAATCTAGATAGGAGTTATCCCTCGCAATAATAGATATATATGACATTTGGGTGAAAGGAACTAAAAATACATTTCTAAAGAAAGAAGATTTCGTAAGAAACTTGAGAAAGAAGTTTCGTATTGCGGGAGGTGGTTTGATAATCGCCACGTTCGGTTCGCCACGGGGGGTGGCATTTATGTCAAAAAGCCAAGGTACGAATCCATTGCTCTACTTGGAACAACTTTATGTTATTTAAATATATAAATTACATATAAATCAGTTGAGCTATCGAAGCACCGTTTAAAACAATCTATAGATAGCTCTGATCCAGATCAAACACTGGCGGTATTGTCACGTTGAATGCCAATGATAATACGCTGGGCCAGATAAGACAGCTTGGGTCACGCAATGTTTCTACCAGAGGCAGCGGGAAATACTATTGAAAACGTGATATGGTCCTCAAGGGCCTTTCTTACACGGTACTCTTCCCTCCACAATGCGTTATGTGTCACTAAGATTTCCAAATTCAAAGTCTTTGTTTCACAATGTCAGTGGTCAAACCCTGGAATCGTGAGTCCATTCTGATTTGTGAGCTACTGCATCGCAATTATTACAAATTAACACTTTGAGATGTTATTTAAAATCGTAAATAACACGAAAATAATACGATTTAAATGTCTAAAGCTATCGATCGGTTCGTGTAAATTACTTTCCAATTGAATTAGGGTTCTGTTAGTGCATATGAAAAACGGTACAAACCAACCCGTTATAATCGTAGGCACGATTCAATAATAATTTAGATTTTTGGTCAAGGACTTATTATTAAAGGTAAAAAATTACATTTTGATATGTTACAAAAAAATATGTCTGTTGACATACCGATTTCGATATATCGGAACGATAATGTCGAACGAATTCAATAGAATTGATGGTTTCGTTGCCAATATAAATATTCGTATCGTCTGTTGTAGACGGTTACGACATCGAATGTCAATAGTAATGTCGGTCGATCCATCGTTTAAAATGAAACGAAACGATGTAACTAAGGGTAGGGTTTGCACGATTATTGTCCCGATATATTGTTTATCGCCTTACTCTATGATTAGACTAACGATACATGAAATAACATTAATCCATCATGTTCCAAGAAAGAAATTAGTTTAATTAATATATATAAACTAGAGGTTGCGTGGTGCGCGAGCTGTATACAGCTCGCGGGTTTAACCCCTAAAAACCTACAACCCCTAAAAATCCCTACAACCCCTAAAAACCCCTACAAACCCTAAAAACCCCTAGAACCCCTAAAAACCCCTACAAACCCCAACAACCCCTAAAAACCCCTAAAAACCCCTACAACCCCTAAAAACCCCTACAAACCCCTACAACCCCTAAAAACCCCTAAAAACCCCTACAACCTCTAAAAACCCCTAAAAACCCCTACAACCCCTAAAAACCCCTACAAACACCTACAACCCCTAAAAACCCCTAAAAACCCCTACAACCCCTAAAAACCCCTACAACCCCTAAAAATCCCTACAACCCCTAAAAACCCCTACAACCCCTAAAAAATCCTACAAATCCCTACAACCCCTAAAACCCCTACAACCCCTAAAAACCCCTACAAACCCCTATAACCCCTAAAAACTCCTACAACCCCTAAAAACCCCTACAAACCCCTAAAACCCCTAAAAAACCCTAAAAACCCCTACAAACCCCTACAACCCCTAAAAACCCTAAAACACCCAACAACCCTAAAAACTCCTATAACCCCTAAAAACCCCTACAACCACTACAAACTCCTACAACCCCTAAAAACCCCTAAAAACCCCTACAACCTCTAAAAACCCCTAAAACCCCTAAAAACCCCTACAACCCCTAAAAACCCCTACAAACCCCTACAACCCCTAAAACCCTAAAAACACCAACAACCCCTAAAAACTCCTATAACCCCTAAAAACCCCTACAACCACTACAAACCCCTACAACCCCTATAACCCCTACAAACCCCTATAACCCCTAAAAACTCCTACAACCCCTAAAAACCCCTACAAACCCCTATAACCCCTAAAAACTCCTACAACCCCTAAAAACCCCTAAAAACCCCTACAACCCCTAAAAACCCCTACAACCCCTAAAAACCCCCACAACCCCTAAAAACCCCTACAAATCCCTACAACCCCTAAAAACCCCTAAAAACCCCTACAAACCCCTACAACCCCTAAAAACCCCTAAAAACCCTAAACACCCCTAAAACTCCCTAAAACCCCTTAAAACCCCAAAAAACCCCTACAACCCCTAAAAACCCTACAACCCCTAAAAATCCTTACAACCCCTAAAAACCCCTACAACCCCTAAAAAATCCTACAAATCCCTACAACCCCTAAAAACCCTACATCCCCTAAAAACCCCTACAAACCCCTATAACCCCTAAAAACTCCTACAACCCCTAAAAACCCCTACAAACCCCTACAACCCCTAAAAAACCCTAAAAACACCAACAACCCCTAAAAACTCCTATAACCCCTAAAAACCCCTACAACCCCTAAAAACCCCACAACCCCTAAAAACCCCTACAAATCCCTACAACCCCTAAAAACCCCTAAAAACCCCTACAAACCCCTAAAAACCCTAACACCCCTAAAACTCCCTAAAACCCCTTAAAACCCCAAAAAACCCCTACAACCCCTAAAAACCCCTACAACCCCTAAAAATCCTTACAACCCCTAAAAACCCTACAACCCCTAAAAAATCCTACAAATCCCTACAACCCCTAAAAACCCCTACATCCCCTAAAAACCCCTACAAACCCCTATAACCCCTAAAAACTCCTACAACCCCTAAAAACCCCTACAAACCCCTACAACCCCTAAAAAACCCTAAAAACCCCTACAAACCCCTACAACCCCTAAAAAACCCTAAAAACACCAACAACCCCTAAAAACTCCTATAACCCCTAAAAACCCCTACAACCACTACAAACTCCTACAACCCCTAAAAACCCCTACAAACCCCTATAACCCCTAAAAACTCCTACACCCCTAAAAACCCCTACAAACCCCTACAACCCCTAAAAAACCCTAAAAACCCCTACAAACCCCTACAACCCCTAAAAAACCTTAAAACACCAACAACCCCTAAAAACTCCTATAACCCCTACAACCCCTAAAAACCCCTACAAACCCCTACAACCCCTAAAAAACCCTAAAAACACCAACAACCCCTAAAAACTCCTATAACCCCTAAAAACCCCTACAACCCCTAAAAACCCCCACAACCCCTAAAAACCCCTACAAATCCCTACAACCCCTAAAAACCCCTAAAAACCCCTACAAACCCCTAAAAACCCTAAACACCCCTAAAACTCCCTAAAACCCCTTAAAACCCCAAAAAACCCCTACAACCCCTAAAAACCCCTACAACCCCTAAAAACCCCTACAACCCCTAAAAACCCCTACAAACCACTATAACCCCTAAAAACCCCTACAACCCCTAAAAACCCCTACAACCCCTAAAAACCCCTACAAACCCCTACAACACCTAAAAATCCCTACAACCCCTAAAAACCCCTACAACCCCTAAAAACCCCTAAAAACCCCTACAACCCCTAAAAACCCCTACAACCCCTAAAAGCCCCTACAACCCCTAAAAACCCCTACAAACCCCTACAACACCTAAAAACCCCTACAACCCCTAAAAACCCCTACAACCCTTAAAAACCCCTACAACCCCTAAAAACCCCTACAAACCCTACAACCCCTAAAAACCCCTACAACCCTTAAAAACCCCTACAACCCCTAAAAACCCCTACAACCCCTAAAAACCCCTACAAACCCCTACAACCCCTAAAAACCCCTACAAACCCTTACAACCCCTAAAAACCCCTACAAACCCCTACAACCCCTACAACCCCTAAAAACCCCTACAAACCCCTACAACACTTAAAACCCCTACAACCCCTAAAAACCCCTACAAACCCCTACAACCCCTAAAAACCCCTAAAACCCTTACAACCCTTAAAAACCCCTACAACCCCTAAAAACCCCTACAACCCCTAAAAACCCCTACAAACCCCTACAACCCCTAAAAACCCCTACAAACCCCTACAACCCCTAAAAACCCCTACAAACCCCTACAACCCCTACAACCCCTAAAAACCCTACAACCCCTAAAAACCCCTACAAACCCCTAAAAACCCCTACAACCCCTAAAAACCCCTACAAACCCCTACAACACCTAAAAACCCCTACAACCCCTAAAAACCCCTACAACCCTTAAAAACCCCTACAACCCCTAAAAACCCTACAAACCCCTACAACCCCTAAAAACCCCTAAAAACCCCTACAACCCTTAAAAACCCCTACAACCCCTAAAAACCCCTACAACCCCTAAAAACCCCTACAAACCCCTACAACCCCTAAAAACCCCTACAAACCCCTACAACCCCTACAACCCCTTAAAACCCCTACAAACCCCTACAACACTTAAAAACCCCTACAACCCCTAAAAACCCCTAAAAATCCCTACAACCCCTAAAAACCCCTAAAACCCCTAAAAACTCCTACAACCCCTAAAAACCCCTACAAACCCCTACAACCCCTAAAAACCCCTACAACCCCTAAAAACCCCTACAAACCCTTTAAAACCCCTACAACCCCTAAAAAATCCTACAAACCCCTACAACCCCTAAAAACCCCTACAACCCCTAAAAATCCCTACAACCCCTAATAACCCCTACAACCAATAAAAATCCTACAAACCCCTACAACCCCTAAAAACCCCTAAAAACCCCTACAAACCCCTTCAACCCCTAAAAACTCCTAAAAACCCCTACAACCTTTTAAAACCCTTACAACCCCTAAAAATCCTACATACCCCTACAAACCCCTACAACCCCTAAAAACCCCTAATAACCCCTACAAACCCTAAACCCCTACAAACCCTAAAAACCCCTATGGATGGGGGGAGGGTGCAGTTTATAAAACCTTTGTACATTTTGAAGTACCATTTACAAATGCTTATACAAATCATAAAAAAAACACTAAAATTCCTTACAACCCAAGGTCAAGTTTGCTATATCTATCTAGCACCGTTTAGAAGTTATAAAGGTTTAAAGTTTTTTATTTCTGAATCGGATAATGGAGAGGGTCTTGAGCAACATTTGTTCGAGCACGAACCCTCTCAGACTTGTTGTTTCCGAGATAACGAGAGAGGGGGGAAAAGGGGGCAAGGACGGGGGTGGGAAAAACATATTTTTTCAACTCTACGAAGCATCCTCATACGATCCTATCAAAACGATTCTACAAAAATTTTAATTACAACATGATGCCTTCTTGCTATACCTAAAAAGGGCAGGGGGGGTGGGGGGTGGGGGGAATGGGGGGAGGGTGCAGTTTATAAAACCTTTGTACATTTTGAAGTACCATTTACAAAGGCTTATACAAATCCTAAAAAAAAACACTAAAATTCCTTACAACCCAAGGTAAAGTTTGCTATGTCTATCTAGCACCGTTAAGAAGTTATGTGGGTTCAAAGTTTTTTATTTCTGAATCGGATAATAAAGATGGTCTTGAGCAACATTTGTTCGAGCACCAACCCTCTCCGACTTGTAGTTTCCGAGATAATGTGGGGGGAGTCAAAAAGGGGGGCAATAAGGGGGTGTCACACAACTTTTTTCAACTCTTCCGAGCATCCTCTATACGATTCCACTAAAGTTTTAATTCCAACATGACGCCTTCTGGGTATACCTTAGAGGGGGGTGAGAAAAACGGGGGAGGGGGGGAGTTTTTAAAAATTGTGTCTTAATCTTAGGAGCATCCTCTATACGATCCTACTAAAATTTCAATTCCAACATGACGCTTTCTGGGTATACCTCAAAGGGGGGTGAGGAAAATGGGGGGAAGGGGGGAATTCTAAAATCGTTTCTGAATCTTTCAAGCATCCTTTATACGATCCCACTAAAATTTAAATTCCAACATGACGCCTTCTGGGTATACCTTAAAGGGGGGTGAGAAATATGGGGGGAGGGGGGGAGTTGAAATATTGTTTTTTAATCCTTGGGACATCCTCTATAAGATTCTACAAAAATTTCAATTCCATCATGACGCCTTCCGGGTACACCTTAAAAGGGGGGGAGAAAATGGGGAGAGGGGGGGAGTATAATTTTTTTTTTTATTTCTTAAAGCACCATGTATACAAATCCTCAAAAAAACACTAAAATTCCTTACAACCCAAGGTAAAGTTTGCTATGTCTATCTTGCACCGTTTAGAAGTTATGGCAGTTTAAAAAAAATTATTTCTGAATCGGATAATGAAGTAGTTCTTGAGCAACATTTGATAGAGCACCATCCCTCTTCGACTTGTAGTTTCCGAGATAAGTGGAGAGAGAGAGAGAGGGGGCAGAGGAGGCAAGGACGGGGGGTCGGGTAACACATTTTTTTAACTCTACGAAGCTATACGATCCCATCGAAGTGTACAACCCTACATGATGTCATCAAGTCTGCGAGATTTTGTATGGGAGTGCACACTTTTGTATGGGACAAATTTTTTTTTAGACGCCTTCTGGGTATACCTTGAAGGGGGGTGAGAAAAATGGGGGAGGGGGGGAGTTTTAAAATCGTTTCTTAATCCTTGAAGCATCCTCTAAACGATCCCACTAAAATTTAAATTCCAACTTGACGCCTTCTGGGTATACCTTGAAGGGGGGTGAGAAAAATGGGGGGAGAGGGGGGAGTTTTAAAATCGTTTCTGAATCCTTGGATCATCTACTCTACGATCCCACTAAAATTTCAATTCCAACATGACGCCTTCTCGGTACACCTTAAAAAGGGGGTAGTAAAATGGGGGGAGGGGGGGAGTTAAAAAAATTTTTGTATTTCTAAAAGCACCATCTATACAAATCCCTAAAAAAAAACACACCACGTCGGGAAGAATCCGATGTTGATTCGTGGGAGGGGCAGTTGGAGGGGGAAAAGGGGCACTTTAAGATTTTTCCCCCACTCGAATAAACCCCTTTTATAGTTTTCCATGAAAAAAAACACACCTCCCCCTCCACCATCTGGGAGAACAACTATGTCAATGAGTGAGTCAGTCAGTGGTAATTAAGCTATATATAGTATAACTGGGGGCAAAGGGGGCAAAGACGGGGGTGGGTAAAACTAATTTTTTCAACTCTACGAAGCATCCTCTATACAATCCTACCAAAACGGTTCCACTAAAATTTCAATTCCAACATGATGCCTTCTGGGTATACCTAAAAAGGGGGGGGGGGGGAATGAGGGGAGGGTGCAGTTTAAAAAAACTTTTGTACATTTTGAAGCACCATATACAAATCCTTATACAAATCCTCAAAAAAAAAATACTTAAATTCCTTACAACCCAAGGTCAAGTTTGCTATGTCTATCTAGCACCGTTTAGAAGTTATGAGGCTTTAAAGTTTTTTTTTCTGAATTGGATAAAGAAGAAGGTCCTGAGCAACATTTGTTCCAGCACCATCCCTCTCAGACTTGTAGTTTCCGAGATAATGAGAGAGGGGGGAAAAGGGGGCAAGGACGGGGGTGGGTAAAACACATTTTTTCAACTCTACGAAGCATCCTCTATACGATTCTACCAAAACGATTCCACTAAAATTTCAATTCCTATTCAATTCATGATGCCTTCTGGGTATACCTAAAGAGGAGGGGGGGGAGAAATGGGGGGAGGGGGGAGTTTAAAATAACTTTTGTATGTCTTGAAGCACCATATACATATCCTTATACAAATTCTCAAAAAAAACACTAAAATTCCTTGCAACCCAAGGTCAAGTTTGCTATCTAGCACCGTTTAGAAGTTATGAGGGTTTATAGTTTTTTATTTCTGAATCGGATAATGAAGAGGGTCTTGAGCAACATTTGTTCGAGCGCCATCCCTCTCAGACTTGTAGTTTCCGAGATATTAAAAGAGTTTACAAAGAAGATACAGGTGCTTTAAGATTTTGTATGGGAATGCACATTTTTGTATGGGACAATATTTTTTTTGTATGGCGGCCATCTTTTTTTTTTATGGATTCGGATATTGAAAAGGGTCTTGAGCAACATTAGTTTGAGCACCAACCCTCTACGACTTGTAGTTTCTGAGATAATGTGTGGGAGGGGCAGTTGGAGTGGGAAAAGGGGTACTTTAGGATTTTTCCCCCAGTCACCAAAACCCCCTCTACAGCTTTCCATAAAAAAAAATACACCTCCCCCTCCACCATCTGGGAGAACAATGATGTCAATCAGTCAATCAGTGGTAATTAAGCTATATATAGTATAATAACTAGAGGTTGCGTGGTGCGCGAGCTGCATGCAGCTCGCGGGTTTAACCCCTAAAAATCCCTACAACCCCTAAAAACCCCTACAACCCCTAAAAACCCCTACCAACACCTAAAAACCCCTACAACCCCTACAACCCCTAAAAACCCCTACAACCCCTAAAAACCCCTAAAAACCCCTACAACCCCTAAAAACCCCTACAACCCCTAAAAACCCCTACAAACCACTATAACCCCTAAAAACCCCTACAACCCCTAAAAACCCCTACAACCCCTAAAAACCCCTACAAACCCCTACAACACCTAAAAATCCCTACAACCCCTAAAAACCCCTACAAACCACTACAACCCCTAAAAACCCCTACAACCCCTAAAAACCCCTACAACCACTAAAAGCCCCTACAACCCCTAAAAACCCCTACAAACCCCTACAACACCTAAAAACCCCTACAACCCCTAAAAACCCCTACAACCCTTAAAAACCCCTACAACCCCTAAAAACCCCTACAAACCCCTACAACCCCTAAAAACCCCTACAACCCTTAAAAACCCCTACAACCCCTAAAAACCCCTACAACCCCTAAAAACCCCTACAAACCCCTACAACCCCTAAAAACCCCTACAAACCCTTACAACCCCTAAAAACCCCTACAAACCCCTACAACCCCTACAACCCCTAAAAACCCCTACAAACCCCTACAACACTTAAAAACCCCTACAACCCCTAAAAACCCCTACAAACCCCTACAACCCCTAAAAACCCCTAAAAACCCTTACAACCCTTAAAAACCCCTACAACCCCTAAAAACCCCTACAACCCCTAAAAACCCCTACAAACCCCTACAACCCCTAAAAACCCCTACAAACCCCTACAACCCCTAAAAACCCCTACAAACCCCTACAACCCCTACAACCCCTAAAAACCCCTACAACCCCTAAAAACCCCTACAAACCCCTAAAAACCCCTACAACCCCTAAAAACCCCTACAAACCCCTACAACACCTAAAAACCCCTACAACCCCTAAAAACCCCTACAACCCTTAAAAACCCCTACAACCCCTAAAAACCCCTACAAACCCCTACAACCCCTAAAAACCCCTAAAAACCCCTACAACCCTTAAAAACCCCTACAACCCCTAAAAACCCCTACAACCCCTAAAAACCCCTACAAACCCCTACAACCCCTAAAAACCCCTACAAACCCCTACAACCCCTAAAAACCCCTACAAACCCCTACAACCCCTACAACCCCTTAAAACCCCTACAAACCCCTACAACACTTAAAAACCCCTACAACCCCTAAAAACCCCTAAAAATCCCTACAACCCCTAAAAACCCCTAAAACCCCTAAAAACTCCTACAACCCCTAAAAACCCCTACAAACCCCTACAACCCCTAAAAACCCCTACAACCCCTAAAAACCCCTACAAACCCTTTAAAACCCCTACAACCCCTAAAAAATCCTACAAACCCCTACAACCCCTAAAAACCCCTACAACCCCTAAAAATCCCTACAACCCCTAATAACCCCTACAACCAATAAAAATCCTACAAACCCCTACAACCCCTAAAAACCCCTAAAAACCCCTACAAACCCCTTCAACCCCTAAAAACTCCTAAAAACCCCTACAACCTTTTAAAACCCTTACAACCCCTAAAAATCCTACATACCCCTACAAACCCCTACAACCCCTAAAAACCCCTAATAACCCCTACAAACCCTAAACCCCTACAAACCCTAAAAACCCCTATGGATGGGGGGAGGGTGCAGTTTATAAAACCTTTGTACATTTTGAAGTACCATTTACAAATGCTTATACAAATCATAAAAAAAACACTAAAATTCCTTACAACCCAAGGTCAAGTTTGCTATATCTATCTAGCACCGTTTAGAAGTTATAAAGGTTTAAAGTTTTTTATTTCTGAATCGGATAATGGAGAGGGTCTTGAGCAACATTTGTTCGAGCACGAACCCTCTCAGACTTGTTGTTTCCGAGATAACGAGAGAGGGGGGAAAAGGGGGCAAGGACGGGGGTGGGAAAAACATATTTTTTCAACTCTACGAAGCATCCTCCATACGATCCTATCAAAACGATTCTACAAAAATTTTAATTACAACATGATGCCTTCTTGCTATACCTAAAAAGGGCAGGGGGGGTGGGGGGTGGGGGGGAATGGGGGGAGGGTGCAGTTTATAAAACCTTTGTACATTTTGAAGTACCATTTACAAAGGCTTATACAAATCCTAAAAAAAAACACTAAAATTCCTTACAACCCAAGGTAAAGTTTGCTATGTCTATCTAGCACCGTTAAGAAGTTATGTGGGTTCAAAGTTTTTTATTTCTGAATCGGATAATAAAAATAAAGATGGTCTTGAGCAACATTTGTTCGAGCACCAACCCTCTCCGACTTGTAGTTTCCGAGATAATGTGGGGGGAGTCAAAAAGGGGGGCAATAAGGGGGTGTCACACAACTTTTTTCAACTCTTCCGAGCATCCTCTATACGATTCCACTAAAGTTTTAATTCCAACATGACGCCTTCTGGGTATACCTTAGAGGGGGGTGAGAAAAACGGGGGGAGGGGGGGAGTTTTTAAAAATTGTTTCTTAATCTTAGGAGCATCCTCTATACGATCCTACTAAAATTTCAATTCCAACATGACGCTTTCTGGGTATACCTCAAAGGGGGGTGAGAAAAATGGGGGGAAGGGGGGGAATTCTAAAATCGTTTCTGAATCTTTCAAGCATCCTTTATACGATCCCACTAAAATTTAAATTCCAACATGACGCCTTCTGGGTATACCTTAAAGGGGGGTGAGAAATATGGGGGGAGGGGGGGAGTTGAAATATTGTTTTTTAATCCTTGGGACATCCTCTATAAGATTCTACAAAAATTTCAATTCCATCATGACGCCTTCCGGGTACACCTTAAAAGGGGGGGAGAAAATGGGGAGAGGGGGGGAGTATAATTTTTTTTTTTATTTCTTAAAGCACCATGTATACAAATCCTCAAAAAAAACACTAAAATTCCTTACAACCCAAGGTAAAGTTTGCTATGTCTATCTTGCACCGTTTAGAAGTTATGGCAGTTTAAAAAAAATTATTTCTGAATCGGATAATGAAGTAGTTCTTGAGCAACATTTGATAGAGCACCATCTCTCTTCGACTTGTAGTTTCCGAGATAAGTGGAGAGAGAGAGAGAGGGGGCAGAGGAGGCAAGGACGGGGGGTCGGGTAACACATTTTTTTTCAACTCTACGAAGCTATACGATCCCACCGAAGTGTACAACCCTACATGATGTCATCAAGTCTGCGAGATTTTGTATGGGAGTGCACACTTTTGTATGGGACAAATTTTTTTTTCTATGGCGGCCATGTTTTTTTTTATAGATTCGAATATTGAAAAGGGTCTTGAGCAACATTAGTTTGAGCACCAACCCTCTCCGAGTTGTAGTTTCCGAAATAATGTGGAGAGGTCAAAAAGGGGGGCAAAGAGGGGAGGTCACACAACTTTTTTCAATTCTTCCGAGCATCCTCTATACGATCCCACCAAAATTTCAATTCAAACTTGACGCCTTCTGGGTATACCTTGAAGGGGGGTGAGAAAAATGGGGGGAGGGGGGGAGTTTTAAAATCGTTTCTTAATCCTTAAAGCATCCTCTAAACGATCCCACTAAAATATAAATTCCAACTTGACGCCTTCTGGGTATACCTTGAAGGGGGGTGAGAAAAATGGGGGGAGAGGGGGGAGTTTTAAAATCGTTTCTGTATCCTTGGATCATCTACTCTACGATCCCACTAAAATTTCAATTCCAACATGACGCCTTCTCGGTACACCTTAAAAAGGGGGTATTAAAATGGGGGGAGGGGGGGAGTTAAAAAAATGTTTGTATTTCTTAAAGCACCATCTATACAAATCCCTAAAAAAAAACACACCTCGTCGGGAAGAATCCGATGTTGATTCGTGGGAGGGGCAGTTGGAGGGGGAAAAGGGGCACTTTAAGATTTTTCCCCCACTCGAATAAACCCCTTTTATAGTTTTCCATGAAAAAAAACACACCTCCCCCTCCACCATCTGGGAGAACAATTATGTCAATGAGTGAGTGAGTGAGTCAGTGGTAGTTAAGCTATATATAGTATAATTTCTATGTACTTGTGTGTTTTACAATAATTACTGTACCTTATTTTTTTTGTAATTAAATATAGTATGGAACCCTTTGGGTGTTAACCCTTTATCTGTTCATACATATTAATCCGTAAATCTCGGCTCGTTACATTCTTGAACGTGTCAATTTGTAAATTTATGAAATATAATTATCACTGTAGGAACGATTACGTGTAATAAATAATTTGAAAATTCAGGTTAAACGTCCGAATAATATTGAGAAGTAGAGTACCTACATACATGATTTAAGTATGTAGTGACTTAAAGAAAATGACTTACTTAATGTTTCATAATTTATATATAATTTATGGGGCGAAATACTTATAATTTGCATAGATTTCGCGTTGAATTTTTACCCTTGTATCATTTTAAAGATAAAATACCGATAAACATAAATAATGTCTTTATTTATTGTAAATTTAAAGGCCAGTAAGACTGTCCAATTTAATGTCACTTTAATATTTTATGAGTCAAAATTGATGCAAAATACTAAATGATACTATTTTATGATATACTAGCAACCCGCCCTGGCTTTGCACTGGTAAATTATACAACAAAATGTTCATGCATCACTCAAATCATCATCCGTTGATGAAAATCCGTTCGGTAGTTTATCAGTTTACCACACAAGCAAAGACCGAAGTACGCGACGGGGTTCAGACAAACTTTTATAATATATACTGATGTGGAAGGTACATATCAAATCAAATCAAAACATTCTTTATTCAATAAAATCTCAAGGACCACTTTGAAGCGTCTTCTTATATGCTAGTGAATCTAGATGCCGGTTCTTCTTGCCGGATTCTTATTGAACTGGGTTCAAGAAGAATCCGGCAACAAACTCGTGTGGTTTTAACATTTTTTGTATGATCCTTGCCAATTTTGTTACGGATGCCAAGTCGAGTTGGAGCAGATTCATCCCAAGCTTTTTTGTCATTAAAATAATTCGATCTTTTATAATAATAAAAGCATTTACTTTGCCCCATAAAAAACTTATTAACTTTAGCGAGCCTAACTGTGGGAACAGCGACTTTATTTCTAGTATTACTATGATTGCATGCATCACATACAATGTTTTGGTAGTCGGTAGTACAATGGGCGGTCTTATCTTATATAATACGTATGTATAATAATAATAAAGCCTTTATTAAACAATCTTATAAAACACATGTTTCTTATATACTTAAATATTTAAAATAGGCACTAGTTTCGGGAAGATTGTCTTGCTACTCAGCATAGGTCCAAAGCTTCCCTAAAGCTTGCTATAAAGTGCGCTCTTGTGTCTTCCTTCTCCATGTGGCGCCTCCATCTCCGACGCTGTCTTCCTGTCTTTATACAAGTGATACTCTCTGTATACAAATAACTAAATAACCACAGTGAAGGTTGAGAGCATTATGGATGCGCCGGTAATGCAAATATTAAGATGTATGTGCGGAGTGACGATGGACAAGATAAGAAATGAGTATATCAGAGGATGTTTGAAAGTAGCGACAGTGACTGAAAATATGAGGAGTAATTGGCTAGCGAAGTATGGACATGTTAGAAGAAACGTTTTGTATAAATATAGCTACTATACTCATTATATGATTTAGTGTTCCCATTTTTACGCATTAGTTATTATCTGTGATATTAAAATAAGGTGTTGATATAGGGAGGGAAGAAAGTCATGTTGTAAAGAAGGGTGATGGATTTGAATGTGGAAGGATTTAGGAGTAGAGATAAGCCAAGAAAAGATGAACTGTGTGAAAGATGATAGTTAGAATGGAGTGACAGAGGAGAGTGAAAGAAAAGAACCATTTAAGCAACAGTATCTGTAAAGCAATCGGTATTTTGGACACAAGTGCTTATTTGCTTCCTACGTTTTGTTTAAGTTCTATAATAAATACATATGCTAAAAGCTACACCAATTTCGGAAACTTTTGAAATAAAATATTTATTGTATCAATAAAACTTTTAGTCTAATCATGTGTGATTTATCATATTCTGGATACATTTTTGGTAGGCGCCTACAATACTCATCTATTTTTACTGTGCACTTATAAATCATCACAAACAAGGCTCGGAAATGAGTTTAAAGTTGAGGATAAACCGGATAAATACAAAAGTCGCGCCTAAGAGTGTACTTTCCTTGAACCCACATACTTTTTTCAGCATCGTGGTTCTTTTACCATCGGTGACTATTACGAGTCAAATTATACCATTCCAAAACTATGAAAACAGTGAACATTGTTTTATAGTTTGTAATAACAAAAAAAATATTTTCATGAGAGACAATAGCATAAATAAACGGTTTTCAGATTTTCGTTTTTATTTGTGCTGTTACCTTGCTTCTTGCCAAATTTCATGGTTCTAGGCCGACGGCAAGTGCCACTTAAATTTTGATTTACTGACGAGTTTTATATATATGGCATACATGACCGTATTTTTTTAATAAGGTTGATTTAGAAGCATGATATTTAAACACCATCAAGGAACCGCAGAGAGTATTTGATATTAATTTCAGCTTTATACTACTTCGCATTCCGGAGAAAAATAATTTTGACAGATAGACAGACATCATAACATGGTCTAATAAGGGTTTCTCATTTCCTTTTAAAAAACAGAACCCTAAAAATGGTAAAAATAATAAAAAAAAACCATCATTGCTATTTACAAGCGACATTATGCGACTTTTTTCATTGAACTTCATCTGGATCACAGTAAATTCCGTCTTTATTTCCTGCGAAATTAGTCTTTCCATCTTTATGTTATTGCTCATAATTGCTTGAAATGGCTGTGTAAATCTAGAGCGATAATCGATCGCAATCTTCTTACGTTTTTATCTGAGTAATTGGTTCGAAGATTTTCCGAAGTGTACAAGTGCATTTTGTTGTAGTTAAAAAAGAATCTAAGATATTTTCTACTATGGTTTTTATGATATTCTTCGAAAAGAAAATGTCCAGTTGAAACGTGAGCAATTATTTGTCAAGATATCTTTAATCAACATTCTAACCTAGAAAAGTAACCAGCCCTTATTAAAAAATATAAAACATCGAGTTATGTTTTCATTCCAAGGGAATCGTCGGAAAGTGGTCCTAAAAATACGTATAATTACTACTCTGGTCTCTCATTATACTTATTAAAAACCAAAATAATTATTATAATTCAAGCTGTTACTAACTTAGTCGATACATATCTAAAGCATACCTTCACGACTGGTCATCTCGTAGCAAACATAAATACGTGTTAACACTGTAGATGTAGTGTGACAGTAGCTCAGTTAATAAATATCTGTACATTCTTGATACATTCTTGATACCGGTCGTTCGTATTTACAAAAAAATTTTTAGTTCAGCATAACAACAGTCATGTTCAATAATACAAAATGCTTATGAAAATAATGTTAAAAAGACATTTGACAATAAGATGACATGTAAAATCATTCTATGGGTTATCTTACTAAAAAAATGTTTTCAAGTAAAATGATAGTAATATTAAAATATTAAGTTTTAATTAATTTAGTTTGTAAACTCATTTAAAATCTTACGATTGCGATCAAATCTATTTTATTAAAGATTCCCTTCATAATGAACGAAATAATATTTCGTCAAGGCCATCAAACTAATAACCTTATTCGTTTCATTATGTATCGTTAAAACAACAAGTTCCACTGCAAATCATACAAAAATGTCAGATGATTGTGGATATATCCATAAATAGATTTGCACATATTTGTCTCGGATCTGGGTATTTTATAAGTCTAAAAATTAATAGTATATCAGTCATGTTGTTCCCAATACACAAGATTTGCTTACTTTAGCAATCATCTCAAACTTGTATTACTGCTAATATTGTACTATGGCAACACACTGCTCTCTAATGAGCTATTGAAACGAAGATAAACGTTATCTAATAACTTCGCTAGGAAATGGGGCAATTTGAGAATTATTTATATTCAATGCACAGTGTCTTGTAATAACGCGGTCGCAATGTTAGGAATCAGTGGCTTCGTTAGTCGATAGTCGGATCGTTATTAATTGTTTAGCTGGAAAATACAGGGATTACTTGCAAAGTTTACTTACGACAATGTTTTTCTACATTATTTTGTATCAAAAATCAGCATGTTCCCACCTTAACTAGACATTGTAATTAGAGATTTACATAATAATATTAATTGTTATTTGTATTAGCATTTTTTTCATACAACCGTAACATTTAATTACAGAAATGTACAGAATAATATACAATAATATAAAATACATGTGAAACAGTTGAGTTATCTAGGGATCGTTTAAAACGATCTATTGATAGCTTAACCAGATCACTGCCTGAGGGACTGTCCAGCATTCCCAAGACACTAGCGGCATTAGCACGTTGTAGCCAGCTCTTGGGTCACGCAATGTTTTACCGTATAAACATTTTGAAACCGCGGTGGGCTCCTGTTCCCCACGGGCCCAGGGTCTCGTCGCCAAAAGGCTCAAATATGTAGGCCTTATTAAAACTGGCATATTTGTGCCTTTTGAGGTCCTCGGCACATTCAGCCGCCGCACCATCTGTAACGGAAGTCCCCGACGGATGAGATGTGGCCAGGGTATCTACGCAAGTAGCACCCCATACCAATGGCCTACCTATATCCCAAGGGACAAGAGTCATACCATTAGTAGATTAAAAAGTAGATACTTTATCTGGTGGTAGGACTCTACAGCAATCCATATCCATATTAACCCTTAGCTCGTAAGCGCATTGCTAATTAATCCATTGCTTATTTTTTCGCTTTATTTTAAAGAATATGGAATTAGACATAAGCGCACACACTAGCGGTAAAAACGCGTTGAATATTACCTACTTCAGAATTGCACGGTTTAAACCAAGTGGATTAATTCGCTAGTGCGTACACTTATATTTTTTGTCGGAAACTTTTTATTTCCGTGACAAAAAATAAATCACTCTACGTGATATCTCGTCTCAAAATTCTCTGAACAATAAAACACGTTGAACTAGTTCATACCAAGTGATTCATGGTTATGAAGTCATGAGGAAAACCATGGTGAGATTTCGTTTACCGGAATAATAAAATACATACGTGAGATGGTCTAGACTTTCGAATTTGTGGTTAGAGAATAGGTACCTATTAGTCAGGAGAATACGGATCCTGTTAAATATGAGTAGAATCTTGGGTCATTCCATTATGTATCTTATATTACTTATCCTCACCTCTTATTTTCCAACAGACTCTTCATATTAAGCAAATAAATAATGCCGGACATTTCACACAGCATCACCTGGCCCCAAAGTAAGCAGAACTTGTGTAATGGGTACTACATGACTGATATTACTTAAATACTTTTGTTTTTTTTTTTGTAATACATACAAAATTATACATTGAAACACCCAGACCCGAGACAAATCAGATCAGATCAGCAGATCATACAAACATTTGTCTCGCCGCGGAAATCGAACCCGGAATCTTCTGCGTCTCATTCGTCCTTGGCCCACTGCGCGACAGAGGTCGTCAGAAGATGAGTATTTGCTTTAATTTTTTTTGCTGTATTTTTTAATTACTTCGTTAAAGTCAGTGATAGTAACCCCGCTTTCCAGTACCAAGACCTTGCGTTTCAATACGGTCGTGCGCCAACTGATTCCTGTTTGAAAATCGTATGTGCGCTGTACTAATACTCTCAAACGATGAGTAACCAAATGACCAAGACGAGTTTCTTGCCAGTTCTTCTCGGGCTTGGGTTAGGATAAATTGGCACCTAAATTCACCTTGTATGTAAGACCTTTCTAAATCATCCTTGTGATTGTATTGAATAAAGTATCTTTTGACTTTGATGAAAGAAAACATAGTGAGGAAACCGACATGTTGCAGAACCTAAAAAGTTCCAAGACATGTGCCAAGTGCACGAAAGGAACCTCTGAGACGCACTTTAATCCTTTTACCCCACTAGTTCTAGATCTAGATAAGAAGTATAAGTGGCCAATCCTAGTGACAACTAATAAGCTACAAGACCGTCATAGCGTAACAACTTCGATCATGGTCAACAGCATCGATATTTTTGCATGCTCTAAATGGATGTTTAAAAAGCATATTGTCAATATTCTTACTACCAACTCTAATGTTCAATAATATTTTCTTTCTTATAATTCTTATATATTTTTGTTCTTACTATGTTTACTTACCTAATTCTATCATTGTACAACGATTAACGATACCTAGTTGCTTGAAATGTGTTTCAAGACCTACTATTAGGGATCCGTAGCCAAATGGCAAAAAACGGAACCCTTATGGATTCGTCATGTCTGTCTGTCTGTCCGTCCGTATGTCTCAGCTACTTTTTTCCGAAACTATAAGACCTATACTGTTGAAATTTGGTAAGTAGATGTATTCTGTGAACCTTATTAAGATTTTTACATAAAAATAGAAAAAAACAATAAATTTTGGGGGTTCCCCATACTTAGAATTGAAAATTAAAAAAAAAAAATTTCATCAAACCCATACGTGGGGGTATCTATGGATATGTCTTTAAAAATGATATTGAGGTTTCTAATATCATTTTTTTCTAAACTGAATAGTTTGCGCAAGAGACACTTCCAAAGTGGTAAATCTGTCCCCCCCTGTAACTTCTAAAATAAGAGAATGATAAGTTTTTTTTAATACGTCATATACCGTAAATATCAATAACTTTATTAAAAAAATACTCTATTATTAAATTATCGATCAAAGTTACTTACAACGAACTACAAGAACTTTTATATTATTTTACTTGCTGCTACGGAACCCTTCATGGACGTGTCCGACTCGCACTTGGCCGCTTTTTTTTATAAGAGCCTCTATCGGCCTACTACCACAAAAATTCAATGTTGTTATACCACTACGGTCACCCATCCAGGTACTGAGCGTGCTGGCGTTGCTTAACTTTGTTGATTTGTTAGGGACGAGTAAGTTAGTTATTGCCAAGTCTGCTTCTTCTTCGTCTTGTAATGGCTTTTAAAGTTAATGCTCCCAATGTTTAGCAACACCTGTGGTGTTTTAAGTGGATGAGAAGAGAGCTTGTGTTATGGGTACCACATGACTGATATACCCATTATATATCTACCTTATTTTACTTGCTGCATGAAATGTCTGGCATTATTTATGATTTATTTAGTTACAATGGTATGTGTCATAATTATGTCAATTTTGCTAATTTCAAGTGAATGTATAGTTAGACGTCAAAAAGTCGCATGTCGTTCGTCATTATTATCTTATTTTAGATAAAATGGTAACTTTCATATAAAATAATTATACGGATTATTTTTGCTCAAATCACAAAGAAACACAAAACTTTTATTACAATTATTTAATTGTTTATTTGATTGTTTAAACCCGAAATAAGTTCAGAAGAATAATTAATGTAAGAGTGCAATGTTTGCTTCGCAATACAGACAAAAATAATCTTTCTATAATTCTCAATCGAGTTACTATTTTACTTCTGTCATTAGTCTGTCACGTCGCGTCCTTGTACTGTCAGTGGACTGTCACTGTCATATCCTCGTCATCGCGACTTATCTGTGTCGCATCTTTACCGCGAGTTTTTGCCGGTCTCGTGTCACCGTCATTGTCGGCAAGTGAAAATGATGGCCAGCGATATGACACACGTGTTTCTTTTTGTGAGTTGCTTTTGAGTGATGGTCACCGAGAACAGGTGCAGTGGAAACCTAGGTTTTTGGGAAACTGCGTCCGTAATAAGCAATGAATCAGACGACGTAGTCAAGGAATTTTAATAATTACCAATTCCTCGAAAATTATATGTTATATATTTTGACTAAGATAGTGTAGCAGTTCCTCACATACTAAGGTTTGACGAGTCGTGTTGTTGTTTGTAGGTATTAACGTTTCAACGCTACATGACTTAAAGTACTAATATTATAACAATATTAAGATATTGAAGATGTTTCTTGGTTGACTCTTCTAAGACTTGGCATAGGATGCATCGGCACCTGAATGAACAGCATGTAAGATAATTCAAAATTGTCTTGTTTATTGTCAATGACGTACACATCTTTTTCAATCGTAACTATGGTCTTTATAAAACCCGTCGTCTCTCGTATAATGGCATCTATTTTGATGACAATCTTGCCAATGTCAAGTGTTTTTTTTTATTAAAATACCACCACAAAGTCCTAATCGATTGTAATTTGTCTTTTTTAATCGTCATCACGGAATGGCCGTCTCGAATTTTCTTGAAAATCCTGTCGTACAAATAAAAAAAACGTGTCCGTCTCGAGACGCCCGACATAACTAATCTAACTAGCGCTATGGTTTTAGAATGAGAGAGGAGAAGCCTGTCTACCGCTGCCGTATGCGTGAGAGAAAGGGAAGCCAGACAGACTGGCACCGTGAGGCATTACGTAACCCTACCATAAGAAGTTATCACTTCAAAAACAATATACTTCAAACTGTCTACACTAGTGCAAAGAAGTCACAAACTATTGATTAAAATTTCGTTAAGATGACCTATAATGATACATGGAAACGAGAAAAACTAATTAACTTAGAAGATCTATGTTACTTTGTCAAATGTCAAACGGTTTCCCTCTTTCGTTCTTTTTATAGGGTTCAACCTAGTCAGTCAATCAAAGGAGCACACGTCAAACAAATCGCCCGTCAGCCGTCAAACGAGATTTGAAATTGTAATGCACGTGGGACAGCGGATAGCATCGCAGATATCCATCGCCGCATTACGTATGTGCATCATTTGTCGTCGTCTGTCGCGGCTTGATAATTGGTTATAAATGTATGGATTAGAATGGAATATGTAAGGGTATAGACGATACAGCCATGAGTTCCTAAAAAGGGAAAAGTGAGTGGAGATTGAATATCTTTATTCAAAATATTCAAAATATATTTTACCAGTTGGTAAAAGTAATTGTCTATCTCGCTGGCTGAATATCTGGCACTGTGCTTGTCTATCTAGTACAGTCCGAGATATTCAGCCTCTAAGTAGTAGTGTGCAAGCATGACTGTGTTTAGGATTGAAGGGAACTAGAGCAGGTGACATAACTGGATGAATCTTCCCAATCAGGCACTCTTGGCAGAGTGGTCGTGGTTATGGGTGGGTCCTGATGAATGGCGGCTCTTACTATGTATCTCCATTTGGTTCTATTGGAGACATTGTGGGAGCAGTCAGTCATGGAGGATTTGGTGAGAGTCCACTATGATCATTTTTGTCTTATCCCAATCCCAAATCTAAGGAGCTTTAGAGATGTTCCATATCTTTTTAACATGTTGTTAGAAGAGTGGTGTCATCGGCATACTTTCGATTGATTCAGACTTTCCGACCTCCAAATGTAATACCTTGGTTCCAGCCTTCGAGGACGATTCGCACGATGTAATCTTTGTAGATATTGAAAAGCAATGGCGATAGAATGCATCCCTGTCTAACTCCAGCTGCTGTTTTGAATGAGCTTGAGTCAATTCCGTCCTCGTGAACAGTAGCCGTGCCAACTTCGTTTAGTCTTCTAGATGATCTAGTACACTTATAACTGAAAGAATTTCCCATATTTCCGCTATTTCATAGTGTCTAATGCTTTATAGAAATCTACAAAACATATGAAGAGGGGTTGATTAAATTTCCGAGACTTCTATAAATTTAATTAATTTCATATCATTTGACGTACTATATGAATTAGTTGACTCGATCTTCTTGCTTTGACAAACCTGGCCTGTATGGGTGCTATTTTGCAGGATAAAAAATAATACAGCCGTTTGTTTATCACATGAAGAAGCATTTTGCTTCCATGGGAGATGAGAGAGAACCATTGTTGTTGCACCAGTCTTTCGACCACTCGCCGGTTTTATTCTACAACAGATGGTGTGTATTATGTCTACTCCTGCATCTCCTATGGCCTTTATTATCTCATCCACATCTACAGGTGTGTTGGGCTTCAAGTGATTTATTGTTGCTCTTATTTCGTCCTTCAACAAATCAGATTCCAAGGGCTGAGAACATAGTGTGGGGGACTGTGATGAGTGAGTGTCACAAAAAGCGGTCCACAGCCCATTGGTTTCTGTGACCACTTACCGTCAGGTCATTACGATCGGTCTTCCGATGTTCCCACTAGAAACTAATCTTGAAGACAAGTGTGTCTTAAAAAAACACATGTTCATGACCTATATCATTAATTTTGGTAGAAATCTCCTCAAATCTCCAGTTTTTTACATCTTTGACGATGTAATGGAGGTAGGTAGAGACATTTCCAAACCGCCTTAGGGTATATCTATTGACCGATGAAAGACAACATCAAATTTTTGGTTCAAAGATTCGCCGGTTTCCTCGCAATCATTGATGAAATGTTTGTTATCTAATCACACAATAAAGTCTACGTTATCAACGTACTGTGCGGACAAAGCCGCGGACAGACTCTGCAGGCTAATTTTAATGTAAACCTATTTTGACATTAGATTAGTAAGACCTAGCGAAAAGATACGCACGGTTCTAACCGCATTATTCTGGCGACTATGCTGATGTCATTTTCTACATTCATTTGTTCAGCTTGTGCGTGCGTAGGTATATCTGACTCCTTGTTCTACAGAATAGCGCAAAAAAATTCGCCACATATTTATCCGCAATGCGCTATAGTATATTTTTCGGTAGACACTCGGTAACCTGTGTAAAATCAGCCATACTTGCAATACGATTATAGCAGTCAGAGGTCAGATGCATAACTCTTTGCACCTTTGCGCGCGCATGTTAATAAGGGCAATTATAGACGGTGCTGGTTTCATCTTCTATGGTTAGGCTTGTCGCACACGGACCATGTAGGATTTTTAATCTATTCTATGACAAACTAAAGACATCTACGTAATAATGCCAGACATTACACACATCATCATATAGCTCCAAAGTAAGTAGAGCTTGTGTTAGTGGTTCCACATGTCTGATATACTACTTATATACTTTTTTATTTGTAAATACATACATATTATACATTATATACACCCGGACCTGAGACATATACTTCATATCCATAACTTTTACTCTAAACGGTATATTTAGGAAAATCTCACATATAATGGTAAATATCCCGTTTTGAGTGAAAATTATGATTGTTCAAAACCGTGATAGTTTCAAAAGTTATACTTGCAGATCAAACAAACATTTGTCACGCGGCTAGAATCGAACCCCACTGCCTACGCCACAGAGGTCGTCATAGTCTTTTATGTTATCTATTTCTGTTCAATCATTACGTGGTGATTGAACCATTAACAAACATTAGCACTAACAAATTTCCCATTATGATTATTAAATTTGACAAAAATATAATAAGAAAAAATTAAACAAAAATTTTTGGTTATACAGGTATCAATCACACCAAAAGCTGAAGCGGTTTGAATAAAATTTGGATTTACTACTTTTCAATCATTGTAAAATCGAATAAATTTAAGCGAGCGAAACCAGGGTTAAAACTAGTTATTTTATACGATTGTGCCCTTATGGCCTTTCCACACAGAACTCGACCAGAGCGTTCATAAATAAATCGTCTGCCAATGCTTCCGCGGTTTTATTGATATGCTAAACTGCGATTAATGTTTAATTTAATAATATTGCAACGCTACCTGCTTTTGGTTGCACTGAGCCTTGGAACTTATACATCTGGATCAGTTGAGTTCATCTATAGATCGTTTTAAATATAAAGCTATAAAACTTTTTAGAAACGTATTTTATCATACTGTGTGAATTAAATACCTACATTGTTTTTCTATATAACCATTAGAGAAAGAGAAAAAGAGAAAGAAGAGAAAAATGTTTATTAACCAAAAACGAGAAACTTATTAACTAATACATAGCTTAATATTTAGTTGAGTTACAGGTGTATTTTGCATTTTAGTTAAAATATGTACCGATGATCCCCACACTAGGCTATGCCTGTATCGTGGGGGCCATTCGACGATTACAATGTATGTGTGGTGCAAACTTGTGAATTTATGGAAAATTAGGTTTAAATATATGCGGAAAAGTTAAACTAGAGTATGAGCGTTCATGTGTGTGTGTGAATGTGTGTGTGTGTGTGTGTGATTTTGTGTGTGAGTGTGTGATTTTGTGTGTGAGTGTGTCATTTTGTGTGTGATTAGACAGTCGGTATTATTTATTTGGATAACACAACAATTTCTCGACACTAGTTCATAACTCGGAAGAAGAAGAAGATTGTTAGAATCTAGCCAAGTAGCCCAATGAATAATTTATTTGACTTGGACTTTGAAAAACACATATTTTACTCACGTATTATTTAGTCGATGGAGGCACCGACACTGTTTCGATTCATCTAGACTTCTAGAGAATTAACACTTGGGTGCGAACCATGAACTCGAGTGGCAACGAGAGGATCGCGGATCAAACTCACCCTGATGAAGATTTTCTAGATGAATCGAAACAGTGTCGGTGCCTCCATCAACACAATAATACGTGAGTAAGCCCCGTGTTTTTCAAAATGTATAGTAAGTTTTGAAAGGGAATTTATTTGACTTTGATTTATAAGTTAAACTAGATATGTATCAGAATGTGTCCAATATCACTTTTCTTAGGGTTACACTGTGTTTTTGTGTTCTTTATCAATACATTTTATAAGGATTATCTATTTCTTTATATGTTACAGTACACTAACTCAAACGGCTTTGTTCGTTTACGTCTTCTCACTATGTCTGTGTTGTGCAAGGAATGCGGCATAGAACTTCGACTACCGCACTCGAACAAAGCATACATTAAGAGTAATCTTTTGAAGAAAGCTTATTTTAATATAAATGACTATATTATTGATAATAATGCATGGCCTCATTTCGCTCTGCCCTCAGACAGATAACCGACGCATTTGAAATGTATAAACTCTTTTGTATTAGTATTTCATAGTAAAGTTATAAGATGGATCATGTAAAAAAGCGCTTGGACCAAGACGAGTTTCTTGCTAGTTCTTCTCGGGCTTGGGTTAGGATGAATTAGCACCTAAATTCATCTTGTATGTAAGACGTTTCAAAATGATCCTTATGATTGTATTGAATAAAGTATCTTTTGACTTTGACTTTGAACATAAATTCGTTGATTTTTATCAAGAAAAACACTTTTTCTTCTTATCATCTCACTAGTTATTTAGTCCAGTGTGGTGAAAATGGTTAAAGCACGCCTCAGAGAAAATACTTTCACTGAATATAAAAAAATACAACATTGTACAACATCCTTTATTTGAAGTCGGTTAAAAAGTTTTAATTTCTCGAAATGTCACAAAGCTGTTGGTTTTAGTTTAGTTGGATGACATATTTTTTCCGGCTATTTCGATTTAAAAACCAAACTGCCAAACCGATTATGATACAATTTCTATGGGACCAATTGGAAAGTGTCTTTCACACTAAACTCCTAAACGGCTGGACCGATTTAGATGATTCGACATTGATTCCAACATGGATTAGATTTTCTCGCAGACGCGCGGACAAAATCGCGACACGGGACTGCTGATATTAATATAAAACAGATGGTATTAACAGACAGAAAGTATTAAGATACATATTATACATAGAAACTCACAGAACCAAGACACTTGCAGATCATACAAACATTAAGAACCCGCAACCTTCTGCGTCTCCGGCGTGCCTTGACCCACTGCGCCACAGAGGTCGTATTTTTTTATAATTTTAGCATATACGGTGTATTAAAGAACTGTAAATCAATGTCAATGACAGATATACAGATAGACAGATAGGCAGATAGACAGATAGATAGAAGATAGACAAATATATAGAAGATAGACAAATAGACAGATAGATAGACAGAAAGACAGATAGACAGATAGACAGACAGATAGACAGATAGACAGATAGACATATAGACGGATAGACGGTTAGACGGATAGACGGATTGACAGATAGACAGATAGACATATAGACAGATAGACAGATAGACAGATAGACAGATTGACAGATTGACAGATTGACAGATTGCCAGATTGACAGATTGACAGATTGACAGATTGACAGATTGACAGATTGACAGATTGACAGATTGACAGATTGACAGATTGCCAGATTGACAGATTGCCAGATTGACAGATTGACAGATTGCCAGATTGACAGATTGACAGATTGACAGATTGACAGATTGACAAATAGACAGATAGACAGATAGACAGATAGACAGATAGACAGATAGACAGATAGACAGATAGACAGATAGACAGATAGACAGATATACAGATAGACAGATAGACAGATAGACAGATAGACAGACAGACAGACAGACAGACAGACAGATAAACAGATAGACAGATAGACAGATAGACAGATATACAGATAGACAGATAGACAGATAGACAGATAGACAGATAGACAGACAGATAGACAGATAGACAGATAGACAGATAGACAGATAGACAGATAGACAGATAGACAGATAGACAGATTGACAGATTGACAGACAGAAAACAGGCGGCGGCAGGCAGGCGGCATGCGACGAAACAACAAGAGTTCCTGAGAGTTAGACTTCGGAACCCGAAAATGTAAAGCCGTTTTCACACGTGAACTTAATTGCTAGCAAGAAATGCGCAAATTGAATGAGGTAAGCAAATTGTTTATAAAATGGTTCTCCAAGTAAGTGAATTCGAGGATAATCAATCAAATGTAGAGTTCTTAAGGTCAAAAGAAATTGCAACAGTCATTAGGCAACACATAATTATTTAACAACGATTGTTATTTATTTTGAGGTACCTCCTATATGTAACTATTTTTCGTAAAACTAAAAATAATAATAGTTCTTATTGTTAGAGAAATGGCAACAGTCATTAGGGAGCACATAACTGTTTAATTACCTAATTAAAATATCTGTAAATTTATATTGATGTACATCCCTAACTATTTTTGATTATTCAAAATGTTTGTTTTAACATAGATTAATAATAAAATTGAAATCATAACGTGTTTTTTTAGGTAGGTTAAGCTTAGGTTTAGTATAATATTATAAAAAAAAACGCAAGATTGTGAGAACAGTCAGTTTTTAACAGACTATAGACATAAAGAGGTTTTCAATTCGGCTGTTCCATATATGAACCGATTTGAAGAATTATTGAATTATTTTTTTATTTAAAATACTTTCCGATTGGACCCGCAGAAATTTCAAAATTGGTTCAGTTGTTTGGTATTTAAATCAAAATGGCTGAAAAAAATACATCTGACAAGAAAACAAAATTTCGAATTTTGCTTTCCTGTGACTTTCCAGTGGTGTTAACGAATTTCGCAAAATGATAAAGTACTAAACAGCGTTAAAATAGAAACTTTTATGCAACTCCAGAAAAATGAGGAGGTTCTCAATGCGTGTATTCTTATGGGCTCAAATTGAACTAAATAGATGGACAAATATTTAGTACTATTCCGCCAATCTATTCCTAAAGAGTTAGACACGATGCAGACGCATGCACCTCCCTCCCGCCCGCAATTGATGCGCCATGCAAAGCGTTAGTAAAAGGCAAACACACACAATCTACACATGCAACCTCCAAAATAAATTCGACACGTGTTTCGCCTCTCCACGAGGCATCCTCAGGAACACTTGACTCACTCCGCACCCTGACGACAAAAACACTCTGCTTTGCAGACTTGTTGCTTCGACCAACGTCAGGCTGAGACTGTACTTGTCCATCTTTTTAGTGTTTTGTAATGGATTTCCGCAAAGTCGCGCCTGAATCAATTATTTATCTGGCTCAAGTTTAATTTAATGAAGTCGGTTTTATTTAGTTTTTTAAATGTGAGTATATTACAAACTAACTGTTCTCAGAACCCTGTCACAATATACAGTATATTACGTCAAACGGATCTAAATAGTAAACCTCAAGGAGTAAAATTAGTAATTTCAAATAATTGTGGATCAAATTTGTAGATTTATAAATATATAAAAACATATTTAGCAAATGTGTTCCAATTTGATTATAAATATACCTTTCTCTTAATACGTACTTTCGTTATGTTCTATCGACGTATTTAACCATTGTGTCTATGAAATGTCTGGATCTATTAAGCTGCTCATAATTCATTTCTGTGCAGGTTATTAATGCGCATTCACACGGACCTTTCCTGTCAATTGAATGTAATTCATTTTATCTGTAACTAACATAGGACTCGTTCACGTGTTCAACAAATATGTTAAAATTGCGATCTACAATTTTCTAATTTGGTAGTTGAAAGAAGAAATAAAGTTTAAAAAAAATTACCCAGTATGGCAGTAACATAGTATTCAAAAACAATATTTTATAATGATAACGTAAAAACTAAGTACCTAGATTTTTTCTTAAAAAGGTCTGAGCAAGATGCTGTACCGAACCAGTGGAGGATTGAGGCAGCGCGGATTTTTGGACGATGCCTAACCTGATGTGTGACGTTACGAATACCGATAAAAACACATATGTACATTACAAATCATACATAATAAACTATGTACATAAATACATAATAAAGGTACAATATATAAAAAGTTAAATGAATATTATAATTATGTTAAAATAAAATGAATTTTAAGTAAGTAAACATATACAAAAAAAAAATGTGAAACTGACTTCTGAGAGAGGGTTTGCATTGTTGAAGTTTGAAAAAACTACTAAATAATTTGACTGTTTTAAATTAGGATAATTTTTCATATTTTTTATAACATTTAAATAATAAAATCATGGTAATACAAATGTTTGCGATACTTACTAGTACTGCTTTAATATTGTAATTATTACTATTGTTTTTTTTTATATTAAAAAGTTTGATAAATCAATTCTTCTTCTTATGGAGTCACTTGTTATTTCAAACCAGTATGATGAAAGGATTAAATCAATTAAGGAAAATCATTTAAAAAGCATACTTTGTAGAGGTAAAAAAATAGTGATCTACTAATTAATTTAATTTACTTATTTTATTTATAACTTTTTTTATCATAGCATTAATGTGGACAAGTCTTTACCAAGTGAGATTGCATTGAACCAAATCAATTCCAAGTCACAATACAGAGTTTTAACAGTTCCATAATTGAAAGCACGCTCTCACTATTCAGACCTTTCTAGATTTCCTTGATCTCTTGAGTTTTATGATTTCAATGCTAAAATGAAATATTAATACGATAAATCAGGTGATACGGCTTTTTGTACTGAACCCTGGGAATTACTGCCGTCAAACAGAAGTAGAAAAGCTACTATTCTCTAACATCTAACAGGCTGGGTATTGAAATCATTGCATTAGTAAGGAATATTAAAGGAATATTGGTTAAGATGAAATTTTTCATACAAGCAAATACATCCTGATTTGTAGACTATCAAATATTCAGATATTATATAGTAAAGATGTTTTGCAATTATTTAAGACTGAGATAATTATGACGAGTACCTTATTGAGAAATGACAATTCAATGAGACCCTTCATTTACTAAATTATTATTGATAAACGTATTATATAATTGATTAACAAATACAAATGAATGAATTACTGGAGTCTTAGAGCAATTACATGAAACGCAGAAATAATTAATGAATTGAAGGAATGGTTGGAAATTTAGTAATTAATATATTTTTTTCGAGTTAAGAAAATAAACATTTTATTGCACATCATTCAATTCATATATTATTTCATATTCATAATTTATTCTTTCAACTTATTAGTTCATTCGTGTCACCTTCAATCACCACCTATGGATAACCGTCTACACTAAAAAAAGGGTCGTGACGGAAATTTCAACTAACGAACCAACGAAAACGGAAATTTCAAAATAGACGAAAAAAGTGTAAGATTTTTCCGTCACGAAAAATCTTAACTTTTTTTCGTCTATTCATCCGCCAAGTCCGTAACGTGCGATAAGGAACTTCGTTTCGGGTCGGAAACGCGTGTTTGTTACCTTTGGTATTACCAACTCGGTTGTATAAATAACTAACATAAAAAACAGATTTGAAATTGTCCTTGTCATTCAATGTCAATTAATAATGATGGCAAGAAAGATTATTTATATTATTGATTCGGGTGTGACTAATTGGATAAAAGTTTTGTGATTCGAGTAAAATAATTCGTTTTATTATTTGACTTCATTTTATATAAAAATAACAAATGACGAAAGACAAGATGCGACTTTGTGACATACTATAAACAATATTAAACACTTGACACCTTGACACTTGACACATGTCAAAATAGTCATTATAATGACACATGCCATTAACGAAGAAGACGAAGAGTTTGACAGCCACACTCTTCGTTTGTCATTTCATGAAGTAACAAAGCACTTCTAAATTAATTATGTTATCTGGAGTAATTGCATGTTTTATTATGTAATCTTAGCGGAATTTTGATCAATAAATTGTGCTATAAGAACAAGTAATGACAATTCAATTATAAGTGTACTAGCTGACCCGGCCACGCGTTGCTGCAGCTCAGTAGTTCTAATACGTTGAACCCATATACGCTAATCTCTAAAATTATCAGTGTTTCTCTACTATATTATGTATGTATTGTACATATAAACCTTCTTCTTGAATCACTCTATCTATTAATAAAAACTGCATCAAAATCCGTTGCGTAGTTCTGAAGATCTAAGCATACATAGGGACAGACAGACAGCGGGAAGCGACTTTGTTTTATACAATGTAATGAGTATGAAGCTCAGAACTTTACTCACCGACCTATTACAGAGAGCCGCATCAAAACATTTCAAAGTACAATTGAACACAAAGTTCCCTTTGTACCATGCATCGATGATCCAAATGATCTTTTCACCACATTGTCTAATTTAATAATTAAAGAACATGCTGATATATTTACAGTAAAAACATGCAAAACAAAAAATTGTGCTCGATTTGTCGACTGGGCTACATCGGGTATTTATAGAAGTAGGAATACATTGTATGCATTATATGCTACCAGAGAGACAATGTTAGAAGTTAGAACTCGTTAGAAATAGTTAGAACTCAAAAGTCTTCAAAAAGTTTGTCATGCGACTAAGTCACTGTTTTTGAGAAAAATAATAGAAAATTCAACAAATAAAATAAAAGCAACTTGGAAATTAATTAATAATGAAACAGGTAAATCAAATGCTCGCAATATACAGTTCAAATGAAATATAAATGGTACAATTTTGACAAAGGAACAGGATGTTGCGAATGCATTTGATAGTTTTTTCTCAGATATACCAAAAATAGTGGCCAAATCGTTAAACTCTTTAGCCTCCAGAGCTTCTATCTAAGGCCTTTGACTGTGTGAGTCATGCAACCCTAATCACAAAGTTAAAATATTATGGCATTAAAAACCGGGCGATTGACCTCATACAGTCTTATCTATCCAATAGAGTCCAGAAAGTAGACGTGGGTGGTGAAAGGTCTTTGGGATCAATTATTGATATAGAAGTACCTCAGGGATCGATACTAGGCCCTTTTTTATATTCCTAGTATACGTTAACGATTTACCTTTTTTTATAAAAAATATTTGTGATATAGTTTTATTTGCAGACGATACCTCTTTAATTTTTAAAGTTGATAGAGGTGAAACCAGTATTTGCGATAACGTAACTGAATCCTTATCGTTAGTTCTTAACTGGTTCACTGTAAATAATCTTTTGCTTAATTAAAAAAAAACGAAATGTATCAAATTCACTTTGCCAAATGTTATTCATAGCCCGTCCAACATTTAAATAAATGGAGAGGCAATGAATCTTGTAAATTCCACGATCTTCCTAGGTCTTAATATTGATGCAAAACTACAGTGGGGACCACAAATTGAAACACTTGCTGGTAGGCTTAGTTCCGCTGCATATGCAGTTCGTGCGATACGGTGGCTTACTGATGAAGCTACAGCTAGACTAGTTTATTTCAGTTACTTTCATAGTGTTATGTCATACGGCATCATTCTCTGGGGGAAAGCAGCTGATATTGGTAAAATATTTGTAATTCAAAAAAGGGCAACACGTGCCATTTATAAAATGAAACCACGAGAATCTTTGAGAGAAATATTCAATGAAATTAATATTCTCACAATAGCTTCACAATATATATATATGAAAATTTGTTATACACACATAAAAATAGAGATGGGATTCAGCAAAATTGTGACCTTCATAAAATCAAAACTAGGAATAAACATAAATTATACATCCCTAAGTTTCGACTAGAAAAAGTTAATAAGTTATTTATGGGGAACACGGTGCGCTTTTATAATAAGCTTCCTGAAAATGCTACTAAACTACCTATTAAGTCTCGTTAAGACAATTTCCCAAAGGATTTAAACATTGATGCTCTAAATAAGCACTTTTCTTCTTCCACTTTATGTGATAGTAACACTAAAAGTTTAACCTTAAATAATCTTTCTAGTATTCCAATTCCTGACTATTCTAGTTTTGACTTTAGTCAATTTTCCGAAAGTGATGTTAAGAAGAGCGTAACGACCATATCCTCGAATGCAATCGGAAGTGATACTATAAGCCGGAACATGATTGTCCCAATTATTGATGAAGTCGTTCCTGTCATCCAACACATACTAAATGCATCCTTGACTACTGGCATATTTCCATCAGCGTGGAAAGAGGCCCAAATTACTCCCCTTCCTAAAAAAGCAAATCCATCGTCCTTTAATGAATACCGCCCCATTTCCATTCTTCCTTTCCTCTCTAAAGTTTTAGAACGTTTAGTTCATCAACAACTTAGTTCCTTTCTATCCAGAAATAATCTCTTCCAATCTGGTTTCCGTCCCGGCCACAGCACTGTGTCAGCCCTGGTGAAGATCACGGATGATATACGTCACGCTATGGATGACGGACAACTCACCGTTTTATCACTTCTTGATTTTAGTAGTGCCTTTAATAATGTTGATTTCGATATTCTGCTAGGAATTTTACGCTCTCTTAACATATCTCCTGAGGTAATTGAGTGGTTTCACAGTTACCTGTATGGTCGCCGGCAACGTATCCGCATAGATGATTCATACTCATCCTGGTGTGATATTAAAGCTGGTGTTCCTCAGGGCGGCGTTCTATCTCCACTTCTTTTTGCAATATTTATTAATAGTATCTCTCAACATATTTCTTCGTCCTATCACTTATATGCAGACGATCTCCAAATCTACACTCACGCACCTTTATCTATGTTACACGAGGCGGTGGATGCCACTAATTTTAACTTACGTTGCGTTTCTAACTGGAGCAAATCATATATATAATATATATTTATATATAAATATATATAATCAATAATAGGTAGCTCCAGAATGATATCCAAAATTGACTGGTTCCATCTCCCTCAGGTGATCTTCGACGGCAAATGTATTCAACTGAGTGACTCGGTAAAAAACTTAGGCGTACACATAGACAAGCAACTTTCGTGGCGACCGCACTTGGCTGAAGTCAGTCGAAAAGTGTTTGCTGCTGGAGCTTCTCTCAGAAGGCTTCGAAATTTTCTCCGTACCGCTACTAAAATTGCGCTTGCACAATCCCTCCTTCTTCCAATCCTTGATTATGCTGACGCCTGCTATCTCGACATCACTGAAGAGCAACTTTATAAGCTTGAGCGTCTCCAAAATTACTGTATACGATTCATATTTGGTTTACGCAAATATGATCACATTTCTGAATTTCGCAATAAACTCAAGTGGTTGCCAATCCGTTTTCGCCGGAATGCTCACATTCTCAATCTTCTCTATAATATTCTGTTCTCTTCTTCAACTCCCTTTTATCTCAAAGAACGGTTTGAATTTCTCCATCTCTCTAACCCTCGATCCTTACGCTCCTCAGAAACACATGAACTTAAAATTCCTGTTCACTCCTCTACCTTCTATGGAAAATCGTTTACAGTGCAGGCTGTCCGCTTATGGAACGCGTTGCCTGTAGATATTAGAAAGGCCAAGTCTCTCCCCATCTACAAGAATATGCTCATGAAACACTATTTGTCGTACTGTTATACCTAATCATTTCTATATTGTTGATATCATAATATAAAACCTATTTTGGTGCTATGATTTTATGATTTTATATGTTTATTATTATACTTATTATGTATGTATGTATGTATTTATTTATATCAGTATTATATTTAGTTTATTTAAAGATTATGTAAGTAAGTATTGAATTATATTTGCCAAAACACCACACCAATATGCCCCTTTTCTGTTTATTGATAGTCCAATCCATCCATGGGTTACCTGGCAGAGATCGCTGTTAGCGATACGGCCGCCCATTGTATTGCCTTTTATTGTAAAATTAGTGTCTGTGTATTTTTCTGTGTGGTATAACAATAAAGAGTTATCTATCTATCTATCTATCTATCTATCTATTAAGAAATTTAAAGCATACATTAAAGGTAGTCTTTTGAAGAAAGCTTATTATAATATAGATGACTTATTATTGATAAGAATGCATGGCCTCATGTCGCTCTGCCGTCAGACAGTTAACCGACACACTTGAAATGTATAAACTCTCTTGTATTAGTTTTTCTTAGTTAAGGTAGTTATATGATGGATCATTATAAAAAAGCGCTAGGACCAAGACGAGTTTCTTGCCAATTCTTCTCGAGCTTGGGTTAGGATGAATTGGCACCTAAATTCACCTGTAAGACGTTTCAAAGTGATCCTTGTGATTGTATTGAATAAACATCTTTTGACTTTGACTTTGACTTTGTTGCAATCTGATTCCTCGACGTTGAGTCGAGGAATCCCGAGAAAGTTTTAGACGGCCATTCCACGATGACGTTTCGAATAAACAAATGACGATCGACTCAGACTTTATAACCAAACAATCATTTGACACTGGCAAAATTGTCAACTAGAATTATCGGAAACCATTATAAGAAGAAAAGAAAAAAAAGAAGAGCTTAACAGCATTTGTAGTAACAAAATTTATGATCACCGGCCATATTTACAAATCCCCTGCTTCATGCAAAGAACAAACATAAACCGTGACATTAACGGAATTGTGGTCCCTTCCACAAAAGCAACTAACCAAGAATTAAATTAATTTTAACACCATTTTAGCTCTAAGATGCTTATAACATCAATTTACTCAAATCAAGACGTAGTTACAGATTTTTTGGCTGTTTTTATTAAAGACTCAATAAATCTATACTTAGACTTCTATACGCGATTTCTTAATAAGGTTCCATTCTTCTTTTTCTTTCATGTTATTGTTAATCCTATTTGACCAGTAGGTATGACCTACGACATTATCCGAGCAGGATATCAGATCACCCATAGTTAGGTTAAGATAGACACCCAAGAATGACATGGACTGCACCTGGGCACCACAATGATACTTCGTGTCGTTTTCGCTAATCATGCCCCATTTGCTAATGTTACTTCTGCATCGTCCAACCTGAGCTTGCAGTCTGTTAAGGCACTTCGACACTGGCCCCGGGTGGTCATGTAAAGGGGGAAGTTTCTCTTTAGGGGAAATGTAATCCGGACTTAAAACAAGCCACATCATCATTGTCCCATTTGAATTGATGGCTTTAGTAATTGCAGCTGCCAATTAATGGTGCATGACTGAAGGTACTATTGAGAATTATCGTTCATATTATAGCCCTAAAATGGTTTGAACTCTGATTAATATTAACTTTATTAATCCGGATCCACCTTGAGTATTTATATATTTTATTGCACTACATAAAATTCAAGTGTCATCCATTTTGGGAGTCAATACATTGAAAATGTCTATAAACTTATGCATTGATACAATATTATTTCACCATCAACAGTAATTCCTTTTAATCGATTCAATTTTGGCCACGATTCGGTCCGGCTCGATTTACGATAATGAAATCATATGATTTAATGAAAGATGCGCCGAATTTATATATAATTGCAGTCGTATTTATTTTTTATTAAACTGCTGATGGTAAAACATAATTTTAGAGTATTTAATGTTGTATAACTTTTAAAACTATCATGGTTTTGCACATAATTTTCACTCAAAACGGGATATTTACCATGATATATGAGTTTTTCTGCTTCTCGATATTTCGGCACAGTTGCATGCGCCATGATCACGAGATAAAGATTTATATATCATGGTAAATATCCCGTTTTGAGTGAAAATTATATTTAATGTTGTATGATCTCACGTCGTCTGGTAGATACATTGCGTGACCCAAGAGCTGGCTCCTATCTGGCTTAACGTATTAGCATTGCCATTCAACGTGGAAATGCCGTCAGTGTAATGGGAACGCACTCTCTGGCAGCGTTCTGGATCAGTTGAGCTATCTATAGATCGTTTTAAACGGTCCTTAGATAGCTCAACTATTTCACATATATTATTCTGTACATTCCTATTATTATTTTAGTAAATAAATGATTATGTTGTTCTTAATGTTAAAATTCGTCGCCACTGGTAATTTCTGGAAAAGGGTAAATTTGATTCGCTGATGTATTCCTTGTAAACATTTGGCAAGACCAATTAATTGGATGAAAGCTGAAACTTGTTAAAACTGGTCCAAAATACCCTTTTTAAGGTGCAAATAGTCGTGTTCTTAAAGATTGGTACGATAATTTCGAAATTAAGTAATAACACTAACTCTTTGGAACGATCGATGCGATCGCGATGTTTCACATAAAATTTTATATTTTGAGTTTTGATGGAGTAAGTTATAAGCAGTAGCGATTATGAACGGAGTAATAGCAAACTGTGTGCACTGTGAGAACTTATTTTGAAAAAATGACGATCGATCCCTCTTTACAAACGTCCCTATAGCCGACTGTATGAAGGTGATAGAGACTAGAATACAGAGAAATGGTATCCCAGCAGAATATGCCAAGCTTTTATACCATATTCTGGCCACAAACTATAATTACTACCTACAAATTGATGGTGTTATTACAACAAAAGAATCACTTGACATTTACAAAATTGTCATCAAGACAGATGAGAGACAGGAAGAGAGTAAGATTTATTAAGTACTTTCACATTATAAATTTTAACATTATACTATATTTTTAGTGACAAAATGATACACTTCCGTTATGCATAACTATTAAGATTAAAATTCACCACAATGTACTCAATGATAAACAATTACAAATAGATATCTAAACGACATACTTAATCAAAGTGATGTGCCAGGTGCCAAGCCAAGGTGGCTAATTTTTATTATATGACTGGTAAAACTATGACAATAGTAAGTAGGTACTCATATGATAGATTCTATGTAGGAAGATAGGTGTTAAAGGATCAGCAGTGAAGTGTTACTGTAAGCACTGCCACAAGTGGCAAACAATTCGAAACAAATCGAAACGTGTTTCGCGCTGTTCTGTAGACATGTAATTCGCTAGTGCGAATCCCAGTGAGGAGACCAATGCGCAGGCGCGGGCAAACGGGTGAACGAACGTGGAGCTGATTACGTTATCTGTACACGTTCTTTTAACTCGCTACCTCCTATGCCTTGTACCGAAAACGATCACCCCAAAGCAGGCATCATTTTCATGCTTTTATTACGACTACCGCAGAATCTTGTATTAACCGACCAAATTATGTGTCATAAACGTTACCCGCTCGTAACGTTTAACTGAACGTTAATGCTTGCTCAAATAACCAATATACTGTGAAGATTTGGATTTCTAAAGCCCTGTATTGTCAAAACGGTTACCGTTGAATTACGGCCCAGACTTACAAATGTAAATGTTTTATTTAGATATTGATTTTAAAATTCTTCTTGTTTTTCGGGTTCACATGTCTAACAAGAAACTGTCATTTTTTCGCTATGTCCGTTTGTCTGTCTGTCCGGCCCTTGCAGACTATTAAATGCCTACCTTTGTTTTAATAAATTTTTATCCATCGAAACAAACAGATGCGTGTCACATTATATGTTTATATAATGTGACACGCGTGTGCCTGTGTGATTGTGTATCTGTGTCTGAGCTTGGCAACGTATCTCCCAAACGGATGAACCGATTTTGATTTAGCTCTTTTGTTTGAATGCGACTTGAACTTATTTTTAAATTGCGGGCGGGGGGGGGGGGGGGGGGCGGGGGGGAGGTGCATGCGTCTGCATCGTGTCTAACTCTATTGTATAGATTGGCGGAACAGTACTAAATATTTGTACATCCGTTTAATGTTTTGTAATAGATTTTCGCAAGGTTATGCTTGAATCAATTATTTATCTTTAATCGAGAGTATTCTTAGCTATTATTCAAGAAAATCAGACGAAGGAATGAAAGGATCAGACCAACTTCTACAGGTCTGTTCGAATCGGTATTAGATATCCTTTTTTCTTTAATAATACTTCAAGAACTCTCTCTCTTTCTCCGATCTCTTTGCTATCTTGCAGCAGAGATATGTCTGGGCTCATTGGAGACATATCATATATTGGAGGGTTAAAGGCGAGTTTTTTTTGTCATAGGTTTTGTAATTAATTTACTTATGATACCTGTTTACTATTGATTGTGTAAGTTATCTAACACGAAATGCACCGCCTATCGCAATTTAATCCTTTCACCACACTGGCTTAAAAGAATTAGTAACACATTTTAAATAAGTATGATTAGATCAAATAAGTATTATACTTATGATAAATATGTATCGTAAGTATATTATAATTCAGGTCTTAACGATACACGATTGCTTGGTGTGAAGACCGCTCCAAGGTCTACTAATTTATAATTCGAGCAGCATCAAAGTGCATTTAAACATTGTATATGCGATCATATGAATGCTTAAATATATTTTGTTTCATTTTACATGTTTCAAGTATGTTTAGTGGTAAGATGGTGATGAATTATGCGGTGCCTGGTCGGTGGATGGTAGCGTACTGGTTTGCTCAGGCAATTGTGCATATTTGCTTGTGAGGCAAAATGCAGAATTGCTGTGTAAACCTGAACAATAAGAAGAAGAAGACGGTATCTTTTGATAATATAGAAATGTTGATATTCATAAATAAATAAATAATGTCAGACATTTTACACAGCATCATCTGGTCCCAAAGTAAGCATAGCTTGTGTCATGGATACCACATGATTGATATACTTAAATACTTTTTTTTTGTAAATACATAAATATTATACATAGAAAAACACCCAGACCCGAGACAAATACTTGAAGATCATACATTTGTCCCACGGCGAGTATTGAACCCATAACTTTCTGCCTCCCAGGCAGATCTTGGCCCACTGCGTCACAGAGGTCGTATTATGTGTACTGTGTAGAGATAAACTTAGCAACACAGTCTTTGTTCTTAGAACAGTAAGAGTTATTTACTAAGTAATACTACGGACGCTTCTTCCAAAGCAATTTCGCTTTTGATGTCAATTTTGCTGTTTTAAGCTATAATTTTCCAGATAACCCCTATCATGTTCAAAGTCAAAGCGTGAGAAACAGCTCAGTCGTGGATTGACCCGTCCGGTTTAGGCAATGCCTTCGTGGTATGATTGCCGATCGATTTCTGGTCGTGGCAGTTTTGCACGATACTGCTCCAGTCGATAAACTGTCGGGAAAAATTGAGACGAATACGACAGGAATCAGTTAAATTTGAAAGCTCGGGTTACTGGTTTCAGACAATGTATACAATGCTAAAGTAAGTTTGTTAAAAGAGTTCTGAGATTCTAATTAAGTACCTACACATTTATAGAAAATTTGCAGGTTGAAGTGGCAATAGCTCGCAGAACTGATAACCGTTGTGCAGATGCGATGATATTGATAGACATTTCACAGCAACATATAGTCCAAATAAGCCATAGCGTAATTCTAGCGGATTTTTAATCAACAATTGAATAAGAGAATTATGTACATAATATTGCTTCGTGAAGCGAAATCTAAGAAGCTTCTATACCGCGATGGCCGCATTTTGAAATAAACAAATGAGGATTGACTGCAACTTTGTGACGATATTATAACTAAACAAAACCACTTGACATAGGCATAGTTGTCATCTAGACATATGTCATTATAGGAAGAAGAAGAGCTAATATGCCACACGAAGTTTATGTTATCACATAAATGAAAAGAAAATAAAAATGAAAAAATATTTATTAATATGCTATTAATAAATTTTTTTTAATTTTTTTTTTTTTAACAAATTTAAAATTTGCAGGTTTAGTCTTTTACGATAAATAACATTTGCTTAATGCTAAGGTAAGGCTAAGATGCTTATAAACTATCCAGCGGTCTTTACACTAGGCAAGCCTGTATCGTGAAGACCTGTAAGCAACAGGTTAAACTATATCAATATAGAGATCACGATCGTGCGATTTACATATATATGTAATACAAAGCAATCTTTTATTTTAGAATAAGGTGCGTCAAAAAAATATAAGAAAGTAAAAATATTGTTACATAAATTTAATATCAAATCAAATATGTGGCTATGCCGATAAACGTCTCTCAACTTTTGTTAAAAATTTAATCAATGTTTTAAATAATGCCTTCCTTTTTTCAAACGACTTCAAACACGGAAGTTTAAGAAACTTCCTTGTTTTATTAATTCGAAATGAAATTAGACTCATATTTTTTTTGTTACGTCACATCTCTGTCTTATATGATTTGAAAAAAAATTATTTCAAGTGCAAGGATATACTTCCTGATTGCTTTTTTATACATGAAGTTGGTTGTCTTTTTGGTTTTTAAACGTAATTATGTAAGTAACATATAGTGACAGGGCAAAGCTTAAATAGTGTTCAGGTAGTGTTCAAGTTAAGAGATGTTTTTAAGTCTCTGATTTTCTTTTAGAAGTCTCTGGTGTTTGTTGCGTACTCTCAAAGGAACCCATTCATCTTATTGCATCTTTTTTACTGATATTTCTCAATGAGTTTAAACCGACGGCACATCAGCAAGCAATGGACTCTTCATTATCACAGCGGGTTGTAAAAACTGGTTGCTCTGTTTACGAAGTTTGATTTGCACAATGAATTAATTTCTGTTTAGTCCAACATAGAATTAACACATTGTATACATAAAAAAAGGCAGCTGAAGTTACTGCCTTTTTCAGACATAAACTTGCAAACTATATAACTAAATATAATAATAATAACACTAACCGAACATTTCACCCAGCGTCATCTACCCTCAAAGTAAGTAGAGCTTGTGTTATGGGTACCACATGACTATGGTTACTACTTACGAACTTAATTTTTGTAAATACATATATATGATATAAAATCTATAATCTTAATAGGCAAGCAGAACTTATGTCTAGGGTCTGAAGGCAGGGAGTATCCTGGTATTGCAAACTTCATAGGTTACAGTAAACAGCTTACCATCATGTGGACCGTATGCATGTTGGTGGCTCAGTTGTATGTAAAAGATACTACAGCTTTTTTAAATAGTTTTATAAATATAAACGTAATAACGTTTTAAAAACTAAACAGAAAAAGACTGCATTTATATAAAAATACGAAATTTATTTTACTGCGATAACATATTTTTCCAGCTATTTTGACTTGAAAACCAAACCAAAAAACTTGAAATACTTAACTGATTTTGAAGAAACTTCTATGGGGTCAATTGTAAAGAATATTCTTTCGTATAAAAATATATTTTTTGAATCGGTTTATATATGACGGAGTTATGAGGAAACAAACATAAAAAAAATACGACCTAATAGAGAACCCTCTCCTTTTTTTGAAGTCGCTTAAAAAACAGCATAATTCGGCTTTTTTGTAAGTGTATCATTCGTTGAGTTCACTCTTGTATAATGCCGCGTTCCCACACTACTTAAGAACTAATAAAATAAACTAGTTTAACAGATTGTCAAGGTTATAGATTTACCTCACCACACTTGACCTTTGGCCATCACTTCTCAATCATCAGCGATACATTCATTCGTGCATGAACGTGATTAATCAAAAAATGGAGCGTTACGGAAGCCCAGATCTTGTAATCAATCATTCAAATTAATATTTCATTTGGATTACATAAATAATTTAGATTGAAAAGATTTATAGCCTGATGTTTTAGTAAAACAGCTACCGTCAGGTAGCGTTATAGCAGACACTAATGCAGGTTTTATCACTTGAATCGGCAGGGATATTACGTAAAAGAAGCAGCAACAACAACAATAGCAACGCTACGGCAATATCTGTGAAATAAGTTGCATGTCGCCAAAGAAACTATTTTTATCAAGAACGGCCTATTACTCACCTCACGACTACCTACAGGCAAAAATAGGCTAGAGATATTAGAGTATTAAAATATGTATAGCAGCAGTGATCGCGCTATTTGCGACTTTTGCTTGTTATCACGAGTTACATAATAGGGAGATGATTTGCAATTAATAAGAAGTAGTATAAAGCATTTTTCACCAACCGTTCGGTACTATTAAAGGTTTGTCACGGATTGGGCAGTGCGTAATGCTAAGAAACTCATAATCTGACAGATGTGACAGATTGTAAATAAGAGCCTGTCCAGATGGAGCGTTTAGCGTAAACATTCGCGCGTTCTCCAGATACTAGAGCTATATACATCGCGTCCATCGATGCCTACGCGCGTTTCCTAACTCGCGCGTAAAACGCGTGCCACCTGCCACGTGCCGGACTCTCGACTCGCGCGTCTCGCGCGCGAGCCCCGCGCGAGTTGAGATACTCAGGCGCCTTTGCTTTGTCCAGAAATACGCGCGAGTCCGTGGCGAGTGGACGTATTTAGTGCAAAATGGAGCTTGATAATTTTGATACCTACGAAACTTTTCATTGACAAAGTTGAAAAAGATCCATGAATCCATGAAGAATTCCATATCCATGGGATATGGAATATTTGGATTATTCTAATATAGAGTCATAAGGCGGAATAACTGGGAAGAAATAGTCGAGACTTTTTGTGAAGCTTTCAACTTCCTCTTTATTTACGTTTCTATCGGCGGTATACGAGCCACAACACAATTGCTTTTCTGGCTCCATGCTTATAACTGTCCTTGGGTCCCTCCCATACACATCGCGCGTGGGAGCGCACGTAAAACGCGGCATCTGGACGCAATACAAATTTAAACGCGCGTAGAACGCTCCATCTGGAGAGGCTCTTAGGGTAGCTTAACCTTAATATGCATCAGCAAGGCATTGCAGCACACAGAAATAGCAACGCGACAACAATATTTGCGAAATAAGTCATGAGTCGTGAGTAGTTATAAAATATAACTGCTCACTACTCTAAAAATAATAGCGTACAAAATATATGTTTGAGGGGTCGCGAGTTACGTAATCTAGGAGACACATTAATAATTTGACATAAATAAAATAAATAAATTAATAATGCTGGACATAACACAGCATCATCTGGCCCCAAAGTAAGCAGAGCTTATGAAAACAACATACCTTTTTTTTTGAAATACATAAATATATATTATACATAAAAAAACACCCAGAATCGAGACAAAAATATGCAAACATTTTGTATCGCGGCGGGAATCGAACCCGCAGCCTTTTGTGTCTCACATGCACCATGGAGGTCATCTTAAATCTTCGTCTCTAGATTCCTCTTTTGTCGTTCGCCTTAGCGTTGCTGCCATTGTTTTTTTCTTAAGCTTAATTAATATCACCGCCATATAACGACGGGCAGTTTTCAAGGAAACCGAGGCCTAATAGACATCGTTGTGCAAGAACCAAAGCCTATGAAATCCAATGTAATTTCCTTGATAATGTTTACTTATCTATTTCTATAAAGCACAATGGTTATTGGTTATTGATGAGTGATCATTAAAATAGTCTTTAGGGTTACCGCTTCGATAGATAACAGCCTTTATACTTCCACTATCAGCAATTTATACTTCCATACTGATGTTATTAATTTGCAAGTGTAACTGCTGGATACCAGTTCAAGGACTGCCCTTTGTGTCTCCAGTCATCTCAGTTTTGAATGTTTTTAAGAATAAGAACTTTACTCAATAACATTGAGTAAAATTGACTGTGTCTGAAATACCTAAATACATTATAATAATATTATAAAATGTATGTCAAATTATTTCAAAAACCGATTTTTTCCTAATTCTGAACCGAAGCTCTGTCAGAGATCACCTCGCTATCTCTTTTGGGTCTGCCACGGTGCTGCAGTAAAATCTCCATACTTCTAGACCAATATTATAAAATCAAAAGTGTCTCTGTCTTCTTGTTTTTTACGTTTTTAAGGTTGATCTTGATAAAATTGGGTAAAGAGTTAGTTTGTATCTTAGGGTCGGATAAATGCTACTTTATAAGATTCCAAAGCCTACAAGAAACCCTTATAGTTTTGCTATGTCCCTCTGTCTGTCTGTCCATCCCTACTCAGATCTCTTTCTCCAAGACTAAAAATTTAATCGTGATAAAACTTTAGGGTAATACTGATAAATAGCCCCTACAATGTTATGAAAAACCAATGCAATTTTTTTAGAGATACCTCCCCTCCCAAACATGTAAAGTTAATATCTTTTTTATATTACTAGCACATCGTGTGACATATTGTTATATAGGTATTTTAAAGATACTAGAGGTTTTTAAATGGTTTTTCAATACAGATAATTCGTATAAATATTAAGCTTTAAAGTGCCCATTTTTAGTAGTGTTCTAAGTAGATAATAATAATAATAATCCCGGACATTTCACACAGCGTCATCTGGCCCCAAAGTGAGCAGAACTTGTATTATGGGTACATTCTACTTATATACTGTTTGTTTTAGTAAATTCATACATATTATACATAGAAACATTTAAATCGCGACGGGGATCGAACCCGTAACCTTCTGCGTCACATCTGGCCCTTGGCCCACTGCGCCACAAAGGTCATTAGATGGCTTCAGACCTGATCACAAGTCATTCTTATCATTGCTAACTTCAGAAGCCTTCTCTATGCGTGGTCAGATGCGCGTAGCCAATTTATTGTATAGGTACCATGCGTGTGAAGCCGCGGGCAGACACTAGTAGCACATAATGACACGATCATAATGAACGACGTCTAAGGTGATATTGAGGTTTCGTTCGACAACACTGTCCATGTACCAACTTTTTGGATTCAGCGTTTTTCTACTTCTTCTCATTTTCTTATCGTGACACAAGTTATTTAGATCCAACGTTGAACTACGTTTTTACATATGGAAATAGCTCGTGTAATTATAGTTAAGCACTTGGAATAATTATAAACTACTTAGTGCTTGTCTATGGTATGTGAAATTGGTTCTAATTGATGTGTTTATGCCTGGTTTTAGAAACTGGAGAAATGTTGGTGCTATTACACGAATAAATAAATAGTATAAAGTTTAAGATAACTAGAGTCTATCGCTCTTACGAAATTAGTAGTAAAGTGATTTCTATTCCCTTTCATTCCCTTTTTAGGGTCTCTGTTCTAGTCTTTTTGGACTTGACAAAGTCGGTACCTTCTTCTAAGGGTTCAGAAGTCATTTTCCAATGCCTGTCTGGCATTATCTAATGAATTTTCAGATTGTTTAGTCTAATATGTATGATTGATAATTGATAAATCTACCATTATCCACTGTTTCTATTTCAATAATGATCATTTTATTAAAATACCTAACAATATAGCATCTATAAACTGGAAAAAAGAATTAGAGTCTATAGAGAACTCTGTAAGTTCAGCCTGCTATGCCTTAAGTTGTCTGAGAGATGAGGTAAATCTTAAACAACTCAAAACTATATATTACGCCTTGGTTGAGTCAAAATTAAGGCATTACATTATGGGGACACAGTTATGCCTGTAACATGAATAGAGCTTTTGTTATTCAAAAACGAGCCATTCGCACAATGGTGCGGACTCCGCCATGGAAATCGTGTTAAAAGTATTTTAAGGAACTAAACATTTTGGCTCTTCCTAGCCTCTACATCTTAGTAACTTTTATGCATATTGTAGGGCATTCCTCTAAATATTAATCACCAGAACAAAGAGCACTAATGTTAGCAACAAGAAGATAAGATTTAGAGAACCATCAATGTCCGAGGTTAGAAGTTGTTAAGCATGGGTGTCAATTTCAAGCGGTTAGATTATACAACCCTTGAAAACCCGAGTATATTTAAAAATAAGCTTTAAAAGCTCTTGCTAGAAGGAAGTTTTTATACCGTGGATGAACTCTAACTGCAGTTGTTATTACAATTGAATTATATAACATTAATATTTATTTTTATTTTCCTTATTTTTATTTTATTTTATTGTTTGTTTTTTTATTATCTATTATATTAATTATGTGTAATTGTAGGCCAACTTATTGTAATGTATTCAAATACAATGTATATTGTCAAATAAATAAATAAATGAATATAAGAATATGAGTGTCAAAAACCATGAGGATTCATTCCCGATCTCACTAAAAGTCAACACCACTAGTGTTAAATAAACAGAAAAATATCCACGCATTACTAATAATACATCTTCTCCACTACAGAAATTGAACTCTCTTTTATATCAGTTGGATATTGTTCATTACGCCATAGAAGTAGAGATTATGCTGTTTGAAGATTACGCATCATTAAGTCATCACTTTTACTGTTGATAAACTCGTAAAAATGTGTGTTATTTTCATAAATCATCATGGATTATCTAGTAAGCTGATATTAATTTAATAACCTAATTAGATCATAATTTGGAAGATAGCTTGAACCAGTTTAAAAAATTAACTTAATGACAAAAATTAACTTCGTCAAGTTTTAGTGTAACTTGAAAGATTATGGAAATCAACTCGTAAAATGTTAACGCTAAGACAAAGTTAATAAATGAATCAGTTAAATCCGGACTATAAAATCGTACTAAACCTAATTAGTAGTAGAAATCCGTTATTTTGTGTTTTTGACGTTTTGAAGCTTTGAACAAGCGTTATGAGTGCGTTTTCCGAATTCTATTGAACATCATTCTTCATTCGCATCCTGATTCAACCTACTGCTGGGCTTCCCTAAGTTTGTACCATCAGCTCCAATCCTAGGCTTACCTAGTTCATCCACAGCATGCTGACGAAGTTTTTGTCTATGTTATAGGGAGTTCAAAGTTACAATAAAGGATGTAATAGAGTTTACACTATTCATATTTTGGATATTTGGATTAACATTGCCACATTTTGTATATGTTTATGGTAAAATCAACTTGAATAATTTTCGTTACATAATCGATTGATCAATATCGATAAATATTGAAGCTTAGTTTCACTATTGTAAAGAAAAAATAGCATCCATAAACATTATTTGCACTCAAAACGGGATATTACATGATATGTACTACCTCCCGAAATTTCGGCAGAGTTCGGCATGATCACGAGAACTCAAAATAAAAAATAATCGGGAAGCTGTAAAAGTCACATAGCCATGGTACATATCCCGTTTTGAGTTACAATTATGTTCACAACCATGATAATTTCAAAAGCATTCATGAGGTATTGCATTTTTTCATCAATGGTTGCCAGTCAATAAATAAGGAACATCATAGTCGTGCGTAAATCAAAAGTACAATAAATGGTTGGAAAGACTACATATTAGGATTTACAAATTAGGATTTTTTATACTTCAATACCAGTATCATAGCGACTATATTTTTTTAAAAAAAAGGAGGCGGTCTATTAGATTATTACTTTTATATTATTTTTGGTTTGTAAAGAAGAAATAGCTCGACGATATAATTCACAAGTTACTTAGTTTTCACTTCAATCGGCAGTCCCCAAGGGATATTTAGGGAATAATGTTGCATGAATTGTTTTATATATCAGTAGAAAGTATATGAAATACAATTTTCATATATTATCCTATTGTACCCAATTATTGCAATTATTTTACAGCATCACGTGCATACATCGAGTTCCATGATATTTGTTCAACCAAAAAGTGCTCAACGCGCCTAATAAGTTTTCACTTCAAAAAATCTTCTTTCGCAATAAAAACTCTGAGATCAAGAGATGAAGATCAAAGAATGTCTGAATGATTTTTTGTCACTAAATAAGACATCTATATTGATCGATCAAAAGTATTTCGATGATGTAACCTTAAGGGTACGATAAATCGACCAGCAATCGAAACTTTCATCGATACATTTACGTTCCGAGTTTGATATTAACCTTAATGAGGCGTAATGACTGGCCTTTGGTTCAGCGGGCCAAAAGGTGAGTGTCGGATGGCGCCCATGCTTTAACTTTATCTTATCTCACACGTGACGTAACATAGGACAAGTGATTTTAAATGAACATGGAGCAGGCGTACAAATGTACATTGTAAGTGCGATTAGTTACCATTTAAGCTTAAAAATTACTAATTATCTTTCTAATCTATATTTATACTTAAAATTGCAAGACTCAAAGTTTAACTACGAGCAGTTGTTACGCAACTCACTCGTTAATAAATATTTGATTATATTTGATAAAGAAATTCTACATACTAAGGAGCTACTTAAATAAGTCCCGCCCGCAATTGAAAAGCTATGCAAAGCGATAGCAAAACGAAAGCGCACACAATCCATAAATGCAACCTCAAAATGAAATACGTGTCGAATTTCTTTTTGAGGTTGCATGTGAGGATTGTGTGTTAGTAATATTTTGTAATGGATTTCCACAAAGTCACGCCTAAATCAATTATCTATTTGATTAAAGATAATTCGGGAATGATTTTCTCAGTGCAAATGAGAACGCACCAAATATTTCTGACATTCGACACACTATGAAGTATGAAACTGTATCGATCGAATAATTCAGAAAATGAAGTGTTGCGTCTGATTTCCCATTGGATCATTACATTATTACGGTAATACCCCTTTAGTTTCAATCATGTACCTTGGGTCGACAATTTAATAAATATACAGGATGTGTCAAGTTTGTGTAATGACAGAACGAAGTCAAATTATAAGACAGGACAAACCGGTACTTAACACTTTGTGAAGCATCGGCAAGAAACTAAATTGTGTAACGAGTAAAGCACGGTACAGAACAGAACAGAATGCCAATAGCGCTTTCAGTAAAAGTATTGACCAGAATAAAAGTAGGAGAGAACCCTTATTTTATTTTCATCATAAATATTAATGTAAGTTTACAAACAAAACTTCCCCTGTATAAAAGAACTTCAAAATACCTACCTAGGTGTCGAAGTCACGTTCCGAAATCGCGTCAAAATTATAAAGAAGTTAAGTGAAATCTGCCCGATCGGCACGTAATGGCGGCCTGTCATAATGACAGCTGTCATCGGCCGAATTTACGACACGTTCTGAATTTAAAAATGGGCGCCTAATAATGATGATCGGGTAATTTTAGGAAGATTGGAAACTTCGGCGGTTAAGTTCAGATGAATGATTTGGCCATAAATAAGAATTGTAACAAGATAACCTACATAACATACTTGCACGTCATTATACATATAAAAACCAAGAGCAAAAGCCTCGCCTGAGACGGTGACCGTATTTATATGCCTACCATTATTTACAAAATAAATAAGAAATCTACAAAATAATATAAAACACTTGTGAAACAGTTGACCTATCTAAGGACTATATAAAACGATCTATAGATAGCTCAACTAATCCAGATCACTGCCAGAGGGCAGCGTTCCCAAGACACTGGCGGCATTGCCACGTTGAATGGCAATGTTAATACGCTGAGCCAGATAGGAGTCAGCTTTTGGGTCACGCAATGTATATACCAGACACCGTGAGATAATTTTGAAAACGCGGTGGGCACCGGTCTCAACTCCAAAAGGCTCAAATATCTACTACTTAACCTTTTGTCACTTTCTTCACCATCATGGTCATTTTACTATCGGTCTAATTAAGATCAACTACACAAACTATTAATGCACATTGCTCTAACGAAGCGATAAGTTGGATTGAAGGACTCAAATTTTCTAATCATAAATTAATATGTAATTTAAACATTATTTTAAATCTTTTCGATTACTGGTACTGTGAGAACTTGCTTTTTGCCAAATTTTATGATTCTTGACCTAGTCAACGGGAAGTACCCCATAGGTTTTGATTTATAGGTCGTCAACATATATTATATGCGATATAAATGAAAGTAGGCAGCAGCAGGCCGTAGTTTTTGATTACGTAAACTTAATAACTTGAATTTTTAAAGGTCCAAGGGTATTGCCACACAGACATACAGACAGACAGACAGACGGACAACGAAGTGAATCTATAAAGGTTATTATTTTTCCTTTGCGGTACAGAACCCTAGTGGTGGTTTTTTGACGAAAAAAATTAATTACGACAACTCAGAAGGTGAACAAATTAAGCTAACCTTGTATTATGGTGACCAGAGGACTGATAGAATACTTATAAATTTTTAAATTCATACGTATAATACTATATAATACCCAGACACAAAACAAACACCTATGTTCATCACACAATGTTCGAAATGTTGAGGGAATCGAACCTACAACCTACAGCGCAGAAGGCAGAGCTACTACCAAAAGAGCTGATCGGCCAGTCAGGAATATAACATGGCTGTTATTACCTTGTGATAAATCAATATGATACACTTTCACTTCAAAAATAATTAGGTAAGTATTAAGTATCATCCCCAGAAGCAGGACACACGAACAATAATAATTAAGTTTTATTGAAAACTCAGCAAAGTTCAGTATGTCAACGAGGCTCAACAATTTTATGGACATTAATTAAGATTTTGACATTCGATCGAAAAGGGATCGCAATCGAAGGACCCATAACTCACGCTAAATTACTTTTCGGTAAAAGTTAGACAAAAAATTTCCCGGAAACTTATATGGCCGCCATTAATTAATATAAAAATGTTTTTCATACGAAATACGATGCCATTTGGGTTGATAATGAATTAGCCACTGAGCCATAGCTTTTTAAACAGTTAGTACAGCCACCTCGTGTTTTAAACCATAAATGAATGCCAGCGCATCAAGATGGCATACTAAATCTACCCATCACCTTTTAAGCTTAATGAGACAAAAGCATTATTCATATGGTTCGGTTTTTTAGCCGAAACAAAATAACTTACACTCCAATGAGCATTATCGGGCACTCTATACGGTCACAAAAGACCATAAATACCAAACTAACCAACTATTTTAACCCTCAAACTCTCTGCTTTCGACCTTAGCGTTATTGGAATAAAAGTCCCAAGTCCGAATGGTCAAAATTGTATAGTCGAAAAAGTCACGACGGTTTCTTTGTTAAAGTAGTAAAATATGGTTTGTAAGTACACAGATCCGTTACGTTTTCGAATTTATTCGCGAATCCAGATCTTGATTTAAAGGATTGTTCGATTTTCTCGTTAAATGAAGACTACTTTAGTTTTTTTCGTGTGGGTCTACTAATTGCTTTGTGATTGACAGTCGAACTAAATAAATTAGCCGTCAATGTAGACCCGTCAATATTATAATTTTGAATTATTAGAATTATGTATTTTTTTTGCCAGAAGTTATCACTTAATTTGTCCAGTGATGATAAATTGGTACGAAATTCAAATTTCAAACTTTTTTCAATAGAATCAAGGATCACTTTGAACCACCTCTCAGGCTAGTTGAGTTTAGGTGCTAATTCTTCCTATCCCAAGTCAGAAAAGAATTTATATGAAACTCGTTTTGTTCCGAGCACTTTTTTGTATGTTCCTTCATATATCCTTCATATATATATCCCTCAGCATATTTCTGAGAAATCAACAAAACAAAGTGCCAACACAGTTAAGGCCCACCCTGCCTTAACTGTGTTGGCACTTTGTTTTGTTGATTTCTCAGAAATATGCTGAGGGAGTAGCATTGCAAGAATTGCAAGTCTAGGGCCTAGTTTCAGCAAGATAGTGCCACCTGTCATACTGCTATAGGTACTTAGACTTGTTAAAAGATTTTACCGGAAAGTCTCATCTCGCGAAGGGGAGATATTGAGTAGCCCCCATCGAGCCACGATCTCACTCCAAATTATTATTTCCACTGAGGCTACCTTAAATCAAGAGTCTGTTATATTTATCCACCTACTCTGGAGCAGCTAAAAGAAATCACCATCCGGGAAATCAATGCTATACCGAGAGCAACGTATCGCAGAGTTCTCGAAAAAACCTGCAACTACTTCAAGATTGTCGAGAAGCCAATGGAAGTCACTTAGACAATATTATTTTTAAGTCATAAAATTTTCCATTCGATGTAGGTTTTAAAAAGATTAATAAAATTATTTGCTTTGTAGTTTTTATATGTGATATTTAAACTGCACACACTGTTAAGGCTAACTCTGTACCTACTTACCTTATCTACGAAAATTAAATCTATTTGAGTTATACAAGGTACCTTAAACCTATCTATGGACTTAAGACTATATATACATACAAGTCAGATAACATTTTATTTACAGAAATCATTACAGAAATGTATAGAATAATATACAATAATACAAAATACATGTGAAACAGTTGAGCTATCTAAGAGCCGTTTAAAACGATCTATAGATAGCTCAACTGATCCAGATCACTGCCAGATTCAGATTAAAACAGATTAAAACACCATCGGTGCTAAACCTACGACTACGGTGCGACCTCAACCTTTCATTGATCTCTTAAGAAGTTCTGCTTATGTTTGTATGGATTAACCAATTTTAAATCAGCTTCGTCATGAACTGTAATTGTTCTGAGTAATTAATTAATTAATTAATAATCCCGGACATTTCACACGGCATCATCTGGTCCCAAAGTAAGCAGACCTTGTGTTATGGGTACCACATGACTGATATACTACTTATATCCTTTTTTTTTTAATACATACATATTATACATATAAGCACCCAGACTCGAGACAAATACTTGCAGATCATACAAACTTTTGTCCCGCAGCTGAGATTGAACCCGCAATTGAATTTGTTTGAGAAGTGACTTCTGGTGTGCATACCCTTTAGAATCGAAAAGTCTTGAGCCTGGTTTAATATGTCGCGGTCAAATCTCTAGTTTGATCGTATTATGATGTCATTATGTTCACAAATGGAGAGTAAACTTTGTGGACTTTATAATTAATGTTTTACAAATTTATTGTTTTATTAGTATAAATATATAATAATAATAGCCAGCGGGCCTAGCACGGCACGAGGAGAAATAGTCTTTCCCCCGTTTTTATCCACCTGTGGTAGACAGGTGGTGGTGTATTTCCACTGACAGGTGGATAAAAAGGTAGAAAGACTATTTCTCCTCGTGCCGTGCTAGGCCCGCAGGTTGTGTTTATTATGTGACTTTTTTGGTGCGTGGTGATGTTTTGTTGTGTGAAAGACAGGAATCAATATAAAAGATCGGATATCATTATTTTTCCATATATGTGATTTTGATAGTTTTGATATAATAATAATAATAATAATCGTTTATTTCAGGCAACGAATAATGATACTTATAGGTAACAAATATATTGGCCCATAGATAAACCTTAAAGACTAACATACATACAAAATATAAAACTTATTACTAGATTACAATGATATTCGCACGGTGTCTTGTATAACGGATCCGTTAAATTTCTGAACACGATATGATGCAATGTTTTTGTATATGTTTTAAAAATACGTAAAAAACAAAATAGTTTTAGTAACTGGTCATATATCTATGCTGTTTGCATAAGGATAGGGTTAACTTTGATTTTAATCATGGTTATCGACATTTCATTAATGTAAATTTTGATAATACCCCTGTTTCTATCTATTATTTAAAAACAAAATAGCCTTTATTCTCTGATAAATTCTAAAAACATAATTCGTAGGCATTTAACTAATTGCATGCACTAAATCTAAAATATATATTTAAATTATTATACATTCCATCTATTACGGGAAGCTATACAAAATATTTATGTTGCATCATATATATATTATAGTAAATACAACTATAAACATTTTTTTCTTTTGGATCCCGTATTTTAAATTACGAGTATTTGTAACTTTGTCCGTTTTTTTTAACCGACTTCATCAAAAAGGAGGAGGTTCTCAATTCGTCGAATTCTTTTTTTTTATTTATGTTCACTGATTAATCGAAAACGCCTGAACCGATTTGGAAAATTATTTTTTGTTTGAAAGGGTTCTTCACAGGTGGTCTCATTTAATTTTTATCAAAATCGGTCGAGCTGAAATATCAACATAAAACTAAAAATTGTATACATCGATGATGTTTTCGTATACTTCGATACCTCGCTGTCTTATTGGAGCGGTGCGTTTATTTGGCCTACCCATATTATTTATATATACAAAATAAATCTACTTTCCACTAAAAATGTGTTATAGGCTCAAATTCTATGAAGTCGGTTTACTTTTTAATTTTTAAAACGTAATTATAAGCTTTTAATATGACAGTAAGCAAGTCCTAAGTGTAAAGCTATGTTATAACGGTGTAATGTGTACTGAACTAACGCGAACTCAGTGAACTGGAGTAAATAGAGCGAGAGTTTCCAAAGAGGCAATCCTTGTCAAGGTAATGATTGTCTTGTCTAATGGTCAGTCTAATCCATTAGACGATGACCGCTAGTGAACTTGTATACAAGTTACTCATCGACGCTACAAGCAAGACACTTTAAGACGCATGTTTTTAGGGTTAAGAGTGTTTTCCGTGGCAAAACTACGAGTTATTTGAGTTTGAGTTTATTTATTAATAACAAAATAGTTACAAGTCAGTACATGATGATTCAGTAATCGAATCGTAATGAATCGAGCATCAAGCAAGCGCTGGGCTGAGAAACAAGGGGATGAGGGACATTTTGGTGTATACCTATAGATTTACTAGAACCAGAATAAACTATTGGTTTTAAACTTTTCTTTACTTTACTTAAATCTTCATTTTCTTCGTCCTATGAAGGCATCAGGTTTGATGAAAATTTTGCAAAAAATTTTGTTCGAATTCTAAAGGAACTTAATATTATAATTCAATCTACACTTGAGTTAAAATGTTACAATTTATTGATTTAAAATCACCTATGATTATCTACCCAATAATACATGGAATAACATAAGCAAAATAATATTAAACAAAGAAAAACCAACTTTAATCAGGAAACTAGAGAGTAAAAAATCCATTGGCTATCCTTCGTTTTCACCATCAGACCCCTAATGACAGTCATATCCCATCTAGGTGTAAAGTTCTCATTAGTACAAATTAATCAAGCCCAAACACCAGGTAATTGCTGTAAATTGTTGAAGAGTTCCCTCGACTGTCTTTCGGCTTCATCATCAGATCGACTCCTGACCTTAATTAAAAAGTAGTGCTTTAAAATACTGAATGAAAATTAACAAACGTACTAGTCGCTACTACGTTTTTCGAAGGTTCTCCACGATTTCCTTAGGATGCCATCATCAGATCCTGGTTTCCTTATCATGGTACCACCCTTAGGATATCTCCTTTCCAACAAAAAAGAATCATCAAAATCGGTTCATAAACCATCCGCGAACACACATATAAAAAAATATATACGGTTAAAAAAGGAGGTTTTCTACCTCCTTTTTTGACGTCGAAGTCGGTTAATTAATTAATTTATTAGATTTATCTTACTTCATATAATGACATTTACAATATGTATTTATTGCCATACGAATGACAAGAGCAAGCGTATGGCAATAAATGACCAGAGTTTACAATATAAACGCCATGCTAGCTAATAATGAGATTTGATAAGATAAGATAAGATATGTAAGATAATAAATATAAATGTTAACATTTTTAAAAATGACGCTATGTTTAATTGCTTAAAATAAAATTACAAAAAATAAACGCATTTATTACTTAGCATAAAACACTAATCGCCCAACACTAGATGGCAAGAATCTACGGAATTAACTAGCGCCATCTATGGGCACCGGCCGTGCTAAGAAGTTTAATGGCGTATTATACGAAGAAGGTCTAATGCTTCCAGTACTAATGTGTCTTGGAGAATAATTAGTAAGGAGTGATAAATGACGATCAAATAAAAATATTTACCTATGGTGTGGGAAAATTATCTACTTTTTAGAAACAATAATCGAATATCACATACTATTTTTAAAGCTATGGTCAGGGAACACTATTTGTCCTGTTGTATTGCTTGATTTTTTACGTTGTTTTGGTATATATGTATATACATAAGTATGTAATAGTTTATTTAGTTTATCAGATTGTATCTATTATTATTTATTTATTCTTTTAATATTAGGTATTCATGTATATTACTTTTTGTTATCCCGTAAATATGTATGTTAATATTATTTTTATCATAAATCACTCATATTATTTTCATTTCATCATTCAGGTACGATGATTTCTATACATCCCAAGGTTGTCTGGCAGAGATCGCTATCTAGCGATAAGACCGCTATTGTACTACTGTGTAGCCAAACATTGTTTCTTATAACAGTCTAATGTATTTGTGGTGTAGAATGAAGTATTTTCTATTCTATTCTACAAATAACCTCAGTACACAGGAACAAAATTAAATAATACGGCTACATTTTTTCTCGCAGCAGGAGTCAAACTTGCATCTTTTGCAATCATCCAACCTCGCTGAGCCACTGAGGTTATCGAATATTTAACACCGATACTATTTCACGCGATAAGCTTTTTTGCTTTAAAAATATAGCAGCCCATGAAAGCGATAAATAGTATCGTGGAAACGAAGCTAATGAGGCGGCAACATAAAGTCGCCATAACCAAAATCAGTAAAAAACTGTACTACAGAATATTCAAAATCACTACGTCAGAATATTACTTATACGTTATTAGAAAAAAAAATATGTTTTTATTTATTTTGTATTATTAATGTGTAAATATATAATAAATAATGGCGGACGTTTCACACAGCATCATCTGGCCCCTAGGTACGCATAGCTTGTGTTATGGGTACCGCATGATTGATTTACATACTACTGTTACACTTTTTTTTTTATTGTAAATACATGCATATTACACATAGAAACACCCAGACCCGAGACAAATGCGCTACAGAGGTCGTCTTCAAAAGACAGATATATTGAATAGGCAGACCAATATCTAGTACTATCAGCTAATCTATTCTTATGAGATCAAAAGTAATTTGACACGTGATTCGCCTCTCCACGAGGTATCCATTCTTTCAAGTCTAACTCATAAGAATAGATCAGAGGTATAATACTAGATATTGGTCTATCTAGTCAATATTTTTCTATGAATATCTGCAGTCACGCCTGAATCGCCTTCAAAGTTCAACATCTATTTTTTGACTACGGATTAAAACATTCGGTCCGTTAATACCTGCTTAGTAAGTCAATAGTAACAAGCATTTTAATAACAAAATTATACAAGGCAAGCAAAAAATTACCAGTGACAAGACAAACGGTAAACAAACATGCATTTCACACTTACCTAACCCGTATCTTCCATCCTCGTCTCCTAAAGGGGTAACCGAACAATTCCCTTGCGCCATTAACACCTTGTGTGTCAATCAGTTGTTGCCATGTGCCCAGCATCGCCCTATTTCATGTCAATCTCCAGTCTTAGCTATCGGCTGAGGTGCTGCTGATCTGAGATCCTATCAATAGAACCGCGTTTGGTTTAAATAGTTGGGTATTTGTAAATGGAGCAGTAGGTATTCAACTACTTCAACTTTCAACTTTCTCAAACTCAACTTTCGTGGCGCAATCTATAGAAACCAGACCACACAACACAGTTGGTAGCACTCTGTATTCTACGCTATAGAAGGTTGTGGGTTCGATTCCCGCCGTGAGACAGATGTTTGTATGATCTGCAAGTATTTGTCTCGGGTGTCGGGTATGGGTGTTTCTATGTATAATATGTGTGTGTTTAAAAAAAAGTGCTTTAAGTAATATCACCACTCAGTGGAGCCCTGAGACAGCGAGACGGCGCCGTGGTAGACTCAAAAAGAGATGGCGAAATGATTTTGACACCTTTGACAGAGCTTGGGTCCAAACAGCTTAAAACTGAGATGACTGGAGAGATCAAGGCCGGCCTCAAGGGAGGCCTTTGCCTAGCAGTGAGACTCAATGGGCTAATTATAATAGTAATCGTAAGTAATATCAGTCATGTGGTATCCATAACACAAGCTCAGCTTACTTTGGGGCCAGATAATGCTGTGTGAACTGTCTGGCATTATTTATTACTTATTTATTTATAGGTTTCTGTGATTACTACGATCAACATTTGTGTGATGATCTTAGGTATTGGTTATGTGTCTGGTTGTTATAAAGTATATAAAAATTTACATGCTAGGCTTAGTTTGGAGCTAGATGGTGCTGTGGCAAATGTCCACCAAAATTTATTATTATTTAATTTATTTTAGAAAAATCCGATTGTTCCCAGAAGTCCTATTACCATAACAATCGATGGGGCTTTTGGTTAGAGGGGCATAGTAAGCCAATTGTTGAACTACTGAAACAAAGAATCTAGTTATATCTACGTCATCAGAAAACAGTAGATTGGTACATAGCAGGCAGGTCAAAGTTAAATTAATACTCAAAAAAAAATGTAATTTAATTTATTTTTCTACCTTTTTTTGTACCGTGTGTTTTATTTTATCGCGCCTATATCCAGATTTGGATTCGTCAAAGGTCACCCGTGATGTTTACAGTAAGTATAGATAGCCAGTGTCCATCAAAAATAACGACAAACGTTTTTGCGCCCACAAAATACATTTAGGTGATAATTTTTGGGCTCAACGTTGGTATTATACAGTGACCTTATATTGAGCTATCACTAGTACCTTTAGCATCAGTTTATAACCTCACCGAATCAAATGGGACAAATCGACTGGCTGTCAGCTCAGTTGGTAGTAGCTCTGCCTTCTGCGCTGTAGGCTGAGGGTTCGATTCCCTACCAGGATAAACATTTGGGTGATAAATTTAGGTGTTTGTTCTGTGTCTGGGTGTTATAAAGTATCATAAGTATGTATTTAAAAATATACAAGTATTCTATCAGTCATCTGGTCACCATAATACAAGCTATACTTAGTTTGGGGCTAGATGGTGTTGTGTGTATTGTCTACCAATATTTATTTATTTAATAGTATAATCAACATTAAGGTCTTTTTTCCTTCTTATGGTGTAACTAGTTATTTTGAAAAAACGAAACAAGGCCTCCATCAACGCTTATCTGCAATAATAGCGACAGCTTTCGATGCTTGTATTAAAACAATATTTGTTTTAAAACAAATATTGTTTTAATTTTAAAAAAGGGTGTTTCTATGTATAATATGTATGTATTTACAAAAATAAATGTAGTATATCAGTCATGTGGTACAGTATCAGTCCGGTATTATTATTATTATATTGATACGATTGCGTCAAATTGGCAAGGAAAAGTTTGACAAATGGATGAGGCCGGCTGAATAATCGCAGGCGACGAACGCTCTGAGAGGTAACTATCGTCAGCAGACACAAAAAAAAAAGGGATTTTGAACCGCATTGTTGTTTTTTTTTTACAACCGTATGCGCTTATCATGTTGGCTGAGCTCTGGTCCAGCACCTAAGCAATGCCCTAAACGAAACCTCACCCTTAAAAAGTGATGATCACAGTTTTGTGGTCTAGTGCTGGTTTAATTCAGAATTTTGGCAAACGGCACGAGCAGTACCGCGGATGTGTACTGTGAAGGACAGAACTCAATGATGTATGTAGAAGCACGCAAATCTCCAGCCAGCTTTCGTCAAACGCTAGTCCGAGCTACTTTTGCACATCAATGCGCGACCCCACTACTCAACAGACGGTCTACGAGCTACAAGTTTTCTAAAATTTTGACAATTTCTTGGCAAGACGAAAATTCAGTCCTACCCGAGAGGCAGTACCAAATTACTGTGAATAGTTCGTTGTCTCCTGTCCAGCTGAATTCTTTAAGAAAGGTCTGGATACATCGCAGCGAGTTGCATCGACAGACAGACATTGACTAATAACGCACACATGTTAATAATCATGCTAGTCGAGCGGTTGACAACGTCGACTTACAATACTCTGAGTTCAAACCCTATTAAACTTTTTTTTTTCTACTTTGTACCTTGACTTTCTTTTTCTCAGTCAGTCTCGCTGGTTTTCCGAAAACGTCATTAACTAGTGCTAGGGGCCAGGTAATCAAAACATTGTGGATGACACATAAATTCTCGTTAAAACTGAGTTATTAAGCATTGTGTACGAATGATATTACAGTTTATGGTTGCAAGCACGATGGTCGCTTCCTAAGCGGAAGTAGAAATCTTTAAAATGACTGTACGTCTTCAGATCAGCTTAAGTGTTATATTTGAAACTTGGAACATTTAAACCAACAACTATGGTGTTGCCTAAAATTGGAAGGTGTGTGTTATCCAATACTAGCTCCTGCCCACGGCTTTGTACGCGTGGTACCTTAATGAAAAATATCATATGCCCGTGCTAAAGGTACAATCTGTCTTTTTAAGTTTCATTAGATCCGTTCAGCCGTTTAGCCGTTTAGCCGTGAATGTGAAACAGATAAAGACACCAATTCGTAATAGGTTAGTATAGATTTCTTTCTTATTTCGATGATCTTGCAACTTGTCACGTATGGAGTACCTACTCCTGTGCCCCTTTTAGGGCTCCTCAAATCTCTACAAAGCCCTAGAGGTTACTGTCATGAGGATGTTTATTTTTAGGGTACCGCAACTCAATATAAAAAAAGAAACATTCGTCTGTCTGTCAAGATCGTTTTCACAAGAACGCGTGCAGATATAAAATTGAAATTAATATCGAATATCGAATACTTAAACTTTCAGTCTCTGTGAAATCAAACTTCTATGTCAACGTAATTAATATACGGCCAAAATATACGGTTATTCATGCCGCGTATTATAGCATGCTCAAATAAATTATAATATATGGGAGAAGTTATAACTGTTGACCTAGAATCAATTGAAATTCGTTAACAAGTATAAATTCAAAAAAAAATTAAGCCCCCGACACAAAATTATCATTGTGTATTCTACTAGTCAAGCCCTTTCATTTGATTCCCATATTGAGGGAGTTGTGAAAAAATATGTAATCCGCCATTTTGGGGCGGCAGCCCTCTTGGACCGATTTTTATCAAACATAGCTAAGACAAAAAAAACAAAGTCAAAATCGATTCATCCGTTTGGGAGCTACGATGCCACAGACAGACACACAGACACGTCAAACTTATAACACCCCGTCATTTTTTGCGTCGAGGGGGTTAAAAGTCAATGTCCCAGGACATGTTTATAGGAAAGAACCCGGAAATGGTTAATTTGTAGTTAGTATAACATAATAAAATGAGCTTTACTTAAAGATTTTCGACTAAAACGTATTAGGACCATTAATACCATCCTAAGGCTGGTCTGTCAGCTCTAGGTCTGCCTTCTACGCTGTAGATTGAGCATACGATTGAGGGTTCCTCTCAGGATAAATATTTGTGTGATCAACATAGGTGTTTGTCGAGTGTCTGGGTGTTATAAAGTATCATTATTGGGTATGTAAAATTTAAAATATATAAGTATTCTATCAGTCATCTTGTCAGCATCTTGTAAGCTAAGCTTAGTTTGGGGCTAGGTGGTGTTATCTGCATTGTACATTTATTTATTATTTTACGCATTATTATAAATATATACGGGTATTTATCGCGTTTATTTACCTATTTTTCCCGACGTTTCGACAGGTTTACACTCTGTCGTGGTCACGGGATGACCACCGTTTAAAAAACTTTATTTTACGCGTTAAAAGCTCCTTCCAGTTTTTTTCCATTGAGGTATCTGTCTCTAGCAACTCTGTTCCACTCTTTTACAATGTCTTCTTCCCAACGGTCTTCGATCTATCTCTTATCGTGTAGTCTCTGGATGTGTTCTACAAATTTATTTTTTAAGGATAAAACTTTTTGAATGAAATATATCTTTGCTCTTTTTCATTGCTATTTTTACTTGTTTTCCTCTTATAAACGCAGACGATCATCCCCTGGTACGGTACGGTTGAGAGTAGATGCAGGCGATCATTCCTCTTGCGTAAGTACCGTCGACTCGCAACTGAGGCGATCTTCCCATTCGAGTTTATTTGTAGCTTTTGTTTTATTAGCTGTGCAAGGAATGGCATTCATTGATAAATACAAAAGTCTATATTTTCGAAGAGGAAATTTACTCGAAATTCGATGGTGAAGTGACGCATAAACGCGTCACGTCATTTCCGATGAGTTTTTCGGTTGAATATAAATTTGATTTGTTGGTAGAATAGGATATAATGTTTGATCTATGCTGCTAAAAGGCATATGGAGGTCATGAATAAATTTGTATTTAGCCCGGCTCGGTGCCAGCCGTTATGCACCTGCAACCGAACAGACACCGCATGTACTGATTCGTCTTTCCTGCGGGTCCTGTCGGCAAGGTCGAGAGCTTACATTAAGGCTTACCTAAGTGCACGAAAGGAGCCTCTGAGCGGCACTTTAATCCTGTAACCACACTGGTAAAAATAACTAGTGACACGATAAGTTCTTAATTAACGTTCTTATAAACAAACTTTTTCCCGCCATTTTATTTATCGCGTTATAACTCATTGGAGATTTAGAATCTTTTTTGCTTAAATAATTTCTAATGGGAAATTTCATTTAGATTCTTTTGCCCTGACTACGGATGCAATAAGTATAATATAAAATTGAACTTTTAGTCAAAACGGCTATTTTGTGGTCAAGCAGTGGTCTAGCAGTGGTCTGGATATCGCACATTAAAGATTTTTATTACAAACTCAAGAAGTTGAGGTCCATTATAATAATTGTTACATATGAAATAATATTTTGGCGATAAGTTTGCCCTTCTTCTTCCACTTATCTTTTGTTAGTGCTCATAATTGGAAATTGCTTCTTATTGGACTAGTAGTTGTAATTGATGGTAAAAAACCCACGATGATGAACAATGTAGGTAAGAAGGTACCTCTTAGAGAGTCGCAGGAGCGACATTCGCAGTTGACGAGTTTATTTTGATTATTTACAAAAAATGGCGTATGTTGGTTACACGAACAATTTATAAGCTCAGTGAAGACAACCACTTATCCACACCATTTTTATGCAATTAATAACTTTAAGTTACATCCGCACATGACTGACCAAAAATTAAAGATTCTCACTTTCGCGAAAAAGCTTTTAATCAAAATATTTCCCACTTGTCGGTGCCGTGTGCGGAATGTGTATAATTATAGGCAAATTGCGATGGTAACAAGGCACCCTTATTGGGGTGTTTTTTATTGCAGCACCCGACTGGATATCACACCGTATTGTAGTGCTACAGAACGCTGTATATGGGATAATAGCTCAATTTACATATGCATTTGTTTCTGATTATAAAAGCATTGCGTAAATAAAATGGCTACTGGATTTTCTTAAATGAGTTTGTAAAGAATTAGCTATGACAGGAAAATATTTATTGTTTTAAGAGTTTATTTATTCATAAAATGGGTATTTATACCTTTTAATTTAAATATTATAAATTATTGTTACAATAACTATGGTTGCGGGCTAACTGCACACTTAAGGAGAGGGCGCCAAATAGCATGAGCATTTCTTAAACTTTTTTCAAAGACCAAGTGTCTTTAGATTAGATATCTGCGTTCACATTATGATACATCACACTAACAGTATCAACATAGATATGATGGAAAAAGACGCGCACACCTACTAATAATGGAATTCCTCGACGAAGAGAGTCTAATATTAGTATCAGACTCTCTTCGTCGAGAATACAATACTTACCAAATTAAGGGATGTTTTTATTTGGGGTATAGGTTATTCACGATGCATCACGCATGCATCGTGAATAACCTATACCCCACGCTCAAAAAGAGCAAAAAGAGCAAGTTACATAGAGACTCTGTGAAAAATACAGATAAAAAAATGAATCGCGTCGGCGTTGTTCCAATTTTAAATAAATTTAAAACTTACACCTATTACCGTTGTAACCAAGGAGTTTCAGTTACAGGATAAAACATTAGCAATTCCATGATAGAATTGAAAATGCTTGGGCATTAAAATGTCAAATTCCAAAAAGTTTACAATCAACTGTTAAACCTGTAATCTTCTTTGGTTCGCATAGGTGTGATTGGCTTAAGATTTTATTTCAAGCCTTCACATTATCATAGGTGTTAAAAGTATTCAAAATATGACTTTTACTGTATATTATGCTATGTGCATTGCCATCAAACTTAAATAGGTAATTATAAATGCTAAAGCAAAAAAAAACACGATGTTGATAAAATTTGGTCTACACATAAGTCTATACGAGTCGAGTCCTTACGTCTTGTTGCCATTTTGATGCATCGTGAATAACCTATAACTAAAAACAACCCTTAATTTGGTAAGTATTGCATTCTCGACGAAGAGAGTCTCTCTCTTCTTCAATTGGAGCCAATTGAGCTGACAGGCCAGTCTTATTACTTATTGATTATTAGATATACTCATATGAATACACCTACAATATTAGGCAATGGGGACATTTTGGTGAATTTATGTCTGTGTTGTCTATGTTAGAGTTTGTGTGAATGTGTGTGTGTGTGTGTATGTATTAAAACCAACTGTTGTGTCACCTTAGTACTTAATATAATAAGATACACTTTCTTCTCCTTCAGTAGCCATCCCATAACTTACCCAAAATCTTTGAAAACCACGAACTTTTTTAAATAAAGTACTGCAACCTATAAATATAGCATATTTTATCGATCGGGGAAAAAAGGTATATTCTCCAGTACCTACGTAATTCACGGTACAGTCGGCTACAAATACAGCTGCAACTGTTACGCTTTCCAAAGATTTTTTATACTTGTATGTATCTACATAATGTTGCAGACTGTTCGTTAACCTGTTTCGAGAACTTTTGATAACTAATCCATAATTTCGCGATACCCAAATTTCAATTTCTCAAAGCAGGGCCATTACAGTCTGCACTGCTCTAATTTATGACCTCGAAATAACAGGAATCGAGACAGATTTCTTCCAGAAACCAAGAATAATCGCGTACACGTACCAAATAATAAATTTCGCGAAATGCCCTGTTGTGGTTCGATTATAACACTTAATTGAAAAATTCGAGATCAAGATCTTTATAACTGCGTTCGTAGAACATCTGTTCATAGGGTTGTCAGAATATCTGCAAAATGTACAGAAATGTTTCTGAATAAATTGAATTCAGAATTTATTCAAAACAAAAAAAATACCCGCCTTTTTGTTTGTCTCGTAATAAGTTATTGGAGATTTCGAATCTTTTTTATGTGCTTTTTTTTTTGTTTTATGTCTTTTTTATGTAGTTTGTAATCGGAAATTTGATTTAGATTCTTCTGCAGAAACGGTTAAGCAGTGGCGCAGATATCGCAATTTAAAGTTCTAGTCTACAACTAGAGAGGTGAATATAATTTTCATAGCTAATAAGCCAACTCTCAAAATATGGGCTATGATACACATTTATAAAGTAAACAAATCCTTCCAACATTATGAGGTTCTTGTGAACCTAGAAATGATTTAAACTACCAAACTGACTTTACTATATATGTATATAACTGACGACTTTCAGTTTAGTTCGTAGTAGCTCTGCCTTCGGGTCTTTTTTAGTTTGTGGCTTCGTATGTAGTATGATAACCATAGATGTTCCTAGATTTTACTATGGAATCCAGATTACTGGTAGAATACATATATATTAGGTCCTTAGGTACATACGAAAATGACGTTTTTTCGTACTGGCCACTTTGATCTGAAATATATAAATTTGAATTTGGAATTCTTAACCAAAGAGCATTCTTTGGTTAAGAATTCCAAATTCAAATTTATAAATCCATTTTGCTGGTTAATTTGAGTTTCGGAAACAGTCATTCATTTGTTTTTTTCCTCATTCGTTTTTTCTTTGGTGTCGCTCATCTCGCACAATAGAAAACTTGAAATATCGCTTTAATTACGAATACGAGTTCTACCGCGGCACCATTGCTGCAGAAACAGCTCGAAGGATTAACGATGTGTATGGCGTTGGTATCGTAAAAGAAAACACTGTACGTTTTTGGTTCCGACGTTTTCGTTCTGTATATTTCGACCTTCAGGAAAAACCCCGTGGACATATTACCCTTTTTTTTTCCGGAATTTGGATAACTTGTTACAAGGAAAATACCATATCTGATGCGGCAGTTCAAACCGCTTTCAGAGAGTTTATTGATTCTCGCGCCCGTGGTTTTTTTAGTAAAGGGATCAATGAACTACCTATGAGATGGCAAAAATGCATGGATAACAATTGTACATACTTTGAATAATTAAATATGTTTTACAAAAAAACAGAGAATTTATATTCCTCCCATATAAAACGCCAATTTCATATGTAAGGACCTAATATTTTGAAATTGATACATACTATTGATACTTTTTTGTCATCAATATAAATGAAAAAAATATATAAATATTTCATCAGTCACCTGATTTCCATAATACAAGCTATGCTTAGTTTGTTGCTAGATGGTGTTGTGTGGTATGACCACGCAAATATATATTTAAACTCTTACCCTTACCCTTACCCTTACCCTTAGTGCCTACAACGCAAAACTATCCCCGGATTATCATAGATTCAGTAATTTTTTAACAATCTTTTCAAGAAGCCAATACCATTTTCAGTGGCAGCCCTAAGAAGAAAGTCGCATATAAGTAGTGGGTACGATGCACCGATCTTAGTGGTCACTGTAAACATGAAAATTGATTTTGAAAAAATAAGTTATGACCCTTTAAATTGGCAGTTGACCACTTCAAGGAATATTTATTTCAGAAACATTATTTTATTAAGATTTTTTTAAGAGAAAAATACTTGTTGATTATATACGGCTTGATTCGTACAATTTTGGTACAAATTTAACTGCCATTTTTATTAAAGCTCATTGTAAACAAACAAAATAAAATACTTTATTATAACCAAATTCATTATAATTCATATTTTGTATTATGATAATTTCAACAAGTCCCATTTCTAGTACTATTGATGGAACAAATAAAACTGAAAAAGTGTAATTTGTTTTCTTTTCTGCTATTCCTGAAACAGATGTGACTAAAAAAGTATAATTTATCCCATTAGGGCTATAGGGATGGAAACTACCTCCGAGACACAGTTCTAAACTAGTTCGGGGGTTGGTGATTATCCAACCCGTTCAGTTTTCGCTGTCGATGGCATTGCCTTTGTTAAATGTATATTCAACTTAAGTTAAAATTAGTCAGTAAGTAAAACGGTTGTCTGGTAGAAATCGTAACCACGATAAGACCGCCGATTGCAGGTGACTATTAATTAATTTATGTTTATGTACTAAGGCTCAAATTTCATATGTCTTTTGTAGTGTTCTCAATAAAGTTTTAATATTATTATCTTTACTATCTTAAGGGCTTTAGCTTTTATAGCAACATGATTATACTAGGTCCGCAGAACCGCTAAGAGTTCCCATAAAGCTTAGATTTACATAATTGGCTTTGTTTTCTGTGTATTCCACTAATACGTTAAAGCATTGAATATCAGTTTCAGATTTAAGTCCTAATAATTTGAATTGTGAACTTGCACAAATCCTTTTTGAATCACCGCTACCGAAAAAGAGTTCAATTAAAAACATGCTCCATTTTCAATGCAGGATCGAATCCGAACGGTCCCAGAGATTTGTAATTTAAAAACATAGCAGCCAGTAATTTCTTGGCGATTAATTATTCGAAATTTGAAAAAACTTAACCACTGAGGTGGTCTTGGCGTGAATTTAAGGCGGGGTCGGGTCGATATTGAATCGAATGCACGATTTTAGTCACGATTTACCAATTTTTTATAGAATTATTATCATCGATAATGATCATTGCTTTTAATTAAACAAAATCAACTACAATCACTTCGTAGAAGAGCATTGGTCTAGTGGCCTCATCTTCCATTTTCGAGGCCATGGGTTCGAATCCGGTCGTGCACCAATGATTTTTTTGTTCGAAAAAATTATATGCGCTATAAAAGTACTCTCAAACGGGAAAACATCGTGAGGAAATTGTTCGAAGTAACTAAAAAGTTCGAAGACTGCCAAGTGCACGAAAGCAGCTTCTGACGTGCATTTTAATCATTTCACCACATTGGTTTGAAATAACTAATGACTAAAAAGAAGAAGAAGACTGTAAAAAGTAAAATTCTAGAATTCATTCCTTGGAATTTCTTTGGGAACTTGCTACAATTGTCACCACTTTCAATCCTGACCCACTATCAGCTCATTAAGTTCGATCATTATCTACATCTCGTCACATAAACATAAACCCATCAGATCCATCACTCGGAACAATCGAGAGCGGCAAGTGATTGCTCAGCCAACGCGGTCGGACCTGTATCACTACCGAATATTCCCGATCTTTTAATATAAAGTAATACGTTTAGATGCTTCAAATATAATATTTGAAAATTTCCAAATTAAACCACGCCATTGTTTATTTCAATTTATTTTTAAATAGAATGATAGAGGCTGATTTAAATTGAAATTCTTGTGTTTACATTCATTTTTATAACTCATGTAACTCGTGCGTTCTATTGTTACAATTGATGAAACACTGATTTTCAAAAATAATTATTTACATGACTTGACTAAAATAAAAAAAATCACCTCGCAACCTCTTTTGTATAAAGTGAAGCTTCTGTACTTCAAATCTGTCATTTATTCTGTGACGTGGTGATACTCATTAAAAAATGCCATCGCAAATCAAGGGTTAAGGCCAATAACTTTCGTTAACTTATGAGTTTGTCCCACCAATTATAACGAGAACAATCATATCGTTAGCGTACAATTGGTGATGGATGGAGAATTGTTGAATGCTTACGACTTAACCTACTTTAAGTAGGTAAGTCAAGTAAGTAGGTACTTCAGAAGTTAAGTACCTGCTTGTAACTGTCCATTTTAACCGACTACAAAAAAAGGAGTAGGTTCTCAATTCGGTTGTGTTTTTTCATTTGTCAAAAATATTTTTGTATGTAGGATTTACCTGAAATTTCATCATAATCGGTTAAGTAGTTTGTTCTTTAAATCAAAATACCTAGGTGAAAAAAATATGTTATCCAAGAAAACAAAATTGCGTATTTTTATATACCAGTCGGTTTTCTTTTTATTTTTAAAACGTAATTATTATAAATCTTGTACTATGAGAAAACTTCCATTGGATTATTACTATCTTTTTATTCTTTTCCTATAAGCATCTGTTTCGTTAATAACTTTGTTAAAGTGTGTAACGGAACAGAAGGTCATTCCGTTATAATTCACAATTATTATGGTATGCTTGGGTAAAAACCTTATTAATATCACGTAGGCATACATGGGTCATTCTTATCAGAACAGATTTACCAGCAATTCGATCTCAGATATTTAATTATTGAATAAAATAGTGCGTAATTCATTACAATGTAAATAAACAAAGCATCTGTCATAACAAACTATACCATAGACGGAATATGGCAGATGTATGCAATTGTCAAGGTCCGTGAGAGAAAGCTAGCAAAAAGTAATTAATACTAAGTCTAAAGACTATGGTTTAGAAATATCTTACGACTCATAGAGTATAATAATAAATAATACCGGATTTGAATTAGTAAGATTAAATAGAATTTGATTCTATAAGATACAATAATCTATCCTTCTATTAATATATTATTGATAGAATGATTTGGGACGGGAAGATCTCTAAGGAGGTTAAATTCAAAAGGGTAAACATTTACATATCTATATAAAAACAATATTAAAACTAGAATAGATAAATTAAAATCTATTTATGTTAACGATATAATATATCAATCATAAAATAACTACATAAAGATGGGAATAAATTGAAATTTTAATTAATTTAGGGCTTGATTTAGTAAAGAGGTTATTTAGCTATACCACGGAGGTTGGGACGTAAATTGAAATAGAATCGAAATTTCGAATGTGTTTGAAAATGTAAAGAAAAAAAACGAAAAAAAGATGAAAAGGAAGACGGCGGATTTTGGCATTCTGGATTATGCTGGATTAAGAGGGGCGTAAGGCTGGTCGAGCTGAACGTTTTCGGTAAATTGGCTCTCATGGTTTCCTACAATTACATGGTGTCTTGTCGTGCGTTATTTCTGTAATAATTTTATTGTGTGAGTTACGTAATAGTTTATCCGGTCGGTAAGTCGGAAAAAAGACAAGATTCGCCAAAGTGATTGTATGAGGCTCTTACACGGCATGGTCTGTGGGTCAGATGGAAACCTAGCGGTGTTATACCCAAGTCTGGCTTTCCCACCCTGTTAGGAGTTCCCCCAGGACCTCACGGAACGAGCCTGGAGCCAGATTTTACCTCTCCTGAGGATCGGCTTAATGGTTCCCTATGATTGGTTGCATTCTGTGTAAGGAAGGCAGAACCGGACTTAACAGAAGCAATCGGCATAGTCTATCTTTATTTATTTATATATTTGCACATTATATTGCCTTTAATCTACGGATGACATCCCAGGACTTCGGTCTGTCGGAAGTAGATTGTAGGGACGTACTAGGGATAGGTACAAAGTCGAGGTTCACAACTCGCTTTCCCTCAATTAGCAGCTAGGTAGCTCATCATTGCACCCTGATGAGTGACATACACAATTAAATGTACGAAGCTTGCTTCCAGTATTGCTGATTCACACACCAGATTAGGTTAGGAAGGACATTCACGAGAAAGTGACTGTGTCTGTCTGTCTGTTACGTTTCTCGGCTAAACAGATTTTGTTGGATTTTGATAAAAAGATAGATCGACTTTGGGGAATGATTTAGGCTGCTATTTGTGTGGATGTCACGCGGGCGGAGCTTGATATTATACAAAGTAACAATTCATGACAAGAACTAATATCGTATTAAAATATTGAAATAACTTAAACTTAACTTATAATAAGGTTTCACAGTAATACTAGATTGGATATAATACTTATTTACTTTATGCAGTTTATAATATCACTAAAGGACAATAATTAATATAATTATAAAATTAAATATCGAACCACAGCGTAGGCAAATCAAAGATATTCTTCATTATAGATGATGATTACTTCTAACAATAAAGTTTATAATATTATAAATACATATCTCAACATAATTCTCTTAAAGAATCAGAGTTACTATATTCGACACACAACGTAGGATTTTAATCACGACCACTAGACAAATCATTGGCCAAATTAATAATAGATCAAAGTATGTTTAGTGATTTAAATTATATAATACCATTTAGCTATTTGGTGTTAATAAGGTACTTTTAATTAGTAGAGAAGGCGAAAAAAAAAGGTAAGGTGCATCGAGAAGTAGTAGTAGTAGGCGTTACAAGTGAAATGTAATTGTTTTGCTTTATAGTGTCAACAAATTTCTATAATTTATTGTTCGCGAGTGTACACTGATTGGTTGTCTATTGGTATTTGCACGCAAAGTTAGAAGTCATTTTGTAGAAAAAGAGATGTCGAACAAGAATAGAATGTAAGAAAAGTGTAAGAAATGTAAGAAAAAAATAATGTGAGGATTATTTTCAATTAGCTGCTGCCCGCGGCTTCGCACGCACTGTACCTACATAAAAAGTAGCCTATGGTACCATCTATCTCTATACCAAAACTCATCAAAATCAGTTCAGCGGTTTAGGCATAAAAACGTAACAAACAGACAGACAGAGTTACTTTCACATTTATAATATTAGTAGGGATGAGTTAAGTTAACTTGGAATGATTAAAATTATCTTGGGAAATGGCATGTGTGCAAGTGCTTAGTCCCTCTACCCATTGTGCTATGATCATGTAGCCAGATCATCTAGTAAACAGGTAATACGTATCTCTCTGCGTTTCATTGGACTAGCCAAAATTCTTTGACCAAGACCCAAAGTCAGGGTCTTTTAAAGCTTAAATAGACACTTCTAAATCGTATCAGCCGACATATAATTTATTAAAATGTTTTTCAAAACACTAAAACTTGCACGCAAATGTTCTTAGGTGAAATATTGAACACGATTCAAATAAATGATATATTTATATTTGTCTAAGCTTTTATCTAAACGTCATCGCGGAATGACCATCTAAAACCTCCTTGGATTCCTCTCTGAATAAATCACATTGCAACATAATACGCTTATAATTCAATTCAAAAACTTCCGCTAGATATAACCAATCAAATATGAAATTGCAAGAGAAAAATAATTAATTTATAGATTCAGATACAGAGGTATATTTGCGAAACATGGATACAGTGGTTGGTAAAAGCCATATAGTTCAGTCATGATCAGCATATTAACGCCTGCAATATAATGAATATTGATTATTCATAAGATTATTAATAAAGGAAGATAGTAAATATCCAAATTAACACATTAGATTAGATTCAATTAGAGTTAGATACATGTATATAAAATTTACAATAATAATTAATATTTAAAAAAACATGGCATTACAATTTGCTTGTCAAGTATATGTTTACTATAGTATAGTAAGCTTTCTGCAGAAGTATTTTATTGAGTTTCAATTTGAAATGATGTATTAGTTCGAATAAAAATTCATTTAATTATTATAAATAATTACAGAAATGTATAGAATCAAATAAAATACATGAGAAACTGTTGGGCTATCTAAATCCAAATGTTCCATCACACTGCCAGAGGGTAGCGTCCCCCATACACTGGCGGCATTGCCACATTGAATGGCAATGTTAAACGCTGACCCACATAAGAGCCAGCTCTTGGGTCACGTGATGTTTCTACCAGATGATGATGTACATGATGTATTAGCTCTATTTCTAAAATATATTGAAATTAATTATTGAAAATCCTTGACGCCATACAGAAGACACAGTTATTTAACAATACAGTCTTGTTTTTTGGGCAGCAAATTTAATAATTTCGTATTATATAAACTGAGAGTATAGTTAAGTTGTTCAGGTTGAAGACAAATGGCTTACAGCTGTCAGCTTGTCTTAATTTACATATTGCAACACAAATATTTTCGGCGTTTTTAAAACAGATTATTTCCCAGTTAAATTACCCCAGAATATAATACCATACCTGAGCAATGATGCAGCATAACCATGATAGGTGATAAATGTTGATATGTTTGAAATTTTAGAGATAATACAGGGCGTAAGACTTAAATTGTGTTTTTTTAAATTAAAACACATATTCTTGACAGAATCACACAGTACATTATTTATGTGTTGCAACATCTGTGAACTAAGCCAAACTAGAAATAAATATATCAATATCATCAATATACTCTTTTGATACGACGATCTCTGTGGCGCAGTGGGCTTAGGTCCGGCTGAGATGCAAAAGGTTGCGGGTTCGATTCCTCCCGCGGGACAAATGTTTGTATGATCTGCAAGTATTTGTCTCGGGTCTGTGTGTTTTTATGTATAATATGTATGTATTTACAAAAAAAAGTAAGTAGTATATAAGTCATGTGGTACCCATAACACAAGCTCAGCTTTCTTTGGGGCCAGATGATGCTGTGTGAATATCCGGTATTATTATGATAAAAAAAAACACTTGAATTTGAATATATAAATAAAAAAATGTAGAGTCTACGTGTTTGAATTTATGCCCTATATATCGAAACGCTAAAGTCGTTGAAATGTACATCCAATTCAGTCAAATTGACAGTTGTTTCGTTGTCACAATCAAATAATCGTATCATCTATTATGGAGGATACCAACATCGATTGTCAAAAGTAATGTTGTTCGTTTGAAAACGACATCGCTCAAAACGAGTCGAAACAATGTAGGTAAAAGTAGGGATTTGCACGATTATTGACCCGATATATCGCTTGTCGATTTCAAGAGTAGAGGTCTAGAATATAAGTTCGCAGAATAGAGGTCCAGTACTCTTAAATGGTGAAAGAAAACATAGTAAGGAAACCGTAATCTCGTTGAATCTCTAAAGTTCTAAGATTGTATATGGAATGAGTTTTTGAAGCGCACTTTTGTCCTTTCATCACACCGGTTCTAAAGAATTAGTGACTTGATAAAAACGTGTGCGTCTCGGAAAGCCTGACAGAAGTGATAACTCATACTAATCTAACTAGCGCTGTGGGTTAGAGTGAGAGAGGAGGAGCCTGCCTACCGCTGCCGTATGCGTGAGAGAAAGGGAAGCCAGACAGACTGGCGCCGTAACGCGTTACGTACGTACGGTATACCCTTCCATAAGAAATTATCACTTCAAAAAGCGTAAATATTTCTTGCAATACATTGGCTGCGAATAATTTTATATTTCATTTCAATACCACATGGTAAGTGCAGACTGTTTCACATTAAAATAGTCACTTTGAATGCAACACGTACACATATCAAATTGTTAACTATCAATAACTAACCAACATTTACATTTCAACAAATTAGCAATTAATATCAGCTTTAATAAATAAAGGCTCACACACAGTGCGATAAAATCGTACGACATCGCATGTCGTCACGTATGGACCAGTACTTTATATCAATATCGTATTACGATTTATGCGCGTGCGCATCTTATGTTCTATCGAGAAGTAATGCGTGTGCGTAGAGTCGATTCTCAAGAGTCCTGTTAATATAAAAACTATTTGCTTTGTTTACAGAAATGTACACATACATAATATATACAGATATAAAATACATGTAAAACAGTTGAACTTTCTATCATCATTGTTCATCTGTGGAAAATGATTTAGACGGCGTCAGTCAAGTTACAGAGCAGTTATTTGTAACTGAAAACTCTCGTTCATGGATCCATTCCAGCAAGCTGAGGTTGGTGAAGTTTCCTCTACAACTGACGCCACTCTGCCTGGGATTATGTTTGATAGCTCATGTCTTCCCAGGTACCCACACTAACCTGCTTGCCGACGGGACTCGCAGGAAAGAAGAGTCAGTAAATGCAGTGTCGGTTCGGTTGCAGGTGCATAACGGCTGGGACCGAGCTGGGTTTGTTTTAAGTTTTCCTTCTCTGTTGTCTGTAAGTTAGCAGGGGGACTAACCCTCAATAATTTGAAGACTATCGCAGTCGTCTCAATCTTAAGTCTCCAAGCAGCACTCATCTGGGATCAGTTCCACGTAGAAATCCTCACTCGAATTGTTATTCAGTTTAGCGAAAAATACCAAGCCGATTTTACAGTCAGATGCGGGTGCTGAGCCATTTTTGGTAATTAGTTATGGAGTACAGCGGATGTTAAAAGTAAAAAACTTATAAAATAAAATGTATGATAGAGCTTTCTATAGAGCGCTTCAAACTATTTGTAGATAGTTTAACTTGTCCACATCATTCATATTTGCTAGAGCACAGTGTCCTCAAATCGCTGGCAAAATTGGCACGTTGAAGATATGATAAGAAAAGCCAGATAAAAGCCAGATCTTTGCTCTTTACTGCTTTACTAGGTATTTCTATGCATGCTGATTAATTATATTAGCATTAAACAAACTTTTTGAATTTTTCACGGTTTGGCATTTATACTACAACTTATGCGCTTTTACAAAGAAATTTCAAGCGAGACTTACAGTAGTCGCAAATGAAGTGTTACATCTGACATCTCAGGAAAATGGGTTGGTACCATCTGATGGCAAACTCTAAAAACTCATTGGTAAAATTTTATCAAATTTTATCAACTTCTATCTTTATTTCTATCTTTCTCTCTTTTTTTATTTAATAACATAAAAACACAAATGGACTTACGAAGAGCAAGTGCTTGCGGCGTAGGAGCCGTAGTCCCAGCACAAGTACGCACACCAGGCGGTCGCGCGAATAGTGCCGGCCGACGCGACGCCGCGGGCCTTGACCGCTCATAATGCCTGCCATGTCTTGGGACATAATCCTATCCATTCCAAAGTCTCTGGATAGTCCATTCCACCGCGCAGAATCAGGAAGTATGCATGAGGAGGAGCATATTTCATCTCAGCTGGAGCGTGTCGAGCCCGACCATACCGGAGAAAAATACAGAGGGATATAAGTAGGGGTAATAACCGTACATTCTTTTATACGCATATCGAGTAAACTTGCGCTGGACTCGTTCGATCATCATAGGCTTTGTGGGGGTCCCAGACGATCGCGCCAAAGTCTAGGCGACTGCGCACATAAGCACATAAACTTTAAATAGTATAAGCACTGCATGCAAATCAGGGAACTCCGGTGCAGTCCGCATTATAAAACCCAGGGTTTTAAAGGCTTGTTTGATTGTGACATGGGTGTTAAATTCAAGTTTTGAGTCCATGGTCCGGCCCAGGTCACGAATGGTCCCTACTCGCTCTAGCAGGGTCAGTCAGTGAGAGTGAAATGTCGACGTGTAAAAGTATTGGAAGTAGCTCTGACTACTGCGCTGCTGGTTGTGGGTTTGGTTGTGTCATTAAAATAGATGTTGGTCTAGGTGTTATAAAGTGTCCTAAGTAAGAGTATGTATTTAAAAATATATAAGTGTTCTATCAGTTATCTGCCGCGATTATTGAGTTTTGATACCATCAAAACATTAATACCAACAGCTTTCAGTTACTATTGATGAACTAGAATTACGGAAGGTCGATGTTGATTGTAACACATGCTGTCATATAAATAAAAACTAAGATAGAAACCGTACGTAATACCAATCCATGAAATGCCTATTGCTAATCAAAACTGATAGATCTTGATTGTATTAAGAGTTTCATAATAGCAATGCTCGTTCCCATAGTACAAAGCTATGCTTAGTTTGGGGCTAAATGGTATTGTGTGGATTGTCCACAAACATATGCATTTATTTATAATAAATAATGCCGAACATTTCACACAGCATCATCTGGCCTCAAACATAAGCCTACCTACTACCTACATCAAAATTTAGTAAAAAGTAACCTGTCGTAGGGTATGTACAATCTATCTGTTTTCTAAATTTTGTTAAAGGTAACTTCCGAATGCAGCCGTTTAGACGTGAAAACAAATAAACAGAGACACCTTCGAATTTATAAGATTAGCATCGAAGTATTTACCCTGTTTAGGTTGTTCTGGAGCACTTGAGAATAAGCCACTAGGTGCGGATGAGTATTTAAATGATTTCTGTCAATACTAGAGTCATATTTCATTGATGCACTACTGGTCAGAGTGGGTTATATGGATCCTGTTTCTAATGGGTGATGCTTCCATAATTGTAACCTTTGACGCTAAGATGTCTCCTAAGAATAATATAGTAGGTACATATACAGCTTTATGTAATTTTTAACCGACTTTATAAAAAAGAGGTTCTGAAATAGTTTATATATGTTTTTTACCTCGGAATTCCTTAATTTATGAACCGTTGTAGAATATTCTTTGATAAGGAGGTGTACAGTCAGTTCAAAACATCTCGAGGAAACCGTCACATCCTAGAGTCTAAACAAATTTAAGACGTGTATTTTTGGTTACTGTTTCTAAAATCGATTGGCTTTTCACGTACGGAACACTTACTACTGTGTAAAGCGTGGACATGTGGAAACATGTTTGGTTTGTACTCCCTTTAGACGTCGACACTGATTCAGTTTGAGAACTTTCATCAGGATAAGTTTGATCCGCGGTCTGCTCGTTGCTGCTCGCGTGCTAGGCTTGCACAACCTGTAGGTATGTATTAACCGACTTCAAAAAAAGGAAGTTTCAATTTCTAAATTTTTCTCAGTTTCTCAATTTTTTCTATTTAATTATTTTTTTTATGTTTATTACCTCGTAAAATCGTCTTTTGTTAACCGATTTGGATTTGTTTTTTGTGTGATTGTGCTTTCCGATAGGTTAATTTTTTTAAACTAATAAAAATAGGAGATTTCCATCTCCTATTTTTATTCAGATTCTCCAGATTTCACACAGCATCATCTGGCCCCAGAGTACGCAGACCTTGTGTTATGGGTAGGTACCACATGACTGATATACTACTTATATACTTTTTTTTTGTAAATACATACATATTATACATAGACACACCCAGACCCGAGACAAATACTTGCAGATCATACAAACATTTGTCCCGCGGCGGGAATCAAACCCGCAACCTTTTACGTCTTAGCCGGACCTAAGCCTACTGCGCCACGGAGGTCGTCATATTGAGGAAGGGCGGTGATACCTATCATACAGGATTTTTATTTTCTTAGTTTAGGTATCAGTTGTATCACATTATGAACCTGGTAACTTCCTTAGGTTAAGAAATTATGTACATCTGTAACGTGTACTTATTGTTAAACTAAAGTGCTCAATAAACTATAAACAAGATTTCCTGACCGAAGGGAAAGTGGCTGATCAAGGACCAAAATGCTGGCAACGTTACCTCATTGAATAACCATACTTATCCTTAGCCAGGACTTTGATCAATGGTTTGGTCCACGTCTCAGTTCACTATAAAGTTTATTTTTTATGAAAAAGGAAACAAGAATAATAGAAAATCTAAATCTAAATCTAAATCGAAAACTGACATCTGCACAACATATGAAATATACAAGCTTTGACCATTGGGTCAAATAATCGATCCGATGCGGTTTCACAGGTTGTAAAATGATGGGCCGCAGTCGCACAAGTAGTAAACCTATGGGTCGCACGCAGGTTCAGTACGACCGCAAATATTTTGCATTCTATTGCAGTACCTAATAACCAGAAGCAATTGCTTCCTCTATAAATCTCAGCTATTTCGTTCCCATGCGTAAAGGGAACGTATGCGCACACAATTGGTATTGGAATTCCAGTATTGAAGACAGTAAGGCCCTTTTCACACGCTCTAGTTGCCTGATAATGACGGATTTTAAGGGACTACTCTGCAGCCGATGTATTTTCACCGAATACCCGGCAACCGCTATTTAAAAAGTAGAAAAAACTTTAGAAACACGTAGACTGTTAATAGCTTGTATATATAAATAAAGCACGTAATTTATAAATAGCCAAATATAATTTATTACTCCACAAGGCATTTATTAATAACAGTTTGCCAGTGTTGCCACCCGCGGTTACAAACGTCCAATTAAAGGCGAATAAATCGGCGCCTTCGCCCGTATCAATGATTGTCTGATATCGTGAGAGATCAATTTGTATTGGCTAAAAGAAGTTTGTAATACAAAGTAATTTGAAAATGTATATTCTTCAAACCTGGACAAAATGTTCTATAAAAGTTCAGGAAGTACTCAAATGTTTTTATGATATGGAAATATTTGTCTCTGGTCTAGGTGTTTCTTATAATATGTGTGTAATCAAAAAAAAGTATATTAAGTTGTATATCAGGCATGTTATACTGATATCAGGTATCAGTAAGCAGAGCCTGTATTATGTATACCATAACACAAGCTCTGCTTAATTTGGAGCCATATGATGCTGTAAGCAATGTCCGGTATTATTATTAAAATTATTAAAAAAAAAAATTTTACATTATATATTTTTACTTATTTTAAATATAATTTTCATGAGTTTCAATACGTACTTATATTACTTACTGTGGTTCACGTCGCGCCATTTTGCGTTAAGTTTATGTTATTCAATACACGACCAGACAAACAATCCTACATCAAGCAATCAAATATCAATAATAATCGTTTAACTGACACAACAATAACAGTTTCCAATAAAAACTCATATCAATCGATGAATCCAGAGACAAAATGGGAAACGGAAACTGCAAACACCTTTAAGGTATTTTTAGTATCACAATACAATGTAAAAACGATTCGTTCTTGGACTTTGAAGATATGGTATTAAAGGACTAGCTTGTGCCGGTGGTTCTTCTACTTATAAACTTCTTTGAAAATTTGTACCTTTTAAAATTAACTTTGTATTTCTATACTAATATTATACATGTGAAAGTAACTGAAAGTTACGTTTTCACGCCTAAACCGTTGGACCGATTTTGATGAATTTTGATATAGAGATAGATGGGTCCTTGGAGAAGGACATAGGCTAGTTTTTATGTAGAAACCATGCGTGCGGAGCCGCGTGCAGTAGCTGTACTGTATCCTCTAAATAACTTTTATTCTGTTTTTCTATTTGAAAAGTATTATAAATACGCGATGTAAAAATTTGATCGGAGATCAACCTGAGGTAAAGAATTTTGTAAAGCACCCTCTGGTAGTGCGTAAAATGAACAATTAATATACATAACTCATAAAACTTCATCGCTATTTTGTATAAAAGTTGCTAACAATATAAAACAAACAGACAAACAGACCCCACATAAAATGTGTATGTAGCCTGGATTGCTTGAATGGTATGTGGCAGCACTTTGTTTCTCCGGAACGGTATCATCGACACATTGAAGGTACTAATCTTTAATATTGCTTTCTTTAAGTATGGTGCAAGAAACAAGCGCATATTTCCTAATGATATGAGAGCAAAAAGTGTACTCATACTTTGCGACCTATATGTTGGCAACCACTTGGACGTGGAATATTTGGCAATAGTATATTTAGCAAGAAATTCCTCAGAAAATATTGTGGTAGACGACACTGAGCTACCAAACATTTATGCCACTCGATACCACTCTTATCCACAAGCGTTGCATCGGATTCCAAAAACTACGTCACGAGAAGAACAGTCAGCGATAAATCTTATTGTTTTGCATTCTACGTCGGCTGTGAGAGGTAATAACCATTATATATGGTCAAGGGAAACATCTAATAAGGCATTATCTATAAGAACTGCTACCACAAAACAAGTCCACATTTTCCGGCCTAAAACAGGATTGTAGAGGTGTCATAGGACCAGCTGAAAATGAACAGAGATAAAGAGACAGAAAATGAGGAAACGAGTTAGAGGTGCAGTACAAGAGGTTTTTAGTTTCGGTAACACGTAAGCGAATGAAATGGTGTAAAATAAAGCAGAGAAGTACGTGTACCTATTGCTCTGCTAAAAACGACGTATGAGTATTTATTACTGCGCTAAATGAAATAAAAAGTATTGCTTTGAACATCGATCTCCAAACTGCAGCTCCTGTGACGATAAAAGAAAGGATTTTAAGTATAGTTTTTGAAAAAGCAGAGGTTTGCAGAGTTAATTGTACTATCTTTTTCAAATTTAATTAAATAACTAATATTAAAAAAATGGTTTTATTCAAAAAGTAGCCTCCTGAGCGATCATTAGTATTAAGCGGTGTTAAATTTATATTAGTATCTATACCAGGGTTAAAAACGTATAAGGGGAAAAACAAAGACTAAAACTAACCCTAAGCTCACGCTTCCTGATGTTCCTAAAAAACTGCATTTTATATAAGATTAATTTCCTACTTAGTTCTTAGTTTAAGCTTCAAGGTACGCTTACACGGGCAATAAAAATTGCATAAAATCCTGGGCAAAGCTTTGACAATTATGATGACACGACAACATCAAGCAATTTACGACAATAGCAACTATAGTTACTCTATAGAGATTCCGCCACACTATAACACGTAATATGGCGCAATTTAGGAAAACTAGTTGCTCTAAATTGATCCATACTATTGCTGAGCAGTTATTGCACAAAAAATAGCCCGTGTAAATATTAATCTTTTTTTTCGTTAATGACATGCAGCATATTGATGACAGTTTTAACAATTTTAAGTGGTTGGATTGTTTTTACACAAATTCGTCTGTTGTCGTTCGTCATTTGTCGTTCGCGCAGGTGGCCATTATCTCCAACGACCCGCAGCGCTTGTGACTTAACCCAACCCCCGCCCGCAAAGATGAATGGGTTACATTTAGGAATGAGTTTTTCTCACATGCCCGCGTCAGAGTTATGTGTTCACGCAAAAAGTGCTTTCCAATTAAAAAGATATACTATCCCATTACTCGATCGGAGGCCTATCTGTGATCGTTTAATTCATATCTCACGTAGTCTTTAGGGCTGGACTTGAGGAAAACAGTGACGACTTTACGACCGTTATAATGCAACGTTGCGTGATGATTATTTTTGTTTATACGTGTCATAAAAATATCAAGAACATAATACCATCACGCTACGCTGACTATATTGCCAATACCCATTAAGTTATTATCAGTTAGATATTACTTAAGTGAAATTATGAGAACAAACGACCTCTGTGGGGCAGTAGACGAAGGTTTAAGACGCAAAAGCTGTATGTATGGGTTCAATTCTTGCCGCGGGACAAATGTTTGTATGATCTGCAAATATATGCTTTGGGTCTGTATGTTTTCAAAAAAATATTTACATAAGTATATAAGTACATCAGCCATATTATTCCCATAACACAAGCTTTGCTTACTTTGGGTCTATACTATTTGAAATGTCCAACATTTTATTAAAACATTACTCAAAAAAAAGGACCTTAAAATTAATAATACTTAAAAATTATACAGAAAAATGCGTGGTCAATTCACAAAGCACCATCTAGCTCCAAGCTTTGCAAGGCTTTGTACTATGTGAACTTGATGACTGATTACATAGAATACATATATAAAATGAACTCTAGATACATATTTGTACATAATATACAGTTGAATAGAAAACAAACAAACGCTTTATTTGAAACAGGTACTTAACTGCAAAATAAGTATATCCTTCCCTTTTTTGCACCGGTTACTTTTTACGGGTTCGACAGAGAGGATGTTAAGAGTCGCTAAGCGCTAATTCTACGTTGTATTACTGCATTGAAGTGTCTCTAATTAGTAGTTAATGTTATTTTATTATACGCTTCGGAATGAACGAGACGTCGTCGTCGTACCTCTAAAAGTAGATACAGCACAGCACTAAAACATTAATTAGACGCCTCGGCAACTTTCGGGTTTCCGAATTGTACGATTTTGCAACTTATGTCCGGCCGTCTCGCGACTCGGAGAGATATTAAGAGATAAGAAGAAATATAGAACTTTTTAGAAACTGACATACTAACCCTTGATAATCACATGATTAGATAGCGTGGCGCTTATATATGTCCTTGTAATTTTAATGTCAAAGAATAGAAGATCGCAACAGCTTTAACCAATACATTAGCTAGTGTATGTTTATAAGATATACCCTTAGATACGTATTCTATGAGAGTTTAACCGAACGCGTTAATCGGAGTAGTAAGATGTGTAAATTACACAGACACCGCCAATCACAGCGCTTAATGTTTCTTCTTCATTATTAATGGGATGTGTTTTTATGATAATTTTGTCTATGCAAATTTTATATATATATTGGTAGACAATGCGCAGATCATCATCTAACCCCAAACTAAGCATAGCTTGTATTATGGTGATTAGATGACTGATAGAATAGTAATATGTTTTAAATTCATACTTATGAAACTTTATAACACCAGACACTAGACATCAGACACAGAACAAATACCAATGTTCATAACTCGAATGTTTATCCTGACAGGGAATCAAACCTTCAACTTACAGTGCAGAAGGCATAGCTAATACCAACTGAGCTGATATGCCAATAAATATATTATTTAAAGTCAGACATCGCAAAACTCGGAGAAATCTAGTTGTTCATAATTTTTTTATTTTATGACAAGGAAACTCAAAACTTTTATTGTAAATATTTATACCCAAGTCAATAAAGCTATAGGACTTTATTTGCTCAAAGTCCCTAAAATAATACCTGAAATAAGAAAATTAATTTTAAAAAAGTAAGATAATTTATTTGGGCGTGACTTTGCAAAAATCCATTACAAAACATACAAAACGTTTTTTCGTCAAAGTTCGGAGCGCGTCAGGTGTTCCTGAAGATGCCTCGTGGAGAGGCGAAACACGTATCGTATATCTTTTTGAGAAAATAATTGAATTCCGCCAGAATAGTACTAAATATTTGTCCATCTATTGAATGTTTTGTAATACAAAGGTATTATTAAACAAGTATGTACATTATGAAATAAATTAGTTTAAGTAGTATGTTCATTTTATAAACAATGAAATTCTATTAGCCCATTTTTTTTTAACTGTCACCTGTCATTGTCACCTTAAAAACATTATCATTGTATTATTGTGTGTGTATTATTTAGTTCGTATTCTACCAATAGATATATTCATTATTTAATATTTGTTAGTTTAACTTTTTAAATTTTATAAATGTCCCGTTAGTGATGACACCCTGAAAACCCCAGTCTGAAAACCAGCGCTGTATCCTATATAGGAGTGACATTAAAGTGAGACTGGAACTGTTTGGCACCACAATCAAAAAATGTAATATCTTAACATGTGTAATTGGGCCAACTCTAATCATTTACTAATATGTATATGTATAGGTATACTCTAATATATGAATTTCTTCTTCTTTTTCATTGTTAATGGCCTGTGACATACTAATGTCAATTTTGCCAATGTCAAGTGTTTATAGTTTATAGTCAGTTTGTTTGTTATTAGTCTTAGTCGATGGTCAATTGTCAATTCTAGACGTCGTCACGCGGAATGGCGTCTAGAATTTCTTGGTCTCAATTATCCATACCCGTCCTGTAGTCACAATTTATTCATTTAAATTCTACCAAGATTACTGAATAAAACATGCAATAAAACGGGTAAAAAATATTAAATTAGCAGAGCTATGTTACTCGATGAAATGACAGACGAAGAATGATACATGTATTTGTTTTGTAGGATAATTTGACAGTAGCGCGCTGTCAATGGCGGCGTGTAGCTACTCTGTGGGAAACCAGGTTAAATACTTTTTCACACGCACATGTTATTTTATTACTAATATATACAGTATTTTAAACCGACTTTGATAATAGAACGAGGTTCTCAAATCGAGAGCTGTGTTTTATTATTTTTGTACACGGGTTACTTCTCAATGTGTTGTACGTATCCAAAATCCAATAGTTTCTTTACTGTTGTGTAGATAACTTTTGAACATAGGTTCTATATTAATTTAATTTACGTGAAATAAAATAAATATAAATAATATCAGACATTTCATACAGCGACATCTAGCCCCAAAGTTAACAGAGCTTGTGTTTTACATTTATTTTATACATATCAACACCCAGACCCGAGACAAATATACTTGCATACTTGCAAATCGAACGGGAAAACTTCAGCGCCACAGCCGGGCTCCGCCGGTCCACTGCGCCACCGAGATCGTCGAATAAAACTTACATACAAATAATAAACTTGAAGGCATTTCAATAAAAAAGAAAACCCTAATATAATATTAAGTACAATAGTACCAAAGCTATGCATTTATAGTATATAATTGAACTATATTGAATGTGGTTTAAATATGATCTTTATAACTACAACTTTGTCACAAATATTTCGAAAGAAAATTATGATAAATTCATTTTCCGCTATCGCACGCTCGTATATTTTAAATAATCCGACATCCAGATCCAAAACATCATTAAAACTCGAACATTTCTCTCCACGGCCATATTTTTCTATTGATAGTCAAATACAGAACCTCAGAGTAATATCGATCTGGCAGCATGGCGTCGACCTTGTATAATTCACCTTAAAAAAATACAAAAATAATAATAATAAAAAATACCGGACATTTCACACATCATCATCTAGCTCCAAACTAAACTTAGCTTGTATTAAGCTGACTACGATCTCTTATAGAATTATTAAAACAGTAATATAAAAAAAAATTGGTTTTGTAATACGTTGAAGTAGGCTTACTGATAGAATACTTTTATATATTTAAATACATACATATGGTACTTTATAATACATAGACACAGAATAAACATCTGTGTTCGTCACACAAATGTGTGTCCTGGAAGGGAATAGAACACGCAACCTACAACCTGGTTGTTGGCTTGATTGGTGGAGAAGGCACACATCACCTAGATGGTGTTGTGTGCATTATCCATCAATATTTGTTTATTACTAGCTGTCCCGTTCGCGACTTCATCTGCGGGTTTTTTAATTTTTTTTTTTTTAAAGTTTTAACAATTATTCTGCTTTTTGGGACGGAGACAAATCCAACAATTTAAATATCTAGCAAATCGGTCCTGCCGTTCTCGAGTTTTATATGGTGTATCTAATACGACTTTGTTTTATTTATATAGTTTTATTTGTTCGTACTTAGGTATGAACACATGTATTGAACATTGTTACTCTAGTATTATACCAAAAGAACCAATAAATAATACATAGCTGCAGAGCACGCAACACAGTAATAAATAACACGACGAAAATAACCGATAAGCATCTATTTTTACGATTATTTAATTGATGTCATTAACGTCTTGCTATTGATTACAATTTATGGGTTTAAATGTTTTTTGTAATAGGATTTGGGATGTACTTCGCCTGAGGCATGATGTTATTACTCTATGGATGAACTAAATATTTTCTTTGTAAAAGTCGAATGCGTATGTGAAGATAGTTAGCACCGGTTTGAATAACCGGGACTCGAATCCATGACCTTAGTTTTTCGTTGATATGCTATAAGAAAGATCATACAATAATAACGTTTTAAAAACGAATAAAAACAAAAAATATCGTTTACTTGGTTAACATATTTTTCCCAGCTATTTTGTTTTAAAAACCAAACTACTGAACCGATTTTAACCGATTTTTTTGCTTTAATAGCCTTTACTAACCATTGTTATTTTATCCTCCGCAAGCTCAACTTCACTCCTATTATTATAAGGACCATTTTTGTCTGTCTCCCTAAATCTTGCTACAATTATTTTACAGGTAAGTACTGAGATAACTAACGAGGCAAAGCTCTATTCGGACCTTTGCAAACGTCTGTTGAATCCCTTATGGTACCGGAACTCGACAAATTGTTCCCTAAAGGGTTGCTAGATATTTGAATATAACTGAAAAAGTACGGCTTTTTGTCCGGCTATTTCAGACAAACCGACATCAAAAACTTGCTGTCATTAGATAGATAGACAAATCAATATTGACTATCACACTGAATAATACAATAACAATAACTTACTATTAAAGGCAATACAATGGGCGGCCTTATCGCTAATAGCGATCTCTAAAGGTTACCTGGTAGAGATCGCTATTAGCGATGAGGCTGCCCATTTTATTGCCTTTAATAGTAAGTTATAGTTATTGTAATATTTAGTGTGGTAATCAATAAAGAGTTATCTTTCTATCTATACACACACACACTCACTCACACCACACACACATATACTCACATTACACTGAAATCTTTCTTACTTTTACTAGTTGTAATGTCAATTTTACAGGCTAAGGTGACAAACCTTATTTGTGTACTATTTAAATATAGATTACTTTTATATATTAACAAGGTGTTTACCTTGTTAATATATTTTAGAAATCTAAAACATATTATTTTTATTAATGTAGGAAGGTACCAAGCGTGCAGTATTCAGTACGTTTATTCACAAAAGACATGGTATAATATACATTTGGTAGAATTATTAATAGAAGAGCTGCATGTCGTCAGAGTACAGGCAGGTGAATATGTTACATTTATGCAAATTAATTGAAATAATAATATATTAAAAATACAATGATATCTACCATAAACACCTATTTGTAATAACTTGTAATATTATAAAATATTCAATTGATTATGATAAAATGCACAATTAATAATAGGTCAAAACTTAAAATGAATATAGTTATCAACAGAATAGAAACAATAATCAATTTATAAATTAAATAGCTTTCTATTGAATAAGGGTCCCATCAGCTTATTTACATCAATTGGTAATTTGTTGTAGATTTTGATAGCCATTGTATAACACCGACTAAATTATTTAGTTTTATGTACAAGTATTGCTAATCTGTCTTTATGTTTAGAGTAAAATTTGGATACCGACCTGTTAGAAAGATTCAAGTAATGCAGAGTCGCTGGCAGCAGTCGGCTTAAAATATCTGTATGGATTTATTTATATTTCTACAAGTACCGACTAAAAAGATTATACTAGCCAACCCTACCCCCATTCAATGGTTATATGGAGCCAGCAATTATTGAATCCTTACTATGGTATTCGTTTAATGAACATTGTTTTCAATTTGCGCTGAAATACATTCGCTATGAGTCCTTGTTGGATGGTTTTATAATGAGTCACTTTGTCGGCTTGATTGCTATTAGATAATGTATTCTACTATAGCTAGAACAAGAAAGTGTATCCTACTAAATATTATTAAGTATTTGTCTTGGGTCTGAGTGTTTATATAATATATATGTATTTACAAAAAAAAAGTATACAAGTATATCAGTCATGTGGTACCCATAACACAACCTCTGCTTACTTAGGGGCCAGATGATGCTGTGTGAAATTATAAGATGATTTTTGTAGCTGAATCACTCCTGAACGCTGTTCGGTATTGATATTACATAAAAGTTACAGTAGGACGGCAATATCTATTTATTTATTCTTCTTCTTGTCGAGTCACTTGTTATTTCAAAACAGTGTAGTGAAAAGTCATCCAAGTGAGGCTTCTTTATTTATTAATTAACCATAAATTAACCATTGACAGAAATTTACAGAATAACATACATTAATATAAAATATCAGTGGTTATCAATCAATAACAAATCCACAAAATATTGTCACTTCAGTTGACCAATCAGAAATTAGAATTTCATCTAACAACTGCTTTTGTGTGGTATCCGTAATACAAGATCTGCATACTTTGGGCCAGATGATGCTGTGTTAATCTGGATTATTTATTTATTTATTTTATCTTACAACATTCTGTAAATTACTGAGTAGTCAATTCTGAAAACATGATAACAAATCATAAAAACATTTGTGTTATAAACAATAGATGTTTGTTCTATGTCTGGGTTTTATGAAGTATCATATTTTATATTTAAATACTTAAACACTGTATGGTGACCTACATTTACCTGTTTTTTTAGTCAACATTTTATACAACCTCAATTTATTAAGGCAGTGCACAACTGAACGGTCAATAAGCGGGTCGTGGGTCGGAATCGACTTAACTTAAACTAAACTTGTCAAACCTAGCACTTTCCGTTATTTACTTTAAATAAACTTTAACTGTGTTTATGGCCCGGATTTTATAAACGCACTCAACTACTAATAACTTCAACGTATAATTGTGTGCAGTGTGCAACTGGACTGTACAAATACCTTAAATACATTTTGACATTATCCATCCATTGTATAATGGATGAAATTCCGTAAATAATCTAGACTGATTTATTTATAACGCTTTGGTTGATGTACTGTCATGTTATAAGTTGTATGAATAAATTGAATTGAATTGAATTGATAATATGAGAATTCCATCATCTGATCATTATTACTATATTTTAAGCTATGCTATGTTTGGGGCATGATAGTTTTGTGTGCATTGTCCCACCAATATTTATTAATTATATATATAACAATAAGATAATCCTTTATTGCACAAACAAATATATACATATGTGCAATAGGTGGGCTTAATGCTAGTAGCATTTTCTACCAGCCAATCTGCAAGGTAGAGAAAATAAAAAGTAGGCGTACACATAGACAACATATTTAAAAAAAATCCTGAAATATAAATATATAAATAGATATTGTATTATAATAAAATATGATAGCAATAAATTAGATACATTTATAATACATACATTAATATAAAAAGGTATAAGTTTAAACCACAAACAAATATATCAATAAACAATCACCCACACAAAATTTATGGTATAAATTTTAAATTTTATAATGGTATTAATAGGTATATTTGCAATCTACGATATTCTTCTTATTCGTTAATGTCATTTGTCAAAATGTCAATTTTGTCAGTGTCAAGTGTTTATATTGTTAATAGTATGTCACACGTGTTACAAGTCGTATCTTGTCGTTCGTCATTTTTTATTTTATATATAACTAGCTGCTGCCCACAGCTTCACACGCGTAGTACCTACATAAAGAGTAGCCAATGTCCTTTTCCAAGGTCCCATGTATCTCTATACCAAAATTCACCAAAAACGGATCAGCGGTTTAGGCGTGAAAACGTAACATACAGACAGAGTTACTTTCGGATTTATAATATTAGTAAGATGGTGTCTTTCATACAAAATATAGGATTATTTTAAATCACAAAAACACAGCTTTTCTTCTAATTCACACCCGAGTCAATAACTCTAGCTCTATTTAAATAAAAACACCAAAAATACGAATAAAACCGACAATAACTCGAGAAAAATATATATATAAGAGTGCAATGTTTGCTTCGCAAGATGCTCAAAAATAAATGAAGTCTATGATAGAACCGATAGGAAGGTGGTCTGGAATGACATAGACACTTCTGTGTCAATTCCGGCTAAAAAAACCCCAAGGCCATTAGTAGGAGGCCTCCAATCTACCAAGTAGGAACTTCCACTAAAGTTAGTCAACTAATTAATATAAACATTATCAACTGAAACAAGCAACACAAATAAAAACTGTGAAATAATGTAAAATAAAACGATTTCCATCCGATTTTATGGTCAACAATATTGACAAAGTGTTGATTGGGTTTCACACGGAGATCAAATGTGAGATTCAGTTTCACTACTGTCAAAATAAGAGCACTATTAAAGTTTGGATACATTATTGTGTATCAAAATGGGGACACTTTAACTATCGCTCTTATTAACCGACTTCAACAAAGGGAGGAGGTTTTCAATTCAGTTGAATTTTATTTTTCTATGTTCGTATCCTCATATCTCATTTATGGATTTATAAAAATAAAAAAATATCTAAAAGGATACCTTTTCGATTGGTCGCATAGAGACATTTCATCAAAATCGATTCAAACTTTTTTTTTAAATTATAATAGCTGAAAAAAGTACCTATGTTATCCAAGCAACCGCGTATTTTTTTTTTCTGTGGCTTGCCAGTGGTGTTTACGAAAAATTGAAAAGTGATAAGGTACTAAAATGCATAAATAAATACTTTTTTAACCGATTTCAGAAAATGAAGAAGGTTTTCAATTTGGTTGTGTTTTTTTAACTTTTCGGCCGAAACGTTTAACAAAATTACCTTTAGTCTACATAACCATGTAGTAGGTTTTTTTAACTCATAGACGCAATGCAAGATATCTTTGTAACTGTAACCGTCTCCCAAAAACAAGGAAGTTCTCAATTCGTTTGTATTTTTTTTATGTTTTTATGTTTGTTACCACAGAGCTAAAGTTCGTCAGCGAACCATATATAATATATTTTTATCACTACATAGTATAAAACAAAGTCGCCTCCCGGTGTATGTCTGTCCCTATGTATGCTTAGATCTTTAAAACTACGCAACGGTTTTTGATGCGGTTTTTTTAATTGATAGAGTAATTCAAGAGGTAGAGGTAGGTAGAGGTTTTATATGTATAATACATGCATAATGGTTTATAATGTGATGTCGTAAATAAACAATTTTTTTTGCCCTTACATTGCAAACGATGGCTGAACCTTACGCGATAGATCAAAATAATGTACTACAGTATTATACAATTTAAAAAGTTCTACACAAATATATATCTATCTCTTAGGCTATGTTATTCTCTTAGATAACGTTGTATTTAAAGACATTCTGTAGTATATTTAGTATCAGCATTGCACCCGTGCAAAGCCGGGGCGAGTCGCTAGTATACAATATTGCGGAAAGGCGGTGTAGTAAAAGGTCTTGATTCTTTTGTCATAAAAAGTGACCATCATAATGACCCTAGTTATAATAAATGCAATCTTGATTTAAGTCCATTTAAGCTACCGTCATTACCGATACAACAGCCGTACTGTCAATTTTAACTGCGTTTTATATTATTATTCCGGTGACACTAATAGTGTATTGGTTTGTTTAAAGTTATATAAATAACAGCAGTTTCCCATTTAGTTGTTAAATATGATTATTGGATGAAGAAAGGCGGAGAGTAAAAATGTTAATTTTCTTATTTTGACGTGAACGATCAACATTTTAATGTAAATAAATACTTTTTGATAATTTTGTGCTGTTTAGAGGTCAGACCACGACAAGAATAACAAAAAAACATGTGCGTCTCGGGACGCCTGACAAAAGTGATAACTTAAACTAATCTAACTAGCGCTGTGGGTTAGAGTGAAAGAGGAAGAGTCTGTCTACTGCTGAACAGTAGACAGGCGCGCTTACGTAACGCGTTACGTAGCGAAGCGGTTTACCCTCCCATACGAAGTTATCACTTCAAAAAACATATGATCACGACAATACAAGGTGTATTGGCGGGAGCATATATTTTTTGAAGTGAGGTGTGTTTTTTTTATGGGAAGCTGTAGCCCCTCTACTCAGGTGATTGGGGGAAAAAATCCTAAAGTGCCCCTTGAATCACAAAGTGCCCCTTGAATCACAAAGAAACACAAAGCTTTTCAATTATTCACACCCGAACCAATAACTTTAGCTTTATTTGAATAAATTGAATAAAATTACAAATAAAACCCTAAATAACCTGGGAAAAAATTATATAATTTAAGAGCGCAATATTTATTAGTAAGTAAATATTGCGCTCTTATATTATATATTTTTTTAATAGCGGAGTACCGCTAAACTTTACTCCGCCAAAAATAATTGATAATACACCTTATACCTAGGCACGGTAGACAACTTATAAACATTATGAAAGTGCCTAGTCAGAACGTATGTTAAGAAAATATTTGTATGTTACTCAAAATATTGTAAAGCCGATTAGTGATATTTTTTCTTGTAACTTCATTATAATATCGAACTATTACGTAAAACATTTCGGGTTTCTCCAAAATGCAGTTTAGTCGGTAGAGGGACACCGCTATCAAAAATGGCCACTTCAAAGCTTAATTTTGATCAAAAAAATATCTGTATCGAAAAACGTTTAATGAATTATCCAGTATCTTTGAAAGATCTATCCAAGATATGCCACACGATGCGGTAGTAAAATATTTAATAAATCAACCCCACTTTACATGGAGGTATAATAATTATAATAATACCGGACATATCACGCAGTATCATCTAGCCCCAAAGTAAGCATTGCTTGTGTTATGGGTACCACATGACTGGCCCACTGCACCACAGAGGTCGTCAGGTTATAGAAGACAGACAACCGTCTGGCAGAAATCGCTACATAGCAAAACATTGTTATTTTTTTTACTAGTCCAATGATTTTTATACATTCAATTTTTTAGTCCATTGTACATATTTATAGTGTGCAATAAAGTATTTTCTATCTTCTATCCATCTATTCCTTAAAATCTTTATTTTAAAATGTTATTTCATAACTGCAAAATTTAATCACTATAAAACTAATAGTTTGCGAGCGAGAGCAAGGTTAAGGGCGGACAGACAGACAGACAGGCGGACATAGCGAAACTGTAAGGGTTCCTTGTGGACTTCGAAACCCTGAAAAAGCGATAATCATAATTATGCTAGAAAGATAAACTCGCTGTTCCCACAGTTAGGCTTGCTAAAGCTATAAAGACAGAGTTACTTTCGGATTTATAATATTATAGTTACATGTGTACGGAATGTTCTGGATTGACTTGACTAGCAAATTTAAAAACGTCTCGAACTCATTTGCTTTCTTCTCATTCTCTCGCTCAGATAATATGCTCGTTTTCTCTACCTTTCTCCTTCTAAACATTAATTAACTGTTAAATGTGCTGTGCGAGTTAGAACATTAAATTGTAAACCTATTCTGGTCTTCCTATTTCTATTCAACAATCCCTGGACACACACAGCTCAATAGTAAAACAGAAACTATCTCTTAAAGCTTATTATAAAATAACAGATTATTTTAGATGAAAAAAAAACTTGGGATGAATCTGGTTCAACTCGGCTCGGCATCCATAGCAAAATTAGCAAGGATCACACAAATAAGTGTGAAAACCACATGCGTTTCTTGTCTAGTTCTTCTCAAACTAGGGATAGGAGGAACCGGCACCTACATACACCTAGTATATAAAAAGACGATTCAAAATGGTTCTTGTGGTATTTTTGAATATTTTCTTTTCCTTCTTTCTCTTCTTATTGAGGATATCTAAGGATGGTAGTCAGAGGCACGTCTAAACATTACGATTGTCAAATGCCTATGATTTTCACAATAGTTAGAGTTACATAAGTGAGAAGTTGCAAGTCGCTTATAAGAACCCTAACATGCCTTCGAGTTTTTGATTTTCAGTTAACATTAAAAATTTGTCTTTAAATCTTATGTTCTACTATCAGGGCGATCGCGCTATTTGTCAACGTAGTTGCCATTGAACGGATTGGTTTTGGCAAAAGTTTGGATATGGCTAATCTGAATGTCAAAATGGTATCGCAATATTCTTCCTGAACCATTCGTTTCCGTTATAGTGATTAGCGCGGTACGAAATATGTCAAAAATAACGTTTTGACTTTGGTTTAAATTTGGTTCAAACGTTCAAAATTACCGCGGTCGGCCTCCTGTAAATGCAATTATAACAGTTTTGACTACGGATTTCGCTTGCATCCGAGAGCGGCTTTTAAATGTTATTTGTTCCATAGTTAGCTCTAAGCATATTCTTCTAAGAATTTAACATACGCGATACTTATGTTGCTCGATTTTGAATGTAATAATAATTTAATAATGTGGATTTTCACAATTTCTATATGTTGCAGGTCGGTGTAATTTTCCACGGACTCTATGAAACATTACGACTTTTAAGTTGAGTATTTATTAAACGAATATCTGTATTGAAAAACTGTTTCAAAATCTTAATAATATCTCGTAACCTCTTATGTCTTTGAAATACCTATTTAACGATGTACTACACGATTTTACACGTAGGGGTAGGTATGAAATAAAAACGTTTTATTCCATGGCTTTATTGGACACACTAATCTATATATTAATACGTGAAGCTTTGTACCCCTGTCTAAGAAAATTGCGCGGACGAAGGAGTACGAAATTTCGCACACTTATAGATTATATAGAGGAGTGCAGAATGCAAATGCTTTTTTTTTTAATTTTGCATGAAAAATACATTGATTATTAATTTTTTATGGTTGAATTTCGACCAGCGGGCAAATATGAATTACTAGTACGAATTACTGAGCAAATTTTGATTACGATATTACTTATAGCAGCTATAGTAGGTACTGATTAGGGGCGGACAGACAGACGGACATAATGAAACTATAAAGGTTCAAATAGGCGGTGATAGTGATATCCGTTGCTTAACTTATGTCCTTTACTGATTCTTTTTTTCTGGATACTTTGATTGTCGGGTATGGTTTTGACATAAAATAAATTGTAAGTATTACTTACTGTAAATTTTAACTAGCCTGTCAGCTCAGTTGATAGTAGCTCTGCCTTACATAGGTGTTTATTGTGTGTTTTGTGTCTGGGTGTTATTAGTATTATTAGTATGTATTTATATAAAACTATTCTATCAGTCATCTGGTCACCATAATATAAGTTATGCTTAGTTTGAGGCTAGAAGATGGTGTTGTGTGTATTTTCCACCAATATTTATTTATTTATCACATTTTAATATCAAAATTATGGCGAAAATTGCTGGTCTACCTAGCCCTAGCAACAAACTTTTGAATTGCACAGTCTAGCTGCGGCTGATTGTATCTTCAATGGGTATGTCCTGGACGCAGACTCCTATTGGGCGGAGATCAGTATGCATCAGGGTACCTACTGTGAGTTCTCGAATCCGTTTTGAAAAACACTTTTATTAGCACTAGCTGCTACCCATACTTATCATTGCACGCGTGGTACCTACGTACGAAATAGATAGAATCTTTCCAAAGATACAATCTGTTTCCTTCTCAAATTTTATTTAGATTTGTTAAGTCGTTTAGCTATGAAAGAGTAACATACAAACAAACAAACAAAGAGAAATACTTTACATTTTATAATAATTTCATGTAAGTATATTATTTTGTAAATAAAAGGCACCGACATTTTGATTTCTCAACGCATCGCACCATGTAATTTATGTAGCATTTTGTGTAGTTATAATTACGTTTATTTAAAATTGTATAATTTCATTTCTCATGTTACGTTTATTCTTGTATACATTTTACTTGATAAAATTAATTAAGTATGGATACATTAACAGCTAATGCTGAACGTTTTAAATAGTTCTAAGGTTTTTAATGAAAGAAAATAATAAATATAAACCATTTATTCAAACCACCCTCATAATGTTTATGAACAATGGAAACACTAATTTATCACGAATGACTAAAACTAAAAATAAACAATAAAGAAAAACAAATGAGTTAGGACTGAATGGTGGTGAAATGCCCCACAGCTCCGCATAATGCTACATGACTTCACGGCCATCTCTAACATGGCATAAAATGTTTTTTTATGTAAATTAATAAATGATTAATATATTTTATAAATAATTAAAAAAATATATTAGCATTCTGCCCTCCTTCTCTATATAAATTAGAAGTGTACGAAGTTTCATACTCCTCCGTCCGCGCAATTTTCGTAAAACGGGGTACAAAGTTTTTGCTTCACATATTTAGTTCATAGATATTTATTCTCAAAAAGACTGGAGTCACTTACATGATAACTAATCTAACCTAAAATAATAAACAGTACAGGTAAAAATCACGTCGTCCGAGTAAGTAGATTTAGATTAACAGTAGGTATAGGATGACAGTATGTGCATCCTGCATTAAAATTTACCAGCAGATTATTTTAAAAGTAATTTTTAAACACATAGTTCGATAGTTTAGATTTAATGGTAGTAAGTGAATTTGTATTTTTTATAGTTGTGGGTAGTTTGTTGTAAAGCTGTGCACCTTCAAAAGTGATCATTTGTTTACCATAGTTTGAACGTATCTTTGGAAGAACCAAAAAACTCCCTCGTTGAGTGCTGGGCTTGCTTACTTGTCATGCTGTTATAAAGGATAGGCTATAGTATGGAGAGAGTTTTTTAGAATTTTACGATCGAGTATGCAGGTTTTATAAATATATAGTTGTTTGATATTCATTAATTTTGTTTCCGTATAAATTTTAGTAGTTGGTGTTAGATAGTGATAGCAAAAGAGTATTTTAATAATTTTATTTTGAGCAGTTTGTAGTTCTGTAATTCTCGTTTTTGCGGCGTTACCCCAGATTTCAATGAGATATAATAGATGAGGTTTTACTATAATATATAGATATCCCAAACATATTACCTAATTCTGAGGCCACTCTGAACTCAACTATTATTTAAGAGATTTTATTATATTTTTTTTTTGTGGCATATTCGTTTGCTTAATACAGTAGTTCAATCCATGAGCCTTACAAAAGTATAGTCGCGCATTCCATTGAAATCCTGCTTTAGATTTTATATAAATAGATTATAAATAAATGTAAAAATCAATGCTGCTATGAATTAACTAATAACTATTCTCCACAATACAATAAGTCGAAATTGTCGAAGAGTTTTAGTTTATCCGAATAAGAACGCCAAAAATCACGGTCGTAATATAATAAACAATTATTGTCGAGGTCGGATTGTTTGGCAAACTATCGCATGCACTGTAGCTAAATCTACGTCACCTATTCCACGCATTGAACTCGCTTCTGAATCATAGTCCTGAATGCGATTTATTTGAGGATGGATCTGTGAAAGTTTGTTCAGATTGTTTGAGTTGTTTGAGCTTGATGTGTGGCTGTCTGTTTCATATTATTTTTATTTGTGGTTTGGTTCGAGATTGAATGCTAGGTATTATTATTGACCGAACTATTTCGGCTATTTGTTTGACATTGCAAATAAAGACTAATAATCTATTTAGTCATCGTCGTCAGAGAAATATTACTATTAAGGTTATTATTTACTTTGATTTTAGTACGAGGAAAAAACACAATTCATGAAGAAGTACATACATGTCATAAACAATATTAAATGCATTATTGAATTCAACCTCAGCCCATGTGTATTGTCTAGTATTTTGGAGTTTCTCTATTTTATTCATCATGTTTATTTCTTTAAGATTCTAGTATTAAGTTTAGAATAGGTTGATATACCTATGTTTTGTAAATATGTTAGTGTTTTGGATTTTACTGTTTTAGATCTTTTAGTTTTAGTTCATTATTTCTTATCTAAATTTAAGCTTTTGTCTGTATGGTGCACATTCCATAAAATATTATTATTCATATATTGGATTCAAATGATTGTTATGTTTGCTGTTGGTGTTGCCTAATAAATAAATTAATAAATTAAAATTATAATTAATTATATAGTTAATTAAATCATAATAAATCATTAAATAAATAGGCCTCTTGGCTTCGTTGATTTGTTAGAAACAATCAAGTGAGCTATGCTGCGTGCATTTCACTGCTAGTTTCAACTACGATCGAGTTTTCATAGTGAGGTCCAGTGTCTTCAGTCATTGGACGATAGAGAATAGGCCACTGATATGTTTATGTGCCAGTCTAGCCGTATTTAAGGTCCGTGTTGTACCTCTATCGCGATGATGTTACTCTTAGTTTTGGCTTAAGAATTTCGAAGTTTGTCGCAATTGATTGCGCGTACGCATCAGCTTCAAGATCTTGTACAAATTGCAAGATTTATAAGTTTCTATGTCTTAAGGAAATTCTATTGGTGAAGGTTGGAGTTTAGACTTATGTATATAATTTTAATAGCTGCTACCCGCGGCTTTTCCCGCTACTTTTTATCTACATAATATGATAAAAAGAAGCCTATATAAATCATCGAGGGCTGTATCTATATTTATTCCAAGTTTTATCCAAATCGGTTCAGCCATTATTGCGTAATTGAGTAACAAACACCCACACAAACTTTAAGATTCATACTATTAATAAGATTACAGCAATCTTTTTGAACGTGCCCTTGTTATTATATGGTTCCATGGAACGAACTCTATGGTTTTTTTCAATTATTAAGAATCTTTTGAGGTAGTTATTTGCTTTTATGAAGATACCACCGACCATCACGCAGATCTTCAGAACCTTATTTCAAAATAACTTTAAAATTATATTATAATTTGTCTGGAAGAAGCTACTTTAGCGATAAGACTGGACAATTTAACTTAATTGGCAAACAAATTAGTCTCTTATTTTTATTCGTTCCTTCATTTATTCATTCACAAATTTAGAGAACTTTATGAAACTCCTACGCGTAAACGAAAATGCACTTCAGTTTTTAACACCTCAAAAACATTCCTTAGATAAATAACCGTAATACACAGTCATAAACGTTTTATTGCTATTTATACAGAGATTTTAGCACTCATAAATAGTATAATTCAACTTACAACGGCTTATCTATGGTTTTATTTCAATTTATGGTCAGAACCTGCTGATCTCAATCTGAATGGTTTCATTGGACGAAAATAAAAAGATTCGTGAAGGGGGAAAATTAAGGTAACCTATATAGGGTTTCGCAGATTTCATTATTATATCAGTATATATTTTGCACATAAAAAAAAATGTTGATAGTTTAATTATCTGCTTCTATTTTCTTATTAAATGAAAATAATAAAAAATGGCTTAACTGATTTATATATATTTTTTTGTTTTGTTCGCCACAGTGCTTAACAAAACATAATAATTAGACATCACATCTCGATTGTTTTGCTGTTCATAATAAACCCCAGATTTTCACTGATAATACAAAGAAAATAAGTCGAACAACAGAAAATATGTATATTTTGCTATTCGGTTTCTAACGTATTTTTGCATTCCATGTTCCATGTGATATGACATTTTCAGTATGAGTTGACGAATGACTCAAAGATTTTTAAAGAGCTTATTTTTTCTTTGGGCAAAATTCATCGAGGCTAAATTTAGTTGATATTTTTTTAAGTGTTTGATTTACGATTTTTTGTATTAAGTTTTAACACAAAAAATATAGAACCTATTATTAAATTTTAAAACAAATAAGAAATAATATATGTAACGGGTGCAAAACTGGGTTGAAATAGATACTTATAAAGTATATAAAAAATACCAAAGCTATCTCATCCCCTCATACTATTACAATTGAATTTGCTACAAACTCTCGTACTATTGAATTTACACGATTTACACGTCGGGAATCAATCTAATACTTACAAATTTGATTTTGGATTCACTGAGTCATTGAACCTTCGCGAAAACGAACTTATTTCTACCAAGGAACCCTAATTTAACGGTACTCCATTAATACCGATGTTATGATTTGTATAAATTTTATATCTCACGTTCAATTGATAAAACGTTAATCCGTTACGGAATGTTGAGATATTAATTTACGGTCGCCGTATAATGTAAAATCCACTCGTATTTTTATATATATCTGCTTCTTATAGAACCTATCTTCAGAACCTACGATAACACCTACATATTCGTAAATCTCGATTGCAATGTCCCAATATGACCAATAAAATATATATATAAAATACTAGCTGCTGTTCTCCAAGGTCCCATCTATTTCGTATATTCGTAAATCTCGATTGCAATGTCCCAATATGACCAATCTAATATATATATAAAATACTAGCTGCTGTTTTCCAAGGTCCCATCTATCTCTATACCAAAATTCATCAAAATCGGTTCAGCGGTTTAGACGTGAAAACGTAGGAGACAGACAGACAGAGTTACTTTCACGTTTATAATATTAGTAGGAATCAACAGCCTAAAATTGAATGATTCTAGTTCTGAAAATGACAATACTTTCATACAACCTTTCATCCCCCTTTTCAACCCTTTACAAAACTTTTTCCAATTAAAAAGTAGCCTATTTCCTTTCTCAGGCTTTAGACTATCTGTCTACCAAATTTAATTTAAATCGGCTCCATAGTTTTGGCGTGAAAGCGAGACAGACAGACAGACAGAGTTACTTTTGCATTTATATTATAAGTAAAGAAGTAAGTTTTTGGTGGATAATGTATAAACACCATCTAGCCCCAAACTGAGCATAGCTTGTAATATGGTGAAAAATTATTCACTTTGATAAACACGGGCTTTACTCACGTATTATTTTGTCGATGGAGGCACTGACACTGTTTCGACAAAATTGTTTTTTTTTAAAGCCTTTTGTTTGTTGTGAGTAGTTATTATTACTAATTTCAAGCTAATCTATTTGACATTTGGACAGGTCATAAGGCATGAACGAATGGCAACAGATAGATCGTGAGAGTACAGCGCTTGTGATACATCTAGTTACCTGAAAAAAATATATAAGATAAATAAGTAGATCTGTGTAAATTATTTCAAACCAGTGTGGTGAAAGGATTAAAGTGCGACTCCAGAGGCACCTTTCGTGCATTTGGCACATGTCTTCGAACATCCCATACGACATGCTGGTTTCTTTACCACGTTTTCCATAACCGTTTTGGAATACTAGTACAGTACACATATTATTTTCTATCAGGAAAATCTATTGATGCATGACTAGACTCAAATCCACTACTAAGGATTGGAAGGCGGGATACTACCACTAAACTGCCAGTGCTCTTTGATAACTATAATAACCTACATGCAAATAAAGTAGTATATCAGTCATGTGGTTGCCATAACACAAGCTCTGCTTACTTAAGGGCTAGATGATGCTGTGTGAAATGTCCGGTATTATTTATTTATTTATTTGTAAACAAACACACTTAAACAAAAACATAAATAAATAACAAAACAATAAAATCAAAGTAAAAGTCAAGAGATACGTTATTCAATACAATCACAAGAATCACTTTGAAACGTCTTACATTAGGTGAATTTAGGTGCCAATTCCTTATACGGGGGGTATACAGTATAGGGTTGTTCAAGATGGGAGTTAATAGGTTTCTCAAAGGCAACGCGATTGTGATGCTCCTGGTGTTGGAGGCGTCCATAGACTACAGAGACCGCTTACTAACTAAAAAAAAACCTAAATATTAGAGGGAAATAAGGGCTATTGTTATTTCTTATTCTGTTTATGAGTATTTTTCTATGTATTCCCAATATGTATTTACAAAGAAAAAGAATTTAAGTATTTAGTATAATCAGTTACGTGGTACCCATAACACAAGCTCAGCTTACATTGGGGCTAGATGATGCTGTGTGAAATGACCGGCATTATTTATTTATTTATTATAATAATATTATATCTTACTGCCACCGAAATATATAAATCGAATTCCCTCTCACATCCACTGCACGATAAGTTTGCAAAAACCACCGCAAAACAAAATCAGCCGTATCCAAGCCCCATGACATACTCGCGATCAAATAAATACCTTTTCCGTCTCATTGTGGGTAAGAAGTACCTCGGCTACGCGTAAGAAAAACATCTTCAATCAATCTAGCAGAAATAGGATAAGCAATTAATAATGCCATACTGAGAGCCACACACGCGCAGACGCCGGCGAACTAAATGAACTGCTAGAGCAAGAGACCATAGCTTAAGGTATACTACACCTTAATTTTTTCGAAGTTTCTAGTTCTCAGGATGCCTAAATAGCATAATTTGGTCATGATGTAAGAAGACGATTTAAGTGGTCCTTGTGATTGTATTGAATAAAGAATATTTTGATTTGATTTGATTTGAATAAATTGGTCAATCAATTAAAATCAATTAAAAACACGCACAGTGTTTGGATATATAACAAAATTAAAAGGACAAATATTACGGCTGGCTTTACTAGATTTTATGTAACAGCCTGATTTGTAAATCTTAAAAAAAATCAAGAATGTATGGGTCATACTTTTTTTGTTGTGCTATTTAGATGGTGTTGAATTGGTTTTGGACCTAACTTCTACTCATTCTTATCCTTATTAACTTTGGAAGCTTTAACTGTGCGTCGTCCAGTACGCCCTTGGCTAATTTATTATTAAAGCTCTTAAGCATGATGATGATGATGAGTTTTGGAAAGTGTTATCTCATAAGAACCATGCAATCAGCTCCTGCACTTGGAATTAATAGTTATTGCAGTACATTGGAATTGAATCGACTATTTCGCACCGTACCGCATCGCATCGCAAAAACGTATCACAGTCTTATTATACGTGGGTTAGTTCAAAGAAGTGCCTTAAGATGAGGCTTATTCGTGAAAAACGTGGCTTGAACGTTCATTGTTCCTGATGGTAGGAATCTATAGATTCCGTCTTGGTGGGTTCTATTCTACTACAGTGCTAGATATATTGCCTGACAACAGTAGTGTGCAAGCATTACTGTGTTTAGGTTTGAAGGGCGCTGGAGCAAGTGACATTACTGGACAAGCAGACTGTTGTCCCGGCAACGTGCATGCGTCATCTCCTGGTATTACCAGTGCTGCTAACAGTGACCACACAAGTTCGTATGCTTGTTACAGTAGTCGCATTAGATTCTATATGATTAGGAATGTGAGTAAAACGTGAGTAATGACTGGCCTGTCAGCTTTGTTGGTAGTTGCTCTGCCTTCTGCACTGAAGGTTGAAGGTTCGATTCCCTCCCAGGATAAACATTTGTGTAATTAATATAGGTGTTTGTTCTGTGTCTGGGTGTTATAAAGTGTCAAAAGTATGTATTCAAAAATATATAAGTATATTAGTCATCTAGTCACCATAATACAAGCTACGCCTAGTTTGGGACTAGATGGTATTGTGTGCGTTGTCCAGCAATATTTATTATTATTATTTAATATAACATGGACGATGTCTGGTCTGGTTGGATAAACATTTTGTTTGTTACATAAATATGACTGGCCGACTACTGACGTTAAATTAAGTTGTAATCTTCAACTTTTTTTTAACAGTATCCTCAGTTTTTGCAAAAATAATAAATATATCTGTCAGAGCGGTGCAGACATGTTAACGTTGTAAAACACATCGTTAACTTAATTTAACATGTGCATAAAGGACTTTACAGGTAAAATTAGATCAGCTCGTACAATTCAGTAACAAGTGTTGTGGCTAGGAATAGTTAAGATCGTCATCATAAATAAACAAATAAATAATCCCGGACATGTCACACAGCATCATCTGGCCCCAAAGTAAGCAGAGCTTGTGTTATGGGTACCACATGACTGATTTACTACTTATAAACTTTTTTTTTTGTAAATACATAGGTACATATTATACATAGAAACACCCAGACCATCTTAGCCCACTGCGCCACAGAGGTCGTCAATCATAGGTTACGTTGTTGATCTTTCGAACAATCGGCAAGAATAGGATGGAACATAATATTACCGAATTGTGAATGCATCCATACATGGTGATTTAAATTTAAATACATAATCATTATAACTTTTAAATTTTCTAAGTAGTTTTGATGTTGTTTCGCCGAAATATCGTTTTTTTTTTAATTTAACTGGAATGTCAACTCGTTTGGTAGTAGCTCTGCTGCCTGCGCAGTAGGTTCAGGGTTAGATTTTGTGGGATGGTCATAGGTGTTTATGGTTTGTCTGGGTGTTATAAAGTACATTTTGATAAACACGGGCTTTACTCACGTATTATTTTGTCGATGGAGGCACCGACACTGTTTTGACAAGACAAGTTCACGGTTCGCATTGGAAGAAAGTCTCACTCACGAATGTTTTGAAAGTGTTATAATGTATCGTGAGAAGTATATATTTAAAATATATAAGTATCCTATCAGTTATATGGACGCCATAATACAAGCTATGCTTAGTTTGAGACTTGTTGATATTGTGTGAATTGTACAATCATATTTATTATTTATTTATAGTGGTTTCTTCATGGTTTGACATATTTACAATTACAAAATTATGTTTTGTAAGAGGTGCAGAGGTAGAGGTAGATTAAAGAGGTAAGTTTTTCATAAGGAAACCAGCTTTTCTGTTATGAGCTGTGGCGTAACAACCTCATCTTGTAATGTTAACAAAGTAGATGCTTGTACATATTAATGCGACTCTTAATTTTAATTGCTTATTCATTTAGATGCGTTTGGGCAGAACTAATGAAGATTAGCGATCTTAAGGGATTTAAAAAAAAAGATCGACGAGATCAAACACTCTTTTATACTGAGTGTTTTTAATTTGCGTACTTCATAGTATATGATTCTCTTCTGTGATTATGTTAAGTAAATTGTTCATACATACTTAAATTCTATAACTGTCTAGTAGTAGTAGGGTTCGATTTCAACACTAAAACATTATGCTTAACTCGATTAAAACATTATGCTTAACGTCAATGTGAGTTTTAGTTTTGCAATAATTGCTCATTTTAAGTATACCTAAACCATGAGCCCTTAGTAATACCTATTAAACCATCAAATACCGAAGTCGCGATATCGTGTGAGAACAATAGAAAAACAATTTACTTATTTCAGTGATTTTTAATGAATTAAACAATGCACAGAAAACATACATACAAAAACATTCTTGAATTAAATATTTTAATAATTAAGTTCAATTATATATTTTACAGAATAGCCCGAAACATTTGATATATTGCATCATTAATAATGTTGTTATTTGTGGGTTCTAAAAAAAAATATTATAAAAATAATGGGTAACATTTTAATATTTTTTTATATAGTGTATCAAAATTATATATCTATCTTACTTTTATTTGTAGAAAAGTACAACTTTTAATGTTTTTATACTAATGCGAGCAGTAAGGGCTAGTTCGTCATGACGTTTAAATTGGAAAATTGCGTCTGTCAGCATACCTATGCTGATTTATAGGTTACTTCCTCTACACCAAAAACAAACCTTATTTCATCTACATAAAATCTATTCTCGTTTGCAAGTGCTGGGGTGTCCAAGGGTAATTTAAAAGAAACTGTAACACTGATGTTGATATATTCTCCTCGAAAAATATGCGGAGAATTTGATAATGGACGCGTTTATAGGACTATAAATAAGTCAATAGTTACACCCTGTATCAATTAGAATCAGCCTCTTTTCTAATATACCGGGCGTTTAATTTCAGAAATGTACAGAATAATATAAAGTCAAGTCAAAGTCAAAAGATGATTTATTCAATACAATCACAAGGATCACTTTGAAACGCCTTACATACTAGGTGAATTTAGGTGCCAATTCATCCTAACCCAAGCTCGAGAAGAATTGGCAAGAAACTCGTCTTGGTCCTAGCGCTTTTTTATATGATCCATCTTATAACTACCTTAACTACGAAATACAAAAATAAAATACATGTAAACCAGTTGAGCAATCTTAGGATCAATTATCAATATATCAATTCCTCCGTTCAAAACGATCTATAGATATTTCAACTAATCCAGATCACAGCAAAAGAGCCGCGTCGCTAAGACTCTGTCAGTATTGCCACGATGAACACCAAATTTTGACAGTTAATAACGAATTATTTAAAAACAATTAAAAATTTGTAAACATCTAGGTAATTTTATAAACTAACAAATATATTTAAAAAAACAAGTCTTTATTATATTCGTAAAAAGACTTTGTTAGTCTGTACATAGAACATTTTTTATAAAAAAAAACTAGTAAAATAGTAGGTAGGTACAAAAAGTACCTACCTAAAACTCACAGGTATGTTGAAAAGATATGTTATAACACGCAAATTTGTAAAAGAAGGTTATAAATAATAATAATACAATTATACAGAAATTCTGGGCTAGGTTAAATTCTTGTTTTGTTTTGTTTTATTGCTTTACTTAATTTTATGCAACTGTAATAAACTATTTTACTAAATAATTATAAAGATGTATGATTTTCAATTGGGACGTTACACTATGGTTAAATAGACGGTTGGCCAGTCATTACGCTATTTAACGGAACGTGAAATACCTACCAAGACGAGCCTAATTTGGCTGGCTAAATTCCTTAGGTATTAAACTATTCTTTAGACACAATCTGTATTGTGAATTTTTTTAGTAAACAAAATAAATTCATAAGTTTTTGATGTGTTTCCACCCCGCATTGCTTAATAAAATAGAAGTTAAAAAAAATATGGTAAAAAAAGTAGATTTTAAGTGATGAGTTCAGTTTGATACAACCTTTGACGGTATTTGGTTTGTTAGGTTGTGACAGTATGCGCGCATGACGCATGCGCACGCATTTGACGACCTCTGTGGCGCAGTGGGCTAAGTTCCGGCCGAGACGCAGAAGGTTGTGGGTTCGATTCCCGCCGCGGGACAAATGTTTGTATGATCTGCAAGTATTTGTTTCGGGTCTGGGTGTTTCTATGTATAATATGTATGTATTTACAAAAAAAAAAGTATATAAGTAGTATATCAGTCATGTGGTACCCATAACACAAGCTCTGCTTAATTTGGGGCCAGATGATGCTGTGTGAAATGTCCGGGATTATTTATTTATTTATTATTTATTTAGTCTCGCTAAAACTAGAGAACGGCTGGACTGATTTGGCTGATTTTGGTTTTGATTTTTCAAGTCCAGGGAAGGTATAAGAGGTAAGAAAATATGAAAAAAAAAATATTGATTTATTGAGGCGGTACGAAGTTTGCCGGGTCAGCTAGTTCTTATATATTTTTATTCATAAATCGCGCGGACTAAGCCACGTACGGGACAGCTAGTATAAAATAAGATACACTATTTTTTTTTACCAAAAAAAAATATTTTTTCAACACCCTGTATAGTGTAAATGCTTAGTATTCGACAGCTGATCTTAAGGTTAGTTGCAATTTTGCAAATGAGCAGTCTAAGTGGATGTTTTCCTAGGTGGCACTTAGTGTAGGGCCATCTAGGGCAGAAATGGCCCTAGTGTTTTGACCCTAAGGTGGGAAAAGTGGTCGTATCCCTTGTCGCTAGAATTTTGATTTGGCACAACAAAGTATGAGATGCAAGAAGCAAGATTGTCAATGTGAATAATTAACTTAGATATAAAATAAATAGGTCTCTTGTAGGCCTCTTCAGGTTATGGCCTAAGTGAAAGGTTTTGGATGACTTCGAATAAGTTTTAAATAAAATGCTAACGAATGATCACCTGGCTCAGTAGACACCTCTTATCTTTAGTTGATGACCTCGGTGGCGTTGTGGGCCAAGGCCCGATTGAGACACAAAAGTTGCGGGATCGATTCCCGCTGCAGGACAAATGTTTCTATGATCTGCAAGTATTTGTCGCGGGTCTGGTTTTTTCTTTGTATAATGTATGTATATAATATATAAAAAAGTATATAAGTAGTGTATCTATCATGGGGTACCATAACACAAGCTCTGCTTATCTGTGTGAAATGTCCAACAAAAAAAAAGTTACTTAAATCTTAGAGCATGTCTAATGGGGTTAGTCAGAGGCACGACCCAATATTATATTTGACACATGTTCACGCTTTTTAAACAGTAGTTAGGCTAACCAGAGACATATTTTTTATACTAGGTTAGGTACCTACTGATGATGTTTTAAAGTTCGTCAAGAACTGACTCGCTATTTGATATCTTTAAAACTTTGACTTGCCCTAAGGTGTATCATTCACAGTTTTGACATTGTATAGTTAATCACAGTAATACATCTGCAAAAAATATCACAGACAATATTTTTGTGTAAATCTATCCTCTCGTTTTTCTGAAATCTGTAAGAGGGCTTTTGTAGAATGGGACGGAAGTGTGTAACGCTGGCTGGCGTTATAGAAATAAATAGAAGCCGGCGAAGCGCGTGCGGTTGGATTTAGCAATAAGCGTGCTTGTGGTAGAGTTGGCCGTCAGATGGTACCAACACATTTTACAAAAGGTTGGTACTGTCAGCCGTGTGTGAGTGTGTGTGATGAGAAAGTGAAAAGGAAATAGAGAAGGAGAACAAATTGAGCTGTGCGCTTAACAAACAGTGTTGTTTATATAGTATACTATTATATAAACATATTCAGGATATAATGTTAATATTGTTACTAACATTATATCCTGAAAATTATTTGTTAAAAATATTGTACTACTGTAAGGCTCGCTTGTTTTTTTTTATACATCCTGATGAATAAGACTAAGAAGATTATCTATTATGAATCTTTCATAATACGTAATCGTCATATAATTATGTTTTAAAATTTAAGAATCATTTTGGTTGAAATTTACTATTTTTAGGTTTGCTATGAGTGTTTGTTCGTTAATGCAGTTGCGCTACTATTATGATGTTTTTATACTATGTCATCGTAAAGACAGGTTATGGCCAAAGGTTATCTTAGGTCAGGTGATGAGCCTACTTTCACTGGCAAGACTTATTTTCAACAAAAGTCACTGCAAACTCAACCTTAGCCCCATCAAATAAGGTATTTTAAAAGCTGAGGTAGGTAGTAATTAAATATATTGAGCACAAATTTGCTATGAATTGTGAACTTTAACGCGTTGTAATAAAGGAGTTTCGGTTGCTAAATCTTAAGAAATATTAACTATTAATTGGTGATTACAACGTTTTTAATTAAACTGTCTTAGTTAAACATAAAAATTTCAAAATGTTTCAATATTTATAACTACATACACGTAAATTATATTTAAAAAAAAAATATTGTTGATACTTTATTGATGTTTTTCTTTACCGATTCAGAGCACGTAGTATTATTAAAAATAATTATCGATAAAAATAAAATATTTCCCTGTACAGGATTCAAACCCACAGTGTATAGATCGAAATCTATTCAGCAATAATAACAACTAGACAATATTTAATTAATTAATAACTAATTAATAGTTACTGTATATTTTATGCATAGTTACAAAAAAGTAACATTCTGCGTTCTTTCTCTTTAAAAACTATAAGTGTGCGAAATTTCATACTCCTCCGACTGCGCAATTTTCGTAAAAAGGCGTTCAAAGTTTTTGCTTCAATAATAAAGCCGGACATTTCATACAGCATCATCTAATGGGGTTAGAAGTAAGCAGAGCTTGTATTATGTACTACATGTCTGATATATTTATCTTTACATAGTTTAATCTTCTGTGCGTGAGTTTGTAAAGAAACTTCTAAACGGCTGGACTGATTTTGATGATTTTTTTGTGTGTGTTCTAGTGGATTCGGGAATGGTTTACAATTAGATATTTATTTTTTCTTTTTGAAACACGCAAACGATGTCGTGAACGGCACAGGTAGTATATTATATATACTTATATACTTTTTTAAATAACATATGACAGTATATTTTTCAATATTTGTATGACTAGCATTGTTAGTAAGAAATAATATAAACCAACTCACCGAAATTAACCCAAAATGCGTGGTCAAGTAGGCATTCACTCAAGATATCAGCTTCTGATACAAAAAGAGAATATCTATCACGGCGTACGCGGTCGGTTAATTAACAAAATTCTCTTTGTCTGAAGGACATAAAATTTTACGAGAATCAAGATCGGGCATAGTGGCTGGACGGCAGGCGGGAGCCAAGGACATAGGAGCAACTGGATGTGGCAAAGATCTATGTTGAACGAACCTTTGGGATGGAAACCGATGGAATTTGGATGATTGCCGAGACACGTTTTTTAGTTTACGTTTAAGATTATTTTGTTGTAAGGGTAGGTAGTGTTTTAGTCTTTCTGAGAATTATTTCCATTTCTAGTTATAGAGTAGCTGTTCTACTAATGAAAAAATCGTAGCTTCAAAATACTTTGTGACGCGAGTTGTTTTAGTTAACGATAACTAGGGTAGGTCCTAGTTATCGTTTAACTAAAAAAATCGCGATTAAAGATAAGTATCATTTTAAGTTAGTTTCATACAATACCATACAGATACAAGAAAAAAAAATCTAAACATTATACATTATAATATCTGACTCAGTTATTTAAAAATATGCTGGTTTGGATAAGGCCTACATATTTAAGCCTTTGGGAGTCGAGACCCTGGGTCCGTGGGGAACAGGAGCCCCCCGCGTTTTCAAAATTATATCACGGCGTCTGGTAGATACTTTGCATGACACAAGAGCTGGCTCCTATCTGGCTCAGCGTATTAGAATTGCCATTCAACGTGGTGATGCCGCCAGTATCTGGGGAACGCTGCCCTCTGGCAGTGATCTGGATCAGTTGAGCTATCTATAGATCTTTTAAACGGTCCTTAGATAGCTCAACTGTTTCACGTGTATTTTATATTCTTGTTATTATTTTATACATATCTGTAATTATTTATGTAAATAAATGTAAAGATTATTAAAAAAAAAATTAGGAACATAGTTTTTTTTTTGCTGTTTTTTCTGTTTTATTTGATCATTAGGAATATTTAATATAGCAAAGTGGCTGCTAGACATAAGCCATCTTTAAGATGCAACAACGTACAATTACTTCATTCTATCCTATATCTGTCAAAATCAAGTTAGGTGAGTTAAGTATTAAACCGTCGATAGTCTCTTCCAGTATGTTAAAACCCGCAACCCAAATACGTGCAAGTGAGCAAAAAATTGGAGCAGAGCAAGTATGGAAAAGACCCATAAAATTTAATAGGTTTTCCTTCAAAAAGTACTTACGTGAGGGGCCTTTATACAGGTACATCAGGCTCTTGGCTTCTTTATAGCCCTCAAGGAAATTTCAATTGATGCCCAAATTACGCCTTCGAGGCGAATTTTGGACCGACTTGGTCACAACTTGTGAGCTTGTAGGTACCTCAAAAACTGCACATTTTAAACTCCTAGTATATATTTTACGTTATTTGTATATACTTACTGGTATATATTTTATAGTGCCTATGCAAATTTTCTCTACCACATCTGTGGGAAAAAAGTTTAGTAAAATAAAAAATTTGCGTACCGCAAGTTTCAGTTTAACATTTAACAAACCCTATTTGTTGAAAAAATAGGATTAAAATACATTGCTAGGAATAGTAGTTTTGTTTTGATTTTGTAGTTTCAAAAGTTTTTCAAATTTTCGTTAAATTCAAATGATCTATATTTTGCCTATACCAATGTCCAAGTTAGAGAGACATTTTTAAATTAAATTATGTACATTTTAATAAATAAATTTTCAGCAGTTTTAATAAACATCTCTTTACATGAAGAAAAAATGAGCTAAAACATCTAAATGTGACGTCCTCTGTGGCGCTGTGGGCAGTGGAAATCACGCTGGAGACACGGAAGGTTACGGGTTCAATTCCCGCTGCGGGACAAATGTTTGTATGATCTGCAAAAAATTGTCTTGCGTGTTTAATATAAAATGCATGAATTAACAAAAAAAAGTAGTATATCAGTCATTTGGTTCCCATAACACAAATTCTGCTTACTTTGGGATAGATGATGCTGTGTGAAATGTCCAGCATTAATTATTTATTTATAAAACACGTAAATTAAGGTGTCTTTTAAAAATGATACTCTTATTTAGACTTTGATGCAAACAAAATAAGATCGTTCTATCGTTGTTCAAACCACAGAATCAGGGACATTTATTTATTAAAATATTTTTTTTCGATGGGTTTATGCTCTCTCCTTTTTTTCTCTTACATCTAATAGTACACATTGTAAGAATAGCGATGGTCGCATGCAATACTAGAGGTATAAAAATCTTCAGTAATATACTGGAAACTGTATAAAACTTCATCTGGCTAAAAATTTATCACGTTTTTAAAACTAAAAAGTAAGCAGACTTTATTTATATAAAAAACCAAAAGTCTGTTTACTTGGATGATATATTTTTTCCAGCTATTTGGATCTAAAAATCAAACTACTGAACCGATTTTGATGAAATTTCTATGGGACTAATTGAAAGGTACACTTTCACGTTAATCAACCGTTTTCAATTCAGTCAAATCAGTTTATATATAACGGAGTTATGAGACAGCAATCATAAAAAAAATATATATTACATATACCATAATATATTATATATAGCAACCGAATTGAGAACCTCCTGTTGTTTTTGAAGTCGGATATAAAATAATAAGAACTTTCGGAGCAAACACGACTCTTTAAAAAAGGCAGACCATCTTTCTACCCATTATAAGCCAATGTAAAACAATGTCAATAAGTAGGTAAGAGGCTGCAGATGCACTTTCTTCAAGTATTATGCCATGCGAACCGAACGCGGCACGACCGCACCCAAAATTGATTTATAAGCGCTTCGGGAGCGCACACGGTGTTTGGTTCACGAGATATATCGTGAGATATATCTCTCTATATAGATTTGTACTCGAATAATCATCAATGTCAAATACCCTCGTGACATGACTATCATCAGGTTACCTAGCTTGGTTGATAGTAACTATGCCTTCTGTCTAGATTGTGGGATCGATTCCTTCCAGAACTAACTTTTGTGTGATAGATACTTCTAGATATTCCTTCTGTGTCAATAAGATTTAGTATCATAACTAAGTATTCACGAGTACACGAGTGTACGTATTATATGTGCATCTAGTTCCCGTAGCAGAAGCTATGCTTAGAATAGGACTGAATGGTACTGTTTGAATTGTCTTTTAAGTATTTTTTGAATGTTTGTTAGTCCTTTAAAATCAATGGCAACATTAAATGACAGTTCTTAGGTTAGAATATTGCTTTTTTAATACTGAATTTAAAAAATCTACAATTCTTATATTTCTTAAGGCTTTGCTAAACCTCCTTTAGCTGACATGGCATTAACTTGTCGCCATCCTTATTCAGATATCCTTATCCTTTGACGACCTCTGTGGATCAAGGCCCGGCTGAGTGGCAAAAGGTTGCAGTTTAGATTCCCATATTTATTATATGTATGTATTAACAATAAAAAAATATATTAGTGGTATATCAGTCATGTGGTTCCCGTAATACAAGCTCTGTCTACTTTGGGGCCAGATTTGTCATTTATTTAATTATTAATTAGAACGGCAAGCAATTTCTCTAATTAATCATATAGAACGGAGAGACAATGAATGATAAATTAATTAAATGTCACAATAAATATATATAAATAGGTCAGAATAAAAAAACTTTTAATAATATAATGTCAGACACCATTTCGCCATCCACAATACTTCAAGCATAACAAATTAGTATCTTCCATTAATCCACAAACACATCACATTCTGGGTTCAGATGATGCTTTGTGAAATGTTCGGCATTATTTATTAATTTATTTATTTTATTTATCCTTATAAAAACCATCATTATCTTTACATCGCCGACTATCGCTGTGAAAATCACCATTTCATTGTTTAAAAATTACAAATGAGCAAATATGTACAATTGCCTGAGCAAACCAATGCGCTACTATCTACCGGCCCGGCAACGTGTTACTCATAACCATCTCACCATATAGGTTTACCATTTTATACCATTTATATTTATTAACAATCTTTATAAGTCTTTTATACCAGTTTATTATATTTTTCGTGTACCATTTCGTGTACCAGTGTGAAGTCCGATAAAATACACTAAGTACTACTACAGTGAACTTTGGACTTCTCATTTGTCTCTACACCAAATATCAACCACCAATAACTAAGAGGCCTGGGACTCCCACCATACAAAGTTCTAGCCTTTTACATGGTCCTTCGAGCTGAGATAATGAGATTAGCTGTTGGTACAAGTTATGATATACACACAATCTGATAAAGCTACCTACCTACACTGATATACATATAAATGATGATTTAAATACGAAGCTAAGATACTTGAAATAATAAACAATATGGTTTAAATAGTTATTTGTTTAAACTTAAAGCCAATGGTTATTTCTGTTTGACTGCACAACACATAGCACATGGTTCTAGCAATTGGCTGACGGTCAGCCGAGCCTTGCTTCCGTGGTTTTATTAGATTTTACACATTATGAATAAGGTGTAAAACTTGCTAACTATAATTCTACGCTATATTTAACAAAAGCAACATTAACTCAATAACAAAGAAAGAAAAAAATGTTTATTTTGTTTCTTATGATATCATATAACAAGTAAGTATAATGACAAAATTGGCAAAATTGGTCGTGTTATAAATAGCGTTTAGAACGCTTTAATAACGCTGGTCTTCCGTGACGCCACGTTGCTATTCGCATTGGAACTGTGGTGGCGCACTGTCTTCGTGTACCATCATAATTTAAAATTTAATAAACGTAGCATGGTAATAATTAACTAAAATATCCATCGATATATCTTTTAACCTTATTCCCTTGCGCAACGCGCTTTCCAAATAAGGCTATGAAGATGGCCCTTGCTATCGGTATGCACTGGAAAGTACTAATTGAGGCGCAAGCGCACAAACCGGTGCTTTTTGCGCGCCGTGCCGTGGTTTTGTTTAAGGGTTAAATAAAACTTTTGAGGCGACGGCTTTTCGACTTACTATCACACCATAGATTAGAACAGAATTCAAATTCAGGTCGAGATCTAAGCATGTACATAATTATGACTATATACTACATGTATATAATTATGACTGTCAGAAAATCAGTTTTTTTTTTTTTAAATACGAGCCTTAAGCATGCGCTATACGGTTTGAAACCACAGTTTCTACCAAGGTGACCTTGGAAAAAATATATGTTTCAAACCGATAGTGGTTTCAAACCAAATTTCGCATGACATTTAAACGCCCTTGGTAGACAGGCTTGCCCAGCAAACCACTGGGAGAAGCGGTGGTTTAAAACTTGTTTCAAACCGTCTAGCCGCTTGTTTAAAACCACGTGTACCACAGTCGCGCCGCTGCACGCATCGAGCGCGGACGTATTGCGCGTACGCAAGGTATTATGGAGAAAGAACGTGAGGTTATCACTGAATTCATCGAGTTATTTAGAGACCTACCCTATCTCTGGGAATTAACGTCTAAGCAGTACAAAGGCTCCACCCAAAAAAAATGTTTTTTTTTCTTCAAATGCACACAAAAGTGCCATACAAACTCCAAACTTTAGATATCTTGATAAATAAGGAGCCATGGCGTCTTTGTTTATTGTAATACACACGCATTCTGCACACGTCAATTCAGCACGAGCGTTTTAAACACACTGAAGTTTGGGGTTTGTTTTAAACCGTGTAGACAGAAAGCGTTCTACCAAGGTCACCTTGGTAAAAACTGTGGTTTCACACCGTGTAGCGCATGCTTTTTAGTCATATTCTTTTCATGTGTAACGTCATAGGCTTCTACTTAGGTACCTTCTTATAATGGCATTTGCCTAGTTAATTTTAAATGGATAGTTTTAACAAAATTTTGCCATATAGTTGTACTCGATTATCATTTGTCTGTTCTAAAAGTCATCGCAGAATGGCAGCCTGAAGCTTTCTTAGATTTCCCGTTGTACAAACCACATTGCATATAACCTGTTTCCGCAAGGAGTACCCAAAAAAACATATTAAATAAACATTGCCATTCAACGTAGGTATGCCAGTATCTAGGGAACGCTGCCGTCTGGCAGTGATCTAGATCAGTTGAGCTATTTATAGATCGTTTAAACGGTCTTAGATAGATTAAATAAACTATTAAAATAAAAATAAAAACATAAAATAACACGATTACAACGAATTAATTCATAAGAGCTGTTACTTCTGGAGATGGACTGGTCATGTCTGTCGCATGCAGGATGAGCTGTGGGCTGAAATCACCAATCAATGGAGCCCTGAGATAGCGAGACAGCAGCGCCGTGGAAGACCCAAAAAGAGATGGCGAGAAGAGCTTGGGTTCAAATAGCTCAAAACCGAGATGAATTGAGAGATCAATGGGAGCTATTTGTCCAGCAGTGGGACATAATGCGCTAATCGTAATAGTAATTGTATTTGTAATCGTTATGTTATTTCTCGCAATTTCAAACTAGGAATCTGACGTTATAGTAGAATTTTTCTACTTACTCTGGGTATATCTACCGAATCTGTCAAGTGGTTTTGATCGGCGACTTTTACTAAGAAACAGCACCTTATTTCACCGCTTGTTAATCGATTCAAAGCGATCTTTGACAATATCTGTATCTATAAAAAGCGAGTTGTATGTTAGACTATTGGACCATGTGGACTCCGAAACGGTTGGACCGATTTCAATGTTTTTTTTTAGGAAATCTTCCGATTGGCCTAGCAAGTAATCCTTTGATTTTTATGTATGTACTATGCGTGCAAAGCCGCGGGCAGAAGCTAGTATTGAATTAAACTGTTTTTAAATTTTATTTTGACATCCTTGTCATTGCAATAATTATTAATTGAATATTAATTATATTAATATATATGAATATTAATTGTATACGGTTGTCTGGTAGAAATCGTAACCACGATAAGACCGCCGATTGCAGGACACTATTAATATTTTTTTGTATATGCACTAGGGCTTAAATTTCATATTTATTTTGTAGTGTTCTCAATAAAGTTTTATTTTATTATTTTTATTAAGTATGTAACTACATACCTACTGTAATTTAAATACTAGAGCATCATATAACATCATTGTGCATGCTTCTATAACAAGGTCCAAAGCAACGTGCTAGATTTGTCATAGACTAATTTAATAACATAAATTAATAAAAACGGTCGCATAAAGCATATCATAAAATATCAGATTATTTCATAAAAAGCTTGGGATGAATCTGTTTCAACATGACTCGGTATCCGTCCCAAAATTAGCAAGGATCATACAAAAAAGCGACCAGACGAGTTTCTTCTTGAACTGAGGTTAGGAGAAACCGGCACCTAGGTTTACTAGCATATATGAAGATTATTCAAAATGGTTCACGTGATGTTATTTATGTTCTCGAATGGCAACCAAGGACAGGAAAACGAAGCGTAGGACGACCCCCCACCCGATGGACTGATGACATTGTAAAGATCGCAGGAAGTCGGTGGATGGAGAGGGCTCAAAATCGTTCTTCCTGGAAATCTATTGGGAAGGCCTATGTTCAGCAGTGGACTTTATAAAGGCTGTTATGATGATGATGAATGTTATTTAAAAAAAACATTCTTTCGTTGATTGTCTATCAAAATGTCTACATTTCTTATGCCTTGCCACTTCAATTTAAACTGTATCTGACATTAATTATAATTGCAATTTGCAGAGGTTTTTGTCAGCGCAGCGCGTTTATTTATTATTCCTGATCAACATTTAAATGGTTTTAAAATCATTTATTGCATTTTCATTTGCTGTACGTGACGATTTCAACGCTGAATTATTCAAGCCATGGTGTCGGCAACATTTTTATACAAAAAAAAATGATTAATCATTTGGTTTGTTTTCTTTACAAAGAGGTTATACGCTTCTATAATAAGCTTCCTGAAAATGCAAATAACTACTTATTAAGAAATTTAGAGAATAAAGAGTAGTCTTTTCAAGAAAGCGTATTATAATATAAATGACTATATTACTGATAAGAATGCATGGCCTCATGTCGCTCTGCCCTCAGATAGTTAACCAACACATTTCAAGTGTATAAACTCTCTTGTATTAGTTTTTCGTAGTTAAGGTAGTTATAAGATGGATCATGCAAAAAAACGCTAGGACCAGGACGAGTTTCTTGCCAGTTCTTCTCGGGCTTGGGTTAGGATAAATTTGAACCTAAATGCACCTATTATGTTAGACGTTTCTAAATGATCCTAGTGATTGTGTTGAATAAAGTATCTGATAATAAAGCATCAGAATTTGACTGGATTTGATTTATTACTTTAGCTACTGTAAATAAACTCATGGGTAGAGCCACTTATTCATTTATATGATTAAAGGTTTAATGCTGAGCAAAATTATAATTGTGTTATTTTCATTCACTACTAATATAATCAATTGAAATTGTCTGTCTTCACTTACAAGACATTAGTGAGTTGTACTGTACTGTAAAAAGTTTTTTGTGAAACACCCTTACTTACGAATTATTTTGTCGATGAAGGCACAAACACTGTTTTGACGAATCGAATATTAATTTTAATTTTATAAATGATAAAGACCTATTAGTAATATAATTAGGAGCCTCTAGTCTTCTCTATTAGGCGCACTTTTATCCCTTCATCACACTGGTTCAAAATAATTAGTGACATGAAGAAGTAGTAAAACAATAATAAAAAGAACTAGATTCTAATAATAAAATAATAATAATAATTCTAATAGTTAAATAATTTGATAATTGCTAAAATCAGTGCAATTTGTTCATCAAAAGTTAAGAAAATTATGTCGGTGTCGGTGTCGGTGTCTTCATCGACAAAATAATACGTGAGTAAAACCTGTGTTTCTCAAAATGTCTGTCTGTATGTATGTTTGAGTGTTTGATTGTAACCTTTTTAAATGGCTGAACGGATCTTGATGAAATTTGGTAAGGAGATAGATTGTATCTTAAGAAAGGACATAGACAGACTGTTCAACCTATTTTAACCGACTTCAAAAAAGAAGAAAGGTTCTCAATTCATCGGATTTTTTTTTTATTGATGTATGTTCACCGATTACTCAAAGACGTCTGAACCGATTTGGAAAACTCGTTTTTTTTATAGAATAATAGAAAAATATATATAAAAAATACTTCACAGAAGTTCCCATTAAAATTTTATCGAAATTGGTTAAGCTTTTTATAATCATACAACAAAAATCTAAAAATTATATATGTACATCGATGATATCTTTTGTAAACATGAAGTCGATTGTCTTTTATAAAACATAATTATTAAATTAGTGATTAACTTAAATGCAAGTACCTGGATGACCGCTTAGCTTGGTATAAAACACGGATAAAACGACATTTTCTATAATTACTAAAAACTAAAAAGAAAACTTACTCCATTGGATACAATTTGAGACCATAAAATTATTTTGAAATTTTTAGTGGAAAGTAGATGTATTTTGTTTATGTTTAATATGGGTAGACGTAACCCTTTAAAACAATAAAAGAATTTTCCAAATCGGTTAAGGCATCTCTAGTAATCGGTAAATTTACATAAAAAAAAAGATACCGACGAATTAAGAACCTCCTCCTTATTGATGAAGTCGGTTAAAAAATGAAACCTAGCTAGATCGATTTATCGTTCCAAAACCCCCTGCATACTAAATTGCATGAAAATTGTTAGAGCCGTTTCCGAGTTTCAGTATATATATATATAGACATATATACAAGAATTGTTCGTTTAGATAGATGAATAGATAATGCATAAATAGCGTAGTGCGTAAAGTAAAGCGAAAATTTTGCTAAAATGACACAATAAAAAAATAAAAACTGCGAGTTTCTTCAAAACTCTTCTGATGTAGGTACCTAATTAATTATCACTACAAATTTGAGGCCGCAATTCACTAAATCGTCCCCGTCTCGTTTAACGTTATCTCAACGTTAACACTTTGTTTGGGAGCTCGTAAACTTTGAGCAATAAAGTGCATGCAACATACAATTTGCATCGGATTAAGGAGACGCTTAAGCTAAATCACTGGATTAAGTCTGGGTTAGCAATAAAATGTATGCTTGCAACTGGACCTTGTGGTAATAATATGAATGTTCATAAAGTTTTATGCTTCTCGTTTTCGGTTTTAGGTTTTTTGATTCTGATATTACCGTATCATGATATGGATGTTTTCTAAGCATCTACGTCTGGTCTGGTCTACGTTTTGTCTATTGTGGTGCAGTGAGCCAAGGCCCGGCAGAGACGTAGATGGTTGCGTTAAATTTAATGTATTTAAAAAATACATTAAATTTAATTATGGTCGAATTTCGACCAATGGGCGACCAGAAGTTTTTTTATTATAAAGCATGAGTGCTCATCAGTAAAACATACTGAGCGGTTTAGTAACTTCTTTATTATAATTGGTCACAGACTCATACGAAGAGAGAGATCATCTAATCAGAAACTATGGATTGATGAATGGCACCATGTCTTTCCAAATGTTTTGTATTCTACTTCGTAGTTTCTGATACGCAAAGGACATCCTGGTGTCGAAACTATGTTAAGTCTCGGTTTATTATGTACCTACTTCTACTTACATTAAATTATATGCAACATAAATATTATTAGTTAACGACTATTCTAAATTTAAGTAAATAAAAAATAAAAATATTGCTTACATCTTTTCTAACTACTGCTAATCTTTTCTAGCCTATGTCTGACACGACAAAACAATCTATCTCATTACAAAATTGCATCTAGATCCGTCTAGGCGTTTACCCTTGAAAAGGTAACAAAGAAACAAACAGATTTATGTAACAGTTTGGGTAATTTCATTTTCAACCGATATACCTCTAAACTTATATCAAACTTATATCTGAAACTACTTTACTAAAACACTGAAATTATAGTTTCACACGATGTGTCACACGATGACTAATTTTGTTAATGTCAAGTGTTTAGATTGTTTATAGTAAAACGTTACAAATTCTTATGTTGTCGTGCGTCAATTGTTTTTTTTTTTTTTTTTTATATTTGCTCGAATCACAAAGAAACAAAAAACTTGAATTCCAATTATTTACACCCGAGTCAATAACTCTAGCGTTATTTAAATAAAATCACCAAAATTATAAATGAAACCCAAAATAACTCGGGGAAAAAATCATAATATATAAAGCACAAAGCTTACTCCGCAAAACGGCCAAAAATTATTTAAATATTAGTTAATAAAAATCTAAAAGAATTATCAAAATTGGATGATTTTGTTAAAAGTTTGAGACACTTTTCCGTCGGTTAAAAGGACATCATCGCCTTAACTAAGAGTCTTAAAACGACCCCAAAATGATACTCAAAGCTACACTCGTAAACCTCGTCATTGTCGTTCATTTTTATATTATTGCGTGTTAAATTACGAGAAAATAAGTTGTAATAAACACATTTAAAACGTTATTAAGTTATTAAACTTCTTTTGTAAGGTTTACTATGTTTTTGACCGGAAACAAGATTGTGAAGTGATAACTTCTTATGGGAGGGTAAACCACTTCGTTACGTAACGCGTTACAGAGCCAGTCTGTCCGGCTTCCCTTTTGCGCATGCATACGGCAGCGGTAAGCAGGCTCCTCCTCTCTCACTCTAACCCACAGCGCTAGTTAGTTTAAGTTATCATTTCTGTCGGGCGACCCAAGACTCACGTTTTTTTTTTACTAAAAAACTACATCAGTGCACACATCCGTTTTTATCAACCACAACAAAGTGCCTAAGTAATGTATATCCTTATGAATGATATACTATTAAATTTACAGAATAATAATATATAAAATTCATGTGAAACAGTTGAGCTAACTAAGAACCGTTTATAACGATTATAGAGCGTTATAGGAGCGTTCTAAACGCTAGTAGACATGCTGAGTGACGATCGATTTTGCTGTCGATTTACGTACTTGTTAGTTCATAAGTACTTATGATATCACAATTTGACACGAAATAAACTTTTCATTCTTACTTTTCTTTCTCAATTGATTCAGACCACTGTCAGTATGCAGCGTCCCGAAGACTAGCAGCATTGGAAAGTTGCATGGCAATGCTACGCTGGCCCAGAATTAATAAATATGTATCAGTAGACAATTCACACAACACCACCTTACCTAAAACTAAGCATAGTTTCATAACTAGATGGCACCACAGGAATCTGTAGAACGCGTTATCGAGCGATTCAGAAATTCATACCTAAGTTAGCCTTTGTGTTGCGCTTGCTGCTAAAAAAGCAAAAAATATGTTTGGTCGAGTGTCATCTGCGCTCGCCCGGTTGTCAGACAACCTTCTTCTTCTGCTTCGTTAATGACATGTGTCATAATAGTGTCAATTTTGCCAATGTCAAGTGTTTAATTGTTTATAGTATGAGGTCACAAAGTCGTACACTCGAGAGCATAGAAATCGCACATAGGGGAATTTTCCTGCATTTTGATTTCGACACTTGTTTTTTTTTTAAATTAAAGGTTGGTTGCAAATATAACTTAAATTAAATTAAAGTACACACTGTTAGCTTCTAAAACCCCATAATGTCTGGCCTTGACCTTCCAAATCATAGCAGTGGCGGCTTAACAATGGAATGGCCTAAATTCGCTCGTTTCAGGTAGCGCGGTTTGTGGGACTTTGAGCAGGTATAAAAGGTTAAAAAAACAATAAATTTGTAAATGTAACGATTTATTAATACGAGGTATTGCCCCCCTTAGCCTGAATAACAGCTTCCATTCGATGTTTCATTGAAGAAATCATTTTTTTACAAAATCCTGCGGTATGCTATCTTCCTTGATCGCGGTTCGGAGCTCTCTGAGACTCGTAGGCACTGCGTTTCTGGCTCTTACTCGTTTCTTTAGTTCGTCCCATAAGTGCTCAATGGGATTGAGATCTGGGCTTCGAGTAGGCCACTCCATAACAAATACTTCAACCTCCTCCAAGTACTGGCGTACTATAGCAGCGGTGTGTGGTCTAGCGTTGTCCTGCATAAAAACGAAGTTTTCGCCGATAAATCTCAAATAGGGCACAACATGTTCTTGCAGGATCTCTTCGACGTACGTTGGGAAGTCAATCCACGCGATCGACGGTCGGTATCGGGCCCCGTGATGAAGACAAGTTCGGTTTTCGCTTCCAGTGAAATGCCTCCCCAGAACATACACGAACCACCGCCGTATGCGACCCGTTCGGACATGCAGCATTGAGCAAAACGCTCACCGGATCTTCGGTAGACTCTACTCCGTCCGTCGTTACCATGGAGACACACCCTGCACTCGTCGGAAAAGAGTACTACCTGCCATTGATCCATAGTCCAATTAACGTGATTTCGAGCAAACTGAAGGCGTGCTTGTCTGTGCGCTGGGGTCAATTTTGGGCCAGTTGCTGGTCTGTGCGCTGTCAGACCTCTTTCGGCTAGTCTTCTTCTCACCGTCCACCGACTGACTTCCACTTCTCTAACTTCCTGGAGCTGCTGTCTGAGTTGAACTGCATTCAACCGGCGTTTTCGGATCCGGTGATGTATTCACAAGAAAACGGTCATCGCGCTGTGTTGTCGCACGTTTTGGGCCTGTTCCTGGTCGCCTGGTTTAGCCACTAGTTTGTTGATATCGCTGGTATACACTTTAAACAGCATATCTGCTCAAATTTAATTGACGAGCCACTTGACTTTGGTTCTGTCCAGCTTCGATTAGTGCAACCACATGACGCGGCTTCTAGTGTGGTATCCATTTTCTTGTTTAGAGAGATGACGTATTCGTTAAAGGACCTTTCTGACTAGGAGTTGGTATGCAAATTTTGTAATTTCAATCATCCCTTATCATTTTATACCTGCTCAAAGTCCCACAAATCGCGCTACCTGAAACGAGCAAATTTAGGCCATTCCATTGTTAAGCCGCCACTGCTATGATTTGGAAGGTCAAGGCCAGACATTATGGGGTTTTAGGAAGCTAACAATGTGTACTTTAATTTATTTTAAGTTATATTTGCAACCAACCTTTAATTTAAAAAAAAAATAAGTGTCGAAATCAAAATGCAGGAAAATTCCCCTATGTGCGATTTCTATGCTCTATAGTGATATTCTATATTATTATTTTATATCGTCAAATGTAATTTTATATAAAATTGTGTCATTCAAATGAAATAATTATACGGATTATTTTTGCTTGAATCACGAAGAAACACAAAAGCTTTTATTCCAATTATTCACACCCGAATCATTAACTCTAGCTCTATTTAAATAACAACACCAAAATTACTAATAAAACCAGAAATAATTAGAGATAAATAAATAATATAAATGCACAATGTTTGCTTCGCAAGAAGGCCTAAAATTATCGTCAGACAACCTAACAGCATATAGTACAGTCCGAAAAAAATAACATGATTGATAGGTTTATCTATCAGTTCTGACAGTTAATAAAAATTGTCTAGTTACTGTCAAATCAATGTCGGAACTATAGATAGTAAAACACTCAAATAATGTTTAAAATAATTAGTTTTAAGCTACATACGTAAAACATTTTGAGAATCCAATTTAGGTGTCTCCTAGAGTTAGTAAAAACGAGCATTAAGGCCCGTTTTCTAAAAACAGAACTCAAATTCAGATCAAAGACAAAGCATATTTTATTCACTGTGGTGTTTTCTATGGAACAATGTATGTATTTAGAAATAAATAATAGTTTAAAAAAACTAAAAAACACGCTTTATATAGAAAACCAAACTAAAAAATAGAAAAAAGCGTGGGGTGCATGGTGGAAGGATTATCAATTCGATAAAATCTTAAAAAGCACCCCACGCTTTTTTTAAATAAAACATTTTTTTCTTACTTACATTTATTAAAATTTATTTACTAATTTTTAGTTTGGTTTTCTATATAAAGCGTGTTTTTTAGTTTTTTTAAACTATTATTTATTTTCTACTTTTTAGTTTTAGGATAACCAGATATTTTAATTTTTTTTTGTTTTTTTTAATATTTTTTCGAATTATTGCATTGTCATCGGTCTTTGACAGGTGTGCAAAATTTGAATTAAATCTGGCCGTTTAAAGTGGGTCAAAATCGCGTCCCAAGGAATCGGTTACATACAAACATACAAACATACTAACATACAAACATACATACAAGTGAAGCTAATATAAAGCGTATAAAAATTAATAAGTCATATGGTTCCCATAACACAAGCTCTGCTTACTTTAGGGCTAAAGGATGTTGTGTGAAATATTGAGCAATATTTATTTCTTTATAGGTTTCCTACCCATTTCACAAACAAAATGCAACGCATGTTTCTTATATTAAACATACTATCCACATCTGTTAAGATTATAATCGTTAGATTTATGTCAATGGCATAAGATTCATGATTCATAAATTTTCTTGAACGGTTTTGTCAATGCTAGTCCAGACTACCGGCGTATTGGCTTGAAGTTATTCTCGAAGTTTCCAATCCGAAATTAATTTGTAGTGTGGATGGTATCCCAACAATAGGCTGCGCGCGCAGTAGCCATATAGAGCAGCCAATTTAATTGAATGAGCTAGAGCACGCGAGATCTAAAGACGCTTCTAGAATGCTCAATTGCTTTGTGGTCTTAAGATATCAGACTTGATCACTGATTCATACGAAAGTTGCTGGTTCGATTCACCCCGCAGGACTAATGTTTGTACGATCTTCAAATATTTGTCTTGGGTCGAGGTGTTTCTATGTATAATATGTATGTATTGTTTGTTTGTGAACAATACCTTTTGGCACTAGCTGAAGCAGTGATCCCTCGCGTCTACATACAGTGCAAACTTTGTTAGAGCGAGGTGCCCAGCAAAACTGGTCTTAGGGTCACAACTATACTTTGCGCTATTATTAATTACTGTAAATTAATTCAAGACCTTTTTGAAAATATATTTTATTATCTATATATACGTGACACAAAAACTTGGTACCCCTTTTTACAAAAATTGCGCGGAGGAGTAAGAAATTTCGCATACTTATTGTTTATATAGAGAATAAGTGCAGAATGCTAACACTTTTTTTATTATACATCCATTAACTTTAACTATTAATTAATTATGGTCGAATTTTGACCTGTTGGCGAACACTAGTTATTATTATTGTACATTAAGTCGTAAATAAATTCTGTTGTTTTTTTTATTCATATAATATTGATATGATTGTAGTTTAAACTACAGTTTAAACTAGCCTTTATAAAGCAAAGCCCAGACTAACTAGGCTATCGCCTATCAGCCTACTTGCACCCCATTAATTACAATGTCCATTTAGCACGGCTAATAAATTAGTTTTGTTTTAATGAGCCTTTTGTATCACCTTGTAAGTTAATTTGTAGTGAAAGGAATTTTGTTTAGGTACCTACAAGTACCTAGTTAGTGCCACAAGAACTTATATATTGGTCTTCTTCTTCGTCTCGTGTTACTAGTAATTGTCACAGTGTGGTGGTGAGTGAAAGTGCGCCTCAGGGGCTTTTTTCGTACTCTTGGCACATTAATAAAATAAATAAATTACCCCAGACATTTCACATTTTATACAGCTCGAAAGCAAGCAGAGCTTGTGTTATGGGAACCACATGACTGATACTTATATACATTTTTTTCTTTCTTATTTGTAAGCACATACATATTATACATATAAACACCCAGATCCGAGACAAATACTTGCAGATCATACAAATATTTATCCCTCGGCGGGAATCGAACCCGCAACCTACGTCTCAGCCGGGTATTGACCCATTATGCCACAGATTCAGATTCAGATTCAGATTTTTATTGATAACTTGAAAGTTACATGTCTTTTATCATATTAAGTTAATAAGAGTTAATAAATTAAAATATAAAAATAAAAAATAGTCAATTATAATAACATTGAATTACATTTACATATATTGACATACATATTAACCATGCTAATCCTTGTTCATCATAGTTGAACATAAAAATACTTAAAATTTATGCTAGAAACAGATTATTAAAGAACTTTAAATAGGTAAAGATTTTAGGCCACGACTGATGCATTTGAGCAGCCTATTATCTTTGTCAATAGCCTAGGCTATCGACTCATATGACTCATACAAAAGTAGTGGAAAGAGGTTAATACAAATAATCAAAAAAATATTAGGTACACACTTGCTCCTGTGCTCCTGGTAATTATTAGTATTAAAATAATCGGGAATTCCCGATACTATCGATTGTTTCGATGCTTTTGATACCCGATGTCACTGTTATATTGAACGAAAGGTATTTCTGAGGCGCACTTCTTTATTATTCTTCATTCAAATCTTTTCATCACACTAGTTCGAAAAAACTACTAACATGTTATGAAGAAAACTTATATTTCCGTTTTTTCTAGTAACATTCTAGTGTTATAAAGTATGTATTTAAATATATGTAAAAATTGCACTGCAGAAGAAACAACTTGAAAAATATCTCGGCCTAAGAATATACTACTTAACATGGAATAAACACATTAAATAATTTAAAGGTAAACTATCATCACTCACCGGATCACTTCTTAACTTTAATTACTGTATTTCTTCTTCTTCTTCTTCTTTGTTAATGGCCTGTGACATACTATTGTTAATTTTGCCAGTGTCAAGTGTTTATAGTTTATAGTCAGTTTGTTTGTTATTACAGTCTTAGTCGATGGTCAATTGTCAATTCTAGACGTCACGCGGAATGGCGTCTATAATTTTCTTGGGATTCCTCATCGTTCAAATCACATTGAACCACAATACACATAAAATTCGACTATCCATACCCATCCTTTAGTCACAATTTATTCATTAAAATTCCGACAAGATTACTGAATAAAATATGCAATAAAACGGGTAAAAAATATGAAATTAGCAGAACTATGTTACTCCATGAAATGACAGAAAAATAATCTTAATTACTGTAATACCTAGTCTCGCGTAACTCAGTTCTTCTACCGTAAAAAGTTGTGATATCCAAGTCGGTTAATTATAAAGTATAAAGGGACCTTCTGTCTTTAGTTATTACGTAATTAGTTAATCTTACAACATCTTATAGTGATTATATCAATATTATAAAGCTTTTCTTTCAAATAAAAAGATTGACTTAGCAATCGCACTAAGCAATCAAATAACTACATAATATAAAACAAAGTTGCTTCTCGCTGTCTGTCTGTCCCTATGTATGCTTAGATCTTTAAAACTACGCAACGGACTTTTATGCATTTTTTTTAATAGATAGAGTGATTCAAGGGCAAGGTTTATATATGTATGATACATGCATAATATAGTAGAGAAACACTGATCATTTTAGAGGTTTCTAATGTGATGTCGTAAATAAACAAATTTTTTTGCGCTTACATTGCAAACGCTGGCTGAACCCTACGAGATAGATCAAAATAATGTACTACAGTACACTAACAAAGATCAAAAAGAAAAAGAAAGGTCTACAAAAAGTCCGAGATGGTATATGTCTATCTCTTAGGTTATATAATTCTCTTAGATAACGTTGTATATAAAGACATTCTGTAGTATATTTAGTATCAGCATTGCACCCGTGCAAAGCCGGGGCGGGTCGCAGTCAATATAATATGTATTACTTGTGATACATTGGGTTATCAAGTCCGTTAAAAATGCCACTTCAGTCACCCCCATGACCTCTCCAAACGTGGCTTAATTTCTTTGATCTGTTAAAACAATTATGTAAGATATACCACAAGAACGTCTTAATAAAAACAATATAAATGAATGTAGGTGTTGAACGTCCACGTTCACTTTAGCCCATACTTCGCGCGTTGGACTAATATTTGTTTTGAAAGCGAGAGAGTGCTGTGTCTCTTATTTGCTTAGCCTGATTTTGGGTTCCGCGAAGGTTTGTTAAGAGCTTTATATAAAACTGAGGTGGTTGTGACTGACATATGTAAAAACCGAGCCATTTATCCTGGTGCAATATGTACGAGTGATTTCTTTAGTAGTTGTCACGGACTTTTTAAGGTTTTAGAAAAAAAGGTTATAGTTATTCAAGGTTCCGTACCTCAAAGAGATAAATAAAACTCTTATAGGATCACTTCACTGTCCGTCTGTATGAACGATTTTGATGAAATTTATATTGAAAAACAATGGGAATATATATCCTTTCACATAAAAAAAAATGTTTTCAATAGGTTCAAATCGCTTTATAAATGACGATGTTTTAGCTAACATGACAGAAAAGAAATACAACCGAATTTATATGTTTTTTTCCTTGAAATGAAATGAAATGAAATTAATTTATTTGCTCGAAGTATGGTAAATATATGGTTCTTACATAATAATTGTCTCACACACTTCATTGTTGACCGACATGCAAACATCAACATGGCAACCATGAGATAAATGAGATTATTAATTATAATAAGTATACATAAAATTAAAATTAAAATGTCAATATCAATATTATATAAGTAAGCAGATTAATCCAGAATATTAATTATTATTAAAACATTTCATCAACATCGTAAAAACATTTCTCGCTGAGCCATGTAAACAGTTTTTTTTTAAATTGAACTGTCGGCAACTCTCTAATCGCTTTTGGTATCAGATTAAATATTTTAATAGCCATAATATAACTGTTTTTATGCGCCAGTGCAGTCTTGCGGAATTGCATTATGAGTTTAGTAGGATCCCTAGAACTGAATTTAGAGTTTACCTTATCTATATATTTGTCAAAGAACCTTTCGTTTTCTCTAACGAAAAATCCAGCTTGATGTATGTAAAGGGCTGTCAACGTTAGTAGTTTTAGTTTTTTAAGGAGCGGTTTGCACGATTCTAATGGTTCAACGCCACATACCGCTCTGACACATTTCTTTTGGATGATAAAAGCTCTATCAATATCCGTGGATCTTTTTTTTATGTCGGTTAAAAAACGATTATAAACTTACATGACCGTTACATATATCGATATTATGAGATTTTTTTAAATAAAATGTTAATTGTAGGTACATTAATCTACAACTGGCATAATATTTTCGTTAGAGCAATAATAATAATAAGTAATAATAATAATCCCGGACATTTGACACAGCATCATCTGGCCCCAAAGTAAGCAGAGCTTGTGTTATGGGTACTACATGAATGATATACTAATTATTTTCTTTTTTTTTGTAAATACATACATTTTATACATGGAAAATACCCAGATCCGAGACAAATACTTGCAGATCACGCATACATTTGTCCCGCGGTGGGAATACAACCCGCAACCTTTTGCGTCTCAGTCGGACCATAGCCCATTGCACAGAGGTCGTCATATATATTCGCTAATTCAATAGTTTGTGACGGTGTAGTTGCCCTAAGATGGAAAGATATAATTACGTTTTAAACATGTACATGAAGTCGGTTTTCTTTTTGGTTTTTATAAATTTATAAATATATCATCGATGTATACAATAGGACCACCTAAGAAGTAGGTATAGCCTTTGAAAACAAAAAAGATTTTTTCATATCTGTTCAGACGTCATTAGTAATCGGTGAGATTACATAAAAAAAAGATTACGACGAATTAGAACTTCTTCCTTTTTTGAAGTCGGTTAAAAATAATCATGATGATGGAAAAAGTAGGTAGATAAGTAGGTAACCCTCTCAGGCGCGATTATCGCACTTACAGGTTTGCCCGCTATCTGGATAAGCGACGATGCTATCTAAGATAGACTTACAAACTTATTGAATACTACTTATACTACCCAAAAATATTATAGGTTTTACCTAGCTCACAGCTGCTAATTAACTCGTGTTTTTTTTGGTATAAAATAAACTTTTATTTATATAAATGTACAGAATAATACACAATAATATAAAATACACGTAGAACAGTAGATCTATCTAAGGACCGTTTACAACGATAACTAGATATAATATTTACATAGTATAAAACTAAGTCGCTTTCCGCGTCTGTCTGTAATTCCTAAACCAGGCATTGGATTTTGATGCGGTTTTCACCATCAGTAAAATATATTTTCACGAAAGGTTATACTCGACCGGGGCGGGTTGCTAATTAGCTATTATTATAAATTGTTTTTGTTTAAAACGTAGGCCATTGGTTTATGATACCGTTAGGATGTTCGGTTAGAGCTGGTGCGGCGGCTGAATGTGCCGAGGACCTCAAAAGGCGCTGAATAAGACTTACACATTTGAGCCTTTTGGAGTCGAGACCCTGGGCCCGTGGGGAACAGGAGCCCACCACGTTTTCATATTTATTTCACGGCGTCTGGTAGATACTCTCTGTGACCCAAGAGCTGGCTCCTATCTGGCTCAGCATATTATCATTAGCATTGCCATTCAACGTGCAATGCTGTCAGTGTCTTAGGAACGCTGCAGTGATTGGATCAGTTGAACTATAAATAGATCGTTTTAAACAGTCCTTAGATAGTTTAACTGTTCCACATGGTATTTTATGTTACCTATTGTATATTATTCTGTACATTTCTGTAAATAAATGTACACCAATTTAAACGTAGGTACATACGTATTTCGCTAGTTTACCTATAGTGTTTTTCTCTATTTGATGCTCAAAAAAATATTTGAATATATTTTTTGAGTCTGAATGAAATTATGAAAATGTGTTTATTTTGTTAATAAACCAGTATTTCAAAATATGTAAGTATTCATAGGATATTTTATTTCATTTTTTCATTTATTTTCTTCAATTAGTAGTAAAATTTAGCGGCTATTAGCGATAAGGCCGCCCATTGTATTGCCTTATATATGTTTAGTTTTTTGTTACTGTAATATTATGTGTGGTAGTCAATAAAGTGTTTTCTATCTATTCTATCTATCTATCTAACATTGTGCCCTGTGAAGGCGTTGCAGAATAAGTATAATTAATATGGTACATCGAGAAAATTCCTAATTATATATAGTTACAAAATACGTCAAAACTCAGTTATTTACAAACAAGTCAATAGTTGAAATAAGTAAATGTTAATAATCATAGATTGTTATTTGTACATGCTATGTCAATTTATAATAAAATGTCAACGTTATACAATTTTATATTCCCTACCTAAATTCTTAATAACTTATTTTCCTACTGGTAAAAATTAAATAAGTAAGTATCAGTCATCTGGTCACCATAATACAAGCGATGCTTCATTTGGGGTTAGATGGTGTTGTGTGCATTGTCCATTAATATTTATTTATTTATTTTGTAGTAGGAGCGTAGGTAGATAACTGTAAGTACAAGTATGCCTACAATTCATTCGAAACTGAACTGTTTGCGCTGAATATTTCATCCATTCATTCCAAAAGGTACTTCAAGATAAAAGTATTCCCAAAACCGACCTCTTAAATCACAAGAGAAAGCCTGTGCCCTTAGCACAAGATTCAGACGCTGTTAAATCCTTTGCAAGTCTGTAAAAACTCGTATTATGGTTGCTAACCACAGTTATTTAAGAAAATTCTACGAAATAATTACGTTTTTAAAACTAAAAAGAAAAACAAATTTAATTAATGAAATTTGAGCCCGGAAAAATAAAACAGTCGAATAATGTTTTTATTTTTCACTCTTTAGGCTTTAGTTTAGCTTTGGTTCAAACGTTCAAAATTACCGCGATCGGCCCCTGGTCAGTCTACTATGGGTCTACAGTGGGCTATGGTCAGGCTGAGACGCAGAAGGTTGCGGGTTCGATTCCCGCTAAGGAACAAATGTTTGTAAGATCTGCATCTGCATAAGATCTGATCTATTTGTCTCGGGTCTGGCTGTTTCTATGTATAATAATGTATGTTTAAAAAAAAAAGTATTTAAGTAGTATATCGGTCATATGGTTCCCATAACACAAGCTCTGCTTACTTTGGAGCCAGATCATGCTGTGTGAAATGTCTGGCATTATTATTATATGATATTATTATAGTCTAAGGTCTATAATGACCCTTAGTAACAACTATTTTATGCTTATTTTTGCCCTTTATTCTAAAATTACCTAATTATCCACATTATGCAAATATGCTCTGTCTTTGTCAATGTGAATGAACAAAGATAGCAACAGATAAAAAAAACACATAGCTAGTGTGTAATCATAATATAGAATCTAATTAATTGATAATTAGATAAGCTTTTTGAAAAACGAATTTAGAAATAAAGTCAAAGTCAAAACATTTATATTCAATAAAATCACAAGGACCACTTTAAATTGTCTGCTTAAATACTAGTGAATCTAGTTGCCGGTTCCTCCTAACCCCAGTTCAAGAAGAATTCGGCAAGAAACTCGGCTGGTCTTAATACTTTTTGTATGATCTATGCCGATTCGAGTTGGAGCAGATTCATCCCAAGTTTTTTAGTCATCTAAATAATCTGTTATTTTATAATATGCTTTAAGAGACAGTTTCTGTTTTATTACGTTTTTAAATTTGCCAATCGACAAAGCTAACACATCACTTGGGACCTTCTTATAGAAGCGTACACTTTGCCCCTATAAAAGCCTTATTAACTTTAATAATATAATAATAAGCGAGCCTAACTGTGGTCACAGCGATTCTCTAAGGGCCATGTTATAAATTTCACGAACAGCCCTCTTCTGCAACACAAATATGGTGTTCATATCTGCAGCACTCCCCCACAAAAGAATGCTGTAAGACATAATGCAATGAAAGTAGCTGAAGTAAACGAGTCGATATCTACGCCGGTAAAATGATGGATCTTTTTGCTGCAGAACTGAGTCTCTTCGACAATTTAACTATGTGCGAGCCCCATTGCAGCTTATTATCTATAGTAAAATATGCCTAAGAACAATTTGGTGTCGACGAAATCTATCTTTTCGTTTTTTAATTTTAACATTGGCTTTCATCTGTTCAACATTGAGCAGTATAAAACGAATGCATTTCGTTTTTTTTCGTTTAATTGTTGTTTAAATAAATTAATGCTTATTGCAATACAATCCACACAACCATCTAGTACTATGGGAATCAGATAATAGAATAATCCGATAATAATAAGTATTTCTAAAAATACATGTGATACCTTATACAAATACAAATAAACAGATACAAATGAACATCTATGTTCATCAAATGTTTGTCTTGGGAGCGTATCGAACCCCAAACCTACAGCGCAGTGGCAGAGCTGCCAACAGAGCTAAGAGGTCGGTAAAATCAGTGCTAAGGGTACAAATAAAAACGTTGCATCGACCGATATGAAATGATTTGTAATATTTCGGCACACAATGTGACCAAGACTGAAATAAATTGGAGCGTTCATTCTTATCTGGTCCATGTATTTTGTTGTGTCTACATTTATTTATGTATTGCCCAGTTGGACTGGCTAAGTGAATTTGTTTCTACTGGTGTCTCTTCTGACAAAGGAACTCTGCTTGCTGCCTTGGCTCCTCCGCCTAGAGGAGACCAACTTACATACTTTTTTGTTATTTAAAACTGCTTTCGGCCAACATCCTACGCCCCAAAGACATTCGCGGCATGCTGCGTTGAATGGCAATGCTAAATCAGATTTGCATCAGATGTAGGTTTTATTGAGATTGGCATATGTGCGCCTTACGAGGTACTCGGCAATTAGCCGCCCCACCAGCTCTAACGGTGTACAGTATGGTCACTGTAGTTTGGAAGTTATTAGATTTGCTGTTCTTTGTTAAAATATTTAAATAATAAAATAGAAATCAAAATGTCTGTTTATTCCATAATTTAATAAGTATATAATCTAATTACACTCCAGTTGCTTTCATTGTTCGCGGTCCTGTGCTAATTTGCTTGTCAGCTCAATAGATAGTAGCTCTACCTCCCGCGCTGTTGGTTGAGGGTTCGATTCCCTAGCAGGACAAACATTTGTGTAATGTACACAGGTGCATGTTCTTTGTCTGGGTGTGATAAAGTATCATATGTATTCAAAAATATATAATATATCAGTCGTCTTGTTACCATAATACAAGGTGTACTTAGACAGTGTTGTGTGCATTGCCCACCAATATTTAATATATTTATTTAGGTCTAGTTCGTTGTTTTGGTTATGGTTTAAATTTTGTTAGACCATCAGGCCAGAGGTTTTAACATTAACGCTTTTTAAATACATTTTTAAAAACTCGTTCAAATATATTGCTCAAGTTATTTTGTAAAGTTCCGTGCGCGCTGTTTTTCGTCCCAATATTTACTGTGAATCCATTTGAGTTTTATGGATGTCAGATCTCGAATTATTTTGGTATGCAGATAAAATTCTTTGTAAGATCGGTTTTGGATAGCCAACGCAGTGAAACAAATACAGCGTAATGTTTTTATTAACAATTTTATGTGAGTATTGATATGGCGATTGTATTTTTATGTTATTGTTAGTGTTTTGAGAACATTTTGGACATTTTTGGTGTAACCTTTTTTCGTATAACGTTTTATTGGTAACTTTATGTAGTACCTGAGCATTTTGCTTGCATATTGAGTGCTATAAAAATGACTTTTTGGAGTACCTAGTTTCAAAGAAACCTAGATAACACAATATTACGACGACCTCTGTGAAGCAGTGGGCCAAGGCCCGGCTGAGACGCAAAAGGTTGCGGGTTCGATTCCCGCCGCGGGACAAATGTTTGTACGATCTGCAAGTATTTGTCTCGGGTCTGGGTGTTTCTATGTATAATATGTATGTATTTACAAAAAAAAAAGTATATAAGTAGTATATCAGTCATGTGGTACCTACCCATAACACAAGGTCTGCGTACTTTGGGGCCAGATGATGCTGTGTGAAAGGTCCGGTATTATTATTATTCTTAATATATATTAACATACTAGCTTCTGCCCGCGGCTTTACACGCATAGTACATACATGAATAGTAGCCTATGTCCGTTTCCAATCTATATTCAAACCATAATTGATTGAAGCAAAAAAAGAGTTCTGTTGATCCGATCGCTGCTAAACTTCACAGGATCACCCGCTAGGCCAATCTAAAGATTTCCTAAAAAATTTATCGAAATTGGTCTAGCCGTTTCGGAGTCTATAGAGAACATACATACACACATCCCCTTTTATATATGTACTAGCTGTCCTATTCGTGACTTCGTCCGCGCGTTTTAAAAAGACAAAAATATATATCTAATTGTACCGACTGCAGCGCCACCTGCTGGATTGATTTGTGAATCTAAACCATCCAGGGCGCCGCCCAAATGCATAGAAAATTCATTCAAATCGGTCCAGCCGTTTAGGAGGAGTTCAGTGACATACACACGTACAGTAGAATTATATTATAAAGATGAACATATTACTATATATAGTAGAAGTTAAATTTAGGAGCTGAATTAAAAATCACCTCCACTTAGAAGTTCATAAATATAAATAAATATATACATATTGGTGGACAATGCACACAACACCATCTAACCCTAAAATAAGCATATCTTGTATTATGATGATGAGATAACTGATAAATACCTTATTCAATTTAAATACATACTGGTACTTTGCATTAATGTTAAAGCTTCCGTTAATAAAATAATAATTAACCATCCATCGGTAACTACAACAGAACCAGCAATTAATCCCAAAAACCGATCTTTATCGTTCAATTATCAATTAGGTATATTATCATTTTGTATATAATCTTCTTGTAATTATAATCAACACAATCACAGACAGTGACTAATAAGGCCGACACCTTCCGAGCAATTTGCCTAAAATTAACTCTTAATATCAAGGATACCACTTAATTGAATACCAAAGATATATGCGCATAATGATGAGTGAATTCTTAAACGTGTATTAATTTAAAAGTAAAATTTTGCAAAAAAAAACGCACTGTTTCAGGTGGTAACGAAGAGGATGATCGGGAAATTGTTTTTTGGCGGATTTTTGAGTACAACCTTGTGAGATCAATTTGAGAACAGGCTATCAGAGAAGTGACATAAATGTCATTGAGCGAGATGTCGTCAATTCTGACACTAAATGTTGGATAACACCAGATTTGACGTCTCTATCGATGTAATTTTACACACCAGAATTTCTTTAGCACTAGTGACTTTTAATCAGTAGTGAGTAGCCCTGTTACAGCTCTTTTAAATAATAAACAAATATTGGTGGACAATGCACACAACACCATCTAGCCCCAAACTAAACATAGTTTGTATTTGGTGAATGATAGAATACATATACATTTTTAATTATATACCTACGTACTTTTTAACATCCAGACGTAAAACAAACATAAGTTAATCTCATAAATGTTTATCCTGGGAGAGAATCAAACCCTCATCCAACAACACTGAAGGTAAGTTACTACCAACTAAGTTGACAGGATAGTTAAGTGGTCAACTCATACAACACCATCTATCCCTTGTAGCTGCCTGTCGAAGCTACCTTATAACATCAAAATACGGAGCATACGGTTGACGAGAAATGCGTGCGCTTCGCCCAGCGATTTGAATAAATGACTACAGCTAACAGGGAGCCCAAATATTTATCCACTTTAGGGAGCCTAAAGTGGAACCTATAAACTAATAGAAAGATGCTTTTGATAATTTAACACTCAGACACAGAACAAATTTATAAATCCACAACACAGTGTATCAAGCAAGCTATAAAGGTATCTGGAGAAAGCACATTGTAAGGGTTTCGGAATGGCAATTCGGAGCGTGGAAGCCAGCTACAAGAAACCACACTGAAAATTTATGTCACCTATCAAGGTGGCATCGTTTGGAGCATGTTTTACAGTGTATTGTCTGAACAGTAAGCTCAAATTGGTTCAACACAGCCTAAAATCTAAATTAGTAAAGCCAAAGTCGTCGGCACCAAGTAAAGCTACGGTTAAACTGATTGATGGTGTAATGAACACCTGTGACCCCGCTACTACCTTCGTAACCTGCCGATCTTCTGCCAAAAGATAATTCATCTTAAACGTCCTATAATTAATAACTCTACATTTTACACAATGCAGCGAAAAATCAATTAATCGGCAAACTTTCGCGAAAACCACCATTCATCTTCAGACCATATCCATCGACAGTTTTGCGCAAAAACTCATTTATTGACAAGTTAACGATATCGGGCGCAAAGTACATGTTCTGGTTAAAATTAATCGATGTAATATTTTGGTTAGTGATTTACTTTTGTTGTATCAGGGGGTGTGGCAGGAGACAATTTTACGATATTGAATTTTTTATGGCTCTTACTTTTTCTGAAATTTTGTCAATGTTGTATATAGTTCAGCTTCTGCCCGAGTCTTCATACGGGTGAAACCCACATAAAAATTTGCCTATATGCTATTTCAGATTATTGACTATATCTAAATCAAGTTTCATGCAAATTGGTTTAGCCGTTTTCGCATGATTGAATAACAAATTCACGTTTGTAAAACTAGATATTATACACCAAAAGCATTTTTCAATCCTCGAACCAAAAATATCAAAGGTCGATAACGTTATAAATTTTAACGGGAGATAATCTCGTACAGTTAAAAGGTATGTCAGCCAAATCGACTGGTCTCGAATCAAAGAAGCGGATTGGATAGATAATATCTGTCATTTCGTCATGAAGATGATTGATTGTATATTATTTTGACTTTTGTATACTTTTATGGATGTTAAACAGCGTGTTAACGGGTACTGCCGGTAATTTCAGCTATCAACTTCTTTATCAGCAGTATTGTTAATTTTTATGATAAATTCTGATTGCTATCGGTTTATATGAGAAGTGAAACACGGTAGTGAATTTTTATGTACGTTTTTCATTACAGCCTTTTACCGTCGCCGTCGTCAAAAAGTCGGTGGCATACAAGATTTTGTGATCACTTTTTGATATTTATAAATAAAAAATTTGATTCTATAAATTATGAAAAGAGCAGGCCTTACCTGCAAATTAGCGCCTTTTAAGTCCTCGGACCTCGTATTAGCAATGCCATTTAACGTGGCAATACCGCCAGTGTTTTGGAACGCTGTCCTCTGGTCTGGATCAGTAGAGCTATCTATAGATCGTTTTAAACGGTCTTTAGATAGCTCAACTGTTTCTCATGTATTTTATATTAATCTAAATTATTCTGTACATTTCTGTAATTATTTATTTACATTAATTATATTTACTCTTTATATATATATATATATATTATGAAAAGTTATAACTGTAAATAATATATACATTTTAGCTACATATTTAAATTTGTGTTTATTAAACACATAAGCATATGAAATTCACGAAATTATTTATTGTTTTTCCTAGCTAATTTCATGAAACTTACATAAATATTTTCATTTTTGATGGTTTTTTATATGTTTTGATTTTATTTGACATATACTTAATGTATTAGACTTACATAATTATTTACAGTTGTCTGATAACAAACATAAAAATCTTCCTATTCTTATATTCCTAGCTAAAGTCCCCATTGCTTGTTTTCAGATATTAAAATTAGTATCTGAAAGCTGATAATTTTTTATTCGGGAATACCCACAAACTACTTTCATTTGACGATCTCTGATAGTGCGTTTTCGATTCCCACCATGGACAAAGGTTGATCAGCTTATATTTGTCTCGTGTCATGGTGTTATATTTGTAAGTATAATTTGTACATAATTACAAAAAATGTACTTTCATAAGTTGTATTTTAGTCATGTGGTTCAAGAAACACAAGGTCTACTTACCTTGCAGCTAGATGATGCAGTGTGAAATATCCAGCATTATTTACTTATTAGAAAAAAAAATCGTAAGCCCCTGCCAAAACTTTTATTATGAAAATTGATTTTCTTAAGCGATTTTACGTGATTATCTAATAACTAAGCTCTAATCTAATACCTTTATATGAGCAATTCTTATTGTATTTTTTTGTTTATATAAAATCTGAATCTCGGAAACGGTGTTAACGATTATCATGAAAGTAAGTGTGCAGGTTTCAGGGGCGATAAATCGATCTAGCTAGGTTTCATTTTTAGAAAAAGTCGTTTTATACCGAGCAAAGCTCGGTCATCCAGGTACTTAATATTTAGTTAAAAGAACTAGTGAGTTAAAAGAACTAGTGACACGATAAGATGAAATGGTTTAAAATCCGTGATGCCTCAACTTTTTGTGCCTCGCCGCCGGTTCATGCTACTGTTAGCCGGCGATGTGTCAAGCGACATAAAGTTGCCGACGCGTCGTGCACAGAATGAATGCCCTTTTTGCGCGTTGCTTTAATTTGTCTGCTATTTGCCGTGTCAGGGCAGTATGCTGGCACAGATAGGCTAGTCTACCATCTACGAGTTGACATTTTCTTTTGTAGTTGTTCGTTAATATTTCAAATGATTTTTGTGTTCCAATGATAAATGTTACAAAAAATGTTTTTTTTTCTTTTGTTTTGAAGTCCATAAGAAACCTTAATAGTTTCGCTATATCCGTCTGTCTGTTTGTCAGTCTGTCCGTATAGCCGCCCTTAATCAGATATCTTTATAGCAGTTTATTAGATTTATTATAATACTAGTTGTCCTGTTCACGAATTCGTCCGTTCGTTTTAAAAAGAAATACAAATAAAAATATATCTAATTGTAAATCTTAACCATTCTCGAAACCACTTGAACACACACAAAAAAAATAATCAAAATCGGTCCAGCCGTTTAGAAGTTTAATTACAAACACACGCACAGAAGATTGATATTTACCATCGTATAAATATTGAAAAATATTGACATTAATATTTATACGATACTAACGTCACTCAATTGTTTTGCCTTCCCGGAACCTCTCCACTATCACTTAAACTTTATGGTATGGTATTAAAGTTCAAATTGACTTTTAAGTATTATTACGAATCGATTGTATGGGAGTTTAAAAAAGTGTTGTTTTTAGACTTTTTCAGGCAATTTTTTTAAATTTTTCTCTCCATAAGAACCATCCTCGTACTTCAAGGGATATTCTAAAAAAGAATTAGCGAAATCGGTTCAGCTGCTCTCGAGATTTACGCTTAGCAACACATTCAGCTATTCATTTTTATATTATAGATAGATAAAAGCATGTAATAAGGACCCTTGAAAGTTATGAGGTAAAAACCTATACTAAATTATTTTATTTTGCTAACTGTTGAAAGTTGAATTGTTTTGGGATCTAACCACTGGTTACTATTATCCTTATTTGGGACGCATTCACAGTGCGTGGTTGAACTCTCTTGGTCAATTTATTTTTCTTTATATTGGTAACATTATTATATTCAAACTTCAAACCTTACGGCTATTACGTATATCTTCACTGGCTTGCATGTCTGCTTGCAAGGCGTAATTTTTTTTTTTCAATAATTCTATTTACTAACTCACTAATGTATAAAAAATTTAATGTTTAAAAATGTGAACTTTTTTTTTGTCATCTATAGACCTACGTTTGACCACGATCTTGTATCAATCTTGTAGTTTTAACGAAAGACAGATAGACATAAATTTAGTAGTAACTACTTATAACTAAATTTTAAGTTTATGTTGTACTATTATATATTTCGTACAATCAAGAGATACCTATAATTGACCGTTTCTAGCATATAAAATAAGTTTACGCATTGAATTTTTTGTAGATGTTGCATTTTTCAATATAATTAAATAAAAAATATCAATTAAATATATTTCGTAGTCTCTGTGCTGCTATAGATGGTAGACTACTCTACTGCACATCGATGCAGTAAATACTTTTTAGACTAGTTCCTATTGATCAAGCGATGCCGTCTCATTCATTAGGGATCATTCTGTCATCTCTCTGTAAAAAAGTTGCCTAGTACAGAACAAGGTAGTTGCATTGCATTGCGATCATCAAACTTTCTTCAGAACATGACTTTTTGACGTGATAATGTCTTATAAGTCGATGAACACCGGCTGCATGCACGAAACATAGTCACGTTCCGCCGGAGCCGAGCATGCAAGTGAGAGCGCGGAACAAGCGATGGAGAGGCACGATCGGCCTAAGCGTTCGGCTTGTGACTAATCTTAATAGGTTAAAAGTATGCAATTTTTCATCAATATTTTCTTATGACATTATCACGTAAAATTTTCGTTTGTAAACCGACTTTACAGACAACCATTTTTTTTCAACTAATAATATACGCAAAAATCGTTGCCTCTTTATAAGGCATAATCTATACTAATATCATAAAGAGGAAAGATTTGATTATTTGTTTGTTTGTATTACATTGACTCCGAAACTACTAGACCGATTTGAAAAATTATTTTACCGTTGGAAAGCTACACTATCCCCGGGTGAAATAGACTACTTTTTATCCCGGAAAAAAATGTTTGTCTTGGAAAAATCTTCAACGCAGGCAAAGATGCGCGCGGACACAACTAGTTAGGCATAAAGAGATGTAATTGAATGTGAATTACAATGGAATGTAATTTTAGTTAATAAGAAGTTGTCTCATTCACTGGGTATAACTACACAGACTGCTAATAGAAAGGTTATGTGATTAAGCAAGTTAACCTTTGTCTTCAAACTGACCAAAGGATTTCGAAACGTCATTAGTAACACAGTAGACAATATCCATAATTCTCATTATACGAGCCTACGCTCGGAATTAATGCGTGTACACACTAACAAAAACTTCAAACAGCGTCGGTCAACTCATCAATTTCGTGGCTACTTAAGTAGTTGTTCTAAAACATTGTTCAAACACGTCCAAGGAATTTAATTTATGTTGACATGAGACTTACGCTTGTGACCACACACGACGTCGATTAGCTCGTAAGGGCATGGGCTCAATGTTTTGTAGATAAATTGTTTACATGAAATTGAAGACTTTGATGGTTAGCACGTAGGATTTTTCAATACAATCTTAATATTTTATATTTATATATAATATTTATTAGGTTATCTAATATCAGTGATATTTGAACAGCTTTATGTCATAACTGCATAGATGCAGCTTTCTTCATGTGCTTCTTTGACTTTTTTATAAGACATGACAGCAATAAATAAATAAAACATAATGCCGGAAATTTGACACAGCATCATCTGGTCCCAAAGTAAACAGAGCTTGTGTTATGAGTACCGCGTGACTGATATACAACTTATATGCTTTTTTTTCTAAATATATACATTTTATACATTTACACCCAGATCTAAGACGAATATTTGGAGATCATAACATTTAAAAACAAACATTTGTCCCGGGGCGGGAATTGAACCCGCAACTCTCTGCGTTTCAATCGCGCCTTCGCCCATTGCGAAATAGAGCTCGTCAGTAGCAATATTCTCTTGTATCCGGTTTATATAGTTTATTCTAGTACTACCTCTACCTTTATTCCTTCTACCTTTCCTTTTGTGATGTTCTAGATTAAGCTGTCATGTCATTTAATATGACCAAACATTTCCCTCTTTTAAATTGGATATTCTTTAATAGGACTCTTTCCTCGATTAAATTAGTACCTAACTAAGTTGTGTAAACCATATTCATGTATAAAATAAATTGTGTTTGGGCTGATTACTTTTAAAACGTATTGCGGTATTTTATTACACAAGTTTTATTATTCTGAAATATTATAAAGAGTTAATTTGAAAAATGTATATTATAAAAAAAATATAAATAATATTATTATTATAAAATATTTTATTTTTATTAATAAAAATATTAGGAATTCCTTTTTATTCTACCCATGATTATTTAAATTATAAAAATATTGACACGTCACATTATTATTTAGAACATTGCTATGACTTACATTAATTTAACATAATTAAAAGCATGTTGGTACCTATCTACTTAATTTAAATAAAATGTATAAGAAAATATTGCATGCTGACCACGCTGATTGTGGCTACTCTAAAACGTATCACAAAATAACCCATATTACGAAAAAAAATATTTCGATTTGACTTGATTTGACACAATAAACCTTATATTTTTTTTCGTATGGAAATATAACTTTATAACATTATAATGTTTTGATATCTTGTGTATACTTGCCCTTAGCCTAATGATGTCTACTCATATCAAGAAGTGATCGTTATATTCAAATGAACTGAGGAGAGGCAGTGGGAAAAAACAGTTTGATCGCACGTGGTGACTGTGCGACCTTGATTTATCTGCAATACCAATGCAGGCCTAAAATTTACTTAACATTAACTTTTATAAGGCTATACATGACCCGACTGCGTCTTAAAAACATTACCATAAGTACTAGAAATTGTATCGGTTCCGGCATGAGCATTTTCACCATAAAACTCGCTAAAAAGTAAAGTTACAAGCCGACTGTACGAAATAAATAAAAAGTTCAGTGACTAAATAACCCTTAAATTTTAATTATTGCAGTTGATAGATGAACAGTTTACCCATACCTACTTGTAGTCTTTTTACATTGATAAAAAAATGCGTTAACGTAAATAAAATTGAGTTAACGTAAAATGGATCAACTATATACTGTCACGCCAACCCTCACCTATCACCACACTGGCCTACATCGCTGATGGCATAACAAAGGACCCGCGTAAATCAATCACATACGATACTATATATTTCCCTGCCTCAGAGCTAATGTTATAACAGCTATAGATTGTATCTACGAACCAAAGCATTACTTTTTAAATCTGGATAGGGCATGAACATGTAAGTACTTATAGAAGACAACTAAATGTTGAAGACCCTTCCGAATGTGATTTTAAACTTGAAAATAAGCAATCAATGACGTAAAATAAATAAAAATTCGAAGACATGTGTAAAGTGAACGAAAAGAGCCTCTGAGGCGCCCTTTAATCCTTTCACTGCACTGGTTCAAAATAACAAATGATAGAAGTGAAGAAGAAGTTTCACAATTAACACAAATTTGTTTAATACAGGTCTCAAAATCTTCCGCTACGAGAGAACCTTCGACTAGAACAAGGGTCTGAAAGATATGAAGACTGAAATCTTCGACAGCTTACTCTTGAACTTAGATTTAAAGAGAAATGATGATCAAAGATTCCAAAAGCCCTACGAACTGCATAGCTTATTGTTCTTACTCCAAGCTACTGTGAAGTACAAAGTTACCCGAACATCATAAATAAACAAGTGCCCCCATAACTTAAAGAAATGTTCTTGATTCGGGCGCGGGCAGTATTGTGTAACATTACGCTCGTATTTTACACGGTTTTTATGGAGTTGGAAGATCAACAGAAGTTTTAAAGGTTGGTGAAAGTTATTTAAGGTTTTCATAAGTAATTTTGTAAATATGTCTACATATGAAACATTTCTGCGTATACGTAACTACAATTAATTAATAAATATTCGTGGAAAATGCATACAGCACCATCTAACACCAAACTAGGCATAGTTTGTAATATAGTGACCATATGACTGATAGAATACCTATATATTTTTATATACATATTTATGATATTTTATTTTTTTATATTTTATAACACCGAGACACAGAACTGTTGTTGGCTGTTGTTAGTGTCACTCTTGTCGCTTCGTCAGAATGAGGGCTTAAATTGAAACATTTAAGTAAGATTAAAAGTCTTTCAGAGAATTAGTCAATCGGGGTATTTTTATTAAAATCACCACTAATTATTATGATATTATCACGAGCAATTTTTTGCAATACTTCTTCCATAGTGAATTCTTAGAACGCAAAATCTGCATCGGGGGGACGGTAAACGCTCACGACGACATGCCGCTCCAGCTGGACACACGACATCTCAATTGTTCTTTCAATAGTAAGATTTCTTATATTCTTATTATTTGACGGCCTCTGTAGCACAGTGGGCTAAGGTCCGACTGAGACGCAGAAGGTTGTGGGTTCGATTCCCACCACGGGACAAATGTTTATATGATCTGCAAGTATTTGTCTCGGGTCTGGGTGTTTCTATGTATAATTGATGCATTTACAAAAAAAAGTATTTAAGTAGTATATCAGTCATGTGGTACCCATAACACAAGCTCTGCTTACTTTTTGGGCCCAGATGATGATGTGTGAAATGTCCGGGATTATTTAATAATTATTAATTATTAATTATATTATTATTCTTCTATTCCTTCTTACGCTCCATGCATAATAAGTTATTTTTATAATAATTAACGAGCCCCTACGTATGGCGCTCCTGCGTTAATAGCTGCTGACAATATTGTAATTTTCCTACCTCAGATTGTACCATCCAGTGTTCAGTGATACACATAATATCTACACTAAAATGATTTAAAAATAATTCACATTCTAATACTTTGCTGAGCAGGCCTTGCATTTTGTTGAACTACTTGTAAACTGCCTGTTTTTTTCATTGTAGAGACCTGTGTTCATCACACAAATGATTACCTTAACATTATTTTTGTTATTGTTAACGAAAGTAATATGTTTGTAGCCATGTTTGCGAGTTATGATGTTGTATAATATTTTATAATATGACTAGCGACCCGCCCCGGCTTCGCACGGGTTCAATGCTGATACTAAATATACTACAGAATGTCTTTATATACAACGTTATATAAGAGAATTACATAGACTAAGAGATAGACATATACCATTGCGGACTTTTATGTAATCTTTTTAAGGTGTACAATACTGTAATAATTTTTTTTGATCTATCTCGTAGGGTTCAGCCAGCGTTTGCAATGTAAGCGCAAAACAATGTGTTTATTTACGACACCACATTAGAAACCTCTAAAATTATCAATGTTTATCTACTATATTATGCATGTTTTATACATATAAACCTACCTCTTGAATTACTCTATCTATTAAAAAAACCGCATCAAAATCTGTTGCATAGTTTTAATGATCCAATCATACATCGGGACAGACAGACAGCGGGAGGTGACTTTGTTTTATACTATGTCATGAAGAATAAACACATTAAGAACAAAACAGAAAAAAAAACCATTATGAAATCGGAATCGAGTATTTTGGCAAAAGCTAAGGAACTGTTTAAATATATTCGATTCCAAATACGACTAGATCCCAAATAGTTAATATTTTACTGAAAAACAGTTAATATATTAAAATTAAAAAGTTTCACATTTTCATTTTTGCGTACAAAAGACTTAAACGCGTTCATCCCATATATTAAAACATTTGTTTAATTGTATAGAGTGTTTTCGATCTTACTTATAAACGGCTCTCAACCGGTATACTAAATTTTGCCTAAATATTAAAATTAACCCTGTCAATAGTTGACAGTCTTACAAAAAGGATGGCACTATTTTAAACAGTGATTCGCTTTTGTCAGAAGAAGAGAGACGCTTCTAAATATGGCCGTGTTAACGTAATTTACTTCTAAATATATGGTGTCTTATAATCCCATATCATCTAATTTGTTATGTAAGTTTATAGCCACTATTTACATTAGAATGATAAAGACAACTTAAACGCCTCACTAATTATATGGTTTTATAACATAGGCTAGAAAGGTATAGATGAAAAGAAGTAAGATGATCCTGTGGCTTAAAAGCAGAAGTTCTACTAGAGCCAAGGCATCTTCAAAGATAACTGGAAACATTCCGGTAAAAGCAAGGCACACCTTGAGACCGGAATCGAACCCGCGCCAGTTGAAGGAGCACGTACGCGACCTGGGTGACTGTCAACGTGCGGTGAAGTATAGTAGCGAGCGAAGCGATCAGATGCAGATTTTGTTTTATTACCTATTTTCAAGTAATGTAAAAAGTTAGTAAGTTTTGGCAAAAATCTATGTATAAAAAATGTCTGCTCATAAAATGATAAATAAATAATAAGGGCATGACTGTTATTTCCAGGCTAGGTAGACATAGATCCAAGATCTAATAATTAGATATCTAAAGATAAATTTAAATAAATGACACAAACCTTACTTAATTTATGGCTAGAGGACGCTGTGTGATTTATCCGGCGTAATTATTATTAGAAATAAATATTGGTGGACAATGCACGCAACACCATCTAGCCCCAAACTAAACATAGCTTGTATTATGGTGACCAGATGACTGATAGAATATATTTTGAAATACACACTTATGATACCTTGTAACACACAGACACGGAACAAATGCCTGGGTTTAGGTTTAGCTGGAGTCATCGGAGGAACATACCGAACGACGACGACGTTCACAAAGAATGATGACTACTTCAAGCTATGGAAAGTAAATTATCTGCCTGGATATACGTTATGCAATTTAAGAAGAAGATTAGAAAAAGATTCAAGAATTGCGCTAATGTGTCACACTTTTGAAAAATTGCGACTGATTTCATAGATATTACTGTCATTTTACTAATGCTGTCACTGATTTTACGTAATACTGCAGGGCTAAACATTTATTACGTAATTATAACAGTTGCGACAGAAACAGCAACGCGATAGCAATACAAGCTAAATTAGTCATTAGTAGTAAAATAAATATTATTACGGAAGTCAACCATTTCTTCTCGCCTGTGGCACACCTACAGACGAAAATACGCTTTAAGCAGAGATATTAGGTGAATCGGTATTTTTGATAGCAGTTTTGCCTTTGGCTTGCTTATTATGGGAGCTGATCGGCCAATAATCATTATCTAAAGTTCGTTGAACTACAGCCTGTAGGAACATTAAATCGCTGTTCTCCTGCAATATGAACTCTACCTTATAACGTGGTCACGTACCAGTCCAGGAGCGTTACAAATCATATGTAAGACAGCGCTTACCGATGTGTAGCGGGTGCTTCCTTTTCACTACACATTTTGCAAGAACCGTATATTTACTAGCATATTCTCGCGGCTTCGCATGTACAATACATGTGTACAACCACATTAAAAGTAGCAACCACATCAAAAAGCCAGGTTAAAGTTTTAATTTAACTACGGCAAGGTATTAGTCTCATTATTCAGAAATTAAAAGCTTTCGGGTAGTCTTTTGAAAGCTTATTATAATATTAATGACTATATTATTGATAGACAGTTAACCGAAACATTTGAAATGTACCTATAAACTCTCTTGTATTAGTTTTTCGTAGTTAAGGTAGTTATAAGATGGCTCATGTAAAAAAGCGCTAGGACCAGGACGAGTTTCTTGCCAGTTCTTCTCGGGCTTGAGTTGGGACGAATTGGCACCAAAATTCACCTAGTATGTGAGACGTTTCAAAGTGATCTTTGTGATTGTATTGAATAAAATATCTTTTGATTTCGTTTGATTTCATCAGTCTTAATTCGTAGAAAAAACATATAACGGAAGCTTGTTGTCCAACTGCAGGCAAAAATACGTTTATAGCAGAGATAGCGTACCAAATCTGTTTGACCACAGTGATTGCGCCATATACGCCTATCGCTAGTTATCGCGAGTTACGTAATTCGGGTGGCAGGTATATCTTATAACCACACACTAGCTATTTTTTTCTTAAATCTGTCTACCTTATTCATTGACATTAGACAAAGGATCTTAAACGCTGCACTAACTAATTATGTGTTTATTAGATAAAGGGTGTTATTAAGCCACAAAAGAACATACACACAAACTTGTGAGATTTAAACAATATTAGTAAGAACCTGTTTCAATTTAGAGCTGTTGAAATTCCCTGCGACTTCGCTTGCGTACTTTATGTTATTCTCATACAAAATTTGACCCTCTACTGCACCCTTTTAGAGGATTTATGGAATTATTTTCTTAGTGCGCGTAACACTGCTCTTTATCTTCTCGATTTATATATCCCCTGGGTTATTCTGTTTGTACTGTGTGCTTTAGTAACAAAAAATGAGTGTAAATGTCCTTCTGCTTTTTTTAGTAATGCTGGACATTCCACACAACCCCAAAGTAAGCATAGCTTGAGTTATGGCAACCACATGACTGATATACTACTGATATATATTTTTTGTAAATTCATACATATTATACATAGAACATCACCCAGATCCGAGACAAATATTAGCAGATTATAAAAACATTTAGCCAGCGGCGGGAATTGAACCCGCTCAATGAATAAAGGTGGCAACAGATTCAACAAATCTATGTCTAAAATACGTTCTAAATTTCAAGTCTGTACGAGCAGCAGCTTAGACTGTGGGGTATCCCATTCTCAGTAACTTGGTCTAATAAGTAATACTAATAAGTACATTTATTTTAGTCTATCAAAGATAGATAATTGATTCAGGCGTGACTTTGCGGAAATACATTACAAAACATTAACCAGATGGACAAATATTTAGTACTATTCCGCCAATATACCTATTTCTTATTTCTTTCTTACCTTTGTCAGTGGGCCAAGGTCCAGCTGAAATGCGGATGGCTGCGGGTTCGTTTCCCGCCGCGGGACAAATGTTTGTATTACTTGCAAGTATTTGTCTCGGGTCTGGGTGTATATAAGAAGTAAATCAGTCATGTGGTACCCATAACACAAGCTCTGCTTTCTTTGAGGGTCAGATGATGCTGTGTGAAATGTCCGGCATTATTTATTAATTTATTATATCTTATTGTATTTCTCTTTCTTTTTGTGAAAGGAATAGATTGACGGAATAGTACTAAATATTTGTCCATCTGTTTAATGTTTAGTCTTGATTCTGGTCTTTGATTCTGGTATATGTCTGTTTGTCAATTGCAGAGCCGACGTTACATTAATACCAATGACATAAAGATCAAAACGCAATGATTCACAACTTTAAACAGACTCTAGTGTGAAATATGTCTGTATGCGCAAAATCATTTATTTTTATTGTTGACTCAAAATTTAATACGGAATATTCATCCTGAGATATCGACGCCATTATCCCGCGTACTTTTTTAAATAATTGTTATTGATGTATCGTTATTAATTGCTGGATTTTAGCACGAATGATTAATGGTTTCTGGATTTTGGGTGCGAACGCCATTAAAATGCAATTGGAGTCACGAAATGGTGGTTTAAATGGACTGTGTGTTTTTAATGAGACTTGCGACGTGGCGGGTAACTGGTTCACTGAGATTGAAAAGTGCGGGTTTGATTCCCACTGGAGAACGTGACAATTTGGAAAATATAGTTGATAAAATAATTCATTATAAGTACCTACCTACAAATGATATGGTTACAAGTATGTTATATGTTAACAATGTGACGTATTTGTACCTAGGTCTATATTTCTATGTTTATATACCCCGACCTACCGGTATCGGTAGGTACTGGTTATTCTTAGATGCTTTCATATTTTTGATGTGAAATATCTATAGGCATCTATCTATCATCTACATCTATAGAGTAAACGTAATTGTTGGCCTGGCGATTCATGCGGTGGCGACGCCTCGCCGCGGAATGATAGAATATAAATAGCGACTCTTGACAATCTACTACCTGCTTATTTTATGTTTATTTACACACTTAATTTTTGTTCTCCATATTTAACTATATTGCATTTTTTTACGGGAAAAGTAGGTTTATTAACCATTGATTCTAGGTATGTTGAATTAACTTGTGTTGGTTATCCAATTTTAAATAAATAAATAAATAAAAAATCACACTGCTGATTCTGCTAGGTTTAAAGATTTATGAGTAGGTAAGCTATCCGACCAATGGTAGATTGATCCCAACATCCAAGGAGCAGAAACCATCTCATTAAATCGGTTTTTTATCATCCATTAACACAGAACCCTAAAAATAATTAGTTTTTGAAAAGTACCGTTCAGTTAATACGATATTCATAATCATGTGCTTAAAATACGTTTTTATTTCGTTGCACTGACAGATATGCGCTCGCGCAGGGAAGCGCCAAATTGAAGTGTTCACAAAGGGACAAACAGGGCTATTATTATGACAAGGTTAATTGTATCAGTTTTACTTAAAAACTTGCTGCAATAAAAAGAGAATTATATCACCTGTGGTTCGGAATTTGTTATTCATTCGAGACCTCTAAAAATTGCAAAAATAAATGATCAACATTAAATAATGGTAATTTTATATATACATATGTTCCGTATAATATTTGTTGTGAAATATCATAAGTTCATTGATGAACTGATTTTTCTGTAGACTTTGTACAAATATCATTCTCTTGTACATAAAAATCAATATCAGTGCGTTAGTCTGGCAAAAACTTGAAAACAAAACGACCATATGAATTTATTTTTATTATTGTTTGCCGGGGAGGTTCAATAGCGAGGTGGTTTTAAATTAAATCAGTTTTAGATGAGACAATGTTAATTACACCTTACACATTACAGTAAGGCGTTAAAAATAGTAATATAAAAACATAAAAAAGTAGGATAATCTTACTACTAAAAATAAAAACAATGAACATATAAATAATAATACACCTACACTAAATAATATAATGAGTATATAATATATAATCAACAAAAAACGTTTATTTTCAGAGTAAGGCACAGTCTCCTTATAGTCTTCTAGTAATCCGGACATGATTTTACATGTACATAAAGAAGAATATAGAGAGAGTTAGGTATAAAACGCATATTTGTATAGTTCTTATATAATTACGTTTTAAACAAAAAAGAAAACCCTATATTTAAATAATTTCCAAATCGGTTCAGGCGTCTTCGGGTAAAAAAAGATAACGACGATTTCAGAACCTCCTTATTTTTTTAAGTCGGTTAAAAACGGCCGATAAGCTCCATATAGTACTCATAAAGCTGCCAAAAACACGTGATTTCAGTATCCCTTTCTATTAATATTTTTAGTGCGAAAGTTAGTGTATATGTTTGGAGATTTATTTATTAATCAATAACGCAGTCATATCTAACTAATATGGATTAAATTTGGTTTAAATATCGTTGTAGACTTGGAATTACATAGGATACTATTATCTACATACAAGGAAAACGTCTTGGGTAGTAGCCATTAAATAATATATCTGACCATCCTGCGTCTTAGGTTACAATCTCGGCTATAATACAAAAGCCCTAATAAGGCCCAGGTGGTTTATAGTTTCTTTAAAAACACCACAAAAACGAATTCTAGATTTATGCTCTTTTGCGCATATATTGTGTTACGCAGCGCTCCTTACCCGATGTGGCTGCATTTGGCATGCGCTGATTTACTGCGCGAGTGATCTACATGCGAATGAATCTGAGGCAGTTTGCGAGGGCTATTCCTTTTAGCTCATTGTTTACAATGTTCTTGAATCTTTTGTTTATAAAAATGTTATGTTACACTTAAAATGACATTACAGAGATCTAGGTTCTAGAATCTAGGGGCTATCTATTAACGTCAACTATAATACAAGTGCAGAATGAGTATTTGACAAAATGAATGAGTATTGTTGACAAGGCATGACCCATGTACTACGTAACTCGCGACAACTAGCAATAGCCGTGAGCCGCCGCAACAGCGATTACGGCTGTCAAAGAACCTTTTTTAACCGACTTCAAAAAAAGGAGGATGTTTTTTATATATGTTTGTTACCTCATAACTCCGTCATTTATGAACCGATTTGAGAATTATATTATTATGTAAAATATACGTTCCGATTGGTCCTATAGAAATTTTATCAAAATCGGTGGAGTACTTTGGTTTTTAAATAAAAAAAACTGGAAAGTATATGTCAACCTAATTAACAAAATTTCGTAATTTGCTTTCCTGAGTGGTGTTTATAAATTTTGAAAAATTATACAGCACTAAAAAGCTTTTTTTAACTGACTTCAAAATAAGGGCCTCCTGTGTTTGTGTTTTTCTCAATTTGGTTGTATTCTTTTTATATTCAGTGAAGTCGGTTTTTTTTAATGTTTTTAAAACGTAATTATGAACGCTAATGCTGGTGATTTTGTTGCTTCGCCGGACAAGCTAAAATTTTATAAAATACGAATGATCTCTTTTTTTGCTACACTAAAGTCCAAATTTGAGTGTTTTATTTTATGGCGGTTTTAAAATAAGTTAATATTAACATTTTGTTTCTTTATTGAATTGATTTTCCTAGGGATTTCCGAATTTTTAATCAACACATCTTTACACGATAGGTTAAATGATCTGAAACACGTCAATGGTCTATTTAGTATAATTTAAAAATGTTACTCTGGTTTAGACTTTGATGCAAACAAAAATAAACCGTTCGTGTATAACGAGAATTTAGTAAGTAAAGCAAAAACACAGAATCTGGGCCAATATATTTGCTTTAAGATGTATGTTTGGCTGTAGGTGGTCTATAGGCAAGTAATAAGTAATGTCTTCCATAATTTGACGACTTGCGATCATTACATAGATATTTTTAATACTACTTTTAAGTAATAAATAAATAAATAAATGAAATTTATTGAGAACATAACCCTTTAGGTACATACAAATTCATGGTATGGGTACAGTATAATAATGTTCTGCAAACGGCGGTCGTATTGCATATGACGATATCTTCAAGACAACCTTCGGTTACCCGCTGATTGACAGGTTGAGTCGCATTTGTAATACTGCTAAATAAAAAATATAAATACCCGCTAAAAATACAACGACACGATGGCTGGCACTAAATTAAAATTCGACAAAAAACATAAACATAGGTAATAGGTACTCAGCCAACCTTTAATAAATAACTCAACGTTCTCATTGTAAATCGCTTGGCAAATTTATTTCGAAGCAAAAGAAAACCGCCCTTAACTATAACTCATTTCTTATTAACGCAATGAAAGGTACACAATTTATTTGGCATCCGCGATGAGGATCTAGAGGTACTCCTCATTTCATGTTACCGGTGGTATTAAAATGACCTTATTTTTAATTAGTCCTTGCCGAAAATGTCAAACAATATTTCATATCCATAACATCTGGATTAAAAATAAGGCCTCTGCTACACGTGTGCGGGTAGTGACTTAACACCCGAACTTTTATACTAAATTATTTAAAGCCGTTGTAGAATATTATGTTATTGTCCATTTCTTTCCATTTCTTACGTGTCAAATCAAATCAAATCAAATAAAAAAAAAAAAAAACAATAAAATCACAAGGACCTCTTTTAATCGTCTTCTTGCGTGCTAGTGAACATAGGAGCCGGTTCCTCTTAACCCCAGTTCAAAAAGAATCCGACAAGAAAATCGTCTGGTTTTAACACATTATTGTAAAATCCTTGGCAACTTTGTTACGGATGCCGAGTCGAGTTGGAGCAGATTCATCCCAAGTTTTTATCATCTCCCTTATTGGGTCGTGACTTCCGCGAATCATTCCGTCGACGATTGTTTTCCACTTTCTTCGGTTTTCGGCATTGTGTAGGCTTTCGTGGACGTTTATTTTGTCATCTAAATAATCTGATATTTTAATAATATCTATAAAAATAGGCAGTTTCTGTTTTGTTACGTTTTTAAATTTGCCTATCTACAAATCTAACACAATGGTGGGAATAACAATAACTTATATTAAATTCATATTTCATATCACCGACTTTACTCTTGATTTGTCAGCATAACCTTAGCTCAAACCAATAATAATAAGACCCGCCACTTTTAAGCAGCAGTGACCCGTGACAATACCGACGTCGGATTTTGTCACGTTTGAGGCTGAGGAGTTTTTGGGAGTATCTAGGATTAAGATCCGGTAGAGCCTCCTTCGACTGCCTGAAGCCTTCAATACTAGCCCAGTATTTTTGATGTAGGTTGGTTGTACGTGGGCGGACCCATGATCGTGCCTGGCTGTAGGGAAGGGGGACCATGGGCTCCGGTCCTGCAGCCCGTAGTTCCGAGCCTTTTTTGGCTAGAACGTCGGCCTCATCGTTGCCTCTGGAAGCGCTATGGCCCTTGATCCATTGTAGAATAATCCTGTTGGATGTACTTACCTCCTCCAATAACTTATGGCATTGTGCGCTAAGACCCGAGTTATGCTCGTACCTGTTAAGTGTATGTAGAACCACAGCGCTATCTGAGAGGATTCTTATGTTGTAATCTGTTACCGTTCTTTTTAGCACTGCAGTTGCAGCCTTTATTATGCCGATGCATTCTGCCTGAAATATGGAGTTGTGAATGTCTAGGGGCGTACAAATGTGTATGTTTAGGTCTTCCGAGAAGACCCTTGCCCCCGAACCTGCTTTTGTCTTTGAGCCGTCTGTGTAGATTCTTAATTCGTTGCACTTTGAAGTGTCGCTCGGCTCTTCGTGTAATTGTATAGTGTATTTTTTTGTGGGAAAGTGTTTTTTGAGTGTCCTATCGTAAAAGCAAGTGATAAAAGCAAATGGTTATCGCTCCCATACTCTTTTATTATGTTGGTGTGCTATGCCTGTGGTTCATGTTCCCAGAGTTTGAGGGTCCAGAGCCTATGAGCTGCTGCAGTAGCTTCTTGTTGCACGTGTAGGTGTAGGGGTGTTAGGCCGATGACCGCCTCCAGAACCACCGTTGGGGCAGTTCTCATGCACCCCGTCACCGCCACGCAGGGTAATCTTTGGAACTTATGTAGTTTGTTTACAGTGGTAGTTTGTTTTGTTCTAGTCCACCAGACTATGGCACCGTATGTTATTGAGGACCTTATCACGGTGTTAAAAAGCCATAGGGTAATTTTTGGGGAAAGGCCCCAAGTTTTACCTATCACTTTGCGGCATTGCCAGAACGATATGGTGGCTTTTTGTATTTTGTTTTCTAAGTGTTTGGCCCAGTTTAGTTTGCTGTCCATTGTTATGCCTAGGTATTTGACTTCGTGGGACAGGTGTAGCTGGGTATCGAAAAGAACAGGAAGTTGATAGGTTCCTAGGTTGCGTTTGTTTGTGAACATTACAAGTTCCGTCTTTGCTGGGTTCACTGTTAGCTCGCTATCATTGCACCATGACTCTACGATCTTTAGTGAATTGTTCATGATGTTGCACGCCACACTAGCAAAGTGCCCTGATATTAATATGGTAAGGTCATCTGCATAGCCCACCGTATAGAAACGCTGGGCATTCAATATGGTGATGAGATCATTTACCACCAGATTCCAGAGAAGCGGTGACATGACTCCTCCCTGGGGGCATCCCTTTGCCACGACCCCCCTGGTTACCCCCTGTATATTTACTCGCACTGCTCTTTAGTTTTAGCATGTTTAAAATCCAGTCTATTAAAGTGGGTTCTACGTTTTTGTTCCCTAGGGCTGTCTTTATGCTGCTGAAGTTTGTCTTGTCAAAAGCACCTTCTATATCTATGAAGGCTGCTAGACAGAGCGCTTTGTTTGATATATCGCGTTCAAGTCTACTTACCACTCTGTGTAGGGCTGATTCGGTAGACTTACCTGCGCTGTATGCATGCTGTTGTGGGTGTAAGGGAGCGTTTATGAGTATGTTTTCTCTAATGTGCCTATCGCATAGTCTTTCCAGGGTTTTTAATAGAAAAGATGTGAGACTAATCGGCCTGTGCGATTTTGCCTCTGTGTAGTCACTCTTACCCGATTTTGGTATAAAGATGACTCTGACCTCCCTCCACAGCAGTGGCACGTATCGGAAAGCTAGGCAGGCCCTTAAGGTGTTCGTGAGCAACTCGCCTATATACGGTCCACCCCACTGCAGGAGGCCGGGGAAGATTTTGTCTATGCCTGACGACTTGTATGTTTGGAAGGTGTTGATTGCCTAGTTTACCTTTGATTTTGTAACTACCGTATGAGCGACAGCCCAGTCTGTCTCTGTTGGTGTGTGCTTACAGGTTTTAGGCCACTTATTATCATTGGTCAGTTGCGATCCTGGGAAGTGTCTAAATGAAGAGTTCGTGTCTCTGCTAATGTTTTAGTGTAGGTGTTGTCAGGTCTTTTTATAGATCCAATCTCGCGCTTTGGTTCTGCGGCGAGGACTTTTCAAATTCTGTTTGCACTGCAGTTCGATTCAATGTTAGTACAGAACTTTTTCCAGCTAAGACGACTGTTGCGACGAATACGTTTTTTATAGACGGCTTGTGCCTTCTTGTACTCGTCTCAATCTTTGTCATCGTAGGTGTTTAGAGCTCTATTGAACAGTTTACGTACCTTTTGTTTCAGTCTTTCCAGTTCCATTAACCAGCCCTTCCTCCCGCCATCGCCCCTTCGGGCTATGGCGAGGGGACAGGCATCCTCGAAACTTTCGGTCAGACTAGTAGTGATGTGTTCAATGCTGCCTTCTATCTCTGTTGTGTTCGATATGTTTGTCCCAAATGTGTTCCCCCGCAGGTGCTGCTTCAGAGAATTTACGAACAGCAACTTGTTTGTTCTGCGAGGGTTAAGTGTAGGTGCTGGTGTTGTTGTGTTTAACATTAATTCATACCTGATCCATCTATGGTCGGAGCAGGAGGTTTCTTCTGAAACCCTCCAATTTTGTACAAAATTGGGGCAGTTTCCTGTTACCAGAGTTAGATCTATAATGGTGCGGTGACGCTTCGTTACGTAGGTTGGTTCCACACCAGTGTTTGTTATTGTGAGGGTGGTGGTAAAGAGGAAATTTACCAGGTCCTCTCCTCTTGTGTTTAGTGTTGGCATTCCCAATATAGGATGATGCGCATTTGTATCAGCTGAAATTATAAGTTTTGAGTTATTTATTTCACAGTATCTTACCAGACTCGTAACATCCTTTGAAGGAATGGCTTCGTCAGCAGGCATGTAAGCTGACGCCAGTGTTACGTCTTGTACCTCCCCCTCTATCAAGACTTGGAGTCTGACAGTTGCTAAGTCCCTGTAACAGAACTCGGTGAGGGCACTGTTGTTATGTTATGTGGTACGTAAATGCATGCCCGTGGGTTTGCACAAGTGCTGTCATAAAGTAACTTACCGTCAAGGTTGTTAAGACCACACACACGCCCAGCCCTGATCCACGGCTCCTGGATCAAGGCAATGTTCTTGTTGTTTTGGGCCTCTAGCATTCTGCGTAGGTTAGCCGTTGCAGTGAGGCTGTGCTGGAGGTTTGCTTGCACGAAGTTACAGAGTGGGGTTTGGGTCGCCATCATCAAGACTTTCCTCCTCCTCTGACTCGTCCAGGTCCAACTTGTCCTCCGGACTCGCACAAATCTCCATCGGTTTTGAGCACGACGGTGTGGGTGACGAGTGCGAGTTCGGCGGCGCGATTGACGGCAAATATGAAACTAGTAATAACATTAATTTTGACATAATACCATAAATTAGACTATAACATTGTGTTTCAAAGGCCACGCCTTTACAAAACCAATATAATAATGATGCCGGACATTTCACTCTCCATCATCTGGCCCTAAAGTAAGCAGAGTTTGTGTTATGAGTACCACATGACTGATATACTAGTTAAATACTTTTTTATTGTAAATACATACAAATTATACATAGAAACACCCAGACCCGAGACAAATACTTGCAGATCATACAAACATTTGTCCCGTGGCGGGAATCGAACTCGCAACCTTCTGCGTCTCAGCCAGACCTTAGCCCACTGCGCCACAGAGGTCGTCAATATAACATTAGGGTCTATCTTGTAGCGTCTACTTTATAATCACAAACTTGCAAATAGTGTTGGTTAAATCTAGTACTATGTTATTTTGTATCATATATAGCCTACCTACGTTTGATCACGATCTGGCCTGGTTGTAAGCGACGATGCGGCTGACGATGGGACACGAAGGTCTAGAAGACACCTATTTACTCTTGACTTGAAGAGACCAGATTGTAGTTTTCAGAAACGACAGACGACGGCAAAGTGGAAGTAAAGCGCTTTGTTCGTAAGGGTGGTAGGTACAAGGTATGGATGGTACTGAGTGGTACGTCTGCTTGTCCTGTTGTAAAAAAGAGATGGTGAAATTAGATCATGCAATTCTTGGTCACATTCTCCGAAACATAATCAATAAAATCTAGAATATGTTGGCGTTGCTCTGGACTCTGGAACTTAGTTTCAGCGTTTAGCTGCCCAACCATCAGCCTCAAAGCTCTACGAAGTCCAAGGCAGCCTGCTGGTGTTTGGCTGCACTATCACATAGGTAGCAGCAAAACTCTATACGTAGACTATACGTAAAATTGAGAATTTGTATTCACTAACATAAGAATAGCAAAGACAAACAATCCCTTAAAGCTAGCTAATTATGTGGCCATAACAAAGAGGGTTAGCAAAAAAGGATGTGCTGTCTGGCAAAGTCATTATTCATATATTAAATACATATTATTGAGCAATAATGACGGCGTTAACTGATCATAATCGTAATTTCTTACAGCAACCTTTTTAAGGAAGATGTACTGAACATCAAATATAAGGTTTATCGTTTTTATTTGAAGGGCATCGATGATTTATATTTTTACCTATCACTTCTTATTTATTAACATGTAAAAATCAATGCTAAAAACAATTAGGTAAGTTTATTTTATTGAGGAATATTGTTTTATATTTTGCATTTATATTGAGCCTACTAAGGTTTTTATGAATTTTTTTGTAAGACGTATATATATATATATATATATATATATATATATAATACAAGCTAGGTTTATTTTCTTAAAAGCGAGAGTAAGTAAATAAATAACAAATACATTAATTTGTTGAAAAATGGTGTGTAGATAGATGATCACCAGATTATACAAACTTGGAGCTGAATTAACACACACTGCCCTTATTAAGCCTAGAGACCAAGGTACAGGGTGACCACCTCCGGACGGACAGACAGGGCCGCTCTGACGAAAGCGTGTTTTTGTAAAGTTAAAAAAAAATATGAAGGTTTTTTTAATTTTTAATTTGTTTATGTAAATATTCGTAATATTTTGCATTACATTCGGCAAAATCAGGCCTAACAACGGAAAGGCAAAGCCCTAGATTATTAATTGTAATTTATTTTAATAAATAAAATTATCACGGATGAAGGACATCACAGGGTTCCAAGTAGAACGTACCCGTTTTCTAGTTTTATAGTTTTTTCATATCCCCGCTAATACGCGAGCCTTGTAAGGCGCAATAGTTTGCATTTATGTCATTCTATGCCCATAAGTTAATATGTGATTGAAACATGCATCTGGACTGCAGTTTATCACCAGGCGTGGCCACCAATTTTGCTTAAAGTTAAAACAGTACACAATATAAGAAAATAAAGTCTTACGTCTTCATAATCTTAATCACCCATAAGTGAATAATCTTCCATTCAAGTTAAACTCCTCTTCACCGAAAGGTTGACTAAAAGAAATCGCTCCCTTAGTGATAAGACCGCCCATTGTACATATATTTTGAAATATTCTTAGTTGTTAAATTACTTGTGCTAGTTTTAAGGTGTACAATTAAGTGTTTTCATTCATTCATTAATTCATTCTTCTTCTTATCGTGTCACTAGTTATTTCTAACTAGTGTGGTGAAAGGATTAAAGTGCGCCTCAGGGGCTCCTTTCGTGCACTTAGGTAAGCCTTAATGTAAGCTCTCGAACTAAAACTAAAGGAAGGAAACATTAAAACTAATGTTTTAATGTTTCCTTCTGAACAACAAAAACAGTATTTCAGTGTAACATTATTTGCTAGGTAACAAACTTAGCAGAAGTAACATTATACATTTTTTATATTATGTACGTTTATGATTTTGGTACTGTATTTCCAAGCCCTTACAATAGTAGCGGTTTTCTAGTAAGTGTAGACATAGCCTTAGCAGGCGTAACAAAATGTAGCAATTTGTCGCATTTCGCACTAATATCGCACATTTCTGCGAGTGTCGAAATGGGAGCAGACTACATATATATGGTAACTTGCTGTGTTTAAATGTAATTTATATGTATCTGAATCGGGTTTGAACCCTGACTACCTAAAAAGCAGTTGCCGCTGATTTACGGACTGCTATTTATTGAAATTAATGTGTAAATGTTGTTCATTATTTAAAAGTAGGTAGTAAAAACGTAACCTAAAATATTTATACAAAAAAAATATTTTATACTAGCTGCTGCCCGCTGCTTCGCACGCATGGTACCTACATAAAAATTAGCCTATGTCCTTCTCCAAAGTCCCATCTATCTCTATGCCAAAGTTCATCAAAATCGGTGTAGCTGTTTAGACGTGAAAACGTAACAGACAGATAGACAGACAGAGCTACTTTCACATTTATAATATTAGTGGGGATCAACAGCCCAAAATTGTATGCTTCTAGTTCTGAAAATGACAATACTTTCATACAACCTTTCATCCTCCTTTTCAACCCTATACAACACTTTTATCCAATTAAAAAGTATGCCTATGTCCTTTCTCAGGTTTTAGACTATCTGTGAACCAAATTTCATTTAAAATGGTTCAGTAGTTTTGGCGTGAATGCTAGACAGACAGACAGACAGAGATAGAGTTACTGTCGCATTTATAATATTTGTAAGGATAAGGATTCCCTACAATATCTCACTAGAGTCCAAACTCAAAACATAAAAAAAAATATAAATAAATATTGTTGAACAATGCACACAACACCATCTAGCCCCAACTAAGCAAAGCTTCAGATCACTGATAGAATACTTATATATTTTTAAATACATATTTATAATACTTTTAAAATAACACCATGGACATGGACAAATCTAACTTCTTCAACTATTAGATCCGTCACAGAGTTGGTCACATTAAAAGAATGAAGAAGGAGATCTGGCTGGCCTGTCAGCTCAGTTGGTATAGCTCTGCCTTCTACACTGTAGGTTGAGGGTTCGAGTCCCTCCCAGGGTAAACATTTGTGTGAAGAAGATAGGTGTTTGTTCTGTGTCTGGATGTTATAAAGTATCATATAAGTATGTATTTAAAAATATAAATATAAGTATTCTATCATTCATCTGTGGGGCGATAATATCAAAACTTTGATACCAATCGCGTTCAGTTACTATTGTTAAATTGCTAAGTATTACGGAAGGTTGATGTTGATTGTCATACATGCTGTAATATGAATAGAAATCAAACGTACGTAATAGTTATCTATCTTATCAAAACTGGTTCTAATTTCAATCAAACTAATGATTGAAATTATGCCGATTGCTAATCAAAACTGATAAAAATTGTTCAAACAAAGTTCCATAATCGCCATACTAGTCACCATAATACAAGCTATACTTAGTTTGGGACTAGATCAATATACATTTATTATTTATTTATCTTCAAAGTAGTTTACGCTCGTACTATACGTCTATTTGTTCTTTTTAACCAGGCTAGTATCATAACATCATCAAAAGCTTAAAAAGATTATTGCTGAGCAACATTTTCAAAAGCCGGCGACTCGTCAAAGGTAAGTGTATGTACTTTTGATGACCATAAAGACGAATTAAGTGATTACTATCTTGCGAGTTACTGAAAACCATAATGTGCAGACATAAAGTGACTTTACCTAAAGCTTCCACACTGGTTGTAAGTACAGTCAATATCAAACAACAACTAAATTTTTTTTATGTCGTTATTTAGTGGCGCATGCAACTGAGCCGAAATATCGTCTGGCGGTAGGCATTGGTACACCATATCACAGGATCCTAGATCCTAGTTTGGATACCAATGTTCGTCCATGCAGTAACATAAAAACAATAGTTATGGAAATATATTAATTAGGTTAAGTTTTGATTGCAAATTGATTGCTAATGTTTGTTATTCTCAATAAATTTAATTTAATTTAATTTCATCGGAAAGCAAAATAACTCGCATATCATGATAAGTATCCCGTTTTGAGTGAAAATTATGTTATAAGTAAATAATTCTTTGTCGATACTTAATGAAGTAACCGTGTTTGCGAGCACATTAAAATATTGAAATAGTATCCCTGTATAGAAGTCCTCGAGAAATGGTGTAAGTCAAACCCATGACAACGGCCTTGAGGCCTGTCTAGTTCGTAAAATTTTTGCGATGCCATAAAATACTTTCATATTAAAATGTATAAATAATTCCATGTGTTGTGATATATAGCACCTTGCCAGAGTCTGTATTTCTTTCAAAGTACATAAAGGTCGTTTTTCTATCTCGAGAAAATAGATTTCTCCCAGGTAAGCGCTTACTCTATCTTTTTAACATTTTTTTCTGTAAAACATCAAAAGTAACTTAGTTGTTAGTAAGTAACACACTAGCAAAAATTTCCGCTGCTCCCCAGCTGATGAAATGACAGATAAAAACGCGATTTGCGGTAAAAACAGCTAGTGCGTGTTACAGAGAATTTGCCAGTCGCATACATATTCACCGCAAAACAATCCGCAGTGTGCGCTTTACCTTATACTCATAATAAAGCATCTTAAAATCATAATAGCTAAACGAAATTCTATCGCACAGAAAAACAGCAGCGAGAAAGTGTTCAAACGCAAACCTATCGCGTGCAGTACACACGCAGCGGAAAGTAAAAGTAAGTTCATAAAAACGTGCGGTTATAATAAAGAATAAAACTGTCATCAAGACTACACTTAAAAGGTTACATCACGATCGTTTAGTTTTACATTCGTGTACCCTTTATTAACACTCAAAAAGTCGTAAAGCGACCAAAAGTATCCTGACGATGCGTTTTATTTTATACTTTGACGTTTATGTGGTTTTAAGGACTCCAAGCTCCCTGATTCATCATTTCATTCACTTGTTTTAAATTTCAGTGTCATTAAATGTATTGTTTTTTTTTTGTGACGGCAAATATATGCTCACAGCGTAATCACTAAGCTTAATAGACACCATAGATACAAATACAAATACAAATTCACCTTCTTAACTTTCGTGAGTTGTACTATACTCTTGAGTGCGAACCGCGAACTCGATCGGCAACGAGCGGACCGCGGATCAAACTCACCCTAATGAAGATTCTCTAGATGAATCGAAACAGTATCGGTACCTCCATCGACAAAATAATACGTGAGTAAAGCCCGTGTTTATCAAATACAAATTCATTTATTTACCAAAATAAAATACAGTGTTCTCAGAATTACTGATGGTCCCCGCACTAGGGCCAAGCCTGTATTGCGATCTATATAGATCTCTGAATACTTATATATACTCTTAATTACAAATTAAATAAAAATACTTTGAATACCCCGTCAGAGGCAACATCTAAACATTGTATTTTGGGACAATATATAACAATAAAAACAATGTACTGACATGTATAAATCAATGTTAATCTGTTGTTTCTTATGTCTCGGTGTAATAATGCACACAATACCATCTAGCCCCAAACTAAACATAGCTTGTAATATGATGACTAGATGGCTGATATAATACTAATATATTTTTAAACACATACATAATATACTTAAAACACACAGACACAGAACAAACATCTAAGTTCGTCAAACAAATGTGTGTCCTGGGAGGGAATCGAGGCGGCGCAAAAGGCAGAGCAACTATCAACTTAGCTGAAAGGCCAGTCAAATAAATATATTATTATGCTACATATTTCACACATCTTCACCTGGCCCCAAAGAAATCAGAACTTGTGTTAAGAAAACCACATGTCAGTCATGTTATAATACTTACAACTACTTAAAAATTATTATATACCACACAAAGAAAACACCCAAGACAAATACAAATATTTGCAAATCATTATAAACATTTCCTGCAGCTTAAAACTCCTTCTCATACATCTTGTTACTATGGGAGCTCTTTTACCCTGCAGGCTGTGAAGCTTTGGAATGAACTCCCTGTCTCCATCCGGTATGCTAAATCCTTACCTATCTTCAAAAACTTGGTATACCATCATTATCTCACATCAGTCTCATAGATATCACTTTAGATTGTAAGTTTTTATGTATTTATTTGTATGTATTTATTTTTATTTATGTGTATGTATGTAGTATTTAGTTAAATATTTATTTTATTTATTTATATATTATAATTAGCTTAATGTACGCCGCGCCGTCCACTCAACTTAATACGATCCTTTCCATCCAAAGGTTGTCAGGAAGAGATCGCTCTCAAGCGATATGGCCGCCCATTGTACCACTTAAATACTTTTAGTTTAATTAAATTCTAATATTGTGTTTTATTATATAAGGTGTACAATAAAGATATATTCTATTCTATTCTTCTATTCATTTATCCCGTGACGGGAATCGAACCTCCAACCTTCTGCGTCTCAGACGGGCCTTCACTCATTGTCAATGCCCGTCTAGAGAAACGTTTTAGGGTAAAACAAGGAAACTTTTGAGCTCTGTGGCGGTCGTCAAACATTTCTTTATTTATTTTAAAGTATTTAGTTATTCTATCTGCCATCTAGTTCTAAAGTACAAGCATTTAAAAAAAAAAATTTTGACATGTTTTATAATCTGAATTACGCAACTAAAGTAGGTTTTTAGGGTTCAAAGTCCCTTCTTGTGTGAAGCCTAAAATTGTCGCCATGTAAACCATTAATTACTAACTAACACGATCTCACAACACAACATACCAAATAGAAAACTTAGAATTTCTTAATATGCGGTTAACGCTTTTAAACGAGTTACCGATCATTTGCAACTAAGTTTCTACGTAGATCAAGAACTATGAATAAACTGTCAATAAACTACTTCTTCTTCTCCGTTAATGGCATATGATGACAAATTTGCTAATGTCAAGTGTTTAAATTGTTTATAGACATCACAAAGTCGTATGTCGTCGTTCGTAGTTTGTTATTTTATTAAAATTGGTGTCTTTTTATTAAATAGTTATGCGGATTATTTTTGCTCGAACCACAAAGAAACAAAGACGACCTCTGTGGCGCAGAGGGCTTAGGTCTGGCTGAGACGCAAAAGGTTCCGGTTTCGATTCCCGCCGCGGGACAAATGTTTGTATGATCTGCAAGTATTTGTCTAGGGTCTGGGTGCTTCTATGTGTAATAAGTATGTATTAAAAAAAAAAAGTTTTTTTTTTATTCAATGCACTTAAACTATACAGATAATTCAGTAGGTATTGTACTTTTAAACCTGATAAGGTTTGTCTAGGTACTCACATTCATCGTAAATATTAAATTACAATAGTAATAATTGTAGCAGAAACTAGTACACTATTATGTACCTATACAGTAATAAACGGCAGTCACAGGGACATACCGTCTTCACAATATGAATCGATCAATTTTAACACACACACAATGTATATAAGTATGTATATCAGTCATGTGGTACCCTTAACACAAGCTCTGCTTACTTTGGGGCCAGCTAATACTGCGTGAAATGTCATGTTATTATTATTATTATTATTATTATTATTATTATTATTATTATTACACTTAACTTTCATTCCAATCCAAAATTTTCACATCCGAGTTCATAACTCTTGCTTTATTTGAACAAAATCACAAAAAATAAAAATAAAACCCAAAATAACTCAGGAAAAATAAATAATTTAAGAGCACAATGTATGGCCGCAAAACAGTGAAAAAGAATCCGTCAAAAAACTATCCTAAATTATATGACCACCGCCATGTGACAGTCACAGTTTATTGAAAAATCAAAGCTTTAGGGAATTTAAGGTTAGAGTGAAAGTACAAACATAGGTACAAGCTTCACGGTTTCCCACATAATTCTATAAGGTGTTACCAGCTCAGTATTTATGCTGTTGTTTGAATAGCCTCTACACACGCTCCGCCAGATGTTTCCATCTACTATGCAAATTATTTAACAAATTAACCTGTGATTATATATTTTTTACAACCTGGCTGGCAAACAAGCATAAAGCCCACCTTGTGGTTTGTAATGGACGCAAATAAATTGGCCAAGAGCGTATCGACCACGCACATTGAAGGCTTACTAACTTTAGTATGAATAGGATTGACCAGCGGTCAGGTTCCTAACCGATTTTAGTAATCAAAACAAAATCATATGGTATAGAGCTTTTAAAGTTTAAGTTTTATAAATCTGTTAATTTCGTACACTAATAGAGATTACCGTACAAGATTTTATCACGATAAAATTCATTCATTCTTTCATTCGCGATGCATTATGCTCTCGTATTTTATTTGTAAATATTGGTAAAAAGTCATTGTTTTTGATATAACTATTAACTAGTGCATACGTTTAGCATCAAGGCCCATACCTACGATTTAATTTTGGCTATTATACCAATAATTAACTAGTGAATTGACCAAGCAATTCGTGACTGTGAAGTGTTCGGCTAGTCAAGAACTGATTAGTCGTAAGTGACGCGATCTGCTTGGCGCTTACGACCTATTTAATCGCTGCGCGTTAATAATTTTTTGATTATCACTGCTGCCGTTTGCATTGCTTTACAAAGTAAATACTATAACTAAATATCTGGATTTGGAAATGTTAGAACCCCTGCAATCAATTGATTGGGGTTGTTGTGGTGGAGATGAGAACGATAGCGACCATGTTCTCTGCTTTATTTGTCAGAAAGGATATCATGTCGAATGTATGGCATCGACTAGAGTAGAAATAATAACTCCAGGACAACAAGTCTCGCCTGAATGGACTTGTCCTTTATGCTGGGCTGCGAAACCGAAAAAATGCAACGATGATAATACGCCATTACGTAGGCAGAGTAATAAAACCAATAATAGACCGCATAAAAGACCCGCATTGAATTCGCCCCCGAAAGAATCTCCACTGACATGTGCCGATGTTAGAACGGTTGTGCAAGAGTTGTTTATTAGCGAAATGGATGGTTCAATCTTCGTACAATGTAATATTTACACGAGATATTCGTTTAATTGAAGCGCCTCATCTCGAGCTGAAAATCCATGGTGCATAGCGAGGCATAAATAATTTTGCAGGTGTTGTCGGTAAAAGGCGCAGAAATCGTTAGACGGCATCAGTTCCACGTCATTTGACGCGCTCGAACCTGTTTATTCGCCTCGGACAACAGGTAAAATCGTCTGTAGCCGCGGAACTGGCTCCACTTAAGAAGGAAATCTTGGATTTAAAGGCGTCCACTTTGTTCAGTAATGACACCTTCACTAGAAGAGTCTAGTGAAGGTGTCATTACTGAACAAAGCGTCATAACCAAGGAAATTAAAGAAATCCACGCAGAAAATGCTTCATTACGACTAGAAAATCTAGACTTAATTGCCAAAATAAATAAGTTAGAACAGTACGCTAGGGGAAACAATGTGGAGATACAATGTGTTCCAGAGAAAAACAATGAGAATGTTATCAGCATTTTAAAAAACATAAGCACCACTATTAACTGTGTCATTAAGGATGAGAACATTCAAAGCTGCAGCCGCATCGCTAAGATGAACCAAAATTCGCGACACGTTTCTGGCCTCATCTATAAAGTTTAATAAGTCTAATCAAAAAAATCGGCTTAATAGCACGCATATTGGATTGACTGGAGATAAGTCTCCAATTTACATCGTGGAGCACTTATCTGTTTCAAACAAAGCACTTCACTCGGCGGCTAGGTCGACGGCCAAGGAAAAGGGCTACAAGTTTGTCTGGGTGCGCAACCGGAGAATTTATATGAGAAAAACCGAATCTTCGGACTACAAAATTATAAAATATTTAGATATCTTACATAACTTAGTACTAATAACTGAGTTACTTACTAACTGAGTAATTGTCTTGTATAATATCGTCCCTTGCTTGTTAAAAGTTATCTGTACTTTTACATATCTTTCTTATGTTAATTTAATTATGTCATCTCTTAAAGTGTATTATCAGAATGTACGAGGATTGAGATCTAAAACACATATGTTTTATCGTAACATTCGTTGCTCTAATTATGATGTTCTTATGCTTACTGAGACATGGCTTAACATGGGTGTTCAATCAGCCGAGCTTTTTAGTGATAAGTACATAGTATATAGGAAGGACCGAGAATCATCGGGGTATCATGCGGACAAGGATGGTGGAGGTTCTATTATTGCTGTTTCTAATGAATTTAAATCTGTCTGGATAAACAAATGGGATTCTATGTGCGAAGACTTGTGGACAACCATTGATCTTCCTAATAGAGAGAGCATTCATAAGGTAGCATTTTGTGCAGTCTACCTGCCCTCTCCCATCATGAAACTATTATTAAATCATTTCTTAGCAAACTGTAACCATATCATTGATATGTGCGATATTCTTGTTTGGATTGTTGGTGATTTTAACTTAAGACGCATTAAGTGGCACCGTGATCATGAGGAGTTTTATATGATGGCACTGCCACCCTTGGAACAATCTCTTGTGGACTTTGCGTCATTAAATAATCTTAGGCAGTGTAACACTATTGTCAGTTGTCAAAAGAAAACTCTAGACCTAGTTTTTACTAATATACCCTCATGTCAAGTGGACTCTGTCAAGGATATACTTGTCAAAGTTGATCCGTATCACCCTCCAATTATGTTTACTCTTCCATTATTAAAGGAGGACAAAATAGCGTGAAATGATAATAATTCAAATTCCAAATTTTAGAAAGGCAGATTATAATGTAATTAACAGTTATTTAAATAGCCAAAACTGGCAAAAACTTTTTTCCAGCTATAATGATGTAAATGATATGCTCAATGTATTTAATACCATAGTTAAATCAGCCATTGTTCAATTTGTGCCTTTACACAAACCTGTAAATTACAAACATCCAGTCTGGTTCAGCCGTGACTTGATTAAATCACTCATAAGGAAAGAAACAATGAGGCAAAAAGTTAAGAAGCATAAAAGTCCTTTAGACTTAATAAGGCTGCAATCATTAAATAAATTGTGTGATAGGCTGAGTACTGATTCTTATCAAGCATATATTTCAAGTGTGGAGGATATGGTAGGACGTAATGTTAAAGGGTTTTGGACGTTCATCAAAGCTAAAAAAAATGGAGCTATTAGTCTCCCTTTTAAGATAACGGATGGTGTAATAGAATCCTCAAATGGCCCTGAAATGTTTAACTTGTTTGCCAACTTTTTTTCATCTGTGTATAGTAAGAATCCTTCCACCTTCAGTGATGCTAAGCCTCGAAGTCCTCCTGATTTTATAGGGGACAGCTTTGTGACGGTAGATAATACTACAAAAACTTAAAAGCCTTGATTGTAGTAAGGGTGCCGGTCCCGATGGAATTCCTGCTCTTTTTGTGGCTAATTGTCATGGCAGTCTTGTGATACCATTATATCATATCTTCTCATAGTCATTAAAAACTGGTGTTTTTCCTCAGGATTGGAAAGTTGCTAAAGTTGTTCCAATTTTCAAAGAAGGAGACAGAAATTTGGTAAGTAATTATAGACCTAACTCCATATTAACAACTTTTGCTAAAATATTTGACTTTGATTTGTCCAAACGTTCAGGAGCACATGAAGCAATACTTCACTGTTCAATAGCATGGGTTTATTGCCAAACGATCAACTGGGTCTAATCTCGTGTCTTTTATTGAAACGCTAAACGAATCTGTTGACGCAAATTTGCAAGTCGATGCCTTATATACGGATTTTTCTAAAGCCTTTGACCGTGTCTCGCATAACTTGCTTGTTCACAAGCTGGCTAAGTATGGATTTGGTGGGCCATTGCTGCGTTGGTTAAATTCATATCTACTCAAACGGTCGTTTTATGTTGTTCTAGGTGGCTATGGCTCACGTCTACAGAATATACAATCAGGTGTTTAACAGGGCTCTCATTTGGGTCCTCTTCTCTTTAATATCTTTATTAATTTTATACTTTGTTGCTTTCAGAACTCGACACCATTTCTTTATGCCAATGATCTAAAATTTATCAGACGAATAGAGTCGATGGAGGATGTTGTTTTGTTACAGGATGATTTGGATAGACTAAGCGAATGGTGTCATGATAATCATATGTTATTAAATACAAAAAAGTGCTTACATACTTAATTTACTCGTAAAATCAACCTAATTTCATCATTATACACCATTAAACAAGTAACTGTAAAAGAGGTAACCTGTGTCAAGGATTTAGGCGTTATGATTGACAGTAAGCTAACATTTATTCCTCATGTAAATTATATCGTTGAAAAGGCTTCACGAATGCTTGGTTTTGTTATTCGAAACGGTCATGTGTTCAAGAATACAAAAACCAAGAAAATCCTTTATGGTTCTTTAGTCCGAAGCATACTTGAATACTGTAGTACTGTCTGGCGTCCTCACTTTGCAATACACAAGCTAAGAATGGAAAGAGTACAAAAACGGTTTATATGGCATTTGGCTCGAGGTACAAAATTATCAAAAAGAAAAGTATCATACAGTGAAAGACTATCATATTTCAAACTCAGTTCGCTTGAGGCACGCAGAGATATCAATGATTTGCAATTTTTGCATAAACTACTGAATAATAAAACCGATTGCCCCCAACTCCTGGAAAGAATTAGGTTCAAAGTCCCTCGCAGATATCCCCGTTCTAAAATTAAACCTCTAGAAATTCCTTTTTGAAGGACAGTCTTAGGCAAGAACTCGCCAATATCCCGTCTTTCTAAGCTTTACAATGAGTTTGAAGACTTAGACATAAGCTTTGACAAACTATCTAAACTTAAATCTATGTCTCTAGGATTGGTGTGTCCCCGTCGCAATAATGTAACTTAATAATAATAACTATAATAATGACTGCAATAATGACTTAACCTTGGTATTGTGAGTCAAATAAACGTACTGATAATGTAGCTGGCAGTTGTGGATACTACAATAACTACTCAATATCGTTTCAAGCTTGGTTTGGACTTTAGACATAAGGTTATTGAAAGACGCACAGAAAATGTAATACTTATCACATTCTTTATTCATTAATATCGCATTATTAATGTGATCTCTAATGATTAGCCCATGGTTATGTGTCAGTGCTTTTTCTTTTTTTTTTGTTTACTTTGTTGTTTACCTTATAGTGTTTTTATTTTTTATAGTATTCAGTCACTAGCTCGTGCCACTTGAAGTAGGTAGGTACCTACTAGTATTTTAACTAGTTATCTAAGTGTTTACGTCACTACTCTTTTGATACCCATATCGAAGGACCTTGTTACATTTCATGTATCTACTATAATTTATGAGACTTATGTAAACCTAAATCTTAAACGAACATAAATTGTTTGCTTACTGCGCATGTTGTGTTTACCTGTAATTGGTTTCACGTGTAGCTTAAGACAAATTGTTATGATACATATATTATTCATGTGTAAACTGTTGTTGAACCTAATAAATAAATAAAACTAATACTTCTGTGGCGCAGTGGGCCAAGGCCCAGCGTCGGCGGGTGCGGGTTCGATGTGTACAATGTGTATGTAAATACATACACATTATACATAGAAACACCCAGACCCGAGACAAATACTTGCAGATCATACAAACATTAGTCCCGCGGCGGGAATCGAATATGCAACCGAATATAAATTTTGGGTCTCAGCCGGACCTTAGCTCACTGCGCCACAGAAGTCGTCATGTTTCGCAAACTAGCGCACATAGAATTAAAGGTTTTGATTATGCATCAATAATTAAATAGCGTTTATTTCGATGGTTTTTGCTTTTATCTAGGCCCCAAAAAGTTTATCAATAAATCAAAGAACAACTTTTACATAGAACATCCACAATCGTCTGAATCTACTCCTATTCCCACGATGCAAGCTATTATTAAACATTGAAATCAGTAGTCACGACTGCCTCTGGGCTTGCTCAGATCACGCCTTACGCGACATTGCTGAAGGTAGAACTGTCGTTAATTTTGTTACCATTATCGAGAAAATGTTACTATTACCGAAAGTAAAATAAATAGTATTTGTTTTTTAAACTTACGCGATCACAACACATTTTTATAAATATATACGGGTATTTATCGCGTTTATTAATAAATGAATTACCATTGGGTGTTATCAATTATAAGCATGTATTTAAAAATATAAAGTAACTATCCTGTCCGTATCCTATGTCGTTTGCAATACCATGAGGATACAATTGCAAACGACACAGGACTCGAACGTTGCAGGCCTTAGATTCATGTTATTTTGTCTATTTTCCTAATAATTTCACTTCCTCCAGTGCCCTTCAAACCTAAACACAGTAACTCTTGCACACCTCTGCTTGGAGGCAGAGTATTTGTGGTGGTGATATTCATCAAGACGAACTCTATAGAGTTCGTCTTGATGATTACCAGGTAATTTTTTTTATTTATTCAAAAGAATACGAATTTGTCAACTACATTGTAATCACTTTCAAAACTTTCGCGAGTTGTTCTATACATTTTGAAAAACACGGGTTTTACTCACGTATTATTTCGTCCGCGGACCGCGGATCAAACTCTCCCTGATGAAGATTCTCAAGATGAATCGAAACAGTGTCGATGCCTCCTTCGACCAAATAATACGTGGGTAAAATTTTTTAAACCGTGTTTATCAAAATGTATACATTGTTATCAAATGCAATGCTACATCACGTTTTATAAAACAAAATCATTTCTATCAAAGTCGATATCCGCGCTGGTAATTGATGCCAAGATTGAGATATTTCATAGATTTTCACGGCGGTTCTATTCATTTGCGCCTGAGTTTTGCTACCGGTTGATTTATTAATAACTAAAGATGGTAATTTGTGAAGTGGTTAGTGTAGAGACAAATTAGTGTAACCCCCTTATTCATAACCACTTGTCGTTTTAAAATACAAATCATCGGCATAAAAAGTTCAAAAAAAATAGGGACGTGTTCTTATCTTCTTCTTATCGTGTCACAAATTATTTAAAACCAGTGTGGTGAATGGGTTAGAGTACTCATCAGATGCTCGTTTCGAGCACTTGGCACATGTATTTGATCTTCTTAGGTTCTACATACCGGTTTCCTTACGATGTTTTCTTTCACCGTTTGAGATTTAAACATTTATTATTTTTAGTCAGAAAAATGAACTGGTGCACGACCGGATTATAACCTATAAGCTTATGATTGCGTTAGAGCTATGTCTTCTTTGAACAGTTCAAGATTTGCAAGTTTATCTAAACTAGTGATCGCCCACTGGTCGAAATTGAACCATAATTAATTAATAATTAATGTATTTTATGTGTAAATTAAAAAAAATATTAGCATTCTGCATTCCTTCTCTATATAAACTATAAATGTTTGAAATTTCATACTCCTCCGTCCGCGCAATTTTCGTAAAAAAGGGTACAAAGTACCCTTTTGTTTCAGTTTGTTTGTTTCTCGCATTAATATATATATATAGCCTTAACTAACGACAATGCATTACTGGACGTTATATTTTTCTTGATATTATGTTACTTGGACGAATAAAACAGATCTAGATCTAAAATGGGTATCTATTTGACTATTTTTCAATATATTTCATGCTACTTTGAGATAAAACAAAATATATAAATATTCTTTAAAACTTGTCTTTGATAAAACCATCAAAATTTTTCTCGTTAAAAAATAATAGGTCAAGTGTTAAAGTCGCGCGAGGGTACCGTACCTACTTTTTTCACAAACGTTAATTTACAATAAGTTACTAATAGATGCTAGTTCCCGCAGAACCACTATACCGTCATAGACTGAGTATGAAAACACTGGACATGCTCTACAGTCAACACCGAGTCAACATGACAAAAGGATACAAAAAATATTTTTTTAGGTTGTATACGTAATTTCAAAACAACGGGTTTCTATTTTTTTTTTTATCTTGTGCTATGAAACTTTACTTCTTGTCAAATTTCATGATTCTAGGGGAAGTACCAAATTTAGATTTACTTTCGAGAGTGCGACTTAAACTCGAGTGTTGCGTTGTATAGTTCTGGCTGTATAACGCAACATAATGCTGAGTCGGACACCAATTTGTAACAGCACACTTGGACGATCGCGAGACACTCAATCCTTAGTTTAGTTTAGTTTAGCTTAAGTTGTCTTTTCGGTTTTTCTTTGTTTTTACTTTGAGTGTCATACTTCATATTGTCATCATATTGTCATCATATTGTTTTTTTATGTGTATGTTGTCACATCTAAATGTATTTCTATCTTACTGTCTTTCTTAAATGACTGTATTTAGGCCGTATTTTTTGAATGCGATAAGTAACTACATTGATGGATTTTTATAAGCATCTATTTTATACCTCAATCTCATAAAGACTGTAGACTTAAGTATTTGATAGTAATTTATACTTGATACCTCCACGTGATCGGACTACAAATAACGGATAACAAAGTTACCCTATAAGGGACCTATTTTTCATTTTAGGGTACGGAACCCTAAAACTAAGGTTGAGTAAACACGCGATCTGTTTTCCAAAGTAGAAATAAAATACAATTCGTTGTCTTATAATTACATGTTAGCTAATAAAATGTTTAAAACTGTTGAGTAAATGTGTCATTAGAATGACATAAGCATATCATACGTTAACGATACGCTAGTTAATTATATGAGAAAAAAACTAATACAAATCATACAAATTTGTTCCCCAAAAAATATAACGACTTGCTTTCTTCTTCACACAGTATGCAAAACACTGCAAATCGCTTTTAATTAAACCGAACCGTTGAACCGTTTTGGTAAAGCATCTGCACCGAGCCCATCGGTGACAGGCCAGTGGGCCGATATGCAAAAATCCCGGACGCAATCCTTAGCGACAATCGAAAATTACGCGTAGAGTATTTATGGCTCAATTTTGGCGAGCTGGCAATGCGACGCATTTCGGTGGCGGAGCGTACAAAAATTTTAGGTATGGACCTCTTTCGTGAGACTGCCAGTTTAATTACAGATTTTTTTTTGTCCGCGAACCGGTGGATTGCGAATGCATTTGTTATTCACGAGCTGTACTTTTTGCGCTGTCACCATCTTCGGAGGAATAATACCGACGTTATAATCGATTGAGAGCTCGGTATCTGCATTTTTTTTATTGTCTTTATGATAAATTGAGGGCAGCGGTTTTTCTGATGTCACTTCTTATTCATGGTGATTTTGTGTTTCGTGTGAATTATTTATTTATATGTTGTAAACCTGCTTTATGTTTTAATAAGAACGAAGTTCCAGTAAAATGTTTTAAAGTTTCAAATCTTACAAGTTATCCTATCGAAGCAGTATATTTTCATTAGAAAACATTAAGATAGATACCGGAGCTGTCAACACAGAAAAAATATATCACAGTCATACGTTATCGTTAACATAAAATATCTATCTAATAGTATTTATGGTAATGGATTAAAATTTATGTAATTTATTGTCCACGATAACAAAGAGAGTAAGAACGCGTGTAACAATAATATTGAAATTATTGATACTAAAACGGCTTTAGCAAAGTCATTGACGGAGGCCTAGGGAGGCCTACGAACTATATCCCAAGTGTTGTCCGAATCCGAAAGTGTATATAAAGTTTGCTTGTTTGGTACATTTCACGGCTAAGCGGCTAAAAAGACCTTGATCAATTTTGGTAAGGATATTATATGGTGTGTTTGTAAAAGACATATGGTACTTTTGGAATGAAGTTCCTTATCGCACGGTACGGACTTGGTGGAAAAAAGTGTAAGAATAAGAATTTTTCCGTCACGAATTTCCGTCACGACCCTTTCTTTAGTGTAGACGGTTATCCATAGGATGACACGAAAGAATTAATTAGATGAACGAATGAACGAATGAATTAGATGAATTGAATGATGTACAATTAAATGGTTAATTTCACAACTCGAAAAACTATATTAATTACGAAATTTCCTACGATTCCTTCAATTCATTAGTTATTTCTACGTTTCATTTATTTGCTCTCAGTCGCTAGTAATTCATTTATTTGTATTTTTTAATCAATAATATAATATGTTTATCAATAATAATATACTATGATAGGAACTTCGTTCCAACAGAGTGTTCCACGACAATCACGCGTTTTTTATGTAAGTACCAAGTGTGCGAACCCGCTGGCAGAAAAGCTACCAAATTACATACTAAAGCTACAAAACTAAAGTATCTTTAAGCTAAAAATAGCTTGTTTTACAAAATATTGTATTGTAATGCCACCAGCTCATAAATTAAAAATAATCTACCTACTTACATTGTCAAAAACGTTTACCACTATACAGTTGAGGACAAAAAAACGACATTTAAAATACAGGCGAACTTTCAACAACACAGACAAAAAGCCACAGCGACATTCTTCGTTACAACTCTCTCTATAACCATAGCGTATGTAATCGTCGCATCGGGAATCGATTCGTACGTTTAATCGAGTAAACTCAACTCGGCGGCGAATGATTTATTGCTGCAACACGTGTTTTTTGCGACAACGTGCGCTCGCGGAAACAATTTCTGAATCATTTATGCCGACCGCCCGTTCGGCCGCCGTATATGGCGCGCCGTCCTGCTCCGCTCGCTTTTCGGGTGTTTCACCTTAATATCGGGAAAATGGGCGTGAGTTTTTTACTTTTTCGGTTTCGAGATGAGAAATTGAATTTGACAGCGTTTTTCGATCGACCTGTTTGGCTCCTCTTCAAGTAACGGTGTTTTATAAATTACTTTGTTTATATGATATAGGTTATAATGATATACAGTTTTTTATATGGGATCTGATGTTTTACAAAACAAAATGATAAATTCACATCCATGCCCATTTATATCAATTCAAAAGTGTCGCTATTGTCTGTCTTTCTGTGTGTTACTTTTTCACGACTAAACGGCTGAACGGATCTTGATAGATTCAGTAAGAAGATAGATAGTTTCTTGGGAAAGTACATATGCTACTTTTTATGTAAGTACCACGCATGCCAAGCCGCGGGCAGCAGCTAGTTCTATATAAGCACTTGATAGTTATTTATTTTTCGGCTTAATGTGAATAATTTAGTATTATTTCAAACTAAACTTGTTTTACGACTAAAACAACCCTGAAATCCTCTGTTTTTAATTAAAACCTCGGATTCAATTTGAAAGCAGACAAATTGTCGTCACAGAAAAAATATCCCAAACTGCATTCGATTCGTTCCCAAGAAATGCTTATTAATTTTCATGAGTCGAGCGTGCTCTAATTTTTTGTCCAGCGAAACGACTCAGGCCCAATGTCCCTGACTTACGTCTCTTATAATAAACTTCTTATGTAAAATGTACTTTCAGGCGATGGGCTTTGGGCGAAATTTGCTTGAAAGCAAGCAATTAACATACCTTAACGTACATAATGTAGGCTTAGTTTCTTACCACCTCGTAGTAATACACTTATTTATAATAAAGCAAGAAGATCTCATGGCATAACTAAGTTAGCCGTTGCTAACAGATCAACGAAGATAAACAACGATCAGAGTCAGAAACTAAAATAAAGATAAACTCGCTGTTCCTACAGTTAAGCTAACTGAAGTTAGTGAATCTTTCATAGGGTTAATGTGTACGCTTCTATAACAAAGCCCCAAGCGACGTGCTACGTTTGTCAATGAGCAAATTTAAAAACGTAATAAAATAGAATATATATAAATAGAATACAATATTAATAAGATGACAAAAAAAATTACGGGTTGCACTCCGGGAGTGCCGACAGAAGTGAAAACTTATTTTGGCGCGTTAGATATTTTTTACATGGGTACTAACTAGGGTTATTGGGTCATCGGGTTATGCATTGCATTTTATTTATGAATTGTATTTTATTAGTTATTAGAAAATTTAAAATACACATAATATTCTTTTATGTGTTTGTTCAGAATGTAGATAATATATCAAAGAACCTAACTCAGTAAACTTCTCCATAAAAAAGTAGACTGTAAACATGTGAATTAAGGTTTATAATCAAATGGGGCGAGCGCGGCAGCCCTGCATCTCGTAACGGTGTCGCGAGTCCAGAGGTTTAACCTCATCTAAAAATATGCGTACCGCGCTAAAAGAAGTTTTCACTTCAAAAGCTTAGGATAAATCTGATCTAACTTGACTCGGCATTCGTAACAAATTAGCAAGGATCATACAAAAAAAGTGTTAAGACCAGACGAGTTTCTTGTCGGATTTTTCTAGACCTGGGGTTAGGAGGAACAGGCACCTAGATTCACTAGCACGTTAGAAGACGATTAAAAGTTGTCCTTGTGCTTTCATAGAATAAAAAATGTTCTGATGTGATTTGATTTGAATTTGTCTAAGGCGGACCTTCCCCTACTGTGCTAAGAGGTCTTATATGCTAAAAAACATATAGGTATTATGTCAGTCATCTGATCACCATGATACTCTACTTATGGCTCTATATATAGCTCTAATTACGATTAGGATTACAATTAGCCCATTGTGTCCCACTGTTGGGCAAAGCCCTTCCCTTGATCTCTCCAATCATCTCGGTTTTGAGCTGTTTGAGAAAGCTTTACTTTCTGTGATAGTTGTTCTTATATATCCAACTGTTTAAAAAAAAATGTGTTTCTCAAAACGGCGGTTTAGCCGGTAGGCAGGGACACTCTAAAACATTAGGCCTTAAAGGAAGCGTAGAAAGGTATATACTTCAGAACAACAACAATTGTAGATTCTAACAAGTGTAGATTAAATCGTAAGTGATTATTAGGAAAAAAAATGTAAACGTGATTGGAATCGAAACGATTATGGATTGGAATATAACGATAACCAGTGGGATTTATTAGAATTGTCCCACAGGATAGGTAATTCTAGAAGCTAAATTATATCATCCATTTTAATCCACAAATCACACATCATCTCCCAGGCTACCAGCTATTTACTGGCGTCATCTAGACGGATTTATATTGCGTTCTCCTAGAAAAGTTACAGTTAGCGGCTTTTGGTCTGGCATACCACGGATAATACACCTGTTTATATAAATAATATTAAATGGCTCTATTAGCCATGTCCACATGCCATGCCATGCCATGTTACAATTATTGATTTGTATTGTGTGAGTGAGCGATTTATGATTATTTATTACAGTAAAGTAGGTTATACGTAAATAAATAAATAATAAATAATCCTGGACAATTCATACAGCATCATCTAGCCCCAAAGTATGCAGAGTTTGTTTTATTTAAACCACATAACTATTATACTACTTATGTTTTTTTTATTATAAATACAAAATTATAATACGTAGAAAAAACAATGCACGATTAGATTTAAGGTCGGGAAGCGTAGAAACGTAATCAATTATGTTTTTTTTTAATTTGAAAACAATTGGTAGAATTGGTAGTTATTATTAAAACTACCAATTCTACCAATTGTTTTCAAATTAACATTAACAAAAATTCTATTGGTGTACAATACATATAGTGCCCCAAAATAAGCTCAGCATGTACAATGAGAACACGATGACAGATAGATTACTTATACTTGTACCTATACACTTATACGTACAGGATGGTTTTTAGAGTTGCGTAGCCAAATGGCAAAAAACGGAACCCTTATGGATTCGTCATGTCTGTCTGTCTGTCTATCTGTCCGTCCGTATGTCACAGCCACTTTTTTCCTAAACTATAAGAACTATACTGTTGTAACTTGGTAAGTAGATGTAATCTGTGAACCGCATTAAGATTCTTACACAAAAATAGAAAAAAAACAATAAATATTGGGGTTTCCTCGTACTTTAGACTCAAAAATTTTTTTTTTCATCAATCTCATACTTGTTATAGATAGATAGATTGGGGTATCTATGAATAGGTCTTCAAAAATGATATTGAGGTTTTTAATAATAAAATAAAAAAAATATATGATGTACATTACCTAAGTAAATAATAATTATAATTCAAAGTTACGTGAGAACTTTGAAAGTTCTATGCGAAATGGCATAGAGTTTGAAACTATTAATAAAACATCGATCAAAGTTACAACGAACTACAAGAACTTTTATATTATGTTACATGCTGCTACGGAACCCTTCATGGGCGAGTCTGACTTGCAGTTGGCCGCTTTTTTATATGGTGCAGTAAAGGCAGCAACCATAACCGTTAAGGTTACAGGAAAATATTCCTTGGAGACTGGTATTTACTTTTGAACTGAATTTACAGATATAACAAAAAAACAGTAAGAAAAAAAAATGGTAATGTCACAAAACTTTATTATAACTGAGGTTAGAATACTAAAAATGACAGATATTAGCGGCCTTTAATTCTCCGTCACAAAATCTACCATTTTTATTTTTAAAATCATACCAGATACAGAACAAATATCTATGTTCATCAAACAAACGCTGAAGGTAAACATCGAGAGGAAACCAGCATGCTGCAAAACCTAAGAAGTTTGAAGATGTCTTCCAAGTCCACGGAAAGAGCTTCTGATACGAACTTCAATCCTTTCGCCACACAATCCTTATCCTTTCTTTTCTGGGTCGATATAACGAGTTACACGATAAGAACACAAACATGTCTTAAAGGATTCGAACCCACAACTTATAGCACAGAGAGCAGAACTACTTCCAATTTAGCTGAACGGTTAGTTTGGATTCTATAATATCTTTATGCTGCAAAATAGGTAGTTATTAATTTTAAAATTGTCGACATTGTTATTTAAAAGTGTTTGGAGTGAACGTGTTATTGCTAGATGTCTATAAATGTGCCATGATAAAAGCCGTTGACTGCACCACTAAATGTGTAAATCTCGTATTTATGACTAACATGCATCATAAATTGTTGGGGAAAATACCTGGCGTAGTCCGTTGAATTATTTACATTCTTTTTGTTGATGGAAACGGCAGATTTAGGAGACTTTAGTAGTTTATTGAGACTAAAAATAACCCTTTTATGGGAACCTTTGACCGTAATATAACAAGCGTCTATTTTAATTACCTTAAAAATACCGGTAACTTATTTTCATAAAATCATACTAAATTAGGTATAAAATTAAACAATGTAACTACCTTAACCACGAAAAACTAATACATGAAAGTTGATACATTTCAAATGAGTCGGTTAGCTCTCTGAGGGCAGAACGACATGAGGCCATGCAGTTTTATCAATAATATAGTCATCCATATTATAAAACACATTCTGCAAAAAACTACCCTTTATGTAGGCTTTTGCTGATTTAGCTGATTTACATTGCCTCCGACGACTAAATTTACATATATGCACAATTACAATACTCGTAATAAAGAAAAGTTACATGTACCAAGAACCAGACTTGTCCAGACAAAAACTAGATTTTTGCTTGAAGCTGGATAATGTGTAATAAACTACCCTTAGAAATCTCAAGGCTCCCATAAAATGAGTTCAAACTAAATCTAAAGATATTTTATGAATGCCACCCAATCTACCATATAAATGAGTACATGAGTTGTTGATTCTCTGATTTAAAAACGTATTAAGGAAGAAAGCTAGGTGTCTTATCCATATAGAGCTAGAATAAGAGTGTATAAGAGTTTAATGTAACGAAACAATCAAATAAATGAAGATTGAAATTACTACTACTAATTAATTAATATTTAAAAGACTAATTAATACTTGAGTAAAACCACGTGTTTACAAAGTGTATAGTTACAACTCATGTATGTTTTGGAAATATTCATGCTTTTCCATAAAATCATACATAACAATATAGCGGTCACAGTTTTCTAGCAAACCTTAGAAAAATGATTAGAGAAATTGCCATGTAAAGACTTGGCTGTATGTTTATTAATAAGGACAGAGTTCACTAACACAAAAACCACATGTTTCAACAACATTAATTTATGTAATTAAACAGAGATGTTCGTAATCGGTCTAAGAGTAACATCGTTTTCAGTTCAGGCTTAGGATCCAAACTATAGTCCTATAGGTACAATTATATTTAAAAAAAAAATAGGTCTCTAGTTAGTATTTAGTGCAAAAACTCTATTGTTATTGTGGGAACCAGAGTCAAATTCTTTGGAACCACCAAAAACATTGCCAAAGGAAATGACTCATCACGAACCCGCTTTTCTAAACTGCGACATCCGATAGTTAACGTTCGTAAACGTGGTAACGCGTGTGCTTTTACGCGTCAAACGCGTTTACGCTAGTTATTTTTATTATTTGATTTTTCGTTTGTCATTTTATAAAGTAACTTAGTACTTGTAAATTCATTATTTTTTCTCATGCTATTGATGGTTTTTTTTTGTAATCTTAGCGGAATTTTAATCAATAAATGGTGACTTCATAGCACAGGTATGGACTATTGAATTATTTGTGAAGATATTATGTAGGCGGCCATTCCACAATGACGTTTAGAATAGACAAATGATAATCGATTAAGACTTTATAACCGAACAACTACTTGACACTGGCAAATTTATCAACTAGACAGTTGCATTTTAAAAAGAACATAAGTATTTTATTATATTTATTTCAACGCAGAACAATTAAGAGTTCTGAATTTTGAAACTTTACACAAAATATATGAAATTATATTATTTTTATAAATAATAGAATAGAATAGAATAGCTTTGCCTTCTGTTCTACGTTCGATTTCCTCCCAGGACAAACATTTGTGTGATGAGTATAAGTGTTTGTTCTGTCAGCATAAGTATGTATTTAATATATATGTATTCTATCAGTCATCTAGTTACACTAATACATTATATGCTTAGTTTTGGGGTAGAAATCTGTTTGTGCATTGTCTACCAGCATTAATTAATTTATTTATTTATAAATAAATAATCCCGGACATTTCACACAGCATGATCTGGCCCCAAAGTAAGCAGAGCTTGTATTAGGGGTACCACATGACTGATGACACTTATATACTTTAATTTACCACAGAAGCCCTCTGTGGCGCAGTGGGCTTAGGTCCGGCTGAGACGCAAAAGGTTGCGGGTTCGATTCCCGCCGCGAGACAAATGTTTGTATGATCTGCAAGTATTTGTCTCGGGGTGTTTATATGTATAATATAAATGTATTTACAAAAAAAAAGAGTATATAAGTAGTATATCAGTCATGTGGTACCCATAACACAAGCTCTGCTTACTTTGGGGCCAGATGATGCTGTGTGAAATGTCCGGTATTATTATTATTATTATTATTATAATTTATTAATTTTATAAATACATACATATAACAAGTGCTACTAACTGATGATTCTCTTTTATAGAAACAAATATGTCATGTAACGGTGGCCGCTAATTGGAAACCCGTAATGTTGCCAGCAATCATAACTGTAATGCGCTCAAAATGTCCTCGGACCGGTCCCGCGCCGACTGCAATTAATTAAACAATTAATCAGGTAATTTCAAGTGATTTGCTTTTTGCCGCGTCCCCGCTTTATGTCAATTTGTAACCAGTTGTTTAAGAGGTTTTAGTAAGAAAAAGTTTTGGTAAAAACGTTACTTTATAATAATTTGGCCCAAAAATCAAGATACGAATAAAACTGTCTCAAAGTCTCAGAGCCCGAAGTCCCAGTCTCAGAAGCATACGCGTCACGTTTGCTATTGAGACGGCGACGCGTACGCCTATGCGTTTTTACGCTGATATTTTTCAAAACGAAGTGTTTTTTTGACGTAATTGTAGCCTAAGGGGAAACAAACATTTGACAACCTCTGTGGTGCAGTGGGCTAAGGTCTGGCTGAGACGCAGAAGGTTGCGGGTTCGATTCCCGCCGCGGGACAAATCTCGGGTCTCGGGTCTGGGTGTTTCTATGCATAATATGTGTGTATTTACAAAAAAAAAGTATATAAGTAGTATATCAGTCATGTGGTACCCACAACACAAGCTCTGCTTAGTTTGGGGCCAAATAATGTTGTGTGAAATGTCCGGGATTATTTATTTATTTTATTATTAAACTAGAGTAGCCAAACACTCCGAAAAAATCGATTCAAATCTATTTAGTCAACAAAGCTCTTGTAGCGTTGTTTGCTTCGGTACTTGCGAGTTCAACTTAAGCGACTTAGATACGTTATAAGTTTCGGTAAATAATGATAAAGTCCACAGCATCCTTATTGAGATCAAAGCTGCACCCACCCCGTAGGTACAGTAAATTGTACAATCGCACGCACATCTGCTACCGCTTGTTAGTGCTATCAGATGACAGAGGTCATCAATTTTGCTTATGATTCGCGGAAAAAAAACTATTGTACAGTCGAGTACAAACTTCAATACCTTATTGAACTTTGTTATTTTGCAACCTTCGTAGTAATAAAAAAAAACAATTGGCGGGAAATAATTTGTCAATTGTTTTTTATCACACATCAAAGTTCTACGTACGCAACGAAAATGGAATTAAGTCGAAAATATTTTAGCGCGATGATTTTTTATGATTTTGAAAAGTTCTCTCTCTCCGCAAGACTGTGCCGCTCGTCTTCAAAATGCTTTTGGGAGAGAAGCACCGTGAGGCGCTGGTTTGCTGAATTTGAGAGAGGTCGAGTTTCTTTACATGACGAATTTCGTGAAGGGCGGTTTTCAACTGCCGTCAACGAAAATAATGTGGCTACTGTTAAGCGGCTAATTGAAGAAAACCCGCGGATTACCTATGAGACAATTCGAGAACTATTTGGGATTGGTATGAGCCAAATCCAGAAAATTTTACACGAAGAATTGAAAGTTCGGAAACTTTGTTGTCGTTGGATCCCTCATGAACTGGCAGCGGAGCAGAAGCGGGATCGCGTGGAATGGTGCTCACAGATGCTACTGAAGTACGACCACGGACATTCTAATGCTGTTTATGACATTGTCACAGGAGACGAAACGTGGATTTATTGTTTTGAACCCGAAAAAAAACAGCAATCTTGTGAATGGGTGCTTGAAAATGAGAACAGGCCAACAAAAGTGAGGCAGGCGAGAAAAGTTGGTAAAAAAATGATCGCGTTTTTTTCTCAGCTACGGGTCCCATCTGTCCAATTCCACTTGAAGATCAAAATAGTGTTAATGCCGAGTTGTATTCTACCATTTGTTTACCCAGGGTGTTAGAAAAAGTTCGCGAAAGACGACCCAAAAGCCGCATTCTCCTACATCATGACAACGCTTCTTCACACACGGCCAACAAAACAAAGTCATTTTTAGCTTCCGAAGAAGTACAACTCGTCACCCATCCTGCGCATAGCCCCGACCTAGCACCCTGTGATTTCTGTATTTTCCCGAAAATCTAAGATTTGATGAGAGGTTTCACTTTTACCAACTCCGAAGAGGCAGTGATAGCGTTCAATCAGCACGTAGGAAACATGCCTTCAGATCTGTGGTCCTCCTGTTTTAAAAAATGGTTCAATCACATGAAAACATGTTTAAAATGTAAAGGAGAGTATTTTGAAAAGCAATAAACATAATATTTTGGTTTTACACATGTTGTTTTTTTAAGTTACGCAAAACTAATAGTGTGACCTACGTATAAGGCTATAAAACAGGTAGCGAGTTCTATAATCTAACCACTTGAAAACGACACCCATGTTTAACAACTTTTAACCTCGAACATTGAGGGTTCTATAAATCTTTTCTTCATGTTTCTAACCTTAGTGCTCTTTTTTCTGGTGATTCATATTTAGAAGAAGGCCGTACAATATCCATAAGAGTGACTAAAATGTAGAGGCTAGAAAGAGTCAAAAGAGTTTAGAACCTTTAAATACTCCTTACACGATTCCCAAGGCAGAATCCGCACTATAATTTATAAATGTATTATTATTATATATATTGCTTATTATTTAAAATGATTTAAGTATATGGTTTATATATATTTTTATTTTATTTTATTGAAAAACCAGAGCTACAAAAAATTACAATGCTAGAAACAGCCAATTACAGGTCTCTTTGATAGTGCAATATATACAATAGTCCTACAAAGTTGTCCTAAGTCACTTATTAAGTATTTAAGCCGAAAGGTGCATACATATGTTTCACTATATATGTATAGAACAATATTATGTGTATGAAATAATTATAAAAGAGTTGCTGTTATACATACAATGTGATGACGGTGTTTGTGGTGTGTATATTACATCTATATTCACATTCATTTTATAATGTCAATAAATGTCAAAGATAGATGATACTTAAAGGTCATACTTAGAATTAAAATAATTTTCATAAAAATACTCACACACAGTAAAAACACAGTTTTTAACATTTACAGTCAATCTTTTAACTTGTTTTTGTATTAATGTGTTTCAAATATTTTTGTGATTATTCATATTGTATTTTTTTGGTATTGTCTTGTATCGCAATCAATTAATTATGTAGCTGATTGTACCTAAAGATGAGCGATTACAATGATGACATTACTGTATTTCGGCGATTATATTTTGGAACAGGAAGCTCGTGATCAAGATAACGCTCTGCGCGAAACGTCACGTCTTGGCATTGTTTTATGAATGGAATGAATGAAATGAATGAATGAATGTCCTACCAGGGTATTTTATTATCGTATTGTTTTTAATAATTGGAGCCTCTAAATTAATACAACTAATATATAATTTCAAGTCTGTTTCGTTTTCGAAAAACCAATCGTGATATAATTTTGTGTTAATTAAAAAAAATAAGGTTCTTTTTATTTGACTGTTTCTACCGCTGGGTTTGTCCGGCAAAATTATTTTAGTTCGGTATATACAACCATGTATATATACTCGTATATTTACGTACGTGGTCACCGAAATCTGCAGTCTATCTCTTCTTTTTCCTGTAATTTTTGATTTCGATATTATTTACCTAATAAGACAAACATTTGTGTGATGAACATAGGTGTTTGTTCTGTGTCAAGGTATTATAACAATAGGTATGCATTTATAAATATGTTAGTCACCCACAATACCAACGATGCTTAGTTTGAGTCTAGATGGTGTTGTGTGCTTTGTCCATCAATATTTATTTATAATCGCATCTGTCGTGATGGTAATTTTGTCAATGTCAAAAGGTTTTATTTTTGAAGTGATAACTTCTTATGGGAGGGTAAACCGCTTCGTTACGTAACGCGTTACGTCACCATTCTGTCTGGCTTCCCTTTCTCGCACGCATACGGCAGCAGTAGGCAGGCTCCTCCTCTCTCACTAGCCCACAGCGCTAGTCTAACTAGCTTAAGTTATCTCTTCTGTCGGGCGTCCCGAGACGCACACGTTTTTTTTTTATAATATCATCCAACACAAATCGTAGGCAATCGTCATTTTGTTTATTCTAAACATCATCGCCGTCTTAAACTTTCTTGGATTCTGGGATTTTACAAAAGAAACATAATACACTTATAATTTAATTATCCACACTTGTGCTAAGAAGTTACAATTTATTGAAGAACTACGATACTTCGTGAATGTCAATTGGTAAATCTACGGTCTATCTCATAATAACATAATTAGCATACATTACTTTATGGTACGCATTTTATTGTCTGTGAATAAAGATAACAGCAAATTTTAAGGCCACATTAGCTGCATACATTAGTATAGCGGCCGACCAGCTTGGTCTCTACGGATTATCGTTTTCTAGGGGTGCCGGCCGGTAGGATTGCCCGCCACGCATGTCTTAACCATGTCTTACCAGCGTCAACGTACCAGCTGTTCTCGAACCGAACAGACTGATACCTGATGATAATAAATAATAATTATAATAATGAATGTAAAATAATACAGGACATTTCACAAAGCGTCATCTAGCCTCAAAGTAAGCACAGTTTGTGTTATGGGTACCACATTATACTACTTGTATATATTTTTTTGTAAATACTGATCTGAATTTGACCCAAAACAAATACTTGCAGATCATACAAACAATTGTACCACGGCGGAAATTGAACCCGCAACCTTCTGCGTCTCAGGCAGGCTGCGCCACAGAGGTTGTCAAATTTTTAAATGACAGCAAATAAGGGCACCACTCGGCATCATTTCACAGAAGCGTATAAGTGACGCTGATCTTCCTTATTTAATTTATGTTTGACTATTGTTTTAAAATACGGCCCTCTATCTTAAAAACATACACTACAACCATACAACCATACACTATGCTAATAAAGAAAGCAAAGGTTGAATTTCACTTGCCCCGCAATCCCGACACCATAGATCGATACAGCAAGTCGTGACGCGAAATGCTTCGGAAGCCCGGTAGCGTGTTACAATAAATAACAACTTAAACATAGGTTATTGGCTGATAGGTCGAGCTCACACCACGCCAGAGAGTAGGGTGTAGTTACTACAGACTTGCCCTTTGTCGGTTGCTGCTGTGGTGTTTAGGCAGGGGCGGGGAACCTTTTGTGCAAACGAAATTTACGTAATTTAAAGCCATAGCAAAATAATGTTTTTAATGGTACTAAAGTAAAATAATAAGCTACCTGAAAATGCAACTAAACTATTAAGAAATTAAAGCTTACATAAAAGGAAGTCTTTTGAAAGAAGCGTATTATAATATGAATGACTATAATATTATTAATAAGAATGCATGGCTTCATGTTGCTCTGAACTCAGAAAGTTAACTTACACATTTGAAATGTAAACTCTCTTGTATTCGTTTTCTCAGACTTTGGTTAGGAGGAATTGGCACCTAAATTCACCTAGTACCTATGTTAGACGTTTCAAAGTGATCCTTGTATTGAATAAAATATCTTTTGCCTTGACTTTCAATACAACATTCATAGTTTTGTCATCCTGCCTGTCTGTCCGACTCTAATCAGAGGCCTTGTTTGTAGACTTACGCTCTATCTTATAAATACATAATTAGCGTGGCATTTAATAATCTATCCTGGTTATTACTAGTGGCTCTGTGAGCTGTAGACCTCGCGAACATATTTCGAAATGACAGATATATAACTTTTTTGCGTTTTCAACCGCCATATCTCCACCATTTTGAAAAATTTACAAAAACTGAATCGACAAAAAAACTATATATAATGTAAGTGTAGAGACGTTATTATATTTTTTATCTTTCAGCTAAAAATTTAATGTCCTTGGCTTGATCCACTGAGTAATCAGTAGATATTTTATTAATACATACGTTATGGATAAATTTATTTATTTCGTAAACAAATATATCAAATAAATAAAAAATTACCTACTTATAGATAAAAATACACGAATACACGAATCAGGACTTTCGCACTCGGCAACTACGGGATATATCCAACAGCAAACTGCACATTCCTAAATATAAACTTACATTAACACAATGCCAAGCCTACTATATGTGTGTTAATATTTATAATAGGCTTCCTATAGTAGATTGTTGCACCGAGCGCAAAGTGAGTTAGTTATTAATGTACGAGTGTTATGTTGGTGCCCGAGCGCAAGCGAGGGCACTGAATTAACACGAGTGCATTAATTACTCTCTTTAGCAAGGTGCGTAATTTACTTTTCTTTCAACTACCAATCTACCTATTGTGATAAAATATACCTAGTTAAACTAAAAATATGAAGAATCAAAGTTTTACAATGGTACAAAATGCGCGCCATTTGTTATATTTTCACAAGTCGGTTTTATTCAGCCGATTTTTATTATCAGCCAGTATCTTTTTGATCTAATGCAAACATTTTGAATTAAACTTAATGGAAGAAATTAAACCTCTGTGGTAAATTTATATCTAAATAAAAAGAAAAACAGTGCAATAATGAGATTTCATATAACATTACTGCACTGTTTTGGTTCTAATCAAAAATTACATCCTTTGTGATTGGTTTTGTAGTGATTAATGATAATATTACTACGTAGTTGAATGAAAACAATATTAAAGACCTAAATGGCATTATTTCTTGTTAAATTGATAAAGTGGCTTATAGACAAGTTTTTTTTAATCAATTAGTGATTTTTTTAATTATAGGGACATCTGAACTGTATTCATTATTATTAACTTATTTACATTTTTTTGACCTATTAACTATTAATTATTTATAAGAAATGACATTGTTTATAATTACCTAATTTATGAATTCATTCTAATAATATATTTCCCAAGAAAATTAAGTAAAGCTAAGAACTAGGTTAACGACACTAGATAAAATTTGCATGCCAAAGAATATGGACATACAATAGACTAACTACTCGTATTATAAGACCTAATTGTATCACATATGTTCAAAAAAATTAATAAGTTATCATTTCATTTGATTTCATTTACAATTCAGTTCACTGACCACAGGTAGAGTGCCCAAATGGCTGGCAACGTTACCTCGTTGAATGGCCATACTAATCCTTTGTCTGAGGTAAGCACCAGCCCTTTGATCATTAGTCTTGTCCACCAGTCTCTTTGATAACTCTCTATATAGGAGCCACGCCTCAGGTCCCTACGGGCCTAAAGTTTCTACCCCAAAAGGCAGAAATATATCACCATTGCCAATGGATGCATATATCCGCCTCTTGAGGTCTTCTGCCGCAGCAGTAGCGGCACCCACGGTCTTAGACGTAGACGATACGTGAGATGCTGCCAGAGTGTCCACACAAGTCGCTTCCCAGACCAGAAGTTTACCATGACTCCAGGGAATTAATGTCATGCCGTCAGGCCTCTTACCATCGTCACGTGCTATACGGATGGAATTATGGATTGTGAAGGAATTATTAAACACCATAAATATTTTATTTAAATTCTGATACGGCATTTTTTTTCCAATGACTACAACATCATCAATCCCCAAATTAAGCACATCTTGTACTATGAAGATATAAAAATCAAATAATAGAATAGAATACATATATATTTTTAAATACACGTATGACACTATATAACACCCTGGCCCAAAACAAACACCTATGTTCATCACACAAATGTTTAACCTGGGAGGGAATCGAACTGTCAACCTACAGTGCAGAAAGCAGAGCTTACCATCTGAGCTGAGAGGCCTGTCAGGCTTAATTTTTCTACAATTTTATATATAAACAAAATGTTGCCAACACCTGCCTTTACAAGCGGTAGCATTCGTGGTTGCCGACTTAATTTTCGCGTGGATCTGACCACTATTGGTGTTGCTAGGCACGCAAGTACTTTCTAGATGCACTATTTATAATGGCTCAGTCTGTTCCGATTCCATCTAAGCTAGTCTTTCTTATTAAAGATAGAAAGAAAGAAAGAAAATTTGTTTATTTGAAAACACATTAAAAAGCAGATCAATTAAAAAAAAAGAAATATAAGGTAACAATATAGAAACAAAATAAAACAAAAGATATGAAAAATGAATAACAATAAGCTATATAACACAATCTACATCGTGTAAGCACCAACAAGTGCCGTTTTGTGTGCGCAGCTAAACAGGTCCATGTATGTTTTGTCGGCGAATGATGCAGCTCTTTTCAAAAGTCAAAAGATGATTTATTCAATACAATCACAAAGATCACTTTGAAACGTCTTACATACTAGGTGAATTTAGGTGCCAATTCATCCTAACCCAAGCTCGAGAAGAATTGGCAAGAAACTCGTCTTGGTCCTAGCGCTTTTTTATATGATCCATCTTATAACTACCTTAACTACGAAATACAAATACAAGAGAGTTTATACATTTCAAGTGTGTCGGTTAACTGTCTGACGGCAGACCGACATGAGGCCATGCATTCTTATCAATAATATAGTCATCTATATTATAATAAGCTTTCTTCAAAAGACTACCTTTAATGTATGCTTTAAATTTCTTAATAGGTAGTTTAGTAGCATTTTCAGGAAGCTTATAGAAGCGCACCGTGTTCCCCATAAATGACTTATTAACTTTTTCTAGTCGAAACCTAGGGATGTATAATTTATGTTTATTCCTAGTGTTGATTTTATGAAGGTCACTATTTTGCTGAATCCCATCTCTATTTTTATGTGTATATAACAAATTTTCATATATATATTGTGAAGCTATTGTGAGAATATTAATTTCTTTGAATATTTCTCTCAAAGATTCTCGTGGTTTCATTTTATAAATGGCACGTATTGCCCTTTTTTGAATTACAAATATTTTACCAATATCAGCTGCTTTCCCCCAGAGAATGATGCCGTATGACATAACACTATGGAAGTAACTGAAATAAACTAGTCTAGCTGTAGCTTCATCAGTAATCCACCGTATCGCACGAACTGCATATGCAGCGGAACTAAGCCTACCAGCAAGCGTTTCAATTTGTGGTCCCCACTGTAGTTTTGCATCAATATTAAGACCTAGGAAGATCGTGGAATTTACAAGATTCATTGCCTCTCCATTTATTTCAATGTTGGACGGGCTATGAATAACATTTGGCAAAGTGAATTTGATACATTTAGTTTTTTTGGAATTAAGCAAAAGATTATTTACAGTGAACCAGTTAAGAACTAACGATAAGGATTCATTTACGTTATTGCATATACTGGTTTTACCTCTATCAACTTTAAAAATTAAAGACGTATCGTCTGCAAATAAAACTATATCACAAATATTTTTTACAAAAAAAGGTAAATCATTAACGTATACTAGGAATAAAAAAGGGCCTAGTATCGATCCCTGAGGTACCCCTATATCAATAATTGATCCCATAGACCTCTCACCACCCACGTCTACTTTCTGGACTCTATTGGATAGATAAGACTGTATGAGGTCAATCGCCCGGTTTTTAATGCCATAATATTTTAACTTTGTGATTAGGGTTGCATGACTCACACAGTCAAAGGCCTTAGATAGATCGCAGAATACCCCAACTGCATCCTGTGACTTCTCCCAGGCCTCAAATATATGCTTTAAGAGCGCTATACCTGCATCAGCTGTTGATCGACCTTTAGTAAATCCGTATTGATTACTATGTAGCAGGCCGTTAACGTTAAAGTGGTATAATAACTGATTAAGAATTATTTTTTCAAAGATTTTACTTAAAGCAGGTAATATCGATATCGGTCTATAATTAGCGAGATCACTTTCACTTCCAGACTTAAACATAGGAATGAGTTTACTGTGTTTCATGAGATCGGGAAAAACTCCCTCGTCGATACATCTATTAAAAATATAAGCTATACATGGTGCAATATCTAAGATAATGACACCCAGCACCTTTGTAGACATTCCCCAAAGATCTTCTGTATTTTTTATATTAATTAACTTGAATGCTTTTACAATACTAGCCTCGTTAATGTAACTAAAACTAAACTCATTCTTACATTTTGCAACACTAGATTCTAATAGAACGGAAGCTCTGGAGGCTGAAGAGTTTAACGATTTGGTCACTATTTTTGGTATATCTGAGAAAAAACTATCAAATGCATTCGCAACATCCTGTTCCTTTCAGTCTTTTTGATCTTCCTAATTTATAAAAAAAGAATGTAAGTAGTTTATATGTCATGTAGTGACATAACACAAGCTCTGCTTACTTTGAGGTCAGATAACGCTGTGTGAAATATTCAGTATTATTTATTTATTAATACGACACGATAACTACATTCTCCTTCATTTGAGATCACTGGTGGTCTAATAGTAGTGGCCCCGCTATCCGATCTAATGGATCAGGTTCGAATCCGGTCGTGCACCAATGTATGTTTTTGTTTAAAAAATGTATGTACGCCAGCACTCTCAAACATCGTGAGACAACGGGCATATCGTAGAACCTAAAAATCTCATGATTTAAGTGTACGAAATAAGTCTCTGAGGCTCACATTAATCCTTTCACCACACTGGTTCGAAATAACTAGTGACACGAACCTACATTTGTTACTCTTACTGTCTAGCTAATCGCTTCTATCCTTCTCCAACACCACACCAGTCAAAGCTAAAATATTCAGTGATCTGGATCACTTGAAGTATCTTTAAATCGTTGTTAACGGATAGTTAGATAACAATTGCTTTACATGATTTTTTATCATTGTTTTATATACACTGTTTTGTAAATGTTGAAAATTGTTAAAAAACATTCAGAAAACTTTGAATGTTATAAATACCGAATTGGATTTGAACTAGATTTGAATTTAAAGCATGTTTTTATGTCGAATTTTTGTATTTAATTTATCCTAGACACAGTAATAAAACCAATTTAAGCTATTAGCTGTACTTAAATATATATTTACCTACTTTTATTGGTAACGGTATAAACTCGTATTAAAGTCATCTCGTTTAAATAACACAAGTTTAAATAAAAATATAAATAATGCCCAGACATTTCACACATAATCATCTAAACAGAGCTTGTGTAAAATAACACAAGATCAGATAAATGATATACTACATATATTTTTGTTTTTGTAAATACATACTTTTTATACATAGAAAAACTGCGTTTTTTTTTTTTTGCGTCTCAGGCGGTCCTTCTCCCACTACACCACAGAGGTCGTTTTTTTAATACAAGTTATTAGTTATGCCAAACAACGATCTTATTTCTTATACAATCCAGTTATACAAACAAAAACTGATTACAATTATAATCAATCATACAATTTATGACTCTAAAAAGTGCCCTGCCCTTAAACAACAACACGTTTTTTGAGGCATTCCTAACACTCTCCCATCGGGGATCAGATAGGCCACATCGGCGCTCGCTAAAAACGGCTATCGCGATGCAGCGCCACCTAGCGGCCGACGTATCGGGATGATTTATTCGACGCACGCGGCATAGATGTTTTGTCGCTACTCATTTAAATCAGTGGTTTTAAATCATTTTGAAATGAGGTTGGCTTAAATGCATCCAAAAAATTATTTTTAAAAACCAAAATAAGGTTTTAATAACTACATTAACTATGCACATAATACTATAACTATTTTTTGTAATTTAAAATAATTAATAATATATATTTGTAATTATTATTAACTTAAACATGTTCAAAGATCGAATAAAAAAACCCGAGACCAAAACAAATGTCTACCAAGTCTGGGGATTACTCTCAGAAGCATGTTTGTTTTGTTTTCAAATTTTCATCACCATGATAAAACATAACGGGAATAACGGGAAGTCACTTTAAAATATTTTATTATCAAATCGTAAATAGACCACATATTATGGTAAGATAATACAAGAATTTCACAACAAACCTATCTGCTCATCTCTCGCAAAATGGAATTTCGGGAATCTCTGGGTGTGCCACAAATATTCCCTATCTCGACTATCTTGGAGCTTGCCAATGACTGCGCAGAACAGCTGGATCACTTAAATTGATTTTGACGAGATTTACACTCACTTAATCACTCAACAATACATTTTCAATTCTTTCTAAGAGTTAAAGTCTCTACCTAATATAATTTTAACTTGCATTTTTTTATAAGTTTACTTGAACATAGAACTTTTCCGTTAGTTCTTGATAAGGCTTACATATTTAAGCCTTTTGGAGTCGAGGCCCTAAGCTCATAGGGATCTCCTGATTCCCATGGGCTCAGGGAGCCCATCGCATTTTCAATATAATTTCACAGCGTCTGGTAGATACACTGCGTGACCCAAGAGCTGGCTCCTATCTGGCTCAGCGTATTAGCATTGTCATTCAACGTGGCAATGCCGCCAGTGTCTTGGGGACGCTGACCTCTGGTAGCGATCTGGATCAGTTGAGCTATCTTTAGATAATAAAATTTAAACGGTTCTTAAATATCTCAACTGTTTCACATGTGTTTTATATTATTGCATATTATTATGTATATTTCTGTAATTATTTCTTAAATTTGTATTTAAACAAAAAGCTTCACGTTTTGTATATTATGACTATTTCTTGCCTTCCTTCCTATGCTCAAAAAAATTATATAAACTAAAATGTCACATATAAAATATGTCATTAAGGATACACGAGTCAGCTGCACAAACTCGTTAGTAGGCGCAGCTAAAATGCATGCTATTTCATCTAGCTTAGTGTGAGAAAAGGATAGACGTGCACCAAGGATAAAGATAGCAGTAAGGAGATAGCGTGATTATAATTACGAGTCATATGATCAGATTAGACTACGATTTCTAAATAAAACGATGGCGTAAAAATAATGAATAGACCTTTGGCTCAAGGGTTCTGATGAAAAAACTATTAAATGTATTTATTAAAAAAAAGTTATTTGAGCTCTTGAATAAATAATCTATGCTTGTATGAGAATATTTTTTTAGTTTGCGTACTCCGTTTGTTATTTATTCACACCTAAAGTTGCGCTAATCATCAGTGATGAAAAACGATTTTTTTGAGTCTTATATCTTTCAAACTTATATTATTTTTAAATTTTGTATTGATACAAGCATAGATTATGACAAGACAAATTTATATCACTTTTAGTTTTGGTTGTTCATCATCTTCATCATCATCATCATCTTTTATTACTTTTCCGAGCATTCCGGGCTCGTTTCAGAATAGAGCAAGCGTTAGTATACATGAAAGTAGTTTAAAAACGATAACTTGTAATTTCGCTAAATAAAATTCCATTTGACTGTAGTTTGCTAGCTTTTTATAATCTTCTGCGTCCGAAATAAACGCTAGAAACTTTATATCTAAGCCCTAACTAGAAATGAGCGGAATTTGCGATATGAGTCAGCGGTGGACTCGAACGCAGTGATCCTCTGACCTCTGAGATAAAGATATGTATAAAATGAATCGCTTTTATAACGCTACAGTTGTACTTACAGAGCTTTAAACTAAATCAGTGTTCCTGTGCGACATAATATCCTCTAAAATATATCACTCACTTTAAAGATATGCGGGTCATTTTTGGGCTACAATTGCTCAGCGTTTATGATTTGGGAGACACCTTTAGACAGCAGTGAGACAAAAGAAGACACATAATACGAAGCAACTGATCCAGATTGATTCTCTAGTATGGATCTAGCTTAGCGAGGACTTTTTTGAATACTAGCAATTGCTACATGTCGAAATACATACTTTGCTGTGTTTACGGCAAGCTTGATAACGTCGTGACGTCATATTGGCAAGTACCGTTCTGGATTCAACATTATATACGTATATTGAACGTATATTCGTGTAACCTTTATATAATATTTTAAGGCTTCATCACTCACTTATTGATGTCTAGTTAAAACAAAAACAGAATTGGTCTAGTACCCATTTAAAAAAAAACATTTTATATAGTTCAATATATCATCATAATAATTTGCTGATACTATAATATGATATAAATAATTTTCTTTGACGTTTTGTTATAGCTATTTGATAACCTGTACCTATTAGTATAAAACTAATTTAAATAAAATCCATTGTATCAATAACGCCGCGGGTAACTTCGCTTCGTCTCGTTCTGTATATTATTAACAAATTAAAAAACAATAATAATAAATAATGTATAAATTTATTCAATATTACCATTCTAACGTTTAAAAATTAAAAATATCTTTAAAATTGTAACGAAAGTGTCACGATTGAGAATATAAGTGCACCGCGGTAGTAAAATGCTGAATTTATTGCAATCAGATCCAAGATTGTATTGATATCGGAGAGTAATAAAAATAGTCATAAGCATGCTATAGGTATGAACACTATGAACATGGTATAATGGAAATATTACCAAAGAAGTTTACTGTGATAAATAAAAAAGTAATGACAGGCATATTTTATGAGGTTAAAGAGAATGATTGAAGTGGTATGTTAGAAATCATACCAGTAAACATGGGTGTAGTGAATGAAGTCAAACAGATTATGATTATGAAGTAGGTACTACATTAAACATGGTCCTTAATTTAACAGTCCAATGATTTTCATTCTAAACTATGACACTGACATTTTTTTTGACTGATTATTATTACTGATTATTGGTTTAATAATAAGTAACGAAACCCATTTTATTTTTATACTTTCTCGATCAGAATTTTGTTTTAGCAGTTAAAGGGTATTAATCGCATATTAACTATTAATTAATTACCAACGATGTTTCAGTCGTGTAAAAAAAACGTGGTCACGGGTTGACTTTGCTGACTGGAAGCACCGCCGAGTACAAACCCATTTTCTTTTATATATCTCTAGTATGGATCTTACGACTGAAATCTTTAGTTCTCTACAGACCACCTCTATGGCGATGTGGGTCAAGGCTCGCCTGAGACGCTGAAGGTTGCGGATTACAGCCACGGGACAAATGTTGGTATGATTTGACAGTATTTGTCTCAGGTCTAGTCTGGGTTATGTATTTACAAAAGAAAAAAAAAGTATATCAGTCATGTGATAACCATAACACAAGATTTTCTTACCTTGGGGCTAGATGATGCTGTGTGCAATGTTCAGCATTATTTATTTGTGAGGCCAATAATATTATCTATGACGTCATATATATGTCAGTTTTAACAGTACGTAATCGTAAGTAATGGCTTTGTCTAGGTACCCTTATGTCTCTGACACTATCGTTTTGCTGACCTTTTCTTTTATATTCGACTTTTTGCAGTCAACGGTAATATAAAACATAATTTTAAGATATCCAAATCTATTGTAATGCTGAACATTGGCGCGCCAGACCAAATTTACTGACGAAATAATAAAAAAAACTATTAAACACCACTGCATGGTATTATTATGACATTTTGTGAAATTATTAGAATATTATGCGTGGTATCTATAAAATAAACCAATTATGTGTTTTAAGTACCAGTTGAACTTATAAAACGCTCAAAGTTTTGTGGGGAATTGGATGAAATGGCTCACTATGCTCTTAATCCGATCCGATTTGTCGGAGGGTCTATAAAATAGAAAATTTATTTGGTTTTACTATAAGCCGTTTTATTTTTTATTATTATCACCACAAAGTTTTTTTGTTAATACTTCTAGTTTTGTCTTGATTGGCTGTTTGATGCTGCATAGTAGATCCAAGGTTTTTGTTAGTATTCGGTTTTCTATTTTTGCGAATAAAAGAAATTTAGAAACATATTATTTGTCGACCTCTGTGGCGCAGTGGGCGAAGATCCGGTTGAGACGCAGATGGTTGCGGGTTCGATTCCCGCCGCGGGACAAATGTTTCTATGATCTGCAAGTATTTGTCTCGGGTCCAGACCCGAGACAAATACTTGCACAACGAACACCCAGATGATTCTATGTATAATTATGTATGTATTTACAAAAAAAAAAAAAAAAATATGTCATGTGATACCCATAACACAAGCTCTGCTTACTTTGGGGCCAGATGATGCTGTGTGGAATGTCCAGGATTATTTATTTATTATTATTATAGAATACGAGGTCCACCGTGGTAGTAGTGCAGCGCAAACGGCACGCAACATCAACGACGTATACGGAGCGAACACTACAAACATACGCACAGCCTGTTTTGGTATAAATGCTTTCATTCAGGAAATTTTAATCTTAAAAATTAACTCTGTGGTCATCTCTAAACATGTCGTCGTCAACGACAAACTAAAGGCGTTTGTGGTAGCTGATGATACTCAATTATCTATTAAGCTACCAGCAACTTTCGAGCAACAACACAATATTGGTCCATTTGGCAAATTGGCAAGATAAGTAAAGCTTGGCAAATATGTGCTACTGGTGAACTGGTGGCCACCATAGCAACGGAAGCGTCGGGCCAACCCAAGCTTTTGTAGCTATCAAGCTCTCCATCATCCACCGTACTCAATCTCGTGAGTGCGTACTCACTTTGTGGACTTGTATATTTTCAAAAATTTGGAAAACTTACAAAAAAATACATTCGTTAAGAATTCCAAATTTCTTTGAAGCGTTTGTTGCTGCCTGCTTAGCTGCCTTGTTCAAGAATGATAATTTAATAATGCACTGGCAAAGATGTATCAATATCATGGGCGAATTCTTCGATTTTAAATTTAACTGTACAAAACGTCAAACTCATAGGACCTAATATAATCATAATATAATGACTATATTACTTGCACTACTTATATAAGAGTCTAAATAAAGCATCTGGTTCATGTAACCGTTCTTATTAGAAGATGGTATATTTGGCTTAAATATTGGACAACCAATATATATTTTCAACATAAAACAGAAAAAAGAAAATATATTCAAAGTTGTAAAAGTTGTATACTTACACAAAGTTATAGCACGTTTCTGCCAGAAAATTATTGAGTTGACAAAATTATAGTAAAGTTCTCAGGCATAAAAAGGTAATGCAAATCTTCTTCAAAATCATTATTGGTTATTCAATATGCATTCGTATTGTAATTATCATAACGCATATTTCACAATCGTAAAATTATTTAAAATAAAACTTCTTTCTTGTTTTGCTTTGAGATTCGATATTTTGATTACTTGCATTATTTTTATTGGATTTTTTTGGAATATTACTTTTTCATGTCAATTAATTATGTTGAAATTTGCTCAAATATGTTATGTGTATATTTTTTCTTAATTATGAAATAAAAAATACCACCTTAGAAGTTTAACCTGAACTTATTGTATTACTACTTGATGCTGCCCTCGGCTATGCACGCATAGCGCCTAGATGAAGAGTAGCCTGTATTCGTCTTCAAAATACAATCTTTATTTTTACCAAATTTCATCAAGATCCGATCAGCCGTTTATAAGCCGTTTTAAGAAAATGTAACAAACGAACAAAAAAAGAAATTATCAAATTTACAATATTAGTTTTGATATATTTTTACAGCCTACCCTGTACGAACCCTGTAGACAAATATTTATTTTCAGCGAGAATAAACAAATAACATTTACGTATAGAGAGTAACTTTTTGAGAAAAAATACATCTCTTTTCAACGAAGAAAGTTTTAAAATCACAATGAAATTAACAATAGTTCTTTCCATCTCAATCATTTAATTCTAGACTATACAATACCCGAAAGCAATCATATCATTATATTCAATATCGTATTCATTATAAAATGCCACGTGTACAGTCGCCGTAAAAAGTGATTTCAGCCGCGACCGCTCTCGTTTCGAGCTGTCTATTCTTACGACGTCTTAATAAATCAGCGCCATCTTTGGTTGTAATGACATGATTTTTTGAATGCTTTTGGTGGCGCAATCTCAATTAGCTGGATGTGTTGCTCGTTAAAATCGGCCGGTCTGGAGCTTTTCGATGGTGTGATCGTCGCCAAAAGCGTATATGAATAGTTTAAAAGCAAACAAACTTTATTTACAGAAATGTACGTACTCGTTATAATATAATAGTATTAAATAAATAAAATAAATAATAAATAAATAAATACATTGTTAAGCTATTATAAAAAACAACATTTACTCTTATTTCGTAGCAATATAAGTAAATTTCGCTAAGACCAAAAAGAGTTAGCCAGATATAGTTAAGTTATGAAACACAAGAACAAAGAGCTACAAGACTAAATACAAAGAGACAAGATCTTGCGACCCCACCTTGCGTGTCCGAAGTTAAATATTGTTAGGCATGGTTGTAGATATCAGGCCGTTACACTGTACAACTCTTTTCCTGTGGCTATGAAAATCATAGAAAGTCCCACTACATTTAAGTCTGCATTGATAAAGCTTTTGCTGGAGGGATGCTTATATACAGTTGATGACTTTAAACTAAGAAAAATGAGATTATTTGTAATTATTTGACATAAATACTACTTTTCTATATTAAACTCTTTTATATTATTGTTTTTAGGCTTAATGCTCAGATACATTGTAAAAATTGTTATTGAATAAAATTTTATTCTTATTCTTACTCTTAGTTTCTTGTGGGTTCGTCTGAGACTTGGGTTAGGAGGAATTGGTGCCTAAATTCAGTAACATGTTTCAAAGTGATCCTTGTGATTGTATTGAATAAAAATATTTTCGACTTTGACTTTTGTCTTTGAAGGCTTTCGAAGTCAATGGGATAAGAAAGACCAGGGTCTAGTTCGTTAAATATTAATTATGGTATTTTTTAAGGTTTATAAATCAGTTGTATCCTATATATTCTATAAATCCTATTATTTCGAACACGTTTGTTTCAGGCATTGACACTTATATTGCAAAAATAATATAATTATCAATTCACTGCCATTGAACTTGTTAATTTTTTTTTATTTATAATGTAATATTTCAGTCCATATTATAATACTTACTTCTGCTGTATTTTGTACCAATCTGAATTCATTTTTCATTATTTTATTCACTATTGTTCGCGACTGTATATCTCTGCAGTGCTCCCATTATCCCACTAACGAGGTGCATTTCCAGTCGTAAACACCAGCCGTTTCGGGAAGTGACCGGCACTTGGACGTTCTGAAAAAACGATGATTTGTGACAACGCACTGCTGCATCACAATTAAATCGAGTGACAAAAATCATGTCATGATTAACCGATGCCGACTGTATCTTGATTCTAGACCTTAAGCGTTTTTGAATAGGATTCAGTTTTAGTTTAAAGAGTTAATGAAGATATCACTACATTAAATACAGTTTTATTTGTATGTTTGACTGTATTTTTATTTTTTACTAGCGATCTGCCCTGGCTTTGCACGATTGGGCATCCTGGTTACATTGTTGCAATTTCCGTAAGGATCTCTAATATTTTTGACCCGTATTACTCGCTGATAAAATCGGTTATGTGGTTTTTGAGCTTATTATATGCAAACAAGTAATAGAATATTTCCTTTTTATAATATTAATTTAGATTAATTGATCTTAGTTTCAGATATACATCTAAAATGTATTTATATTTTTCATCAAAGCTGCAAAGATGTTGCAAATTAATTACGTTCTAAAAAGTAAAAACAAAACTGACTTCATTTATATAAAAATACGAAATTTCGTATACTTGGATGACAATCAGCTTTTTTTTAAAACCAAAGTACTGAACCGATTTTGATGAAATTTATAAGGGACCAAAATTGTATCCGTTCCCGTAAAAAAAATCTAATCGGTTCATAAATGGTGGAGTTAGAAGGATACAAACATAAATAATGAAAATAAAAAAAAAAACAATTGAATTGAAGACCTACTTTTTTGAAGTAATTTTTTGTTTACAAAAATAACTTTAGATATGTACAGAATAATATAAAATACATGTGAAACAGTTGAACTATCTAAGGACTGTTTAAACCGATCTATAGATAGCTTAACTGATCCAGATCACTGCCAGAGGGCAGCGTTCCGAAGAATTTGGCGGCATTGCCACGTTGATACGCTGAGCCAGATAGAAGCCAGCTCTTGGGTCACGCAATGTACCTATCAGACGCCGTGAGATAATTTTGTAAACGCGGTGGGCTACTGTTCCTCACGGGCCCAGGGTCTCAACTCCAAAAGGCTCAAATAAGTAGGCCTTTTTGAAGTCGGTTAAAAATAGCAATCAACCACTATGTAATATTATAATAGCGGATAAAGCCACGTGCAACAGCAAGTAGCGATAATAATGACAATTAAGTCCGTTATGGTTTTATTGTTGCCTTATTAGGACGATGACAGTTATGTCATTATGCTACCACTTAACTGTTACTGTCAGATGTAGATCATTGAATTGCTCGGTAATGATTTTAACTATACCTACTTATGGCTAGTTACTTTATTCGTAGCCATACCAGTTAAAAACCTTAAGTTGTTGACGTGATTATTCGCGTCTTATAAATCGATGAACGCTGGCTGCACGAAAAATTGACACGTTCCGCCTGAGCCGAGTGTGCAAGCGAGAGCGCGGAACAAGCAATAGAGGCACGATCAGCCTAAGCGTTCGACTTGTGACGCATTTTAATAGGTTATAGGTATGCAATTTTTCATCAATGTTTTCACGTTATCACGTAAAATGATCGTCCGTAAACCGACTTTATAGACAACCATTTTATTTAATTTCGTTCATTTCCATAGTTTTAGCAGCCAATATGTAGGTTTTGAATCTTTACTCTTGAGGAAAGACTTTGTGCCGATCTCATCGAAGCTTACAAGATCTTGACTTACAATTATAACCTACAAAACATACAAGATATTTCGTCAGAATAAAAGACCTTAAACAGTAATGTGGCCATCACATTGATATTGATTCGTGCAGTTAAAGTCAAAAGATACCATATGCAATACAATCACAAGGATCACTTTGAAATGTCTTACATACTAGGTGAATTTAGGTGTCAGTTCCTCCTAACCCAAGCCCGAGAAGAACCGGAAAGAAACTCGTCCTGGTCCTGGTCCTACCAAGCTTTTTTGCATGATCCATCTTATAACTACCTTAACTACGAAAAACTAATACAAGAGAGTTAATACATTTCAGATGTGTAGGTTAACCGTCTGAGGGTAGAGCGAGGCCATGCATTGCTCCTGCCAACACACTCGTAGCACATTACTTTTTCAGCAATTAGACTTAATTTTAACATCATGAGACGTAGAAGATTGCTTAACAAATATTTGTATTATCTGCAAGTATTTTATTCGGTCTGGGTGTTTTTCTATGTATTATATGTATGTATTTAAAAAGTATTTAAGTAGTTTATGAATCACGCATCTTCGTCTGCGCAGGATTAGTACTTCGTGTAATTCTTTTTACGGTTTTTGAAGCGTAGCGTAGGCCAGAATAACTTGCAGACGGCAGATTTTTATCCTACTTACCAGACACTTATTGTTATATTTTGGACAATTCACAAATATCTTTACAAATTAAAGCCTATGTATTATTCTGATGTATAAGCTATATTATTGTAAAGTTTCATTAAAATCCATTCAGTAGTTTTTGCGTGAATGGGTAACAAACATACATACAAACTTTGGCGTTTATATTATTAAGTAAGGATGTACACAAGCTTTGCTTTCTCCGGTTTGAAATGTTCAGCTTTTTTTTTAAATATTTTTTTAATATTCTTATTTTGTAGCATTTACACAGTTCAGCGTTTTATACAGCTTCAATTCAGAGACACAAATTTAGTCATAGACGTTTACGCTTTCGTATTTCAAATCATACTTAATTTTGACAAACGAAAGAGAATACGTTTAGTAGTCTTTAATGATCGCTCTTTAAATTTGACAAAGAAAACCTTTGTCAAATTTAAGGAGTGACTTTACCAACCATTAAGGACTCTGAGTGCGGCTATTAGCGCATATCCTATATATATTTAAAATATACTTATGATACTTTATAATACCCAGACACAGAACAATTATCTAGATATGTTCAGTACACAAATATTTTTGCTGCGAGAAAATCGGACCCTCAACCAAGCGCAGAAGGCAGAGCTACTACCAACTGGGCTGACAGGCCCATAGACAGGTATGCTTGTCTAGCAATATTATTTATTAACCTCCAAACATGAGTTTTGTTTAGTGTTTATTAGGTCAGACTTAGTTTAAAAATGAATGAATTGAATTCATATTTCATAGTTTTGGATACCCTTAATATCTTTGTGTATGTTAAGACTATATAGATGATTTCAGAGTATATAAAAACTCATGTATAACAATTAAAAATGCATTTCCTAATTTCCAGGTTATATAGAAAGGCTGCCTTATATAACGATTGGTTTGAAAATTTGTTTTCCTTATTTAAACCGACTTCAATAAAAAGAATAGATTCTTAATTTAGTTTATTTTTTTTATTTGATACCTCATAACTCCGTTATGTATAAACCCGATTAGAAAAACATTTTTTTATGTGAAAGGATTTACTTTCCGATAGAATTTTCATCAAAATTGGTAGTTTGATTTTTAAATCAAAATAGGTGGAAAAAGTTTGTTATCCAAATAAACTAAATTTAGTATTTTGCTTTCCTGTGATTCCCAGTGCTGTTTACGAATTTCGAAAAATGATAAGGTACTAAAAAGCGTAAAATAAAAACTTTTTAACTAACTTAAAAAAAAGGTCATTCTTAATTCGGATGTAGTTTTTTATATACAACTAGCTGACCCGTGCCCACTTCGTTGGGAGGTTACAACTTCACAAAAAATATTAAAGTAATTACTAATATCGCTATTAAAAAAAGACAGCTACTTATTCAAATTATTGTAATAATTACAGAGATTAACAAAGTTATAAATATTGATAGATGGCGCTAGTGGCTACCCGCGGCATCCCTGCCCCGTTCCTGTCCCGTCCCGTTCCTTTATTTCCGGGATAAAAAATAGCCTATATCCTAATCCAAGCTACTAATTATACTCATTTTAAGTTTCATCCAAATCAGTCCAGCGGTTCTTGAGTTATAAGTGGTGTAACTAACACGACTTTCTTTTTTATATATAGATGAAGTCTGATGGTTTTCTTTTTAGTTTTTAAAACTAAATTATCACAAGTGAATATATTTTCTTTCTTTTTTACTAATTTCAAATTCAAAACTCTATTGACTGTGAACAAGTTTATTGAACCAACCGATAACCAAACGGTAGTTCGCAGTAGCAGCACTGAATAATTCAAACCAATTAACCAGTCGTTATTACAACGCAATAAAGGCCATAATGTATCGGGTAATGTCAATGTGTAAGTCAGGTGTCTTTATGCATAAGACAAATATGGGAATGAGTTTTGGAGAAAACTTAAGATTACTCATGCATATTTATAATAATGTTTGTCTTTTATTAGAGTTTGCCTTATTAGAATACTTCGTGTTTATTTACGTGACTGTATCATCTTACTGGGATGAATAATTCAGTGTTCTTACGCACTATTTGGATAGTCCACTTGCGTGTGAGTATTTGGATGCGTTGCATCATCTAGTCTATCAGTCAAAGTTAAAAGATATACAATACAAGCACAAGAATCACTTTGAAAGGTCTTAACATACTAGGTGATTTTAGGTGCCAATTATTCCTCCTAACCCAAACCCGAAAAGAATTGGCATGAATCTCGTTCTATTCTTAGCGCTTTATTGCATGATACATCTTATAGCTACCTTAACTACGAAAAACGAATACAGGAGAGTTCGTACATTTCAAATGTGTCGGTTAACTGTCTGAGGGCAGAGCAACATGAGCACAGTCTCCAATCTATCTATAGTAGGCGAGATGACTATAAAGTCTGTATTCGGAACTAAAAGACTACAATGATGCGCATTAGTATCATTTGTATGACTCTTTTTATTTATAATAAGATATCTAATTCTGTTAGAGAATGTTGTAATGTTTTAAAGAAAGCTCAAAACCATACTGGCAAACAATTGTTTTTATACATTGGGTGAATTTATGACCGATAAAAATATAATAATTACATTTGGTTTATAATTTAATATGCTTGACTATTAATATGTAATTAAATTATGGTAGTTAAATTATTGAAAACATTGCATGCCTCAGTATATATTGCATTCATTGATCTACTATTCAATTATGACTACATTTTTTTAACAACTAGCTTCTGCCCGCGGCTTCGCACGCATAGTACATACATGAAAAGTAGTCTATGTCCATTCCTAAAATCCATACCAAATTTGATTGATGCAAAAAAAAAGTTCTGTTGATCCGATCGCTACTAAACTTCACAGGAACCACTAGGCCAATCTGAAGATTTTCAAAAAAATATAATCGAAATCGGTCCAGCCGTTTCGGAGCCTATAGGGAACGAACATACACACATCGCCTTATATATATATATATATATAGTAGATATATATGTACTTCAAGCTATAAATAAACTTTGAACTTTGAATCAAATAGTGAGGGTATATCAGGCATTTGTTTAATAAAATACAGTGTTAAAGGCATTCACATTTATTTCTTTTATCAAAAATATATTAATATTTATAAAAACGCAAAAATATAAAGACATTCACATTTTGTTTTACACTGATAACAAAATCTATTGAGCAGACTTAAATCAACAAGTTTTATTTTAATAGAAATATCAAGGCATTTAATGTCAATAACGAAAGGAGCCTCTGAGGCGCACTTTAATCTTTTCACCACACAGGTTTGAAATAACTAATGACACTATAAGAAAAATGGCAATAACTGGTTTTTCATCAATCAATGAAACATTCGTTTTTACTATAATTACAGAATAAAGATAAATCATCCTACTCTTTGTGAAAAAGAAACATTTCAGTAATTTCTGTTGATATTATAAATGTTATAAGTTGGTTCCCTAGTTTTGATATTTTTGCCAAAATAACTGACATTAAAATTAAAACACAACGTGATCTACTACGAACATAATGGAATGTATAAAAGTATAAAATCCAACAATATAAACAAACAACAAAACACGCAAAACTAAACTAAAAATATTACAGATACTTATACTATACCTAAACATATGACTCAATAAAACTGGCCTAAAACTAAAGAAATAAATACTTAAAAACACATAAAAGACTCAATATTTGTACATTTTAATTTTGAGCTTCATTTAAACTGGCCTACAATCCCATCTCTTATAGCTAAACATTGTAAAAACTGGCACGTAACTGGCATAGAAAAAAATACATAAATATACAAAAAAATATGTATTTTTATAACGAACTACAAAATGCAAATGTATAATTTTCTACAAGTCCATGGCGCTATAATAATGTGTAACTATTATCTATTATAATAATCTATAGCACAAAGAAATTCTATCATAATGGTAAAATCAGGTAATCAAGAACGAAGGAATGCATTTGTTATACCTAAATACTGTATGGCAGAGTATATTATGGAGCTTCCACACGTATTGTCACTCAGTATGTATATGTTAATTTCTCTGCCGTCAAAAAGTAAACTGTCATTGAGAAATATTGACTTTTGCATAAAGACGTTGTTATACAACAGTGTAGAAGACCCACTAGAAGACAGCTAAAATTCCTAATTTCTAACTATAATATTTACAGTACATAAATGGCCGATATTATCACGACAAGAATACTTTCAACCGGTCATTGGAACTTCTTCCGTTCTTTTCGGAACCAGAGACAAATCTAATGGATTCTTCATTATTTCTTTACTCTCTTCTCTCAAATCAATGCTCAGCTCCGGTTCTGAGTCACTGGCTTCTTCGTTTTTCGGACTTCTAAACAGTACTGCTGTAGATTTTATGGATAGGTCTATAGGTTTGTCTTGGTCTATGGCGATGCCAGCAAGAGCTGGAGAATGCATCATGAGGTCACCTCCATTTCGGTTTTGCCAGGACATAGGAACAGCTCTGTGATGCAAGGGTAGGAACGGAGCTCTAGGTGGAAAGCTTGGAGAAGGAGACATGGTGAACGGTGATGGAGGCATCGAAGGCTGTTTCCGTTTCCGAACATCCTTAGTCTGGTTTCTGATCGCTTGTAATCTGACTTCCTTTTCGCTGCTTGGTGACGACGCTGGTCTAAAGATGCTAAAGCCACTGGTGCTTCTGGAACTGTTATCATCTTCAGGGTCAGCGGATGACGCTCCAGAATCTGACGGTGAGACGCTCTGACGCGTCATTTCTTCAGTAAAATGAGTTTTATCTGAGTTTTTGTAGTACTCAGCCAATGCGGCCGCTGGGAGTAAATTAGCTGGTAAGAATGATGGGTTTATTGAAGTGTTGAAGGTTGGGGGGGACTTGTTTGTGTGCAGATGGATTTGCTGTTGCTGTTGCTCTTGGAGGAGACAGTGGATTTTGAACCAGTTGGATCGTCTGCCATACCTAGAGCCTGACTTGCTCATGCCGACCATGAGGCATTTGCGCAGCCGGCATGCCTTGCAAGCGGTTCTGTTTTTTTTGTTGATGACGCATTCTCCGTTGTTTTTGCACTCTGATATAGATGACAGGTTGTTGTATGTCCGCCCAAAGAACGACTGAAACAAACAAAATTTATTGATTAATATATTTTTAAATGGTAAAAACATTTTGTATTAGGGATATGTTTGCAATGTCATATAGAGATAAAAAAATATCTAAGTCAACATATAGCAAAAAAACTGTGCAGGTAATGCAAAAATTATCCGCACCGGGGTTTGAACTCGCATTCGCATGCTACTAAATCTTGTAACTTGCAACAGTGTAGGTAAAATTATGTAATGACTTTAAATGAGTTCAGGTAAGGAGATCTGGTATGATTTATGCAAGAACTAAAGAAGGGTATTCGATATTCGCAAAAACAGCGACACCAATTTTGGTGAATCCGCTTGCATTAATTTAGCGTAAAATATTGACAGACTTCCTTCGAAGCATAAGAAATCGCTGTTTACGTGATACAGTGAAGACATGTAATTTTAAAGGATCATCCACACGGCTGGCATCCAATTCAATCTAGAATCTAGAATCGTATTGATGGTTGATACTGTGAAAAGTTATTTTTGCTATGCTGAACGACATACCAGCAACAACCAAAAAAAAGATGCTCATCATGCCCTCCTGTTTTTATATTTCTTTAAGCATAGGGTCGGCACAACTGGTTCTTCTCTGCCACCCTCCTCTATCATTCGTCATCTCAGTAATTACTTATTTATTACCCATATTCACGCAGTTCATTTATCTTTTCTTAAGTCCTCTGCCCTTATTCAAATAAATAATTAAAATAATATTATTGCCGTCCATATTGCAACAAGCTTAGAGTCGCACAACGTGCTATGGAGAGAGCTATGTTGGGTGTTTCACTATTATGATAAATCCGCAACGAGGAAATCTGTAGAAAAAACAAAGTCACCAACATAGTACTCAAAATTTGCAATTTGAAGTGGCAATGGGCAGGCCATATAACTCGCAGAACTGATAACCGTTAGGGAGTAAAAGTTTTCGAATGGTGACCAAGGACAGGAAAACGAAGCGTTGGACGATCAAAATTGTTCTTCCTGGAAATCAATTGGGGAGGCTGTGTTTAGCAGTGGACTTCTTGAAGGCTGATATCTTATGATGATGATGATATTGCCGGACATTTTACACAGCATCATCTAGCCCCAAAGTAAGAAGAGCTTGTGTTATGGGTACCACATATATTAGTAAATACATACATAATAAACATAGAAACACCAGACCCGAGACAAATACTTGCAGATCATACAAACATTTATCCCGCGACGGGAATTAAACCCGCCACCTTCTGCGTCTCAGGCGTGCCTTTGCCCACTGCGCCACAAAGGTCGTCAGAATGATGGTCAATCAAGTCAATAATATTTCTGACCATAAACTAGTGTCATGGAAATAAGGAGTACCATAGGCTTCACACCATTCAGATCAAGAACAGTATAGTAACGAGAGATTATTTTTAAAATGTTGTCTCAATGATGCGTAGGCGCCATAGCCGAGTAAAAATTACATTTCTCAAAAAAGTCATCATAAAGTGTAATGCGGGGTACAAAGATGTAGGTCACCGCGAATAAGGACGTATCTCACACTTATTATTGCCAAAGCAACAGGATCCGCCCGGCATAAGTAATGGGGGTCTTTCGCGACTTTTTTAAATAAATTTTGATTTTTTTGGAGTTCCCCCGCTGGGAGCGTATCGGGTCTTCTTACTCAATTAAATTCATACGAAAGCGTAAAATATGTGATTGTGTCACAGGTTAAATAATAATATTGATACATGAAAAAATTACTTTTGCGATACAATCATATTTTCTACTAAAATCTATTTTTATGCATGGTTTGAAATTTTCTTAAAGGTACCTTGGTTAACTTGGAAGCAATGACATTATGTCATGAGATGATTTCAAATGTGTGACACGTCTCTCAAGGAGTGAGTTTTCCATAGACATAGTCTTGTCTTAAATTGCCAAATAATAAGGTTTTTACATAAATGTGCAGAATTTATATTAAAGTTCAGAAATCTGAAATAACTCTGTTACCAGAGTTGAAACTTATCGAAAATTGTTTTAATAGTGACTAAAGTAATATTAACACATACATTTAATTTCTCGTAATATTGACCGTAAACAGCCAGAGAAAGACCATTCCGAAGGTTGGAAGATGACATCAAAGCGATAGCAGGAGCACTATGGAGAAGAAAATCGCACGATCGTAAATTATGGAAATATCTGGGGGGAGGCCTATGCTGAAAAGCAAAACAATCAAAATATTTTATAATCTCTAATTATAAAATGATATTTTATGTTATTATAAGTCTAGTTTTCTAAGCAATTTATAATAAACATAATCATTGTAAAACTAGATTAAATTTGACAAGTTGATACCATTATAAGCCTAAATGACAGTACATTTAAGCTCATTTTACTCTGTAAGCAGAATGGAAGTGAGCAGGTATGCTACAGTTCCTTAGTCGGCAGCATCCAGCCGCGGTCAATATCGATATGTCACATTATTCGAGATTATAACAATTATTTGAAACGCAATTTGCAATACATTCTTCGATTATTACCTACTTTTGGAACATGACGCATTAGCCAAAATGTATTTAAGTTAATATTTTCATCTTTATTTTTTGACGTGATAACGTCTTATAAATTGATGAACGCCGGCTGCACGCACGAAACAGCATGACTCTTTGTCACTTTCCGCCGGAGCCGAGCGTGCAAGCAAGAGCGCGGAACAGGCGTTAGTGAAGCACGATCGGCCTAAGCGTTCGCCTTGAGACGTTATTAATTACGAAAATGATCACGTTATCACGTAAAATTATCGTCCGTAATCCATCTTTACAGACAACCTTTTTTTTTGTTATAATATACTTGTTACTACATTCTTGTGGTAGGATTCTATACAGCAAGCATTGACTGCACTGGAGCAAGTGACACTGGACTGGGCTGGACCAATAGAGAAAATAATTTGTCTAGAGCACGATGCGTGTGATACCAAGAATTGCAAGCATCATAAGTTACGATAACCACTTATCATGGGGGTCGTATGATTGTTTGCTGGCTTAGTGGTATAAAAAAAATATTTTCCAAAATTGTTGTGCCTTTCAGACTCAAAATAAGTGCTTTTAAATTAATTTTATGATGACAACAGTAAGTTTTTTTTATATGATATTATTCAAACTGACAAAAAGACCACAGATAACCTCAAGATGGTTCACCCAGATCCATAAAAAGTAGCAAAAATGCCCTTTACTGTAGACAATCGAGGTAATTCGCGAATGAGTCAGAGATAGAAAGCGATATGGACTCTTCCTTATGGGCGCGGATCCCGCGTTACAGATATAACTTAAGACGCACCCACATTGGACACGAAACGGTGTATAAAATTCTGACCTACAAATGCCAGCTTAATAAAATAAATATATAATGCATAGACTTTTTTAATATGAATAAAACGTGTAAACCTTTTGCAAGTGTCAACAACGGTTTCAGGATGCAGTTGAGGCTGCCGCGGTTTTGTAGTGCTTCAGGGATGTTTGCAGACGCGCGCACTGATGACTTCTTTGCAATTATATGAAACAGAACAGCATCAACGGAAGCACCAACAGACTTCTGGCACCCACAGCTTTTTTGTTAACGAAATTCTCTGCTCAGGCTACATGAGACACTAGTTGGCTGTACTCAGGCCTCGCACTCTACTAGTGTCTCAATGATTCATTAGTAGTAAATAAACTTTTTATTATTATCATTATAGGAATGTATTTTAAAATAAAAGTATTTCTTCATTCACTTGGTTACCGTTACGGTAACCAAGTGTAGAAGCTTTGATAAGTTTAGGGGTAGATTGTGTTGTGTGTATTCCACTAATATTCATTGTGTTTTAGGTTGTGTTAGAAGTTAGCTGCAATGTGCCCACAGCTTTACAGAAGCTTACTAATTGAGCGCGTTGTACGTGACTTGATTTAGTTGCGTGTTTACGGATAGCCGTGTAATGGCCAGTGTCCGATCTTCTGAGAAACGACGCATTCATATTTATACGAAACATAGATATGTTTTTAAGACAAATAAAACGCCCGAAACTTTACTCACTTATAAAGTGGCCAGTGGGCCTAGGCCTAGCTGAGACGCAGTAGGTAGCGGGTTCGATTCCCGCCGCAGGTTAAATGTTTGTATGATATGCAAGTATTTGTCTCGTGTCTGGGTGTTTACATAACATAAAAAGTATATAAGTAGTAATATCTGTCATGTGGTTCCCATAACACAAGCTCTGCTTACTTTTGGGCCAGATGATGCAGTGTGAAATTTACGGCATTATTATTATTAATGTCACCCGTAGGATTATGCTAATTTGCTCGCTATGTTTTCGTTTTCATTCATCGATCAAAATTGAATATGCATGTATTTCTTAAATAAAAAAAATCCTTAGCCAATAATATAATATAATTAATATTAATAGCTATTTTATTCTTTCTGCAAATATGTATTTTTTATCGAAATATTTGAATATTCATGTTAAAAAAATATACACAACATTTTATCATTATGTTTAATATTCAACTGTGAGGTCTAATGTATATTGCTGGACCGCACATATTCAACAGTAATATGCAAATAAGACACATTGTGTAATCAAAGATTTATGTGGGATTGCTTATAAATATAATGCTTTCAAGTTGAAAGTTCGTGGTATATAAGACTTAAAAGTAGCTCTGATATCATAGCTGCCATGTACAATAGATACAGTCATACTTATGGTTTTCATTGTATTTTATTTAAGGTGTTTGAATCCAACGTAAAAATATAAAATAATTACGTTTTAAAATCTAAAAAGACAACCGACCCCATATATAAAATAGCAAAATATCAAATTTCGTTTCTTCCAGGTGGATGACATATTTTTTTCAGTTTTTTTATATAAAAACGTAATTACAAAACCGCTTTAATGAAATTTATATGGGACCAATCGGGAAGTACATTTATATCCTTTCAATCATCCATAAAATATTTTTTCAATCGTTTCATAAATGACGGAGTTATGAGGTAACATACACACAAAAAAACAGTCGAATTAAGAAGTCCTCCTTTTTGAAGTCGGTAAAATATAATAAAGTAGAAAGAAGAAAGAAAGAAATAAAGTTATACACAAAACGAATAATGTTAAGACCAAGGAAACGAACAAGTAATATCAATATTAAATTGAGCAATAATTACATAATAGATAACCCGGAGAATTTCGTTCCGAATAAATTGTTTTCGTTGGAAACCACTCAGTATTGAAGCAAACAAAAAAAATCTAATCAGTCGAGCCATTTTCATGTTTTTGCCAAACGCACGGTAATTGACTTTAAATTTATATATATATTTCAATCAATAGTATATTTCATATCAAGTTTATTTAGGTAATCGATTTTAAATATATATATATTTAAAATCAATTACGTGCGTATATATATATTATATGCAATATATATATATATATAAATTTGCTATACCAATATATACATTTGTGTATATCATATACTGTAAGTAGATGTATAAATAAATAATAAATAACCTCAGACATTACACACAGCATCACGTGGCCCCAAAATAAGCAGAGCTTGCGTTATGGGTACCCCATGACTGATATACTACTCTTATATACTTTTCTTTTTTTTTGTAAATACATATATATTATACATAGACACACCCAGACCCGGGAAAAATACTTGCAGATCATGCAAACATTTGTCCCGCGGCGGGAATTGAACCCGTAACCTTCTGCGTCTCAGTCGAACCTTAGCCAACTGCGCCACAGAGGTCGTCAAATTTTGCAAATTCTGCATATTCCGTATATTGCATTTATATTGCATTGCAATATAAATTTATAGTTAAGCAATTATCATATCCTTGATAAAGTGATAACCACAATTCAGAAACTGCAATAATATGGAAGCTTCTGTTGTTTTCGCAATAAAACTATTAAAATATGGTTTTGCCGAGTGAACCATTTTATTTATAAGGTTTTATTGAGCAATTCACGTGTTTGAGTAAGTTTTTCCTTATTGTGAATGTGCAGTAAGTTATATTAGTTATATTCATTGCGTTTGTCAAGTATAGGCAGCAACTGCCTTAATGACGACCTGTAAATTATGTATCTCATTCAATCTCATGCTCATCAATTCTCAATCTCATTCAGCTGACTAGACATTTTATAATCACTTCGTGGACCAAAGCATTTTCAGGTTATTTCAATATTATTCTACTTAAATTTTAATTTTTAATTTTTACTGTAAATTTTTAACCGACTTAAAAAAAAATTTGAGGTTCTTAATTCGGTTGTTGTTTATTTTTAATGTTTACCTCATAACTCCGTCATTTATGAACCGATTTTTGGTCCTTAGAAATTTCATCGAAAACGGTTCAGTAGTTCTGCTTCTAAATCACAATTGCTGAAAAATATGTCATCCAAGTAAACGATACATCGATATTTTGCTTTCTTGTGACTCTCCACTGGTATTTACGAATTTTGAAAAATTTTGAAATTTTGAAATTTTGAAAACATTTTTATTAAATGACGGTTTCTTTATCGTTTTTAAGTGTATTTATAGTAAGATTATTTTCTTAAATATTTGACCTTACCTAAAACACGCTTCTCAAATTGAACACTACTTGAGATTTGCCCTTTCACTAATCTTACAAAGAGGGATGGCACTATTATAAACAATGGTTACCTTTTAATACAAGTTGTTTAACTTTTAACACAAAAAAGTTACACAACACGTTTTGTAAGGTCGATATGTACGTACCTATAAATATCAAAGCTTGTAGATTTTGAGTATTAAATAATGTTTTTTAATGTTATTTTGAAACTCAAACCTGTTTCACCTCTACGCGTGCGCGAGGTTTTCCATTCTCAGTGTAACTTAAGCGTTAACCGTAAAGAAAATGACAAATGTTTGAGGAATCTGCGCCCACGCGTGGGCGTCCTTCTTTTCCCACGGCCTATGAATATTAAGCTGCTTTTCTATTATGACAATGAATTTTGTTAAGCTATTGGCGACGTTTTTTATAGAGACTTAGCGAGATATACTGTCCATATCGGTTATTTGAGAAGACATAATAATAATTTATAATAATGATTTGGAGTGTTGGATATTGTGGTTTGTTTGTTTTTATGATTTGAGGGTTTATGGCGTAAAAACAATGATTTATGATGTGAAGAAAATAATAGCTTTATTTTTTATAATTATATACAAAATATACACGTTGTAAAGTGCTGTTATTATGTGTATATTAGAAGGTTCAAACATTAAATTAAAAACCACTGCGTTTTGTTTTTAAAATGTATCTTTATTATTTGTGTGATGTACACATAGGTGATCTGTTGTGTCTGAGTGTTATAAAGTATCACAAGTATGGCTTTAAAAATAAATAAAATAATACAAGGTATGCTTATTTTGGAGCGAAATGGTGTTGTGTGCTTTGTCCACCAATATTTATTCATAAATAAATAAATAATGCCAGACCTTTCACACAGCATAACCTGACCCCACGGTAAGCAGAGCTTGTGTTATGGGTACCATATGACTGATATACCACTTATATACATTTTTTTTAAATACATGCATATTATACATAGAAACACCCAGACCCGAGGCAAATACATGCATGTCATACAAACATTTGTCCCGCGGCGGGAACGAACCCTTCTGCGTCTCAGGCAGGCCTTCGCCCAAAGCGCCACAGAGGTCGTCAATATTAACCAACCCGTCTCATTACCAGCAAAAGCTGTGCGTAAATAAACAAAGACACAAGTCCGGCTTGTGCAAGCGCATCGCTGATGTATGCATTATGACTGCAAGATGGCACATTTGCGTAATGTAACCGATGCGTAATAAAGATATAGATTTATTTAGCTGATGAACCTGTTGGTATGGACCATCCAATTGCTAATATGAGCAACATTCTGCGCGGATATAATAATAATAATAATAATGCCGGACATTTCACATAGCATCATCTAGCCCTGAAGTAAGCAGAGCTTGTGTTATGGGTTACCATATGACGGATGTACTACTTATATACTTTTTTATATAAGTTCATTATACAATAAAAAACATTCAGACCCGAGACAAATACATGCAGGGGCTTACTCATGAAATCGATTAACGATGTATCGGGTCAATAATCGTGCAAGCCCTACTGTTAGCTAAATCGTTTCGACTCGTTTTAAGCAATAGAACGACATACTTTAAAAAAATTACAATAAATATACAAAACATATGCTCTGCTTAGTTTGGGGCTAGGTAACGCTGTATGAAATGTCCGACATTTTTTATTTATTTGTATTTTGATGTCTTTTTATATAATAATAAATAAATAAATAATAACAATACCGGACATTCCACACAGCATCATCTGTCCCCAAAGCAAGCAGAGCTTGTGTTATGGGTACCACATGACTATTATACTTTTTTTCTGTATATCTGTAAATATTATACATAGAAAAACCCAAATAAAAAAAAAAAAAAAATCTTGCAGATCATACAAACATTTGTCTCGCGGCGGGAATCAAACCCGCAACCTTTTATGTCTTAGCCGGACCTAAGCCCACTGTGCCACAGAGGTCGTCAATTAATTAATTCGCAATCAGCTCTCTAGCCATATTAAGATGTGGTCAATTTTATAAATTGTACTATCTACTATCTGACCCAGAGTATTAACATTACTATTCAACGTGGTAATGCCGCTAGTGTCTTGGGGACGCTGCTCATAGAGCAGCGATTAAAACTTAAATAACTGTCATAGGACAGTGATCTGGATTAGTTGAGCTATCTATACATCGTTTTAATTGGTTCATAGATCATAGATAGACAGCTTAACTGTTTTACATGTATTTTATATTATTGTCTATTATTCTGTACATTTCTGTAGTTATTTTATAATACATTGCACCGTATTTTTGGTTGTGGTCATTGATAGATTCGATTTAAGTTTTAAGCGTTTTTTTTTTTGATGGACAATAAAACAAAAGTCTCAGCACAAGTTTTGGTTATAACACATTATCCAGGTCGTTGGAATCTAGAGCAAGATAATTTTAGTGGCAACCTGCATTGGGGCAGATATTCTGTCTCCAAGTAGAAGTGTGCAAGCATTACTAGGTTTATGATCGAAGGGCACTAGAGCAAGTGAAATTACTGGACGAATAGACCAGGGGAGTAGTTCTGTTAATTTTCGTAAGCTCAATTAGAATCGAACCGCATCCAAATTATTAAATTAAATTATCGTAAAAATAATACATTAATATAACATAATAAATATAAATTTGAGTAGCACTCCGGTCTCCGTTGCAAATTAACAGAGTTGAGGCCGAGATCTCTATCTAGAGTCGGTAACGTGCGTGTGATACTGCATATTACAAGCGTCATAGTTTACTGTAACACGAATTATTAATTGGACCATATGCTTCTTTGCTGGCTGTGTTGTATAAAAAAATACTAAAACTTTTCAGGTTTGATTTCACAATTGGTATCTTTATACAAAAAGTACAAATACAAAATGTTTTTATTTCTGTATCAGTTTTTAACAATTTCATAATTGTTGAGACCATCTTTTAAATAGAAAAATATTGGTGTTTGATGGTCTCGCTCTTCCATTTATCTTATGTTAGGTACAGTTACAGGTTACGTAGGCAATTACAAATTACAAAGTAGATACGTACATGTTAAGTGCCTTTAAACAAAATTAAGAACTAATTATAAAATTAAATAAATTAAATGTATATGTAGGTGTATATATATAGATATACACCTACATATACATTTACATTATGAGCATCGTAGAATGATAGGAATGGCATCAAGGAATAAGTAGGTAACTAAGTCAGGGTGCAACGAGCCAACATAATAAATTTATTAATTCCCACTTATAAAAAGGTTAATAAAGTAATTAAATTAAAGGTCTTCTTGTTAAAATTTCGTTACTCGTTACTTAAACACATATTTCGATTTTACAAATAGATCGCTTGCCTGGCTCTTCTCGAAGAATCGGCATCTAAACTCTTTGCATGTAATACGACGCTTTTGTATATATTAATAATGATTAATCATCATTAAATAAACAGTATTTTTTTTTTTACAATGCCGGAGTTTCAAAGCAAGCAGAGCTTGTGTTATGGGTTGTTGTTATCACATGACTGATATACTATTTATGTACTTTTTCTTTCTTTTAGTTATACATTATTTATACATAGAAACACCCAGAATCAAGACTAATACTTGCACATCATAGAAACATTTGTCCCACAGCGGGAATCGAACCCGCAACCATCTACGTCTCAGCCGAATCTTGGCCCACTGCGCTACAGCAGTCGTCTTATATATAAAATATAGATTACCATCATTTAAGACTGACACTGAACTTTGTAGATGTCACATTAAATTGCAGCATAAATTTTAGATATCACAAATGAAAAATGAATATTATGACCACAATACCATAAAATTGACCCCCATGACCGCCAGAGAATAATATAACGCAGAATCATTCTTATTTATCTGAACCTAAATTAAATAACACATATAAAAATAACACCATAAAAAACATCCATCGCGAAGAAATTGCCATAAAAACCATATTACACCATATTCTTGTAATTTACATAGTTCAGTGCGTGGGCGCAGGTCAAAGTAACAAATTGATAAAAAATTTATTGAATAACACCACAGCTGCATGTAAACAGTTAAGTAACTCATTTTTATTGTGTATCTTGTTTCAACCATTGATTTTAACTACCAATTTTTTCTTGTCTTTACATGTAATATTATTGGGGTTCCGTACCTTAAAGGGAAAAAATAAACCCTTATAGAATTACTTCGTTGTTCGCCTGATTTACCACAAAGGTAAATCGAATCCTTTGTGGCACTTGATCACATAAGTCGTTGACCTATAATCATGAAATTTTCAATTTTCAAGTCTCACAAAATATCTATTGTAATTAATAATATATGTTTTTCACAAAAAAACTTTTGTGAAAAACAGAAATGAAATTTACAAGAAATGAATTATGAATTTACTAATCAGGATGTCTTAGATAAGTAAAAACCTTATGCATTTTCATTTACTCTAATTCTTGTGGAAAATCAAATTGTCAGTCAGACTCGTGACTTTTCACAAGTGTCATATCTAAACAATTTAATCTTTTGTAGACGTAATAATCATCAAAACCGACCTTGACTAGGTACGAATCAATTAATTTTAAAAACTTTTGTGAGTTGTACTATACATTTTAATAAACATGAGATTTACTCACATATTATTTTATCTAATGCAAACCGTGAACGCTCGCGGCAACTCACGGACTTCGGATGAAACTCACCCTGATGAAGACTCTCTTGATGAATCGAAAGAGTGTCGATGCCTCCAAGATGTTACCAACATGTAGAATCTAATAACTGTTTTTTAACCCAATTTTAGTACAGTCAGCATAAAAACTGCAAGAATTGAACTAGCTGTTTCCATTTCTCTTCTAACTATAGGCTCTTCAAGCGTGGGCTTCATGACAATTTAGATTTAGTGATTACAAGAAATGAGTCAGTTGGAACGGGTTCTGCGTCCACCTGTGCCAAAAGACTGGTCATAGGTGTCGATTTTATGACAGAAATTTGGACAATAAATAATATTTATGTATATATAGCTTAGTTTTATAACGGGTAAGTCTGTTATAATAGTCAAACAATACGAAAAAAATATTTAGATAAATTTTTTAGTGCTTATATTTATTTTTATTAGTAGTAAAAATCTTTATTGTTTGTCTATCAAAATATGACCAAAATCGTGAACGTGTTTGTTTTTCATATAAGTTAATTGATTTATTTAATACCATAACGAAATATAACTATAGACCAATCAATAGATACCCTAAACCCGTGGGGAACAGTAGCCCACTGCGTTTTCAAAATGATCTCATGGCTTCTGGTAGACATTCTGGTAGCTGGCTCCTATCTGGCTCAGCGTATTACCATCACCATTCAACGTGGCAACGCCGCCAGCGTCGTGGAAACGGTGCAGTGATCTGGATCAGATGAGCTATCTAAAAATCGTTTTAAACGGTCCTTAAGAACTTAACATTGATGGTGTAAGCGCGTTCATGTCTTTTATACCAAAAGTAAAATTTGGAGTAAAATTGTATCAACATGATATGTAAAGGAAAACTATTAATTAGTCTAACATATTTATAAATAAACTTTTTTTTTTTTAAATGAAATATATATATTTTTTTGGTTTTTTATATAATATATATATTTATATAAAAGAGATATTATATTCCATTTAAAAATACATATTACATTTAAAAAATACATACAATAAAAATTATCAGTTTCAATTATACAGAACATATTGAAGATAATTATATAAAAATAGTATGAGCGAGCATCGTGCAAGCGCTCGGCTGAGAAACAAGGGATGAGGGACATTATAGTGTATACCTATAAGACTAAACTAGAACCAAAGAGAGCTACTAGTCTTAAACATTACTCGGAATGTATTCGAAATTATCATAATTAACAACAATTTAAGTCACATTTTATTATTAATTAAATTCAAATTTTCTAGGCATAAAGAATGACTCAAGATACTATGCATCATGATATGAATGATCTAATTTACCTCACAATTTCCTTGAAATCTCAGATCTATAAATGGTTAGTCATGAGTTATTTGCTCCAGATATGTAGAAAACCTGATGTTTCCTCAACAGCCTTCCATGAAAGGTGATGCCACACTCAGCGAGCTAATAGTTCCGTAGAATTATATATTTGCAACTCCGTTTGGTATTATGTTTTCTAATGTATATCATCATTTCAAAAAGCATCATTGTGAGACATCGCAATTAATATATTTTATTATAGAAATTAGGTTATAAATATTACTTAAAATAACAAACATTTTAAATTATGACTGACTGACAGATTCCATAATCAACGCCCAAATATCAACGTCGTAGAGACTAGAAATTTTAAAGTTGCGTTCTCTACAGACATGCACAATGAAAGGAATTGTCAAAATGGAACCCCCTAAAAGGTCTAGAGGGTTATAAGTTGTATGATATTATAGGTTCGACGCCCCTGTGGTACAGTGGGCTAAGGTCTGGCTGAGACGCAAAAGGTTGCGGGTTGGATTCCCGCAGCAGGAAAAATGTTTGTATGATTTGCAAGTATTTGTCTCGGGTCTGGGGGTTTCTATGTATAATAATGTATGTATTTACAAAAAAATATATATAAATAGTATATCAGTCATATGGTACCCATAACACAAGCTCTGTTTACTTTAGGGCCAGATGATGCTGTGCGAAGTGTCCGGTATTATTATTATTATAAATTATGTTAATTAATTAATTAATAATATTATAATATTATATATGATAAGGTACGAGGAGTTCCATTTATTAATATTTTTAGAATATTTCATAGTTAAATGCAAAAACCTTATGTAGCATTATGAGGTATTAAAAATGCAAAAAAGTAGCAAACTTTTACATTATATTTTAGTTTACAACGATTAATTAGTAAAACCGTTTTTCACCTAAACTGAAGTATATTCCAGTTTTATACCGGTAACATAGAAAGTCAATATATCAATCAGTAGACATTTAACATGTTACAATAAATACAGAAATAAAGATGTTTTATTTACCTTAAAACATTCTGTCTGAAGCCATCCATTAACAATTCAAATGAATGGTTCTCTGTGGCATACCATCATGCAAATACACAGAATTTGTTGTACAATAATGATGCACCGTGGCCGACAAAAATTTGTTAATTAATTCAACTGCTATTATATGCCCGTGCTCTTTATATTTATGCCCTTTTTATCTGGGCTGCGCACGAGTCGATAAAATACACCTGAGGGTGTGGCCAAGTGCAAGCGTTTAATAAATTAAACGAGAGATTAATTTGTTTTCGACAGCGAAATATTGTTTTGATCTAAGGACCAATTTGATTTTGCTGTTTGCCATATTGGAAAGTAATAGAACCAGACCACAAAATTTGTAGCACATACACAACAATAATTAAAATCATTGTTTAGGGAAACAATTATATGTATTGTACCCTATATTATACCATTAGCTGAAATCTGCAAGATACTCAACTCCTCATCAACTTAGCAGAGATAATCATGTTTAGGCTCATTGAAATATGAATAGGTTATAAAGAGATAAATGTATATTTTTTGTTAACCAGGTTTTTATACAGGACAGGAAAACAAAGCGTAGGACGACCCCCCGATCCAATGGACTGATGACATAAAGATCGCGGGAAATCGGTGGATCGAGAGAGTTCAAAATCGTTCTTTCCAGAAATAATTTGGGGAGGTTATATGTTCAGCAGTGGACTTCTAGCGGCTATGATGATGATGGGTTTTTTATTTTTTTATCAATACTTGTCTTACAATTGGCATTATGTAGAGTTGACTGTTTTTGGCGCGACGTTATAATTTTTACCAAATTACTGTATTAAAGTGCATAAGACATCTTTCTGAAAATGGTGACCTACCCTTTGCAATTACAAGTACCTAATGCTGATCAACTACCGAGTTTTGTTGCTTAGGTGAAGATAAAAAAAATAGGTATATACATTTTTTATATTGTATGATATGTACCTTACCGTTTAAGTCTATTTTGTGTTGTGTCGTATCAAATAAGGATTTATTGACTGGCCTGTCAGCTCAGTTGGTAGTAGCTCTGCCTTCTGTACTAGATTGAGGGTTCGATTCCCTCCCAGGATAAACATTTGTGTGAAGAACATAGGTGTTTGTTCTGTGTCTGGGTGTTATAAAATATCATAAGTGCCTATGTATTTAAATATATGTAAGTATTCTATCAGTCATCTAGTCACCATAATACAAGCTATGCATTGTCCAGCAATAATTATTATTAATTTCATTTTAAAATAAAGAGTAAATGTATAGATAGTATTAAATCGCTTGTCGCTATCACATGCGCTGAACCTCAGTTTCGTAAGCAGCACTTATGTGGTCATTTTTATTGTACGGGTCATCGAACACTGTATTGTGCTCTACAGATTGACCAGATTTAGTGCCTTGCTGGTGATAAACTGCTCTTATCGTCTGGTAATGGAATTCGGTGGTGGTATGGTGGTTACTGTTCGGGCGTTGACTCTAGTTTTTTGTCACTGGATTTTTGTTCAGTAAGACAAAAGTTCGTCATTATATCCAGGAGTTTTTAAACAGTCATCGCGATAAGTATTGTCAGACAGAGTTTTAGAGACCTTTTAAAACTATCATGGGTTTGAATATCATTTTCACCCTAAACATATTTCCCATGATTTTGTGAGTTTGCATCTCACATATTGAGTTTAATTGATTTCTTGATGAACTGACATGCAACTGTGCCAAAATATCAGGAAGCAGAAAAATTCATATATTTTAGTAAATATTCTGTTTTGAGTGAAATTGATTTTCCACATCAATTCTAATCAAACTGCAGCTGAAAGATAGCTTTTAACGTGTGATCGTATTTTGCTATAACGGCTAAACTTGCTTGCTACGTTTACAAAGTCGCTAACGATTGAATTTTTTCTTTTGCTTGGCTACGAGATAATAAAATAGATTTTTGGGTAATTATCGAAACGCAATCAGAGCCGAAACTGAGACTGGCCTGTCAGCACATTTGGCTGTAGCTCTGCCTTCTGCGCTGTAGGTTGAGAGAAGAAAAATGTTTGTATGATTTGCAGGTATTTGTCTCGGGTCTGGAGGTTTCTATGTATAATAATGTATGTATTTACAAAAAAATATATATAAATAGTATCTCAGTCATATGGTACCCATAACACAAGCTCTGCTTACTTTAGGGCCAGATGATGCTGTGCGAAGTGTCCGGTATTATTATTATTATAAATTATATTAATTAATTAATTAATAATATTGTAATATTATATATGATAAGGTACGAGGAGTTCCATTTATTAATATTTTTAGAATATTTCATAGTTAATCACAGAGACTGGCCTGTCAGCACATTTGGTAGTAGCTCTGCCTTCTGCGCTGTAGGTTGAGGGTTTGATACTTTCCCAGAATAAACATTTGTAAGATGAACATACGTGTTTGTTCTGTGTCTGGGGGTTCTATAGTATCATAACGTATTTAAAAATATATAAGTATTCTATTAGTCATCTGATCACCATAGTACAAGCTATGCTTAGTTTGTGGCTCGTTGGTGTAGTGTACATTTTCCACAAAAAAACGTATACGGGTTGGGATAGCACGACAATCGTTGCACACAAGGGAATATAACTCCTTGTCGGCAATACTATATTGATTTTGAAGTCTAATAACATTAATATTTTTAATTAACACCGGAGTAACCGCAATCTGCAAAATATTACATGACATAAAACAACATTAAACACGGAATCTCGATCTACATGCGCATTATACTTATCTAAGTAAAGGTCGAAGGATGTAAGGTGCGCATGAGTTCACAGTGATGAGCGCAATGATTTTGCAACTTACTTTAATTATATCGATGATGCTGTTTTAAATAAACAGAGAGGTTATAAGTTTACGGTGTGTATGTAGAGGTGTATGTCAGTCTGCGGGATCCTATCTCCTAAATGGAAGAATTGATTTTGATTTCGTTTTCAGTTTGCAAGGCAACTTGATAGAATATCATAGATCATTAGCTTTTTTATTTGTTTCCGAGGTTATTTAGGTCAATAGTTAGATAAATAAACGGTATACACAAAAAACACACAAAAAATATTTATGACCAATATAATTGTACAATGGACGGCCTTATCGCTAAAAGCGATCTCTTCCAGCGACGTTTAGTTCAACTTCCACAGGTCTGAAAGATTATAAACATGGTATTCTGTTGTTTCAATGATATTGCTAAAACATCGTAATCTTGACTTGGTGCTGCTGCATCTCCTGTCATCTGCAGGACACCCAGATCCTCACAAGCCTACAGCAGAGGTATCGTGTTGGGGCTCATCGGAATGGTCTTAATAAATAAGTTATGGATAGAAGATTTTCTTACGCCGGGTATTATTTAATTTTATATTTATTAGGTACAAGTCAAGGTGCCTTAACTACAAAATGGCAAAAAATAAATGCAAGACAAGCACGCTAACGACTGTAAAATCCCCAGATTTGGTAGTTGACAACTCATCTCCAGTAACGTAGTTTTTTTAATGACGTTAATAAGGGTATTCAGAGTCACGTCCAAACGTTATACTTTGGCCAACGTTATGCTCTGAAATTAGTAATGTGTATAAAAAACGGCATTGTAAAAAAATACAACATAGCTGTTCAAAAATATACGGTCCACAGTTTAGTTAAAGATTTCCGCAGCCTACAGACGCTTGCAATACGAACTTCATATAACGGCGATTATCAAATTTCCTACAGAAAAAAAAACATTTTCAATTAAAGGTATGACTTTCTATATCGAAATGTCATATTTTTCTATTCTCGCGGCGGAGAAATCGTTGTTTACAGCTCATTTTACACAGGCAGAGGGTATTGGATAATAAGCGAATCTAGTCATTGTAGTTTAGGGTTCCATGGTTAAACAAAGAATCCTTATGGTTTCATCATGTCCATCTGTTTTGCTTTAAGATGGTCATTCAACTGGCTGAGATTGAAATTGACTACTTATCATTATGAAGAATGAAATTGTAACATTTCGCCTTTCATCAACTTTAAAATATTACCTGTCAAAATCACTTTTCAATTCGTTACAAATTCAATATCAATCACTTGTACTGGCTACCAAATGATATACTTTACTAAAATACAATTTTAATTTACAAGCTGAAGCGTGGTGTATATGCCTACCACATTTTGTTACGGGTCATTTAATAATCTGGAAATTAAGAATATGGTAGAAATTTATAATTATACTGTGGTCACTCGTGTTCCAAACTACCTAGATATTATGCAGATAGTTTGGAACACGAGGGACCACAGTATTATATTTACATAGATTTTTTTTTCACATTTATTTATTTATTTAATTTTTTTCTATTACGTACATAGTCATGTAACGTCATCAAAGTTAATTTATCTGTTTATTAAAGCAATTAGCATATCTTGAGAACGTTCTGGTAGTGATCGGATCCATTGAACTATCTTTATATATGTAGATTTAAACGGACATATTTTTTTGCAATTTATTGTTATATTTTTACATTTTTATAATAAATTATTCTGTACAATTCTGTAATATTTTAATACATAAAATATTACAATTATTACAATTAATAATCAAAATTTATTATTACTGTAGTACTACAGGTAGCTAAATAGTTGCAAGAAAAATTAATACTTGTAATATATATATTTATACATTTATACATTTTAGATTTGAAATAAAACTAAATTGCGAAGCCAACTTCAGCCTCGATACAAAAAATTCCAAGCGTTTTGGGTTAATCGATGTTTGGCTGAGAATTATTTCTTATTTCTTTATAATATGGATAAGAAAAATATTTTACCACCCGCATTTTGTAGCACCCGTATTTTTCTATTTTCTTGCACCACACACGGTCCGCCCAAGTAATTGTTACCGTCTGATTTAGAAATGGTACATTTATTATAATTTTTCGGCTTGTCAGTCTGACTATTGAAATCCGAGCGTGTCTTATCAGTAATTGGGCGTCATTAGAATTTCTTCTTATCAGTTACTAACTTGAATTAGTATGTATCTATAGATATGTTTCTTTTTATCTGTTGAATTGATAAAAAAATAATCAATGATCTTAAGACTTTTATTTTTTTTCACAATAATATCAAAATCATGTATTTATAATTTGAATATAATTATATTGTATGTTGCTGTTTTGGCTACTTTCGTTTATTGCCGCCATAGTTAAAATCATGTGTTTTAAAGTTATAGTATGTTGCTAATACTATTTAATGTGAATGTGCCCCGGAATTGCATGATTTAATTCCACCATCTCCTTTTTACAACAGGACAAGCAGACATACTGCTCAGTACCATCCATACCTTGTCAGTCTACCACCCTTACGAACAAAGCGCTTAGCTTCCACATTTATAATGCGTACAGCTAAGGATTTGAATACCTTAGCTGTCTGTCTTTCCTGAAAACTATAATATGCGTATCTTCAAGTCAAAAGAAAATTCTAGAGTCTCAAAGTCACAAATCTCAAAGTTTTTGTCTACTAGGCCAGATCGTGATCAAACGTAGGTCTAACCATGATAAAAAAAACAATAGATCTGAGATATTAACCATCCCTGAGGATACAAATTGCGATAAGTATTAAAATCGTCGGTTTGGTATTATAGAAATTAATAATTTAATTAAAAAATATTGGTGGACATTAAAATAGAATAGAATAGAAAATACTTTATTGCACACCATAAATATGTTGAAATAGTATATTAAAATAACAACAATGTTGTACAATGGGCGGTCTTATCGCTATGTAGCGATCTCTGCCAGACAGCCTCGGGATGGATTGAACTAAATGTAACTGAAAAAAGGGTAATGACATTTCACACAGCAAAGCCTAAGCAAAGCTTGTACCATATTTAAATAAATATTAAACATAATATATATATATTATATATCATATCATATTATATATCTCTTTATATATAAAACAATCTAATATATATGTGAAATAATAGTAGATTGTTGCACCGAGCGCAAAGTAAATTATTAATGCATGAGTGTTATGTTGGTGCCCGAGCGCAAGCGAGGGCCTAACACGAGGGCATTAATTACTCTCTTTAGCAAGGTGCGTAATTTACTTTTCTTTCAACTACCAATCTAGGTACCTACTGTGATAAAATATACCTACTCAAACTAAAAATATGAAGAATCAAAGTTTTACAATGGTACAAAATGCGCGCCATTTGTTTTTTTTTCACCAAGGCGGTTTTATTCAGCTGATTTTTATTATCAGCCAGTCTCTTTTTGATCGAAGGCAAACATTTTATATTAAACTTAATGGGAGATATTAAACCTCTATGGTTAGTTTATATCTAAATAAAAAGTAAAAAAACAATGCAATAATGAAAAACAGTGCAATAATGAGATTTCATATAACATTACTGCACTGTTTTGGTTCTAAGCAAAAAATACGTCCTTTGTGATTGGTTTTGAAGTGATTAATGATAACATTACTACGTAGTTGAAAGAACAATATATCAACATATTATACTCGCAGCACTTATAGTTTTTAGATGGTTTTTCATAAAAGATTTAGGCTCAGTGAATAATAATGTGTAAACAGAGAAAATATATAGATTTTTCTCATACTCAGCTGTTATTAAAATATTTTTTGTCATTTTTTTATATACGTTTTTACTAAATATGCCAATAAAATAACAATTTAATCAAATAACATCCGGGAAACTAAAACTCTCGTAATAAAAACATCGACCACCCAAACCTATCTTGATTTTAATTTTTATGTCTCATTTTATAATCTTTATGATATTAATGAACTTAGATATCTGATAGAAAAATACCGACATTATTATTTTAGAGATAAAAGCACAGATTATTGTGAAGTTAGTGTTGCTTCGGGCGGTCAGTAGCGGCTTCTTCTATTAATACAATGCTTTGATTATAATCACGTATTTAGTGATGAGATAGTAAAATAGATCTATATAAAAGTCGGACTTTTTGAGTAGTATCGACAACGGCTATACGTGATGACGCCGAAAGGAAACACTACAAACTTTGTAAAATAATTCATTGATTAGAATTATATTATTTCACGCCACAACACAAAAACAGAAAATTCGATACTTCATAAGTTTGAAGTTTTCAAAATATAGATACATATTTTTAAGTTAATACAAATGTATTAAAAATCAGCTACAATGTTCTCTTTTAGTATTTACTGATACCATTATTCAATAAGTGACTGGCATTGTCTCTGTAAAAACTACTATATTATGTGAATAATGCTTTTCTCATTTTAGAAAATACTAAAAAAATATACAGTGACATATTTTTTAGTAGAGCAATCATTTAGCCGGACGCTCAACAGTCTAAAAAGCCTGACTTTTCCCAACCCTAGCTACAGATAAGAGACATGATAAATTATAGTTTGCCACTTACACACTTAGGTGATATTCGAATTGGATCATTTATTCATTTTAACGACAGCTACTTCATTTAAAACCTAATGATGATTGTCTGTTAATACATTTGGTGGATGAGTTGTTATTATTTTTCGTTATGAAATTTAGACTAACGCGACGACAGTTCGATGTGTCAGCTTAATTCTTTGCAAGAATAATTATTAACTTATGGCTTATATTTTAGTCAGCGAATAACCATTGCCGTATTGCCATACAACGTGGCAACGCTGCCAGTGTTCTGACCATAGCATCTATTCACGACCAGCATGATGATTATGGATCTTTTGATACAATGATGTTTATCAGGTTCAATTCGCAACAGGCATTATTTAATGGTTTTGTACACACGTTCGGCTTAAGCGTATTATAATATGAGTGACTATTTATTAATTAGAATGCATGGCCTCATGTTGCTCTGCAATCAGACAGTTAACCGACAGATTTGAAATGAATCTGGAAAGGAGTCTGGTGTTCTGCATTCCCGCTAAAGATCGACGGTGGACGTGAAAATAAAACTTGGAGATTGAAAATGGCTCGCACTGTTTAATTATATAGTGAAAACCATATAAAAACTATAGTGCCGTTACAGAATGATCCTTGCGTCCATCCAAGTAAACCAATATGGACGACCTCCTGTTCCGCCTAGTGAGGGGACACCAAACTAGTGATGTCCACACAATAATCGCCAAATGTATTTACAAAATAAAAACGTATTTAAGTAGTATATCAGTAATGTGGTACCCATAACATAAGCTCTGCTTACTTTGGGGCCAAACGTGTTAAATGTCCGGTATTAATTATTTTCTTTAATAAATTTAACAAATAAATTATAATATATGGGTTTATTTGACCTAAGAGCTGGCTCTTATCTGGCCTAGTGTATTAGCATTGCTGTTCAGCGTGGCAATGATACCAGTATTTTGGGAACACTGTCCTCTTACAGTGATCTGGATTGAACTATCTATAGATAGTTTCACATGTATTTTATATTTTATTCTTTACATATTATTTTATTATAATTACAGGGTTCTGTTTATTAGAACATATATTTTTACGAGTACTTTGTAAATACTTGTAGTACTTATAACACCAGAGTGCTAGGTGCCTAAAAATTGTAAGGTACACGCTCTTTTCAAAGAATCCCACACAAGCAATTACCTCATAAAATCTATTAACAAACTAATAAACCATTTTCTTGGTCTAAATAACTGTGCGCTAAAAGCGGCGGCCTGTAATCTATCCGTAGTCCAACCGATCCAATGATACTTAGGGGAGGAGCGACTAAAAATAACCTAGGGGTTAATAACGTAGTTTCTGAATTTAATGATAAAATTTATGTAGTGTTTTTTTACCATCTGAACCCACAAACAAGATTGTATAAAGTGGTTGCTGTAATCATTGACGCTTGCAATACTAAGTGGTTACACACGTTGCCGGCCCTAGACACAAACTCTTTTGTCTATTTGCCCTGTATTTTCACTAGCTTTAGTACTCCTAAAATCAAAGCATTGTAATGTTGCCCGCTACTGTTGCAGATGTTCTGCTGAAGATCTGCAGATCTGCCATCTGGCATTGTGCTCACCAAGGCGGACTTTTGCTATGTCTTACCTCTAGGTAAAACCAGCAGTGTTTATCTTTTTGCATGTGCTTCAACACGAGCAACGTCATTTTTCTGAAGTACCCTGAAGTTTAAGCTCGCTTTACAACTGCAAATGTCAATTTAAGATCAACCAATACAAAGGTACGCTCGATCGTTTCCAGTTTCTTGCAGGTGGTTTTATCAAACTTTTTGCAAAGCAAAAAAGCGTTACCGTTTTGTTTATTTTTCTCAACTTATTTGAAGTTATTTTATATTTTTGGACAAAATAGGGAATAAAAGAAAGAAACATTTATGTATCGCAATTACACAAGTTGATGTAATTCAGTAGGTTCTTCTTCTTTTGATATACGAAGCCTAAACTATTTTTTATTGGTCTTACATCGAAAATAGTTATTGTGATTAATGATTAAACTGTGACTGTGATTTAGTGACGATTTCAACTAACCCAAGTTTAAGAAGATTTTTTTTAAATATAATGATTACTACTAAAATTGTACCAAGTAAAGCGGTTTGTCTATGCCCAGTCTCCCCTGTAATACACAGTAATTACAGCGTGCGTTCATTAATGTGTTACTTTATAATTTAGAGAATACACTAATTGAGCGGTCGAGTGATCGACATGAGAATCGCTTTGGATAATTAAATAGATACATGCTTTTTATGGCTTTTAGTCTGTCGGTACTTTGCACTGGGTTTTTAAGAAATAAAGAGCGTCATAAGACGATCGTTATTGTTAACGCACGTACGCTGAGCCGCGCTTGACGCAACGTTTAGCTCGGACATCATTTAGATGGGTGACCACTGCCACTCTCAGAGTTACTATCAATTACTCTAAAAATTACAGTTGTAAAATCTATACTAACTTAAGTAACGAGTTATGACTCTGAGTGCGGAAGAAAAACTATTTGATGCTTAAAAATCTATTTCAATACTCTGGTCATGACTAAGTAAAGCCGCAGGCGGGGATATTAAAAAAGTTATATCAATGTTGCATCTTATAATGAATCGTTTATAAGTACATATCTAAACAAATAATAAATAGACTTGTACACAAAAACTATCTTCTTTTTTATACCATCATCAATCAATCAAATAGTAAACAAAGATCATACAACTCATACAGCAATCATGCAAACACTCCGTGAGAACGGAATCGTAGTGGAAGTATTATTAACAGTAGAGTAAAGATCCGAGGTAGAACAATGTTGAATTACAGCTTTAATAGAACGGGAGCAAGTATAAAAATTACGAGAATTGTTCACAGAACACGGTACAAGGTTGAAAATTATAAAAATGGTTGACGACAATTACTCTCGGGTAAATTTTAACCCGATAAAATAAGATAATAATTAAATGGCTCTACCGTTTCACATTACATTTTATGTTAATATATAAAATATAATGTAAAATAGTAGAGCTAAGCTCGTAAGCTCGAGCTCGGGGCTCAGTATAGATAGTCGGTGTAGTCAACCTCTCAGTTAGCGTGATCATTCATATGATCAAATTTGCAATGATGCAAAATTTGTCGTTTGGTTGCATTTTTCGTAAAAAAATGCAAGTTACGGTTTTATTATGTTTTAACAATATATTTGAATTTACCTAGTTTAGTTATTATTCATAATTTTTATGTCAATATTGCAAAGATTCATTACATTTTTTCATCCCAATAATATCTTAATGCGACAGATTTTTTATATTTTTGTACGTTTATTTGTGGTTTGAAGATGCTGCTACGGCTGAACGGATTTGAATAGAACTTTGTATGGATGTATTTATTTGACTATGACATACTAGTCTAGCACCTTTCAACAATGTGTTAACTAATGCCCAGGCGAATATCATAGACCGTTTATCCAATGTATTACAATAATTATTTAAAAACATAAATTACCCTTCAAATCCTGCTCTATAACCAATCAAAAATGCGCCTGCGCAGTCCGCACTCATTTAACCTGTCGCAACGTAAAAGTGAGAACACAATAACACAGTGTCAATCATAGTTCAGTCTGTATATTTCCACGGGCAACACCTTTCTAGTGTTCCTAAAATAATGCGAAGCTTATTTAAATGATCTCAAACCTTTTTAAATCTAAAGACATTGAAATAAAGCTCAATTTAGAATGCAGTAAAACTTTTGGTGACGTCGCAAAAATAGACAAAAAGATAAAAGTAACATAGATAATCAAGCTAAATTAAATTGAAGGATAGTAGAAATAAATCTCATTTTACACTGCAGTATTCCTTACATGGGTCGTACGTGGTGCTAAATAATTTTGAATATAAAACAAAGAACATAAAGATCATTTTACAATAATACTGATTTGTGGTTAAACTTGGTCGCCATAGAATATAAATAAATGGAATCACGTAACAACACGTAGCGTTACGTAACGTAATCGCCGACTAAGAGTCAAATGGCAAAGCTTTATCGGGTTCAAATCGTTGTTTTTATTTCTTCATGAATACTTTATATTTCGTGAAAAGTAAATTTCGATTTATAATAATAATACATTAATTACATGTTTTTGTTGATTATAAATTATGATAAGCTGGGTTGTAAATTGTATAATTACGCTAGCTGTCCCGTTAAAAACTTCATCCTCGGGTATAAAAAAAATAAAAAAAAATAAAAACCTTATATAGAATCACTTCGCTGTTTGCCTATCTATATTATATATTTGTCTATATGTCCAGACTCTGTGGAATACGCAGATGTATCAAGCTAACATTAATATCAAAGTTTTAGGTTTGCAGTCCCTTGAAACTGTAGAAAAATTAAGCTCCTGAGTCGACTCAATCAAAATACAGATCTTAAATACGGTAATTTATGACGCGTATTTCGAACTCGCAAGTAAATCTAAGCCTATTGAGTACGTCCCGTTGACCTAGAATCATTAAATTTGGCTAGAATCAAAGTCTTGCAGTACAAGTATAAGTACTTACTCGTTTTTTACATAAAAATCATATTTTTGTTATTACAAACTTAAAAACGATGTTGTGTGCTTTCATAGTCTATGACGGTGTAATTAGACTAATGATAGTCACCGATTGTAAAAGAACCGTGATACTGAAAAAAAATGATAGGTTTAGCTACCTACATAATTTAGCATCATGATCATAGTATCATGTTACCCTTCAAAAACGACTTCCGCACTTAGCTGATTTATATTGTACAATAATTTTACATTTACCTATGTTCTCGGAAAACATACAATTTATACACAAATGTCCATTCCATAGTTTTAATATTGATAATGTTTCATTAGCGGTCACCGCTCGGCTAGAAATCGTCTTCACCTAGTGTGCAAATAGCTCGGAAGGTTGCACGCACACTACCACACCGTGTAGCTACGCGGTGACCTCACGCACACATAAATACGTTCACCTGTAGCGATCCACTCGTGCGCACTGTCACATAATAAGATGCAGGTGCACTGAGTGCATTTTATTATTTATTTTATTTATATTTTTTTGTGACTTTGCTGTTTGTCCTTTTGTGTATTGAGTAACTGGACCGTTTTATTTTTCTACTTAAATAATTTACGGAAAATAGAAGATAATAATACAAAATACATGTGAAACAGTAAAGCTATCAAAGTATTACGATTTATATATACACATTTAATAGCAACTAAAAACAATATTGTTTCACTAATAACTTCATAATGATTAAAATACATTACAAAAAACATAGTAAAACTTGAAGTATGCAAGTAGGTACCTTAGTAATTTCCTTTAAGCGAAACCAAAAACTGTTACAAGTTACTAATTAGTATTACTGCACAATATAAATAAACACAATTAAAACACGGATACAGGAGATGATTTCATCTCCTAATGTAGAAATACCAAAATTGTTTTGCATAATCCAATCAACCACGTTTTCCTTATAAACTTCTACTAAGTAATCAACACGATCATGATCTAAATTAATAAATTGAACCCCTGACAACCGTCCATTAGTCCGTTACTCAGAAAAACTATAAATAACAAAAACCTAGTGTGATCACAGCCTACCGAGTAAACTCTGACATTCCACACACACATGCAAAGCCCATAGAACATCGCGTCACCTGTTGACTAGATCGCGACCTCCCATACAGACTACATTATTAATATTGGTCAATACACCCACACGCACAAACCGACCCAACCCAAACTGTACTTCAGCATCATAGCAATAAAACCTTTATTTGATTGCGCTGTTCTACACTCACACATGCATAAAGGTGTTGCGTTGCGCGTGTGTGCTGAAGATGCTGTTGAATGGATGGCAGTTTAGCTGAATTGATTTTGAATTGTAGCGGTTTAGTTATAGGGCTGTTATTGCTTTGTACTAGGAAGTAAGATTGGATGGAGCAAGGCGAGATGCAGCTTTGGGGTCGTGGGAGCGGTTGTACTTTGCTTAGTTATATTATTTTCGGTATAACGGTTTGACATTTTTGATAACACACGTCGTAGGTACAATATGGACCAACGAGTGTTGAAGAAATTAGGTCCGATTTACACATGTTTTTGAGGCTGCGAGTCGCTTATTTTAATCGTTTTTGACATTAGTAAAGAACTTTGACTCTGTTATTTTGATGATGGAGTTTATATGATGCCCCAAAGGCTCCATCATAGACATAGACACCATCATCTATACTAATATTAGATATTAATTTGAAAGTGTATCTGTTTCTCGATTTGTTAGTTACTTTTTTACGACAAAACGGCGGATCTGTATGAAATTTGTAAAAGAGATTGTATCCTGTAAAAAATATTTAAGCTTCTTTAAATGTAGGTACCTACATGGCGTATGAAGCCGCTGTCTGCAGCCAGTGGTTGTGACTTAGCGCGTTACTGGCTAACATTAAATGGTTAAAACATACTCACGACTGTATCCCTAGAGATTATAGTCTCATGTTTGTTTTTATACGAAGAAAATTAGCATTATACATTACTAGCGACCCGCCCCGGCTTCGCATGGGTGTTTATTTACGACATCACATTAGAAACCTTTAAAATGATCAGTGTTTCTCTGCTATATTATGCATGTATTATACATTTAAACCTTCCAGTTGAATCACTCTATCTATTAAAAAAAACCGCATCAAAATCAGCTGCGTAGTTTTAAAGATCTAAGCATACATAGGGACAGACAGACAGCGGGAAGCGACTTTGTTTTGTACTATGTAGTGATTAGTATTATCACAACACTAAGGCATTAAGGCATTAAGGCAGTCACTACCGGAATAATTATCCTCATAATTAAGTACGTTTTATAAATTAAATAGACAACCGCCTTCATTGAATATAACAAAAATACAGTCGAATTGAGAAAATCCTCCTTATTTGAAGTCGGTTAAAAAATCCTACTTTTTTGAAGTCGGTTAAAAAAGAATCATCGAAATCAGTTGGCGTGATTTTGAGTTATTCGTTCATTTGTCGCGCACATACTTTTTGCAAATTTAAGACTTATATGGTATTCTCATGGATGCCATTGTCAGAACTGGACCAAATTAAAATGGGACCACACGGGAAAAATCATCAAAATCGGTTCACCCAGTCGAAAATTCTGAGGTAACAAACATAAAAAGTAAAATAAATTGAGAACCGCCTCTTTTTTTGAAGTCGGTTAAAAATTCGTATCACTCGACTGTCGCCTGACCCTCCAAGCATACGAGAAATATTAGCGTACAAAATGTGTATGTCACAGCTATGATCGTCCAATTCACTTTTGCATTCACAATTTGCAATTGTTACAAGTTATGTAATAGAGATAAGGGCTGTACTCAAGGGCCAGTTCCCACCAAAGCAATGTGTAGTACCAATAGTAGCCAATAGAAACTGAGGTCCTAAACTTCTCAAACTGTATCCATTATAGATCCGCCTTATAGCAACAACTACACTAACACAGTCATTAGTTAACCAAACACAAATGCCAAACACGTGTGTTTGCGTCTAAAGGTCAGCCACATACCAACGCACGCACCAGCTCTGCGCAACATTAAATACTAGGTTTGTAAAACTTTTTACACAACTGCGGCAGTAAACACGGGTCACCTGATGATAAGAGGTTACCTTAACCTATGACATGACTTGCACCAGTGCCCTTTAAACTTAAACACAGTAATGCTACAGTTTGGAGGGAGAATACCTGGAACTGTGCTGGTACCCACCAAAACGGACTCTAGCAGCGCAGTTCTACCACTAATAAATAAATATATATTGGTGGACAATTAACACAACACTATCTAGCCCCAAACTAAGCATATCTTGTATTATGGTGACCAGATGACTGATGTCATACTAATATATTTTTTAATGATACTTTATAATACCCAGACACAGAACAAACACCTATGTTCATCACAAAAATGTTTATCCTGAAACGGAATCAAACTCTCAACTTACGCCGCATAAGGCGGAGTTACTAAGTAATGCATGGCCTCATGTTGCTCTGCCTTCAGATTTAGACAGTATACTACTGTAATCTTGTAGTAGTTTTTCATAATTAAACTAGTTATATATGGCATCACACAAAAAAGGACCAAGACGCGTTTCTTGCCAGTTCTTCTCGGGCTTGAGTCATGAGGAATTGACACTAAAATTCACCTAGTAGGTATAGCTAATAGAATACTTATATATTTCTAAATACATACATATGATACTTTATAACACCCAGACACGAAACAATGTGTGTCTTGGAGGGAATCGAAACCACAACCTACCTAGATAGATTCGATTGTTACACGTTGTCAATAACTTCATGCCAAGTTAATTTACAATCTGTAAGCTTATTTACAACCTGTCAATCTGTCAGTTTATCAATTGCCTATCAATATGCACTACCCGTGTCGGAATTTAAGATTGCGTTTTTTTTCTTTATGCTACTTTTGAAGTGATAACATCTTATTTTATTTTGAGAATTTTAAGAAACTTACAGCTTTTAACAGTACGGTAAATTACTTAAGATAACATGCATTATACATACATGTTAAGTTACTGATTATGGGAGGGTAAACCGTTTCGTTACGTAATGCGTTGCGGCGCCTGTCTGGCTTCCCTTTCTCTCACGCATAAGGCAGCGGTAGGCAGGCTCCTCCTTTCTCACTCTAACCCACAGCGCTAGTTAGATTAGTTTAAGTTATCACTTCTGTCGGGCGTCGCGAGACGCGCACGTTTTTTTTTTAATTAGGAGTTGGATTAAGCTGTCTCTTAGTATTAACAAAAAGGGCATTTGATTCAATTCTGACGCGCTTATATGTAGTCTGACCTTAAACCTCTTAAGAGGTCCGTTATGAGTTTGCTTAGAGAATGTGTATTAGCGAGAATTTCATTTCAACTCCATTTGGTTTCACTTTAAGTAAATAGAATTTGTTTATAAAATACTCAGCCTAGTTAGCACCATACATTTTGTAAAAGTAATTTTCAAAATCGATCATTTTATTAATGAAAGAAGTTATATATTTAATTATTCTTACTTATTACATAATTGTTTTCTATTCAGTTAGCTACAGAACAATACAGTTATTAAGTACTATATTTTTTCCGGATATACAAGTTTATTAAGATACTAGATGCTGTTCCCGGTTTCGCATGCGCAGTACCTACCCTACATAAAAAATATCTTATGGCCACAAAATACAGTCTATCTCCGTATTTATTTTTTTCAAATTCTTTCTGCCGTTTTACCGTCACTAACAAACGACATAAAGAGACACTTTCGAATTTGTAATATTAGTATTTTTTTTGAAGATATTACCAATTTTTCTATTTTACAAGAGGTCTAAATAAGCTGCCTGCTTACTTAGGTCTGCCTGTCTACCAAACCTGGGAGTTACAATCTTGACTGCTATTTATTAATGATTGCGTATACAAAGTACCTACATAACATTTTAGACCATTTACTATTTAATTTACATCTGACTTTCTTTATTGCCAATTTAATGTTACCTACTCGTAAGTGTGTCACAGTCATAATATTAGTTCAAAATGTGGCCAGTTAATTATTTCTTATTAAAACCGGAAATAGCGCCATACTAGTTGAAACCAATCAATTTCATTGATATTCGCGGGAAAACTTACGCAAATTGAAATGTGTCAATATTTGAAATCACCTTTCGGCTTTGATGACTTTGATCTACCGCTAGTTCAGAGTAGTAATAAAGAATAGAGCAGCTTAATATTATACGGCAAAGCAAAACGGGTATGAACATTTTTTTTTTCGGACTTAGTTTAAAAGAATTTGACAGGTAAACTAGCATTATGACGATTTAAAGTGTCCTTAGTTCTTATCATAGTATTGAATTCAATTCAATTCAAAATTCACCTAGTATGTAAGACGTTTCAAATTGATCCTTGTGATTGTATTGAATAAAGTATCTTTTGACTTTGACTATAAATATGTTTTAACTCTGATTGAATACTGGTGGAATAACATTTTTAGCATACTTAGTGAATGTTATGCTAATTATCAGAAAACCGTCGGTACTCACGGTATTGAGTCTGTTTTTGTGGCTACCAACACAGTGCCAAATATCCTGCAACCTAGCAGTAGTGTACAAGCATTACTGTGCTTACTTACGAAGGGCGCTGAAGCAAGTGACATTACTGAAGAAATAGACAAAATATTTCTAAGGCCCGCAACGTGCGTGAGACACCTCCTATTATTGCTAGCATGGTAACAAAAATCACTTCATCGTAAAATTGCTTTTGATCCTAAAACAATAAAAAACCATAAGCTGTAATCATTTTGTAAGGTTTATAATTTTTAGGCTTAAGATAAATATTTTTCTATTCCATATTTTGACCTTTGGGATAGTAAAAAAGAGTTATAATAATAGTAATTAAACTATACTATCTTCAAATTTTTACTAAATATCCAATATAAGATGTTAAGTTCGTTCACACCCACGTTACGCATCTACATTTATTACTCGCACATTACCCAATACTCATCAAATGTCGTGTTAATCATAGATTCGTCACAGTTACATGTCGAACAACTGTAACTTAAATCTTTATTAATCATTCGTATGTTAATACCGGCATTATACGATTGATTGGTGATATAGTTGCTAATTTGACTTTACGAGGTATGAATCAAAGGATTTATAAAATGTTATTACTATAATGGAGATACTGAGAAGAAACACTTAATTTATAAGCATAATTAGATTTCTAATTTAAAAAAATATTAAACTTGGGACATTTTTATTTCGTTTCAAGATGTTGTTGTAATATATTGTATAATGATTTATTTGTTGGAATTGGTAACAAATCTTGTTTTAAGAATAATGTTCAAGCATGAAAACAATATATCTCAATAAACTTCACAACATTTTTTGAAGTGATAACGTCATATAAATGGATGAACGCCGGCTGCACGCTTGAAAAATAGTCACATTCCATCTGAGCCGAGCGTGCAAGCGAGAGCGTGGAACAAGCGATAGAGATGCACGATCAGTCCAAGCGATCGGCTTGTGACGCCTCGCCTAGGTTAAATGTATGCAATTTTTCATCAATGTTTTCTTATGACGTTATCACGTAAAATTATAGTCCGTAAACCGACTTTACAACCATTTTTTATGTGTGAACCAGTATTTACTATGAGTGAGACTGTAATTCGTTAATATTATACTTATTAATAAAAGTATTGGACTGATTAGTCTAGAGATGTATTTTTAAGGATTTTTAAAGATATATGTATAAGTTTCCATGTTGTCCTATGCAGAATATTAATTAAAATTGATTTTTAATAATATACATGATTTAAATAGGTAAGGATCATTTATATCAAAGACAAATTGAAAATGATATATTAGTCATATCAACATCCAATACAAAAGACTTCAACGCGCTCTCCATGACTATAATTTAATTGAACTAATTTGAACTCTTCAAAGCCTGATAACACAGTTTCTAGCATTAAAATAGATTAAAATCATTTACCGGTCATTTTCTATTCAATAAAAACATACACTAAAATCACAAAATAGTATAAACAACTCGTTTATGATACATATAATTGCTCAATCAAAAAATAATATTTTTTTCAATTATTAGTGCATCAATTAAGCCATATTTCCATATTAATCAAACGTTTATTAAATAATTAATTTTTATTTATAATTAGGTAAAAGTCGGCGGTGGTTCAAAGGGAACCTGATTTGGATCGAAACTGATAATCGAGAGAAAGAGGTGATTTTTTTACGTCATTTAGCAGATGTCCAATTTGGAATTGATAAAATTTTTTACTTAATATTTATGAATCACTTTTACCTACGGCATTGCTTGCGTGGTATCTGCATAAAATGAAGCCTATATTATTCAAATTCACCAAATTAAACTACAAAGTTCAATCGGTTACGATGTGATTATGCAATATTACAATTATATAAACCTACACAATTTTTTGCATAATTTTTGAGTGATTAATGCATTTCATACAGACCTAAAATCTAAACATTTATAATGATTGTAATATTGTTTAAATAAATAATTAATAAATCTATATTGGACAGTGCTATCCTCAATTTTATTTATATTAATAATCGAATTTATAAATCTATTTAAAAATGCAACCTTAAACAGTGTAGCAATGATACAAATAATGTAGTTCAATCAATCACTAGCTCCCGAACTATATCAGCTTAGAATCGATAGTAATTTGGTACGTAAACTGTTCCATTACTGTTTTATCGACTCTTCACTAATTGTATAATTTATATTCTAATTCTCCTCGTAAGATGCTTAAATAGATACACTTCTAGAGGGCATAATCATTGGTAGTAAGCCCACTGCTGAGACTAAGCCTTTCAAAAACACACATTGACTTACTCTTATATTGGTTAATACAATAGGCCGGTTACGATGACAGCTTAGAGATAAAACCAAGAAGCTTTGTTTTCGTCTTTTAATTTTAATTTAAAACCGTAGGCTCCTTCAAAGGCTTGATATTTTACAAATTTTTTTTACCCGTTTTATGTTGTGCAATTAATAATAGACTGGCCTGTTAGTTCAGTTGGTAGTAGCTCTGCCTTCTGCGCTGTAGGTCGTGGGTTAAATTACTTCCCAGGATAAACATTTTGTGTAATGAACATAGGTGTGTGTTCTGTGTCTGGGCGTTATAAAGTATCACAATAAAGTATTTTCTATCTGTCATCTGGCCATCATAGTACAAGCTATGCTTAGTTTGAGACTAGATGGTGTTGTGTGCATTATCCACCATTTTTTTTTAATTTATTTATAATATTTTTATGTGACCTACATTTTATCCTACTACGCTCTAAGGTACATGCTGCAATGGACCAGGATTAAGGTATATTATAAATTAATTTTGAATTTTTTGACGACCCATTAACGACGCCATTTTTTTCAAATACCTGTCACACCTGTGATAATTTATGGACATAAAAATTTTTAAGGGTTGTAAGTGAACAGGTTTATGTTATTGTTATTATTTGCAAATACATGTATAAACAGTGACTTGCTACGATGCAACAAATTACAATTCAGCTCGCACTAGCACTTAGCGCCTAACATTATGTTTACCTACATCATCATCATTGGCCTTCGTTCATCTGTTGAAGATGATTTAGATGGCGTCAGTAAAGTTACAGAGCAGTTAATTGTAATTGAAAACTTTCGTTCATGGATCCACTCCAGCAAACTGAGGTGGGTGAAGTTTCCTCTCCACTGACGTCACTCTGCCCGGAATTCTGTTTTTTGTGATTTGGTATTACAAATTGGTAAAGAACTGCTGATGAAGAATGAGAATAACATGTGCCAGGATAAAAGCAGAGATAACAATGATAACAAAAATGAGCGGTGAGTCAAACTTCAACTAAATATGTTCTTTAAAGAAATGCTTAATCTGATAAGAGTCATAATATTATAAAATAAGTTGTAAAAACTTTTACAGCCACTTAAAATTATTATAATCAGCAAAATATTTCTTTATCAAACTGTAATCCGTTGGAACTTCTCACTATTTGCTGCGTGGGTTGACTATAAAACTAATAAGCGAATTGCAATCGAAATAATCCTATAGTAATAAATATGTAGTCATTTTAAGTTTAAATAAGCTATATATTTTGAGAAACGCGGGTTTTACTTACGTGTTATTTTGTTGATGCACCGACACTGTTTCGTTTCACGAGAGCGGGAGCTCACGGACTGCAGATTAAACTCATCCTGATATATAATATTCTTTACATAAATAGAGATAGTATCGGTGTATCCTACTAAATAAATAGTTAATAAAAATCTGTTTTTCAAATGTAAGTAAGTATACTAATAAGTATGGTATAGCATAACTATAGTAGTAATTATTATAAATATTTACGGGTATTTATCGCGTTTATTTACCTATTTTTCCCGACGTTTCGACAGGTTTACACTCTGTCGTGGTCACGGGATGATTCTTGACGGGATGTTCTGATCGCGTAAGTTAAAAAAACTTTATATTAGTAAGTATTGTATAGTATAACTTCGTGAGTATAGTATAACTCACAAAGGTTTTGGAAGTGAATTTCAATTAAGCTTTTTAAAGCTCCTCTAAGTACCTACGTACTAGTATATCTGCCGTCGAACAGCCAAGCTAAGGACGTATAATACAATGGTACAAATAAATATAGTAATCCACACTATCTAAACTAATATTAGAGAGAAAATATTAGATTTTTTTTATTCAATTGTAATGGATAAACTCAAAAACTACTAAACCGATTTTAAAAACTCTTTCACTTTTAAAAAGCCACGTTATTAGCAAGTAAAAAAGGCTGTAATTTATTTAAAAAAAAAATAGAGATCCTTTCGATAATTGCAAAAATGTAACCTGTGAACCCCCTGCGACGCCGGGACGGACGTTAGTAACCAAAGTTAACCAAAGTCGAAACACGACTAAAATTTTAAAGTTACAATTAAAAGGACTATGCCTAATCTGAACTAAAACTCGTCGTATTAAATTAGCAAGTCTTTTTCTTATCGTGTTACTTATTATTTCCCAACCAGTGTAGTGAAAGCATTAAAGGGTGCCTCAGAGGCTCCTTTCAGCATTATTTGAAATATTCCCCTGGATTGAATGATTTAATTTACTCGTACTCCTTGCGTTTGATTCAACGGCCAACTCTACTGCATTTATAAGCCTACACTGACTGTATTTTAACGATAGCGTCTAAAACTAGTGCTCAATAGCATCCGAGCATCGCAAACGCGACACGACCCTTCGTGAAATGCTAAATCTGATAATTTCGCTTTTTGTACTGGATTGTACAGATGTTAGGTTTTTACGACTGCCAGCCTTCTGCTCTGATGTTCACATGCTGTTTACGACTGTACCGCAGCTATTTTTAAAAGATGGCTGGGTCACTTTTTAAAAGGCTGCAATAGAATATCGCAGTATTCTACTTGTATTAATTTCAAAGTTATTTCAAAGGTAGAAACATTGCGCTAAGGTCGCGCGATGTTTCTACAGACAGCTGGCTCGTATCTGGCGCAGCGTATTAATGCTGCTAGTGATCTGGATCACTTGAGCTATCTATAGATTGTTTTGAATGGTCCTTAGATAGCTCAACTGTTTCACATGTATATTATATTAACTGTATGTTTAACCGTACATTTCTTTAAATAAATGAAAATTTTATGCTAGATTTGAAAAATACATTCAATTATATAATAAATATACGCTTACTAAGTTTTGTAAGTATTATGTAAAAAGGCCATGCGTTTTTATTTTCTTGTGTTCTTCAGTTGCATGTCATTGATTATTTTTATAATTTAGTAGACGTATTGATAGTTTAAATAATAGTTTAATTTTATCACCTTAAATTGCAAAAAAAAAGTGTCTTACTCATAGATTATATAGTGACAAAGCGATTGCTTTTTTGAGCTACGGCTTATGTAACAACTTACAAGAAATACCGGAACATTCAAGATCTTACATTGTAACTGAAGAAGACACGCGTCGCCATGTTTTACAGAATAACATTGCATTTTTATTGGGGACTTCCTTTCTCAACTATTATATTTACAATAAACATAACAAATATGCTTTAGTCAATAGCCCAATAACGAAAACATTTTAATTTGACTCAAATAGAAAAATGCTTAATATCGATAAAATCAGCTCTAATAAGTCACAAATCACCATAAATGTTACTGTACATTTATCATAATTATAAATACTCTGTTGAATGCAGTATTTTAGAACAAAACTCAAACTCACATCAAATACTAGATTATTACTATATTATATATGTAATACGAATATCTAATATCACTAATATATGAAATATATACATTTAATATATTAGTGATCTAGATTAGTTGAGCTACCTATAGAACGTTTTAGACGGTCTTTAGCTTAACTGTTTCACATGTGTTTTATTGTATATTATTCTAAACATTTCTGTTATTTTTTTTATCTATAAATAATATGAAAATATATTTTTAGACAGCATAAAATATATTTACCTTAACTTCCACGAAAAAAACAACGAAATTAGGTTTTTGTTTTAGTTAATAGATTTAGATAATAAATAATTGGTATATTTATTTTAATAATACTCGTCAATTTCATTTCGAATTATCAGAAAATCTTTCTGAAATACAGCCCTGAATATATATAAAAAAAAAACCATGAAACAGTACTCAAATATTCATGTAATCCACGTAACTGATATACAATACATCAAGCATTATTCCTAAGCTAATAAAGTTGATTTTACTGTAAAATTATAGAACTTATTTGTCAATTCAACACACGCCGGAAATTAAAATACAATGCCACTTGTCGACGAGTGAATGTGTGACGTCGGCAAACTTAAAACGAAATGGGTAGCGATATATCCTTCAAAGGAAGGCTAGGGGTGTCAAAGTTATTTATTTGTCTAGGTTTTGCAGGAAATTTCATTTATGGTAAGTATCTATCTGTCTAGATGTTCTAAGACAACTAGAAATCTGATGAGACATTCTCATAGTAACTGAAGATCTCTAATTTTTTTCATCTTTTTATTTGAGTTTCATGTTTTATATGTGAAGAAGTCTACTAAATTGTGAGCATTTTTTTTTGTTTATTTAACTACCTTTATTATTGTTAGTGGTAATTTGACGACTTTTGGCGCAGTGGTCCAAGGCCCAGCTGAGATGTAGATAGTTGCGGGTTCGTTTCCCGCCGTTATTTGTCTTGCAACAAAAAGGTACATAATTTGAACTTTTTTTTGTAAATACTTACATATAAACATCCAAAACCAAGAAAAATACTTGCAGATATACTACTTATTAAGTAGAATATAAGTCATGTGGTTCCCATAACACAAGCTCTGTTAACTTTGGCGCCAGATGATGCTGTGTGAAATGTCCGGATGAAGAAGTAGTGTTTTCGATTTTATTGTCCGGCTTTATTAAATAATGAATACAGGGAGTTAAACCCGTACCGTTCTTGAATTAGGATTAAATAGTTATAACTTCACGATAAATACCTCTGAAAATGGCTTCAAGGTTAATTTATTGAACATTTTATTATCTCTGGTTTATTCATTCATCAATTTGGCATAGTTATAGGATTTGATATTCAACATAAACTATACACTTTACGAATCGTTTTATAAGCATAATTCAATGTGTTTCTATTAAATAAAAGTGACAACCTTAAGACAACGCGTGCGCAAACGCAGCAATTTGTAAGCGCTGTTGTTATCTAAGCCCATCAAACTCACTTTCATCCTTATTTATTTATCGATAAGATTCTAAATTGACTGTCAATTTGATCAAGAATGGATAGAAAAGTGTTTATTTTGTATATCGTTTAATGCATACTGCTGGGTGTTGGTAAATTGATTGATAAATAGGTTATCAATTATTATACCTACAGTGGAGAGCTACGTATTATTAATTGCCCTGAGCAAATTTACTTTTTGACGTGATAACATCTTATAATTTGATGAACGCCAGCTGCAGGCACGAAAAATGTCACGTTCCGCCTGAGCCGAGCTTGCAAGCGAGAGCGTGGAACAAGCGATAGAGAGGCACTATAGGCCTAAGCGTTCGGATTGTGACACATATTAATAGGTTAAAGTTGTGCAATTTTTATCAATGTTTTCTTATAACGGTTGCACGTAAAATTATCGTCCGTAAACCGATTTTATAGAATCATTTTTTGATCGCTATTTAGTGGCTATCTGCTCAATACCTAGGTAAAAGAATAATATGTAGTTATAAAAGATATAGAGTGTGTATTTTCAATATTTTGCCTCCATTGTTTCAAATTTTAATGTAAGTCTTTTAACTTAATTATGAAATTATGTCTAAAACATCAATAAAAATAGGAATAGAAATAGAAATAATTTATTTGCAAGAAATATGGTGGGTAACAGATATTGAGTCTTTCAGTAAGTGCACATATTTCAGCAAAGAATATTGGCATGCAAATGTTTATGTTTGAAAAATATTAAATTATACTATATAACATTAAATTATGGTATTCTATTTTGGCATTAATCAATACATTCATTAGTTTCCAAGAAATTCGTTAACAGTATAAAAATTTTTGCCATAAAGCCACAATTTTTTTTTTTTACAAAAAGCCTTATTGTCAAGTCCTTTATTTTGGCAGGAATTTTATTAAATACTTGTCCACACATTGCAAAAGAACTTTTTTTATATAAGGCAGTTCTAGGCACTCTTGAAAGAACAATTCTCTCAGGGTTTCTATGATATATGTCACGAGCTCTAGTAAAGAAATTCGGTTGTTCTTTAACAAACTTAGCTGCCTCTAAAATATACAAGCTGGGCAATGTCAACAGTTTTCTTCTTCTTCTAAAGTTGACGTCGTTTTAACTTGCAGTTTGAATGTTTTCTGATAAAAAAGCACCGTGAATACGTGTTAAGATTATTTGATCTAGGAATGCCCTTAATAACAGGTAATTGCTTGGTGTGGTAGGTCTTTGACTTATCTTTATTAATATTTTTGACTTAATAAACATATATATATATTTATTTATAAATATTTATAGAAATATATAGAATCATAAACAATAAATAAAATACATGTGAAACAGGTATCTAAGGACTGTTTAAAAGTATCTATAGATATTTAAACTGATCACTACCAAAGGACAGCGTCCCCATGGCACTGGCGTTAAATCAATAAATATTCGTGGACAATTTTCACAACACCACCTAGCCCATAATCTACGCAAATTTTTATCGGAATTTTTAATTTTAGTTACAAGAGTTTTTCGATGTTTTGCACGGAAGCGTATATTTATATTGACAATTATCGATCAGGGTGACCCATCTATTTTATAACTGCCAAATCGTTTTCTGTGAAGAGGGAGGATGGCAGCTAGAGGGTTCGAAAAAACGCCGAAATTGAAGACTTCATTGCCGAGCCCAACATTATAAGAGTACATATATAAATCTAACCGACTCTGTTGGCTCGGCTATATTCAACGATTGAGTGAAGATCGTAGCGTCAAGAGAGCATACTTGGGCCGAGCACTCCAGTTCCAGTCCAGATATTTGGATCGCGCAGTTGGTCGTCCCAAATATCGTTGGAGCGATATACTCGAAGCTGACCTGCGTGAGCTTGAATCTGATAAGTGGCAGGAGAAGGTGGAGAGTCCCCGTTTCGGATGCCAGGATTCATTTTGGGTCATTGCGCCAATAAGAAGTGCTAAAAATAAAACCTAACAATAGAGAAGGAAAACTTCTCCCGTTAGCCATTATGCACCTGCAACCGAACCGGCACCGCATATACGATTCGTCTTTCCTGCGGGTCCTATCGGCAAGGTCGAGAGCTTACATTAAGGCTTACCTAAGTGCACAAAAGGAACCTCTGAGGCGCACTTTAATCCTTTCACCACACTGGGTTGAAATAACTAGTAAGAAGATTGTGCCAATGTATGTAAGTAAGTTATCGTTTTCTATTTAAGAAGGTTTATTTTCGTACTCGTATGTAATGGTTTTGAAGTCGTTATAATTATTAGTGTTAATGAGGTCGTATAATTAGCCACATTACGCTAAGCTGTTAAAAGGGTTAAAGTGCTAATACATCGTGGAACTGCTTAACAGGATTTGATTGTGCTCTCACAATTGGATAAGCAAACATTCAATGACGCAGGTAAGTGTAACTGTCTTTGTTAAGCATCTCTGGTGCAACGTTTTTTTTTAAAGTCGGCTTAAAATATGTTGAACATATTTTTGTCATATCAAAAATAAATAGCTTTTTGCCGTGGTTTCTCAAGATACCAATATAAAAATAACCTGAAATTTCCTAAGATGCTGTTTCTTTAGTTACTGAATTTCATCAAGATTAATTTAGCCGTGAAAAGGTAATAAACAGACATACATACAGACAGTACTTTATAGTGTTAGTATGGAGTATAGATTATTGTTTCTAATCACATTATTCTAAAATCACAATTATATATTAATGACAGAATATTAAGACAAAATTAATTTTACACTCACCATATTATAAAAAGAATAATGCGTAGTATATCAGTCATGTGGTACCCCTAACATTGCATTGATTACTTTGGGGCTAGATGATGCTGTATGAAATGTTCGGGATTATTATTTCATAAATATATGTTTTTTAATTTTATAAAATAAAAGTTTTATTAAAATGACCATCAGCTACAAAAAAATACAGTAGGAAAACATATATAATATGCTAGAAACATCTACTAGCAGGTTTCTCTTGATTGTGCAGAATATACAGTACTCCTACAAATTTGTCCTAAGACACTTATTACTTAAGTGTATAATATACTAAATATTAATAATACATATACAAATTATAAACTACTTATACTGGTATTAATATACTGGCACTAGAATACATTGAGAGGATAAAAAAAAATACGATATTCAATAACAAAATTGCTCGAATTCCAATAAAGTTTAAACAATTGCAAGAAATTTGCACGAGCACGGCTTAAAGTTACAGCTACTCATACAAAAGAAGTATACAGTCGATAAATAGGTCGACTGCAATCGAATAAAACAATAGAATGTGTGCTCTGCTTTATAATCGAGTTGTGCAACGAGACATTATTCCGAATCGATTCGGGATGTGCTCGAGATACCAATGAATGGAATTTTCCTGGTGGATTTAGATCAATGTCAATATGGAATTTCGACAATGGATCTTAAGTTTTAAGAAAAAAATCGTCAAATTTACCTAAACAAATTCAACAAACAGTAATTATCCTTTCACCACACTGGATCAAAAAAACTAGTGACACAATAAGAAGAAGAAGTAATTTAATTAATGCAAGGTTTAGATAGAGCAAACATTACATGCTAGTTCATTTAATCATAAAATGCAAATATAAAAGTCGTTTGTAAAAATATTTTGAAAATGCAAGTGCCTAGAACGTAAATACTCATGCAAGTGTTATTGAAACTATGGAGCTTCAGATAAAGAAAGAGCAAGCAACAAATCGCTTGAAGATTGTTTTCCATTTATCCCAAACGGTCATACTATGATAGACTAAACAGATTCAATATTCAAATACAAAGTCACATCTATATAAACAGTCATTTGTTTACAAAACAAGACGACTCTAAGCATTACCCTTTGCTAGAACAGCCTACATCATCCAGACACTTAATACACTTTACGAACAACATTGATGATTCAACAGGCAAATCTGAGTAAACGCCACCATTTATATGGAAAACCATCTCAACCATAAAAGGACTTAAGTATAAAATAATACAAAAGAAACTAAACGTAATAACCAAGAAGACACAACTTTAAATCCAGTGGCAGATAGTCGTAATGTTAGTGTAGTAGAAAATGCTCTTAATGGTGAAGAACATAAAGGTCTAAATCCAGTGGAGGCTAGTGAGCTGGTGATAATTAAAGGAGACGATGACTGCACAGCACGCGTTACAAATAAATAAATCCTTGCTTGTTATTCCCAACACGAAGGTATTATGTAAGTTGTTTGTAGATTAATAGGTCAATGTACTTACCTATTCAACGTATATACTTGTATTTTTATTGTACAAGTGTAAACTGATATTATTTGCAAAGACTATACTGAGGACATAGATGTCGGAGATATTATATTTTGCGTTGTTTCGTCGTTTGTTTTAATGGAAGAGTTGAAAAATGTTAGAGTTGCGAGTATCGTTTTAAATCTAGTCAATAAGGATAAAGTTACACAAGGCTAGTTAACTAAGCCAGGATAGTGAAATATTTAGAAAAAATATTAAATCAACAGCAAAAATGGTAAAATATTTTGAAACTCAAGACGTGCTTACGACATGATGTTTCTTATTATTATTAAGACAAGATTTTTGATTAAAATACCACTGACTTGACTTTTTGACTTGATTGTTGACCGAAAAATACAGATTTTATTTTCAATCCTCGTATTGTATTTAGTAGCAAGTAATACTAGCCTCGTGGAACTGTCGCATTGCTCTCGGAATCGGTTGGAATTTATAATCTAGCTGGATTGTTATTGGTTGTCATTACGTAATCTACTAGTTGTGGTATGTTGACGAGAACTTCTTATATAGGCGCCATAAAGTGAAGGGACAAACTTCAAAATTATAATTTAATGATCGTTAAAACTCGACAAGAGATTATATTTTTACGATTGATGAGACTGATGACAGTCGATGACCTATTCATTAAAGAATCGATATTCAAATAAGTCTAATAGCTATAAGAGTTTTATCTTTTACAATTTATATAACTGTGACTATGATTTAAAATGAACCACTAAATTTTTTAACTAAAATCATCTGATTTTTGATACAAAAAGTTCATTTTAATAAAGATAAAAACAGAGACGTGTCAGTCAAGACACTCAGGAATTATAGTCGTCAAAAATGGTTCCCTAATCGACAATGTGTGTTCATTGGGTACCCATGGGCCTGACTGCGATCATATAAACGTTATTTACGGCTGTAAACCGATAAACTCTAATAAACTAGACGATAAAATAGGCAAAGGTGACGCTCAGTTTGACAAAAAGAAAAAAAAAAAGAAAATCGAATACGAGGATTCGAATCGATTGAAGTGAGCGCGTTTATCGATCGAATGATTACTGTAATGACAATTTATGTGTTAGTCAAGTGGAATATGTAAACGAGGCACAAGTAAGGCAGTCTATTCATTCTAATAGGACCACCCGTGTGAACGAATGCTCTTTATCGATAATTTGTCGTATAATTTTGATTTTGGAAAGTTTTATAGGGATTTGTAGTGGATTTAAAACGTGTAGTAGATGTAGTGTAGTTCGGAATTGTTTATGGTAAGTTGTCGATGCTTATTTATGTTGGATCAAGGCTAGGGAAAAGATTATTGATATTATATCCTTTTTAGAGGAGTACCTACGCATGTTTTTTTTTTTGAAGTGAAAACTTCTTTTAGCGCGTTACACATATTTATAGACGAGGTAAAACCTCTGGATTCGCGACACCGTTACCGTCTGGGGAAAGACGCAGGGCTGCCACGCTCGCCCCGTTTGATTATAAACCTTAATTCACATGTTTACAGTCTACTTTTGTATGGAGAAATTGACTAAGTTAGGTTCTTTAATATATTATCTACATTCTAAACAAAAACATAAAAGAATATAAAATGTATTTTAAAGTTTCTAATAACTAATAAAATACAATTCATAAATAAAATGCAATTCATAACCCAATACCCTAGTACCCATCTAAAAAATGTCTAACGCGCCAAAATAAGTTTTCACTTCTGTCGGCACTCCCGGAGTGCAACTGTTTTTTTTATTCGCTCATTTGAGCAGGCTAATGTCTAAAGACCATACTGCCTTGTCTTGCGTAAAAAGGAGTACGCATGTTATTGAAGTCACGAAGACGCGTAATTTTATGATGTTATTGTTGTCAACTATACATCAGTTTATAGGTATGTTCTCAAATATCTCTCAAATTTATAAAAAATGCGATACAAGTTTTGATATAATAACCGGTACAAAATATATTGATTGTTGCCTTCTGTAAAATCACTTAATAACAATATCATATCGGATCAACAAAGTGTTGCGGTCGACAGCGCGTGAAATGGTGGCGCACGCGCAGCATATCGCGTTACAGATGTTTGGAATTATAATGTTTGAAATGCTGTCGTCCAATTAGGTTTGCACTTAATTTATTTGACGTGGGGAATGCCAATAATAATATTTTACACCTAGTTACTGATCTTTCTACTAACCTATAACTATAACCAGATCAAAACTATATTCTAGTTAAATGTATTTTTAAGTGATGAACACAGGTGTTTGTTCTGTGTCTGGGTATATTAAGTATCATAAGTATGTATTTAAAATATTTAAGTATTCTATCAGTCATCTGGTCACCATAATACAAGCTATGCTTATTTTGGGGCTAGATGTTGTGTACATTGTCCACCAATATGTATTAACATTATTTATTTATTTGTTTGTAAAGTTTAAAGAAAAAAATTGGCACAGGAGCAAGTAAAGTTACTGGGCGAATAGACAAAATATCAATGTTCTTGAGTCGGCAACTGCTGTTGATGCTCTGCCACGCCTTACTCGTAATTTAGTTTTTTAGTCCTAGTCTTTGCATTATAAGCACATAATTCTCTATTTTATAATTAATATAACCTTCTTGAATTCACGCAAATAGAGAGACTTAAATTAGTTGAATGTAAAGTTATCTGTTCACTATATTTACGAGGCTGTATCTGACATTCAATTGTTCAAAAGCTCCACATATCACGGCAACCTGAGTACACTCCTTGTGGGACAAAATATCAAGGTGTTTTGTCTATTTTAGAGATTGCTAGATTCTAGAATCGCTATACTTAGGAAGCACTTTTTTGTAAGAGTGCTCATAATAAGTATTCTCATAACTATACAAATTTAAGGACTACATTTCCTTTTTTGAGAAACCAACTCTGGTAACGGAAAGCCTCCGTCTTTTCAGTATATAAGGGTATATATTATAGTGTTTGGGTGTTATAAAGTATCATTTGTAAGTATGTAAAGATATGTAAGTATTATGTATAGCAATCATTTGGTCACCATAATACAAGCTATTATTTTGGGGCTATATGGTGTTGTGCGCATTGTCCACCAATATTATGCTGTTATTATATATCTTATAACAGATACGTACAGTAAAACCCAGATCAAGACTAATATATATACTTATTATAGATTCGTAAGTGTATCTGTTTATATCTTTTCACAGCTAAACAGCTGAACGGATCTCGATGAAAATTGGAAAAAACAAGACTTAATCCTAAAATTTCAAAATTTTAAGATTAAGTCTTGTTATTAATTGTGTTTATTTTGTGACATTGTATTTTTTTCTTTGACATGCCAATGTTATGCAATGTAACGATTATGGTGAAATAAATGTCTGAATCTGAATTTGAATTGTGATAGATCTTGGCAACGGATATGGGTAACTTTTTATGAAGTACCACGCATGCCTAAAAGCGAACAGCAGCTAGTATAAGTCCAAGTGTACCAATTAAGTTATGGACAGTTCAAAATCATGAACTTATCGTTATTAACTTTTAATTACTAATACGGCTGATATTTTAACCTTCTTCTTCTTCCTTGTCCTGGCATTAATTTTAATGTCAAGTATTTTGTCATAACGTCACAATGACGCAGTCGATCACCATTGGTCTATTTAAAACATCATCGTCCTGTCTAGAATTTTCTCAGGGGTTCGATTCCCTTCTAGGACAAACATTTGTGTGATGAATAAAGGTATTTATGTCTGTGTGTTATAAAGTATCATTTGTATTAAAAATACAACCTTAAGTATCAAATCAGTCATCTGTTCATTATAATTCAAGCTATGTTCAGTTTGGTGCTGTTGATGTTGAGTGCCTTGTCTACCAATATTATTTTATTTTATGAATAACTAGCGAACCGCTCCGGCTTTGCACGGGTGCAAAGCTGATACTAAATATACTACAGAATGTCTAATGTGATTTGATACCTCTTAAATTATCAGTGTTTCTCTACTATATTATGCATTAATTATACATATAAACCTTCCTCTTGAATCACTATATCTATCGAAGAAAACTGCATCAAAATCCGTTTTAAAGATCTAAGCATACATAGGGACAGACAGACAGCGGGCGACTTTGTTTTATACCATGTAGTGATTAAATTATCTATGCAGGTGCTTGAAAGTCATAACTTAATGATCAAAATTAAGATTACCTAATAAAACATGAAATAACACGAGAAAACGAATTAACTTATTAATTACTTCATAATATATATATTATGCAAGAAAATTATATGTATGACAAATGAATAATTTTCTCAGGGGTTCGATTCCCTCCTTGAGCAAACATTAATTGTGTGATGAATAAAAGTGTTTATGTCCGTGTGTTATAACTTTAAAGTATAATTTGTATTAAAAATACAAATTTCAATATTCTATCAGTTTTCTGGTTACCATAATGCATGCACAATAATATTTTATTTTAAATTAAATTCTCCATACTGGTGCTTGAAAGTCATAATTTTATGATCTAAATTAAGATTACCTAATAAAACACGAAATAGCACGAGAAATGTCAATTTATTTATAAGAACTATGTTACTTAATAAATATGTCAAATGAATAATCCCTTATTTAACCTTATTTCAAACGCAAATGTAATATTTTGGTGTAATCTGACATTATGCGCAGTTCGTACGAATTGATGAAGGTAGCACAAGACAGCTGAGAGCTTCGGTCAGAGGTCAGGGCACATTTGAATAACTTGACCGCGTTTCGTCTAAATATTGCATCCATTTAAAGCTACATTCATGTTATATGGCATTGTGAATGGAGAACATGATAATTTAGATTTTATACAAAAATATTTTGATATAACAAAAAAAACAACTATTTCCAAAAAAATATTGCACGTTTGTATTGCAATAGGTTTTGTTAATGGCATATATGTCATAATGATGTTAATTATTTTAAAGTCACATGAATAGATAGCTTATTTGTAAGACGTCACAAAGCTTTTGTCGTTCGTCATTTGTTATTTTATATAAAATTGTGTCTTTTCATGTTAGATTTTTATGCTAAAATCGCAAAGAAACACAAAACTTTATTCCAATTATTTACACTCGAGTCAATAACTATAAAGTCAATAAAAAAAAATGAATAAAATTACCAAAATTACCATTTAAGCCCTTGAAATATATATATAATAAAAGCGCAATGTATTGATGAATAAAAATGTGCGAAGCTAGGTGTCACTGTTGTCAAAATATTGTTATTGACAACATTGAGTGTGACACCAAACAGGTTGGTCAAAAATCAATAAAAACCTCAAAACATGGAACTACAGTCATAATCAAATTAAACATAATTTCGCGATATTTATTAATAACTACCAATTTGGCATTAATATCGAGACTAATCTACAGTAAAAGATTAACAAAAATTTATAAATTTGTCATTATACATCAATATTAATCGCGAAAGCGTCTCGAAATGAGGAATATATGTAAATTTACGTAACTTTAGGTTTTTGAAAACAGTTGAATCAAATGTGTACCTAATTTATATCTGTATCAAATTATTGGATATTTATTACAATAATTAACATATCAGAATACTGCCCCCTTGAGACAGAAATACTGGTTATGTTCTGGTTTATACGAGCGATGACAGCATCGAGAATTTAAAACATGACGACTTTATGATTATTAACACAATCATAGGTATCGTCATACGAGTTCAAACGTCATTATATACTCCTACACGAATATGTGTAACATAATCTCTTATATCGACCAACTGTACAAAAATTGTAATATATGTAAATATATCGTAAATCGATTCCTTCCCAGGACAATTATTTATGAACTTAAATATTTCTTCTCATCATCATCATCATCTTTCTGCCCTTTTCCCACATTATGTTAGGTCGGCACAACATGTGTTCTTCTTTCATTCTCTTCTATCAGCCGTCATTTCAACACTCACTCCTTTCTTACTCATGTCATCCTTCACACAATCCATCCATCTTTTCTTTGGCCTACCTCTACTCGTAAATCCATCAAGGATGGAGGAGGACGAGGAGGAGGATCAAGGAGGTTCATACCAAGCACTCTCCTAGTTAGATGCCATTCTTCCCTTCTCTTTACATGCCCATACCATGCTAGCCTGTTGCTCCTCATATTTTAATTCACTGGCGCCACTTTTACACATCCTCTTATGTACTCATTCCTTACTCTGACCATTAGCGTCACTCCACACAACATCCATCTCAGCATTCGCATCTCAGCCACGTGCAACTTTTGTTCATGCGTCCCTTTTGTTGCCCAACACTCAGATCTATACAATACGACAGGTCTTACCGATCATTTTATATATTTTCCCCTTAAGCTTAAGGGGCCTACGTGGATCGCAACACCACGGTTGTTGTGATGCCTTTTCTCAAGCTTTGTACTACGCATGCGCGCACAAACACGTTATAATAAACACGTATAATGCTTCCTATCTCATTTTATCCCACGTTATCTCTTAAGAATTTATATGTCTGTCTCTTTTTACTGTCGCTTCTTCGTTTCATCGACTTTCAAATCACAACAATGCTAAAATAAGTTTTCACTTCAAAAATATCAGAATTGACATTTTGATTGAGATTACATCTATATGACCCATTTATTCATTCAGTTGTCATTATTCGCATAATGACAGTTATGACAACTTTCAACAAACCGAACGTTATCAAAGGTGTTTTGATACACCTGGATTTACCATTTTGAATTTTTATCTTATTTCCTTAATTTTGCAAAATTTAAAATGTTTTAAGCTATTCTGCTAATCAGGGCAAAGACAAATCCAAGAAATCAAAAACCATGAAAATCGGTCTAGCCGTTCTCGAGTTATAAATGGTGTAACTAATACGACTTTGATATCTTAAAGAGATAAGTAGGTATTCAAAAATATGTTATGTATTCTATCAGTCATCTGGCCACCATAGTACAAGCTATGTTGGGGCTAGATGGTGTTGCGAGCATTGTCCACTAATAGTGAATTATTATTAATAAAGGTTTATGTATGGAATAAAGTAAATCTTATTTTTTCTTTAAAGTAATAAAATAAATATTACATAAATTTAAACTTGGGATTGTAGCAATTTATAAAAATTAAACAAAATCATAACTAAACAAAAATAATTTTAAATAAAAAATCCAATCCTGTAATTCAATTCAAAATACATCATTAATACAAGTTAATAAAAATGATATCATCTCTGCTACTTGCGTATTTTACAATCTGACCCGAGGGTATCGTATTACATCTAAAGACATCTCTTAGCATTATTATAAACTCTAAATTAGGAGCTCCATTTAATTTTGTATACTTTTCTATGATGCCTTTGAATTTATTAAAACAATACCGTTATTTTAATGAATGGTTTATTTCGTATATACTATACGAGGTAAGGTGTGTTGTAATATTTTTTACTTTATAACTTTTAAAACTATCATGGTTTTGCACATAATTTTCACTCAAAACGGGATATTTACCATGATATATGAGTTTTTCTGCTTCTCAATATTTCGGCACAGTTGCATGCGCCATGATCACGAGATAAACTGAACAATTTACTACTAAACAGTTTATCTCGTGATCATGGCGCATGCAACTGTGCCGAAATATCGAGAAGCAGAAAAACTCATATATCATGGTAAATATCCCGTTTTGTGTGATTTTTTTTTACTTTGTTTAGTTGATGTTTATCTCAGAACTGGTAAACGGCTGATACGCAGAAGGTTGTTGGTTCAATTTCTGCCGTAGACAAATATTTATAATCTGCAAAATTTGTTTAAATGTATATATAATACTAGCTGCTGCCCGCAGCTTTGCACGCGTAGTACCTACATAAAATGTAGCCTATGTCCGTCTCCAAAGTCACATGTATCTCTATACCAAAATTCATCAAAAACGGTTCAGCGGTTTAGGCGTAAAAACATAACAAACAGGCAGACACAGTTACTTTCACATTTATAATATTAGTATAAATGTATGTATGTATTTACAAAAACAACGTATAAGTAGTATGTTTAATTTAGGTCCAGATGATGCTGTGGGGAATGTTCGGCATTATTTATTTTATTAAATATTATAAAAAAATATGTTTACTAAGAGATAGCTTTATAATCCCTATTACTATATAGGTACTTCGGAATGTCTCTACGTTTGTACGACGAAGAGTCAATGAAAATTCTAGATAAAATTCTGCGATTACGTTTAGAATAGACTAACGACGATCGTCTACGACTTTGTTACTATAATACGACAAAATCACTGGCAAATCACTGTTATCATGACATATGCCTTTATAGGATGAACAAGAAGTAATTTTTATAAGTAATTCAGTTGATTCTTCGTTTGTAATTTCATGAAGTAACATAGCTGCTAATTTAATATTTTTTAATTGTTTTTTTGCATATATTGTTCTGTAATATTAGAGGAATTTTAATAAATAAATTGTGACTACATAAGACAAGATTGAACAATTGAATTATATGTGTATTATGGTGCAATGTGAACGAAGAGGAATCCCATGAAAATTTTAGACGGCCATTCCACGATGACGTTTAGAATTGACAATTGACCATCGACTAAGATTTTAACAAACAAATTGACTATAAACAAATAAAAACTGGCAAAATTTACATTATTATGTCACATGCCATAAACAAAAAAGAAAAAGAAGAGGAGTAATTCCGTTTATGTTTTTAATTTTCCTATATTATACCTTAACATTATCGACCTTATATACAAACGCCTATCAGCTCGAACAATGCCCAAAAACTGGCTGAGATTCGCTCTGTCACTATTTGTCACATTACAAAAAGAGATGACACTATTTTAAGTTTAAGTTTTGACAGAAATTGAGAGAAATTAGTAAGGCTAATTTCTGGTAATTCCAGACGATCCTCTTGATCCATTTTTTCGATGACACATTGCGTGACCCAAGAGCTGGCTCCTATCTTGCATAGCGTATTAGCATTGCCATTCAACGTAGCAATGCCGCCAGTGTCTTGGGAACGCTTCCCTTTGGCAGTGAATCAGCATCTATTGAGTTATCTATAGATCGTTTTAATCTATCCTTCGCTCAACTGTTTTAAAGTTATTTTATTCTATACATTTCTGTTTTTGTAAATATATTTATTTTCAAACTAGCTGGTGCCCACGACTTCGTCTGCGCAGAATTAGTGCTTCGTGTAATTTTAACTAAATTGTAATTTTGACAGCGCACGCCAGAATAGCTCGCAGATTTTTTTCCTACGTACATGAAACTTATCGTTATATTTTGGACAATTCACTAAGTATTTTTATAAATTATAGCCTATGTGTTATTCTGACGTATAAGCTATGTTATTGTAAAATTTCATAACAATCCATTCAGTAGTCTTTGCGTGAAAGTGTAACAAACATACAAACTTTCGCGTTTATAATATTAGTAAGATAAGATCTGTTATGCAAACTATTTATAAAATTGTGCAACTCATAAATTTCCGATTGACGTTACTTTACTAGCAGTTTTACGACTATTAAATTCACATACTTATACCTTAACCTTAACGCACTTCCAAACACCTTCTCATGCTAGCCCTGAAGCATACTTTCTCACATCAATTGATCTCAACATATAAGCGCGAATATTTTTAATGAGTGCCGTACTAACGTTACAATAGGGCCAATCATAGCATAGTGACGATAACGGTTGTATCACTCTGCAATCACGAGCATTCACAGTCATAATGATCGACATACGTTGTCCACGTTACCACAGCCGTGTGAGGGCAGCTAGACCATTTATAAAGTATCATATATGTATGTATTTAAAAAAAAAACAAAATAAGTATGTGTTCACTTCAATAAAACCTATGCTTAGTTTGGGACTAGATGATGAATTGTTCACCAATATTTAAATTAGTGTAATAATTTTTTGGCAATAAATATTCTTACTCTTTTATTCTTGTTATATCATATTATATATTTAGCTGGATAAATAAAGCTTAGTTTTGTTGTAAGTACTTAGTTTTTTTGTTTGTTTAACGTTTTAATACTATATCATTGAATTTTACCCTGGACCATTTATTATATATATTATTATATAATCAAACTCACACATTTGTTGTCAAAATAGACTTTACAACTGTTAAAAACATTGCTGAAATTAAAAACCATTCATTTAGAATAACCTCTTTTGAACAGCTATTAACCGGCAGTGTTTGGCTTCCGTAAAAAGTGTTTTTATGGCGATTATGGTTTTTACATTAATTAAAGTACACCAGCTGTTTTACTCTGCCAATAAAAACTAGCAACAAAAGAAAAGAAAGCGCGGAGTCCGTTAACGATATGATTTTAGAATAGTTGCATTTAGGACCTGATGGAGCGAATTTCAAACTTTTGTGATAGACTTTTGTTGATCATGCGCATGCGAACTTTCTCCTTATTGTTACAGCGCCGGGTTATGGACCACGTGACGTGACATTTCTATGTATGGGATCAAAATAGACAGTCAGCTGTGACCAACTATGTATAATACTAGTAAGAGACAATCCAATTATAATAAATTTAAAATGGGATTACAATTGCATTTTCGTAAATGTTAACAAACTTAGATAGTAAGTTTAATAAATTATAAAATTCGTAAAAACCTCTGTGACGTAGTGGGCCAAGGCCTGACTGAGACGCAGAAGGTCGCGGATTCGATTTCCTTCACGTGACAGATGTTTGTATGATATGCAAGTATTTGTCTCGGGTCTGGGTGTTTCTATGTATGATATGTATGCATATACAATAAAAAAGTATATAAGTAGTATATCATGTGGTAGGTACTTATAACACAAGGTCTGCTTACTTTGGGGCCAGATGATGCTGTGTGAAATCCCCGGCATTATTATTAAAATCATTGTTACCTCGTTACGTATTTTCGACGTTTCGAGTAGACTTATCTACTAAAACAGTTCAATTATGATCGCGAAAGTGAAAAAAAAAAAAACATTATTTAAGTATATTATTAATATTATAAAAAAAATAACTATAGAGCCACCCCTTAGTGGTGGAAGGGAGGAATTAGGTATGATTGTAATTTAAGTTTCATACATGTAACGATTGTAATGTTGTTGCAATAAAATAAAAAAATAAGTAAGTGACGTTTCTAGATGATTTAAAACTACTTGAAGACCATATATGATACCCAAAATAACATTGACATTTGCGCTACACCTTTTAAACATCAAATATCGGGATTTTTTTTGTAGGCTTAGATTCAGAGACAAACTAACACTAAGTTCACGCTTCCATTTTAAAATATATATTTTGAAAGACAATCCATACAAAACCATGAAAACTAAATAATAATAATAAATTATGCCAGACATTTTATACACCATCGTCTGGCCCTAAGGTAAGCTTGTGTTATGGGTACCACATGACTGATACACTTATATACTTTTGTTTTGTTGTAAATACACACATACTAAACGTAGAAACACCCAGACCCGAGACAAATACTTACTGATCATACAAAGATTTGTCCCGCGATGGGAATCGGACCTGAAACATTCTGCGTCTGAGAGATCATCATGACTAAAAACATTATACACTCAGAATGAATAAGGATCTATTTATGACACAAATTTGTGACCTGGGGATCGAACTCACAACCTCCAACGCAGAAGGCAGAGCTTCTATCAACTAAGCTGAGAGGTCAGTTGAATAAAAAAAAATACAAACAGTGAGTAACGATTGGTTTCATCTCTTAAACTAAGCCTGGGCTTCAAACTGGAGCAGCGAGCCTAATTATCTTTTGATGTTTTTTTGCGAATATCGTTTAAAAACTGTTAACCTTAATGGTGGTAGATTGTATGGTACCAATGAGGTGGATAAACTTACGTGTCGGATAATTAGCGGCTTCGATGATTTGTGGTCGAGTTATTCGAATATAAGAGGGAAAGCGTTTTTTTTTCGCTTAATGACAGTAGTTTATATGTATTTACAGAAATATACTGAATAATATATAAATATATAAAATGAATGTGATACAGTCAAGCATTTAAAACGATCTATAGATAATTCAACTGATCCAAATCAATTTCAGAAGGCAGCGTTTTGGAGGCTCTTGTGGCATTGCAACATTGAATAGCAATGCTAATATGCTGAGTCAGATAGAAGCCAGCAATCTTGGGTCACGCCATGTTTCTACCAGATACCTTGAAATCATTGAATTAAATATAAGGCTTGACGAACTCTGTGGGGCAGTGGGCTTAGGTCCGGCTGAGACGCAAAAGGTTGCGGGTTCGATTCCCGCCGCAGACAAATGTTTGTATAATCTACATGTATTTTCGGGTCTGGGTGTTTTTATGTACAATATGTATGTATTTACAAAAAAAAAAACTATACAAGTAGTATATCAGTCTTGTGTACCCATAACACAAGCTCTGCTTACTTTTATTATATAAAGCCTTATCAAGACCGGCATGTTTAGGAAAACAAAACAAGTGTTAAATCATATTTAGAGAAAATAAAAGAAAATTTGAATCATCATCTAGAGAATCTTTATCAGGGTGAGTTGGATCCGCGGTCCGCTCGTTGCCGCTCGAGTTCACGGTTCGCACTGAACCGTGAACTGCACGGTTTTCAATTTATATCTGTTATCATAGCAATACTTGAACATTTTATTTCTTATTAGTTGATATTGATATTTGAGCACCTTACCCCTTTAACATTTAAGTCGCATTGAAACCCACAACAGCAATTTATTTTATAAATTCACAAATTTAATGAATAATTCAATAAACGCAGTCGCATTACGATGTCATTAAAATATTGGAGGCGCATGTGACGCACCTCTTAAATTTTAATTCCGAGATTGTAAATTTTGTTTTACTACTTTTTAAATTTCATTTTGACCAAAATTTTACCTACGCTGAGTTTTTTAATATGTCAAACCTTTTTCTTTTGCAATATGAAGTAAAATTAACTTATAGTAAAATGGACTTGTCCTTAGCTGTTTGTAACAAGTTAACTTTTACATAACAAAATTTTATTTGTTACTATTTCATAATAAGTAATGAGAGAAAACTTTAACTTCAGTTAGTTTATTTCGAACTTTATCGTATACATTTTTTCGCACGACTTTTTTTATCAAAATATCGAAATCGGAACTTCATAAAATTACTTCATTTTCGAAAAATGCGACCATCAGAGATAATTTTCACATTTTAACAAATTGCTTTATTGAACTTTATGGCTGAAACACGGTTTTTGATAGACATCGATGTGTTTCACGGCTTGGCTTCCAATTTAAACGACCGTTGACCTCTGTTAGTGGTTAATAAAATCCGGGTTCGATTCTCGCTTCGACAAAAGTTTTAATAAATTGTTCTTTTGGATCTGGTATTTCTGGACAGGGCTGGAAATCCATATTGTGTATCTGGAAAATGGATGGCTCTAAAATGGCATTGACGTTCCTGTTCGATTAAAAACTGGTTCATTATTCAACTGGCTTTAAGTCAATAACCTCGTTCACGTGACCCCGACCCTCAGTGACCAGTGTGGTGAGAGTTACGCAAAACATCTTAAATCTGGAGAACGAACAGCCTCCGCACCAAAATCATTCGACATTAAATCGATTATTGAAAAGTGTGTAAATTATAGGTTATATCGATATTACGGTCTGTAATATCGAGCCGCGTTTCGAGTAATTTACATTAAACACTTTAATTTTTATGCCCCAAATTCTTGATCGATTATTTAAGTTTTATTAATTTGCTTCAGTGAATTTCAAGTATGCATGGTGCATTTTTCTATTTATAAAAAAAATTACAATATCATTAAAACTAACGTCAATAGTATACGAGAGGCTCTTAGGACAACAGATTAAAATAGAATGCTTTTAGAATAGAATAGAAAATATTATATTAACTAGATGTGCACTTAGTCACGAACGTCATCTATTGAAAGTAATCTGAAGTTGCAATTCCTATACAAAATAACCAATTTTCGGCTGTTCCTTTGGGTTTTTCCTAATATTTTTATTCTAAACTAGATGTTGTAAGGACCATATCTAGTCCCAAACTAAGTATAGCTTGTATTATGGTGACCAGATGACTGATAGAATACTTATCAATTTTTAAATACATACATAAAATACTTTTATAACAACCAGACACAGAACAAACATCTATGTTTTACATTTACACATTTAGCCTACCCTGGGTTGTTGATTAGTAATATTTACTAATCAACATCTTGTGAACCTACGACCTTTGGAATTAGAAGGTGGGGTCACCGGTTCCACAGCACATCAAGAACCAAAATCAATTTAGACTGTAAATGGAATGCACGTCATTATACATTGACATTTTGTAAAGACAAAAACATCAAATGAATGAAATTACGTATGACAAAAACATTATTTATGAAAATGTACAAAACTATATACAATAATATTAAATACATGTGAAAAAGTTGAACTATCCAAAAACCGCTCAAACGATATATAGATAACTCAACTCATCCAGATCACTGCCAGTCTTAGATAGCTCAGAAATATATAACGACCTCTATTGCGCAGTAAGCTGAGACGCAGAGGTTGCAGGTTCAATTCCCGCCACGGGACAAATGTTTGTATGATCTGCGAGAATTTGTCTCGGGTCTGTTTGTTTGTTTAATATGTATGTATTAACAAAAAAAAGTATATAAGTAGTAATCAGTCAAGAAGTCTTAACACAAGCTCCACTTGCTTTCGGGCCAGATGATGCTGTAAAATGTCCGGCTTTGTTTATTTATTATTATTGTTTATATAATATTATTAATTATTTATTTATTAGTACTTTATGTTATTGCAATATCATATTTTGCGAATACAACTTGAATTATACGATCTAATTTATTTTTTTACGCAAATTAAATATTAACCTACAAGCTATTAATATGGTAAATGCACTAAATAATGATAAGATAAAGATCACATTTCTGTGCATTAGGTAATGGTTTATGATAGAAAATCGGTATCACTGATCAGGTAATTAACATAATTATAGATTTATTTAAATTGATATTAAAAACAAACATTTCTAAAGCGTGGGTGGTTCTTGTCATCTATATGCAAATACCGCCCTTATTACAATGTAAGTAAGTGTCAAGTTACTTGGTTTATATATTTTTAAGGAAATAAGAATAAAATACTGTATAGCTAGTTAATCGAGTAACTAATTAAGTGTAGGTGTTTTGAATATTATTGGTTTTGTTAATTTATTATAGTTGTTTTTGGGTGATTTAATGAAAATCAAACAAGGATTTTAAATTTAATCTATTTAATAGTACTTAAGCTCCTTAAACTCAAACCCAAACTTGAACTAGGCGTATAATTTCTGACAGTTCTCAATGAAAAACTGTCAAAAAATATATTCTGAAATATATTAGAACTAAGTTTCATGAAACAGAAAACTGAGATCGTTATGATATAAATATTGTCATTTTGGTTATGATCGTTATGATATAAATAGTCAAATTCAAATTATAAAAATGTACAATATCTTTTATATGTATATTGGAAGATACTAACGTGAAGATTCAGAGACAGAAATATAAGCTTAACTAATGCTGCACATCTAAACAGTATGCTCAAAACAATATTATATAAGTTAACCATTATTATTATTATATTATATTATTATTAATATAACCTTACGGTTAAATTAACCATCGTTCGTAAACTCAGAAATAACGGGTTAACCGATCTATGGTTAAATTAAAGATCGTTTCTTGAATTCGCTTTGGAGTATATGCATAATAAAAATCAGATCTGATCTCTTCACCGCCATCTTAGTCTCCAACCATAATGTTTCCGTTTTTCAACGATTTCATTAACAAATCTCCATTAATTTGTTATGTTAATGGTGGCACGTGCACGGTGACCATAAACGTGTCAGCAATAGTGGTATTAAATGCAGACCTTAACATAAATCAGTCGAATGTAGTCATATTTCAGATTGCACTAGTTTTACATAGAGGGGGGTCTTTTGGGAATGGCAGGTAGTATCCCTCCTACTAATACAATAAACTAGCTTTTCCCATACGTGGTACATAATAATTACGTTTTAATAACGAATAAAAAGTAAACCGCCTCTATTGAATATAGAATACAAACGAATTGAGAACATGCTTTTTGTAGTCATTTGAAAAAAAATACGCACTTTACCACAAGCACCACTGGAAAGTCACAGGAAAGTGAATTACAAAATTTTGTTTACTTGGATGATATACTTTTTCGTGCAATTTTGATTTAACAACCAAACTACTGAACCGATAGGTAGATGTAACCTATCTGTGAGCTTTGGAATATATATTTAGATATATAGATATAATGTTACTTTTATCACTACATAGTATAAAATAAAATCACTTCCCGCTGTCTGTCTGTCCCTATGTATGCTTAGATCTTTAAAACTATGCAATAGATAAAGTGATTCAAGAGGAAGGTTTATATGTATAATAAATGCATAATATAGTAGAGAAACACTGATAATTTTAGAGGTTTCTAATGTAATGTCGTGAATACACTCATTTTTTTGCGCGTATATTGCAAACGCTGGCTGAACCATTCTGTAGTATATTTAGTAATAGCGTTGCACCCGTGCGAAGCCGGGGCAGTTCGCTAGTTATAAATAAACATGAAACTTTAACTTGAAATTTGTGATCTCGTAGCATCCTACGAGTATCTCGAATGTATTGAGACGGTACAACACTTTCTTCATAAAAATTTGGGCCGCGTATCTTTTTATTACAAATTTTATCAAAATTATCAGATTTTTATTTTGAGCTCTATTTTGAAATGTACAAAGTTCATTTTGGTTTATAAGAGGCAATAAATATCAATAAATTATTTTTGCGAATCATAGTGATTTTTTTGTCATGACAAATGACAGTGTCGTCCTTGCCCACAGGTGGTCTTGTATCGTAATGAAGGGTGGGGCTTCTTCATCTGTTACGGTTGGGGCAGGCTGGTATTATGTTAATTAAATGGTGTCATATCAAAAGATTAACCAATAAATTACTAAATAGCCCGCAGTGCTATATTTTTAACGAAAAAGTATAATCAATATTATTATCTGTGCCACAGTGTACGAAACCTTGCCTGAGACGTAGAAGGTTAGATTCTATTTCCGCGGGACAAATGTTTGTATGAACTGCGAGTATTTGCTTCGGGTCTGAGTGTTTTTTTATTTATAATAGTTTGTATGTATAGTCATGTGGTTACAAACTATGCTTACTTTAAGGCTAAATGATGCTGTGTGAAATGTCCAGCATTATTTATATATGCAACAATTTTGAATACTTCTCAGGGTACCGCGATTTGGTCAGTATAAGCGGAAGATTTTGATAGAGTTCAGTGACCTCTATCAAAAATGGCCACTTCAAGGCTTAATATTTATCAAAAGAATGTATCAAAAAACTGTTCAGAAACTTCATAACATCTTTAGAAGACTATTTAATACGTCACACGATGGGGTAGTATTAAAAATAATCTTTATACTCATAGGTAGGGTTGTTTTTGATGTTTTTTTTTTTTTTTAATTTTGCATAGTTTATTTTTAATTGTAGAGGCTACTAATACCTATGTATTGCCGTGCTAAATTCAATTACGACAAGATTAATAGTCTATGAGAATGAGTTCTTATTAGGTCCTTTTGGAATTGGGAACCTGTATATTTAGACAAATTTTCATAAATGTATTATGAATAAAAAAACTATGTTTAGTCAACATAGCATGTTATCAATGTCAAAATAAATACACGAGATAAAAATGTCGAAGATAACGAAAAACAATAAAAAAGCCATATTAAGCTCGTAGTTTGAAAGCGGCAGTATAGAAAACCAATCAGCACAATTAAACTAATTCTTAAACCAAAGTAGTACATAATTACAACATTAAAAAATTAAGGCGGCTAATTACGTTTAAATAAGGCAACTAAATTATAATTCTTTATCATTACTGCCGACAAATTCGAAGCGACAAAACAACGCGAGAGGCGCACGGTCGCATTCAACAGAAAATTGAATCGAGGACAGCTGTGAAGAAACAGCTAGTCCACTTTGGCTTAGTCATCTTCGTTGTCTTGCCAAAGATTTCCAAAAGGAAATAAATCAGTTACAATTTAACTTAACTTCTTATAATAACAAAGAGCATTTTTGTCAAAACTTGTAACTGGGCAAAGAAAATTATATATTCCAGTTTTGCTTTATGCATATTCATTTTTCAAATAATAATAAAAGCTTACTAAAATGAATAAACTAACAAAAACGATGAAGAATGCTATTCTAATATAATGTACTAAAATCAATACTATTTATAAACAAGTTTTGGTAATGAACCAGCTATTCTCTCCACACTGCACATCGTCCGACATTATCTCGCGACAAAAAGTCGCAAATTGATTCGGAGTAGCAAATTGCTTGCGGTGCGACAATTCCCGAGGCAGGTTTGTCGCTCCCGTTCTGGAATTACGTGTAGGTTTTATGATAGCAACTATCGCAATTTGACAATATTATGGAGATGTTAAAGGACTTAAGTACTCATACACATTTCGTTTTGTTGTATTGTTTAATGAATTTCTTAATAGTATATATTTCATTGTTCTAAATACTATACTTGTTATACTGCAGGTATTTTATCTTTCAACTTGTCATCTCGAAGGGTTCTAGTTTAAAATCAGTGCTTGCTCGTTGATCAAGAATATGACCTTTTGTCTGGCTGCAACACATACTTACAAAGGTTAAAAAGGCACATGTGATATTGTATTGTTTGTTATCTGTCTTTCCGGAAATATGCTCCAATTTGACTCATTAGATTAGACGAGTTTCTTGCCGGATTCTACTTAAACTGGGGTTATGACGAACCGGCAACTAGATTCACTAGCATTTAAGATTCAAAGTGGTCCAAAAATTACCAACATTCCTTCTCTTTATTTGGTTGTTTTGCTCCGCCTCAAAAATACTTTCAATAATGTATTTACAAATGAGTCACAGGTCAGCCATTTGCAGGTGATAAGGTTTAAAAATAATAATGCTTTCAATGTCTTATCCATTTCCAGCAAACATAGTTGCATAAAACTCATCTTGATCCATTAATTTCCCCGCTAGTCTGTATTCTAGTTGTTACATAAGACCACTTTTTACATCACGCCTTAGCACGTGCCATTGCCATTACATTCCCACACGTAATGCAACCCACGCCGGCCATTAATCATAAAACATTACTCGCAAAGTTGTGACCGATAGCAATAATGATTTTGATAGTAATTTATTGAACCCTTGGGGCAAAGAAATTAGTACGGTTTAAAAATGACTTTATTTACCGGTTTATATAAACTGAATATGCTTTGCATCTATACTAAATTATTAGACTGGTCTGTCAGCTTAGTAGTAGTTCTCCTTTCTTTTCTGTAGGTTGAGGTTTTGACTCTTAGGGTAAACATTTGTGTGATGAACATAGGTGTTTGTTCTGTGTCTGGTGTTATAAAGTATCATAAGTATGTATTTACATAAGTTTTGTAAGTAATTACAAAATACATGAGTAATCTTTAAGTTATCCGGTCACCATAATACAAGCTAAGCTTAGTTTGGGGCTAGATGGTGTTGTGTGCGTTGGCCACTAAATATATTTTATTAAGATGAAGTTTTATTTTTGTTAATTTCGTTATAAGGGGTGAATATTGGAATTACAAAATTGATTTGAAAAATGTTTTCCCATAAACCTAGCTAGATTATTCTTGAGTGTTATTGTGTTATTTTAATAATAAAAAAATCGGGTTGCACTCCGGGAGTGCCGACAGAAGTAAAAACTTATTTTGGCGCGGTAGAGTTTAGTAATAAATCACTTCAAAATCAGTAATTATGGCGACTGCCAATCAAATACTGAACGAATACAGATGATGCAATATTTTTTGTTCAGAATGTAGATAATATATCAAAGAACCTAACTCAGTAAACTTCTCCATACAAAAGTAGACTGTAAACATGTGAATTAAGGTTTATAATCAAAAGGGCACGGGCACGAGCACGGCAGCCGGCTGCGTCTCGCCCCAGACGGTAACGGTGTCGCGAATCCAGAGGTTGTTAAAAGAAGTTTTCACTTCTAAAAAGATTTCGTATATAAGTAGTATATCATATGGTTCCCATAACATATGTTATGCTTTCTTTGGAGCTGGATGGTACTTTGTGAAATGTCCAGCATTATTTATTTATTATTAACTACAGATATGTACATTTAGCGTTATCTTAAGACCGTTTAAAACGATCTATACATAGTTCGACTGCTCCAGATCACTACCTAAGAGCAGCAAGACACAGGCGGCATTAAACATAGCTATTTAAATTAAATGCTAATTCGTTAGCCTATTTCAGCTAAGGCAACCCGTCGAGCTATTTGTCGACCAAACTTCCTTAAGACCAGGCAATTCCTGATTTGCGATCTAGGCTTGGACAGACGGTGGCTATTCAGGCGTCAATCGGACCAACCACATGAAGCTCATGTCCTATGTAAGACTTAGTTGGAATACCTTTTAGTTTTTAGTAGATTTATGGAGTTAGATCAGAGATTTTGCTGATGTATTGACTATGCCGTCTTTGTATTTGGCTTGACCGTAGAGGCTACGAAAGTTAAGGGTAACTGTTTACATTAATTTACAATATTTGATTCGTATATTACTATTGAACGTGAAAATATCCTTATTTTCGGCAAATGAGGACACTCGTTTTTTACGAAATTTTATTGAATTATTTCGTAAAAAACGAGTGTCCTCATTTGCCAAACATTTGCCGAACGTGAAAATATCCTTATTTTCGGCAAATGAGGACCCTCGTTTTTACGAAATTTTATTGAATTTTTTCGTAAAAAAACGAATGAGTTTATTTGACTAGACCAAAGTCAAAATTAGTTAAATGTTTTATAGATTTTTTTAAATTGTAATTTTGTTCCTTTATTATTATTTTTTCCTAGATATTTCCGCAGTTGATCAACACCTCTTTACAAGTCAATTCAATTATTTTAAGAAGTGTCATTTAATAATGTTACTCAAATTCAGTCTTTGTTGCTAATAAAGTAAGATCGTTTGTATTTTACTTAATAGTATAGGATCCCATCATAGAACGACCTTCACCGAGCTGGGTAATGGATGAAAAGTATTTTATATTAATTAAATAAAATTAAAAATTAAAAAAAACTAATTATTAATTAATCATATTCTGGACTGATTTTTTTTTCCAACCCATTTGCAATATATTTATTAACATATTTAATTTAATATAAATACTTGTCATCCATTAACCAGCTCGGTGAAGGTCGTTCTATGGTGGGATCTTAGACATAAAGTGCCCCGGCTAAATAAAATATTTAGATCATTTGAGTTGTAAATAGATCATTTTAAACGATGGCTTAACTGTTTTACATATATTTTATATTACTTTATATTACCTCTGTACATATCTGTAAATATATATTATTATTTTTATATATTTGTATTAATGCCCATACTTACCCAAAAGAGGTTACTGTACATAATTTGACGAACTTTTGCGTGATGAAGTACGATATCCCAAAAGGTATTTCGGTATGATGGTCCCGTTATTGGATTTTGCACTTGTAGTTGACCGCTTGTTTGTAAAGAAGAGTGTTGGGGTAACTTTTATATCAATAACATAAGATACAAATTACAGTGATTTTAGACTCTTCTCATATGGAAAGGCAAAAGTCTGTATGATAGAAGAGTGCAGGGGTGACTTTTATGTCAATGAAATAAGACACAAATTACAGTAATTTACGACTCTACTTATATTTTAAAAACTATTTACCTTGCATCCTTCACACGTAAAAGCGCCAAAATGAAACCCCGCCGCGGGCTCTCCACACACTTTGCATTGTTGATTCATCTGGAACAAAGAGTCGTGTGTAAGTGGCCTTAATTTTATTCAATTATGACCCTATCTAGGGTCATCTTCAATTGTGGCTCTTATTTTAGTAAAACCGACGGACAAAAATAAAGTTGATGGGTAAATAATGAATGTTCGAAACAACTTATTTGTACATATTAACATATTTTTTTTTAATTGGAGGACAGGCATGCATAAATTGTTCTGTCTCCCTCTTATTGACGCAGGGCAGAACCAATTTTTTTTCCCTAACTATTCTCCTAGGGGGACCTAGGACCTATTCTCCTATCCCTCAGAAGGGAATAATTAAAAATAAAGCAGTTAACAAAAATAATATAATATGACCAAAAATATATATATGTTATGTTATGATACAGCAACTTATCATAAAACAACTAGTTACTTAATGTTCTTAAAATATGTCATATCATTTTAGTGCGAATACATATACTTAGAATTCGTATATGCTATCTCAAAATTACATAGGTAGCTAATGGCCTCAATTCTGTTGGCACCAACCTAACTAATTTTAGCTAAAATTAGGTTTTGTACTGTCAAATGTCACTTTGGTATTCTGCTGTTACCAACTTATCCTAATTTAATTATCTAAGTTAATTAAGCGTTCCTAATTTAGATAGATGGTATCAACCGATTAGGTTTTACAAATGCTATGTAAAATATACTTACCAAAATATATTTCAGACAATTCCTAATTTAAGAAATGAACCAACCGAATTGCCACCAATTTAGCGTTATAGTATCATATTATAAACTATTTATTTTCTCAACAGAGATCAGTTATATACTTAAAGGTTCTGAGTATTGTCAGTTATCATTTTAATATTAATGAATTCTAAGCAACAGATTTTAACAACAAATTAGATAGTCTGTAATTATATGAAAGACTCAACATTAAAATGACAGGAGTAATAATGATGATGATAATAATAAATATTGGTTATGAAATTCATATAACAGCAACCACAAAGTCAAAGTCAAAAGATACTTTATTCAATAAAATTATAAGGTTCACTTTGAAACGTCTTACATACTAGGTGAATTCAGGTGTCAATTCCTCCTAACCCAAGCTCGAGAAGAACTGGCAAGAAACTCGTCCTGGTCGAAAAACTAATACAAGAGAGTTTATACATTTCAAACGTGTGGGTTAACTGTCTGAGGGCAGAGAGACTTGAGGCCATGCATTCATATCAATAATATTTAAATTGTTTGACATTTATATTATATTTAAATGACTATACATCTATATAATAAAAATCTATTGCTGTTTGTTAGTCTTGTTAAAACTCGAGAACGGCTGGACAGATTTGGCTAATTTTGGTTTTGAATTATTTGTGAAAGTCCAGGGAAGGTTTAAAAGGTGAGTAAATATGAAAAAGATTCTTGCTCTTTTATTTATTGATTCTGAGGCGGTACGAAGTTCGCCGGGTCAGCTAGTATTATATATAAATTACTATACACAAACTTAGTATATACAGTAGTACAGTGACCAGATGTCTGATAGAATACTTAAATATTTTTAAATAACTACTTATACATTATAACAGCCAGACATAGAACAAACACGTACACTTAACACATAAATGTTTGTCCTGAGTGGGAATCGAACCCTCAACTTACAGCTCAGAAGGCTACTACCAACTGAGCTGACAGGCCAGTTGATATGAGTATTATCCGTATAAGTGTTTGCATACCCTGGTCAAATTACATACGCATTGAAATACAAGCACTCCATCTTTACAGGAATTAAAATTATCTCATACCAGTCACTAAAATAAACTACAAGAATCACAAAAAGTGACCTCATCGAAATAACTCAAAATCACTTCCTCGATACTTCTGTATAATTTTATAAGTATGTATTTTTATAAGTATGGATCCAAATATTGGGTGCAAGGCAAACACTTTGTGTAAATATTGTTAAGTAACGATCGAGGTCACTCGATGAATGTTATATTTTTGTTAGTTTGTTTTTATAACTGGCCGTGGAATGCCTTTTAGTAAAGTGAAAACTAAGTAGACGCAGATTTTTGAAGAAACGACGACTGTTATGTAGCATTTTACATAGTTTTTTGATTATGTTTATGTATATGTATGAATATAATGACAACAAAAACATTTTAATATTTAAAAAATGAAAAATCTGGCTTGTTTCATCATATATAAATAAATATATTTATTTACAAACTTATATAAATCTTAAAAAGAGAAATCTTAACATTTTGTTCAAAGCTATTTTTTCTTTTGCGTATACTTATAAAAATAAATCTAGTAAAAAAAGAAATTGAATTTTGTATCCTATGACATTGACATAAGGCACTTTTTATAAATCGAACAGGCTCAAAAGTAGTTACATAAAATCAAGGTAACCACGTGCTCAATACAAAGTCAAGAGCTCATGCAAGATCTGAAGAACTAATTCAACTGCACCTCTTATAGAAAAACTTGGATAAACTTGCTAAATAAACACTCTTACTGGCTGATAGGCGAATATACATGTTAGGTAACGTTTGTGTAAACGAACTTCCCGCGACTGCGTTCGATTAATCGAACTTCCTTTTTTTTTTTAAATACAATTTCGGGTTTATATGCACAAAATGCCAAGTTTTTTTTTATGGTGTCTCTGAACTGGACATCACAGAAAAATTTAAACTATTTAACTTAAATTACACATAACAAAAAATATGTATAAGAGCGTATGAAATCTAAAATAGAATACAATATATACAAAATAATACCTTAAAACTACTATCCTTTAATTAAGAAACAAAACAAAAATGATTTACAACAATATTAAAAAAGTAAGAAAATGTTGCCAACTAACAATGTATAAACAAAGTTGCAGAGTCATAAAAATAAAATTTTCGAATTTAACCATGTCTTTTTCAGTGTGACTGATTAATACCAATATTTACTACAATTAAGTTATTAAGGAGTAAATTCCTCTAACAGATTATCTGTACTTCCTTGACAAATCAAGATAACAATTATCGGTATGTAACTACCAATAATACATTTCAACAATGAAATGTCGTAAATAATAACAGGAAAGTATTCATGAAATCAGATATCATTGCGGTGTTTTTTTGATCTTTTTTATATGATTTTGCTTTATATAGAAGCAATGTAAATCATTATGTTGGTATGTTGTGTTCAGGTTATATAATTTTTAATGTTGTCTTCATAAAAAAGTCAGAACGTCTTGTTCATAATAATTGTAACCTTTTGCAAAAATGTTTTCAAGGCAATTGCATGTAATCTACGTTGTATCAATCTTCATTAAAAAATACTTTGAAATGAAAATTCATGTAGATTGAAACCTTGTTAACGAACAAATTGAATTGTTTGAGCAGATAGATAGGTACTGAATTTAATAATAACATCTATGTGACATTTTAGTAAGCTATACATTTTGATAAACACGGGCTCTACTCACGTATTATTTTGTCAATAGAGGCACCGACACTGTTTCGATTCATCTAGAGAATCTTCATCAGGGTGAGTTTGATCCGCGGTCCGCTCGTTGCCGCTCGAGTTCACGGTTCGCACGTAATACAAGAGTAAAGCCCGTGTTTATCAAAATGTATAGTACAACTCACGAAAGTTTTTAGTAAGCTGTCTCGTTTGCGACTTCACGAACTTAATAATGAAAAATATATCAAACCAAAACACTTTGCTGGACTTTACTTGTATATGACACAATTATTGACTACCTCAGTGGCGCAGTGGGCCAAGTCATTGCAGAGACGCAGTAGGTTGCGAGTTTGATTCCCACTGTGGGACTAATGTTTGTATGATCTGCAAGATCTAGAATCTCGGGTCTAGGTGTTTAAAAAAAGTATACAAGTAGTAAATCATTTGGTACCAACTCATAATACAAGCTTTGTTTTTGACCCAAGAGCTGGCTCCTATCTGGCCCAGCGTATTAGCATTGCCATTCAACGTGATAATGCCACCAGTATCTTGGGAACGCTGCCCTCTGGCAGTGATCTGGATCAGTTGAGCTATCTATAGATCGTTTTGAACGGTCCTTAGAAAGCTCAAATGTTTCACGTGTATTTTGTATTATTGTATATGATTTTGTACATTTCTGTAATTATTTCTGTAAATAAATGTAAATGTAGCTCTGCTTACTTTGGGGCCAGATGATGCTTCGTGAGATTTCCGACATTATTTATTTATTTTTATTTATTATTCATAAACGCACAATGATAACTGTCATAACCTAATAAACGGAATGCCATGTCGTTACAGAACTCACCATTTTAAATCTTATTTTTTTTTCTAATTATGCATATTTATATGTTTTAATATTTTTTCTGCTATTCGGGTCGGAGTAAAATACAACAAATCAAAACTCATGAAAATTGGTTTAGCCGTTCTCTAGTTATAAATAGTGGATCTAACACGACATTGTTTTTATATAGAACTAGCTGTTGCTCGCGCATCGTACGCATTTTTTTTGAAAGGTATTATAGCTTAAATCCTTCCCCAGGATGCAATTTATCTCCTTGCCACATTTTATTGATAAGTTTCTAACCAACCCATTAAAATTTAGCTTCTTTATGAGAGTTATTTTGAAAAATCCTGAAACACGGGTCCATTTATTTTGCATTTTAAGTATCCAAACCAAGTTTCTAAGAAATCACACCACCCGTTAGAAGGTTCCCATACAAATTTTGACACCCCATTTTACCCCTTTGTTAGGGTTATTTCGAAAAACTCTGACACACGGGTCCATTTATTTTGCATTTTATTTATTCATATCAAGTTTCAAGCAAATCGCACCACGCGTTAAAAAGTTTCATACATTCGTTTTCATCCCTTTTCACCCTTTTCGGGGTTGAATTTCAAAAAATCCCGCTTTAGTGGGTTATTTTGCTCTAAAAAGAAGCTACCTTCCAAGTTTCAATTTCAATTTCAGCGGTTTTGGCTCGGCGATGATGAATCAGTCAGTCAGTCAGGTTAAGCTCTTTTATAGGTATAGATGATTTTTTTAAACAAAAACTAAGATTGGTTTCGTCTATTATTGATATATTTTTGCTATTTTAATTATCTACTTAAACATAAAAATATGACATTATCATTATCATGAGTTAATTCAAATATTGTCTGAAGGTTAAAACTGAGTTATAACATACATTTTCAATAACAGCTTTACATAATATTTAACTGTTCACAAAGCTGGTTAGCTCGCGTGTACTTCCTGACACAAAATGTCAGAATTCCGAGAGCAACAAAATACACAAACATGTAGAAAATCACTTGAGCATTGCGTGCGAATCTGTGTGTTTTAGTAAACTGATTCCAATTTTTTGCACAAATGTGTAGTACTATTTCATGGAAAAGGGTTTTGTTTTTTATATTTTTTAGTGTGTATTTGGAATACAAATTTAATAATAATAAGCAATATAAATTCTGATGATGTATAAGTTTAAGAAAACGTATTCGCGGTTATTATTTACATAAAAATATTTTTTATAATAGTTTTACTATTAATTAGTCCCAGCTAAATCAGCTTAGTTATTACGCGCGTTTACAATCAATATTTATTTCTATATGTACCTTTTCATTTTAAAATAAACATAGCATAGACAAATACTAAAATAAATAAAAAAAATAGAAAATAAAAAAAAAAGGTTTATCTATCTATTTACCGTTACACCCATCACATCATCAACACTGTCCGCCACTGTACGAAACGGGTTAAAATTAAATAAATGTTGCATAATAACATGGTTCGCGGGTTAACGAGATGGCGTGACAGAGCTCTGTTAACATATCCGAATTTATCTTTTCTTTTTTTTCTCAAAACACTGCTCGGACCCCCAAACAGTTACCTTTACCCTTATGGTCTGCGTTTTAAGGTTAAAATTTGTGTGATTTTTGATTATTAAGTGAAGAGTCGATGACGGATTGGGTGCACCTTGGTTTCGAATGTGTAGTGAACAAGACAGCGTGTTGGGCAGTTAATGGATTTTGCGGGTATGTGTTTCTTGTTTTTTTTTAAACGATGGTAGGTCTTTTTGACGGCTATTATCATTATCATCAGCCTTAAGAAACTCAAGATTTGGGACTCTTTATACATATAATAAACGGTTTGCAAGTCCATCTATCTTGCTCTATCAAATTGCCCAGTGATACAGTTAAAACTTATATATTATGCATATTTGATTCTATTTTACTTTGTTTCATTTAATAATCAATAAGCTGTAAATATAATTCGATGATTTTAATTATAATTCTACTTTAGTTATAGTGTCTATGCGAACAATGGGTTAAGTCATTACAAGATTTTGATGTAGGTATTAAAATAAGTTACACTGACTGCCTTACTCTTTAATTAGTCCATTGAAAAGTTACATTTGGGTATGCATTTGTCAGAGGACGCAATTTTATTTTTTTAATGTGTAGGGGGGGTCAGTAGAAGCTTAAGTTCAAGTTTGTGGGGTCGGCACCCTTGTCCCCCGGCCGCCATCTTGGAAAAGGGGGTGCAAAGGGTTTTCGCGCTGTATCTCGTAAACTAGTTACCTTACAGAAAATTTAATCAAACATAAAATGTAGCAAATTAAATTTCCTACAATTTTATTTCTATTACTTTTTATCGTCAAGTGACCAACAAAAAAGTTATAAACAAAAATACCAAGAAATTTTTCTTGAGATAATTTTGGTACGGTGCTCTTATCAAACTGTACCTCTGTCGATTGGTGCTTTTTAGTGCGACGCAAGCGCTCCCATGACTTTGTTCCTGCGATATCAGGATTTTCGGAGTAGCCATCAAATACTATACTTGCAGACATCAAATACTATACTTGCAGACTCTGCTGCTCAGACGACGAACAGCATTATCTGTTCGACTGTCACTATAATATTGATAACACGCTATATGTACACTAATCTCTGAAACAGTTTGTAAAAATTGCTCATTGTCTAAGTCATTTTTGGCTTTTGCTCGATCAAGCAAAGTTTTCACTCCTCTAGCCTTTACAGTTCTTACTTTAATGTTCCCCAGAGGTTTTTTACAAATGAAACAATCACTCATGATGCACGCTTAAAAAAAGTCAAAATGCTTATCACAAAGATATTAATTTTACCCACAAAACTCTCAATAGTATCGACAAAATTGCTGTGATGTCATTTTATTGTAAAATGAACTGAAAAAAAGTTATAACCTCCAAAAGGAAATTTGTTACAAAATTTTCATTTATTTTTGTTTATAACTTTTTTGTTGGTCACTTGACGATAAAAAGTAATAGAAATAAAATTGTAGGAAATTTAATTTGCTACATTTTATGTTTGATTAAATTTTCTGTAAGGTAACTAGTTTACGAGATACAGCGCGAAAACCCTTTGCACCCCCTTTTCCAAGATGGCGGCCGGGGGACAAGGGTGCCGACCCCACAAACTTGAACTTAAGCTTCTACTGACCCCCCCTACACATTAAAAAAATAAAATTGCGTCCTCTGACAAATGCACACTAAGGCCTAAAAAATGTAACATTTTAATGGACTAAATGGTTACTCAAGCTTTTTTTTAGTATATATTTTTTGAATCTAAGGAACGCCGCAAGCAGAAATGTCATCTGGCATTTCAAGCAGTTATTTCAGTGCATAATAAAAAGGAAATCTCAAAAATTATCCCACGAAACCCTTTAATTATTGCATGATATATCGGCGTTGTACAAAAGGTATCCCATCAAAAGATTACGGTATTACCATCCCGTGATAAATAACTACAATTTGTATTTTACAAAAACGGAAAAGACGATATCAATCGGCAGTCAAACATAACCAGATATTACTTCATTAAAGTTGCTTGAAACATTCACAAGGGTGAATCATACAAGGTTGGGAAAAGGTTCTGTAGGCTCAAATACAACTCACAAATTAACGATTCATTTGAGTGGAATTGGCGAACTTCACTTTTCTGACAAGTATTAAAAATTTCAATAACGCTACTTGTGTAAATAAATGCGAAAGTAACTCTGTCTGTCTGTCTATTTGTTACGTTTTCACGCCTAAACCGCTGCACCGATTTTGATGAATTTTGGTATAGAGATAGATGAACCCTTGTAAAAAGACAAAGGCTATTTTTCATGTAGGTACGCGGGCAGCAGCTAGTATTTCAATAAAATTACACTTGCATATAATGTTGCATATTTTCTCTGTTTGAAACTTTTTTTGTTGAGCCCTAAAAGGATGATCAAAGATAAAATTATTAAAATTTGCGACCCGAATTCGGCGCCTTGATATATCGTTTGCTCTTGTTTCAGACATACTGATACAATCGGTACACTCAGCATTAGTCACTGTTGAAATTTAATCTCTTGCGAGTGCGTTCTGTCGGGGAAATATTGGACATGGTTATTGGAGTGTTAAGTTTTCTTAGTTATCCTACTGGTGCTAATTTAATAAAAGTTAAACCTTGATAATCTGATCTACTTTACTTAAATGTTTATATAGTGTTGCCTGCTATTAGCTAAATAATATTTTTATTAGAACTAAATAAATAGTACCTAGTGTATTGAAAGCAATTATTATTAACTAGATAATAAAAAAATATTTTGATCTCACATATTACTTATGGGCATTGGGCTTAGGTTCGTTCATGTTAGTCATTTCCGCGGTGAAAACCGTTAAACTGATTGTAAAGAACACAAAAACAAATCACAAAAACAAAAACAAACACCAAAATATATTATATTATTATAATAATAATGTTTAACATTATTAGTGATCTGGAACCAGTGCTACTGATACAATCAGATCAATTTATAAACGCAGGCCTCTGACAGTGAAAATCGATCGCGCAACAAATTAAGGGCAAGATATTAATATCTGCGCGCATTGTTGGATTTCAAGACATAGTGATGTATGAGTCGTTTTTGCGATAACGTATTTTCAACCTTAAAAAACACTTCATAAACAGTTTTGTTTCACCCAATTTATAGAAATAATTACGTTTTAAAAACTAAATAGAATCGAATTAAGAACTTTGAAATTTTTCAAAATTCGTGTAAACATCACTGGAAAGATACAGTAAAGCACTATATCGAAATTTCGTTTACTTTGATGACATATTTTTTCCAGCTATTTAGATTTAAAAACCAAACTACCAAACCGATTTTGAGAAAATTTCTATGGGACCAATAGGAAAGTATAACGTTTCACATAAAAACATTTTTTTTTAAATGAAAAAAAATACAACTGTATTGTACTGTATTACCTCTTTTTTTGTTTTTTTTTAAATTAAAAAAAAATATATATAGAGGCAATAAAATATAATATAATAGAAAGGCTGGTGGGAAGTGGCGGGGGATAGGGACAAATGGAAGGAATTGGGGGAGACCTTTGCCCAGCAGTGGGAAAGTATAGGTTAATAAAAAAATAATATAAAAAACTATAAAAATACTTTAAGTAGAAATTGAGAAACATCGTGCTGGTATTCGCGACCGTAAAATGCCGATCACCGTCAAGGAAGCCAAAGCTTCAAATGATGAAAGTCCTAAACAATATGCAATTTACTACCCGTTGAAGATGCAAAGCTGAGAGAATGCAATAAAACTTAGCTTGTGGTCTAAAGAGTACAATTTATTGCAGGCACAGGTTATAGTTAAAACATTAAACTTTCTAACCTCCTAGTTTATTATGAAATCGTATGGTTCTTCATCTTCAATGAGCTGTAAATTGCATATTGTTAGACATTATTTTTAACCGACTTAAAAAAAGGAGGAGGTTCTCAATAACTTTTTTATATATATGTTGATTTGAAGTTTTTTGTGAATTATTTTCTTATGAATATACTTTCCAATTAGTCCCGTATAAAGTTCATATAAGTCGGTTCAGTAGTTTGGTTATTAAATCGAAATAGATGGAAAACAATTGTCATGCAAGTAAACGAAATTTCGTAAATTTATATAATAAATAAATAAATAATGCGGTACATTTCACACAGCATCATCTGGCCCCAAAGTAAGCAGAGCTTGTGTTATGGGTACCACATGACTTATATACTACTAATATAGCTTTTCTTTTGTAAATACATACATATTATACATAGAGACAAATACTTGCAGATCATACAAACATTTGTCCCGCGGCAGGAATCGAACACGCAACCTTCTGCGTCACAGTGGACCTGAGCCCACTGCGATACAGAGGTCGTCAAATGAAGTCAGTTTTATCTTTAGTTTCTAAAACGTTATAATCACTATAAATGGTTTTTTTTATTAAAACAAGTTTTTGACTAAAAATATATTGTTAGTAATCATAATAGTTATAGGGCTAAAAAAAAATGCCAATGTTTTTTCAAACAACATTTTTGTAAACAAAAAAAATATGTAAATAATTCTTTATTATTTATTATTAGAATGAAAAAGTCTGAAAAATTTTAAAAATATAAATCAATAACAAGTCCTTCCTGACTTGCGACACTAAAAAGAGCCTTACTTCTTGTATATCGTAGGTATAGTTACCTATACACGTAAATCCGTTTAAAAGGAGTGAATCCAATAAGGAATCGCTCAACTCGACCACAAACTTGGATCTACTTTGCATCTCCTGAACAATTGACACCGATCAAAAATGGCAGCGAAAATGGTCTCACTGATCTATTGGACACTGGACGTGTTAAATCGGGTTCGGTCTTATTATGTTGGAATAGAGTTGGAAGTAGTGTAAGCAGAATTGCATGTCGTGTTGAAGGTTTGTGTGGGAACTCCTCGCGAACTGTTGATCTTAGTTCAACATGTCGATGGAATGTTATGTGGACGGAAATTCCCTCTAAGTGATGGGATGGTTAAAAAAACGTGTTACATATTTTAAAATAGGTATATTTAGTAAAAAATCTCTTAATATTACATACTTATATATTAGTACAATCAGCTGTTAATATTAGAGCCAATATACAGCTCGATTACCTACTGAGATCTAATGTATACTGATTTTGTATAGGAACTTATTTCATTGGCTGTAATAAGTTCTGTACCTCTATATACCTCTCTGGCGCAGTGAGTCAAGGCTCGTCTAAGACGCAAAAGGTTGTGGGTTAGATTCCCACCATGGGACAACTGATTGATAATCTGCAAGTATTTGTCTCGGGTCTGGGTGTATAATATATATGTATTTAAAAAGAAAAGTATATAAGTAATATATCAGTCATGTGGTACGCATAACACAAGCTCTGCTTACTTTGGGGCCAGATGATGCTGTGCGAAATTTACCGCATTATTATTATCATTACATCCAAAACCTGACCCTACCACCTGTCTCCCGAACGAAACTCGATTAATAACATCCAATGGGCGGGGTAGAACAGATAGTCTGCATATTTGGCGAGCGCGAACAAGCATTACGGGATTAATTTTGATTTCAGATAGCGGGAGCGTAGTAGGGGTAACCGTGCTGGATAAATGAGCAGCATTTATCAAGGTGGATGGAATTGGAACACGGTATTAAAAAAAATATGGGTTGCACTCCGGGAGTGCCGACAGAAGTGAAAACTTATTTTGGCACGTTAGACATTTTTAGATGGGTACTAGGGTTATTGGGTTATGAATTGTATTTTATTAGTTATTAGAAACTTTAAAATACATTCAATATTCTTTTATGTTTTTGTTCAGAAAGTAGATAATATATCAAAAAACCTAACTCAGTAAACTTCTCCATACAAAAGTAGACTGTAAACATGTGAATTAAGGTTTATAATCAAATGGGGCGAGCGTGGCTGCCCTGCGTCTCGTAACGGTGTCGCAAGTCCAGAGGTTTTACCTCATCTAAAAATATGCGTACCGCGCTAAAAGAAGTTTTCACTTCAAAAACCTCTTATTAAGGGTTTATTTATTTAGAAAATTTTAAAGTCATAAATAATTGATAGTAAAGAAGGTAAAGAAGTATTTTTTTATAAATTAAAATTATTAAAAAAAATGGAGTGTTTTCTCTATACAATTAAATATAAAATATAAAAACAGGTAGGCACATTCAATTATTATCATGAATTAAAATATTTATTTTGGAGTGTCACTTGGTCATGTCTTATAATTTATTTTCCCATAAAAGTCTTGGTATTTCACGAATAATCTGTTAAAAAATATATCCATCCAATTTTCCGCAATTTTCTCATCAACATAAATCACAATAATAGCAAAATTTATGAAGATGGCTTTTTAACATGTAATCGTTTTTAAATTTTTTGATGACCAAAAAATGGACATCTTAATCATGAGTTAAATAAATAATAGGCGCAGAATTTTCGACAGAACTTCAATTTTAACAAGAAAATGTATTTTTTACGTGATTGTACTTTTATGCACGAAATTTATTGCTCAATAAACAAATTTAATTGCTTATTAACGATTTTTATCTGTAATTGTTCACCTCGTAAATATAAAAGTACTTGTTTTAAGGTTTTATTATAATTTGTTATTTATGAGACGAATTTTACTTTATATATAATTATTTGGTTAACGAGATCGGGTTAGTAACATGGCCAATTTCATATATTAAAAATAAATCGTCATGGATGACATGGAGTTATAGGAGTTAAACAAGTTAATAATTATAAAAAATATAATATGTCAATTAATGAATTATTCAATAACAATTTTTATTCAACCAGACGAAACTGTAAATGGTGATTTAAAAAACAATATAATTAAATTCTTAAATATAAAAATACATCACTGCTAACAGTTAGAGTGGTTTGCGGTTAATCGTCTAATTCGATAACATAGCATTATCTTTATAATAATTAAACTAATCAGTCAAATCTGTATAATTTCATGCATAAATTAGACAAATTTTAAGTGAAAGGCGTTGAAAACTCACAAATTTATTCAAAACAGGTCGAACGTAAAATAAATAATCTTCTAATTTGAAACTCATCCATCAATAACTCTTCATATTTCACGTGTATAATCATCACCAGAAGTGGGTTACGAGCGCTAAATGCCAGTTGTCAGAAAAATAATTAATAAATTTCTTTCGACCACACGGATCTCCATGATTATGTAAATTTAAAATTATTTTTGCTGTTCAAACGCCAAAAATATATAAACCTTTGACATAGTTGTAATTATGAGTAACTTTTCCAATATATTGATTTCACTAAGTGCTATAATCATCATCATTGGCCTTTGTTCATCTGTTGAAGATGATTTAGGTGGCGTCAGTAAAGTTACAACGCATTTAATTATAATTGAAAACTTTCGTTCATGGATCCACTCCAGCAAGCTGAGGTGGATGAAGTTTCCTCTCCACTGACGTCACTCTGCCTGGGATTTTGTTTGATAGCGCAGGCCTTCCCAGATACCCACACTAACATATATAATTATATCCTATCCTCCTGTTGTTTACAACAATTGATATATTTTACTAATTATGAATAAAATATGTTTGTAGTTAATGTTTATTATGTTTGTTTGTGCCTCAATCACATAAAAGCTGAATAGATTTGAATAAAACTAGGAACAGTTGTAGACTGACTGTACTTAGATAATACGCTTATGAAGAAGCTGGTGTACGGTAGTTAGTAAGAAATAAGAAAATGGCATGTCTGATAAAAACATAAAGTCTGCGAGCTTAGATTATTTATTAGTAATAAAGTTATTATTATTATATTATTTTATAATATCAGGAGTGGGCAGACCGACAGAAGAATTCCTTGTAGACTTTGGCACTCGATTAATGGTCTTATCTATATACATAATGTTACCTATATTGTTTCAACTGCACATAGTAAAATGTAATTAGAATGAAAAATGTAATAACAATAATAATATAAAATAATTTTGTGATGAGTTGATATGACATGTTATAGTAAAAAACAAAAATCAAATTTAAGTGGAAGAAACGTACAATGCACACAACTCCATCTGGCCTCAAACTAAGCATAGCTTGTAATAGTAACCAAATGACTGATATCGTTTATATTTACATTTTGATAAACACTGGTTTTATTCAAGTATTTAGTTGATGGCGGCACCGACACTGGTTCTGATTCATCTTGATTAGCATGTCAACTTAGTTGGCTCTGCCTTCTGCGCTGTAGGTTAATACTTCGATTCCCTCCCAGGATAAACATTTTTGTGATGAACTTAGGTATTTTTTATGTGTCAGGGTGTTGTAAAGTATCTTATGTATGTATTTAAAAATATATAAGTATTCCATTAGATATCTGGTCGCTACAGTACAAGCTTTGCTTAGTTTGGGGCTAGATAGTGTAGCATTGTCCAACACTATTTATTTATTTATCTAGATAATCTTCATAAGGGTAAATTCAATCCACGGTCCGATCGTTGCCGCTCTAATTCACGGTTCGCACTGATACTGATCCTTATGATATCTAAGATAAGTTCATCACACAAATGTTTGTCCTGGGAGGGAATCAAACCCTCAGCACATAGCGCAGAAGGCAGAGCTACTACCAACTGAGCCACAGTCAGCCTTCACCAAAAATTACACGAAGTCTAAGCGAAAGTGCCGACAGCTCGTATCTCTCATTATAGTTATCAAGCGGTAATTACACATTCAACTGGAATCTTGGAATCAATGAGGCTGTTCACAAGCTCGTTGTAAACTGTAACATTTGTTTAATTTTTAAAATTAATTTTGCATGTCAAGTTATTTCGGTCAGCTGAGTTATTTTTTTGCATGTCATAAGGTACTGTCAGCACGAGAGTTTAGTGATATAACTACTTCTGCTGTCAATCATTTTGGAGCTCTAGTGAAGCAGTTAACTTAGATATAATAATGATAATAATAATAATGGTCACCATAACACTTGCTATGCCTAGCTTGGGGCTAGATGGTGTTCTATATATTTATATTTACTGAGATTTTTGTCTCAGTTAATTAACTGTAGGTACTGACGGCTGCAAATGATCAATACTTTAGGCCAATACTTTAATGTATGACAGTTAAAAATGCTATTTATAATTATCTATGCCGTTCCAGGCTTAGGAACGCAAGGACTTTTGACGGAGCTTTATAGATTCAGTCACTAAATTCATACGATTTTTTTACACATATTTTCTTTCACAGTAGTTTTGTCGATGAGTGTACGAGCTCATTTCCTTAGGACAGTTTTAATTGGTTGTTATGAAAATATGATGGGCCGGCCTTTTTAACCAACTGCCAAATATGGTATGCTTTCGTTATTTATATGAATAATTTACTTGTTGTAATATTTAACCTGTAGTGCAAATAAATCGTACTTTCGCGAATTAACATTTTTGGTTTTTATAAATTGATGTGGCGATGAGTTATTACTACCTCCAGTAAAAAGGTTTTGGGTTCGATTCTCGTTTATCTCTTGTAAACAGCAATGCTTGATTAGCGAGACGGAAACATTAGCGGTCACCCATCCAGTAAATATTGCTTATATTTTCGTAAACAAGCTTACAGTCCACCTGATAGCAAGGGATTAAAGCAATCTATGGCCACATGCAATACTAAAGTGTATATAACACACGTTGCAGACCTTAAGAGAGTAATTTTGTAATTCACCCAGTAATGTCTCTAGCTACAGTGACATTCGAACGTAAGCAAAGGACCACTTTGAATCGTCTTCTTACATGCTAGTGAATCTAGGTGCCGGTTCCTCCAAACCCTAGTTCATGAAGAATCCTACAAGAAATTCTTCTAGTCTTAACACTTTTTTGTATGATCCTTGCCAATTTTGTTACGGATCGAGTCTGAGTCGAGTTGGAGCAGATTCATCCCAAGCTTTTTTGTCATCTAAATAATAAGATATTTCATAATTATGCTTTTATAATACTAATACCTAATACTTGCACACCACTGCTTGGAGGAAGATTATCTGGCACTGTGATGTACCCAGCGAGTCAGACTCTTGTCAAACAGTCGGAACTTCAACCTTATTGGATCAGAATTCCTAAACACCGTCTACCGTAATAATTGTTATTGTATTAAAACAATTCAAAACGGTACAGGCAAAACGAACACTGTTATACATTTTCACGGAGTTTAACCATTTAAATCATTGGACACGCTCCGCATTTTTACGCGGCACGTTAACCACAAAATTAAGAAAATGACGTTGGTGTATTGTCAAAACAGCTTATGTAATGGCCGCAGAAATTCTAAACAAAACATTGACATTGAATACACCATAGTACTAGCGGACGGTTATTTCACTTTGAGTACCGAGACTTGATATAATGTCATTGAAAATTAGAAAGTGCCTCTGTCTCGTTTTTACCTTTTCATAGCTAAACGGCAGAATGAATCTTGATGAAATTTGGTAAGGAGATAGATTGAATCTTAGGGATGGACATAGGCTACTTTTTATGTAGGTACCACGTGCGAAGCCGCGGGCAGCAGCAAGGGAACAACAGTTTTACAAACCTGTTAGCATTATAAATTAAATATAAAATTAAATATTAATTGGTTGCTGTTTAAGGAAAACAAAATTAATATTAATAAATTGTGAATAAATAAATTTTCTCACACAAATAATATATTGGAATTTGAACTTAACTTGAATCTTAATAAGTGATGCAAGTCTGGCTTAATTTAGTTACATTAATATTACTCTAAAGAAATATTTTTGTAGTGTCATAATTATTAATAAATCAATCACTCGTAAAATTTATCACCCCAGAACTAGTATATTATCCCAAGGAGGTTGATTCTGACACTATAAATTTGCAAGACTTTTGTTAATTCGAAGATAAATGTGCAAAGTCTGCTTCAAAAATGAATCTAAGTTCGATGCATCAAAGTTCATAGTACAATAAAACATATTCAAAGTGACGGATACCTGACACTGATTAGGAATTCCTCGCGGAAAACAAAAATGTACCGGTAAAATTAGGGGTCAACGTACAATCTATGAATGATTGATTTTATGCACCAGTTTCGTGAATTGTCTGGCGATCTTGACTATACAGCACAGCTTTGTATTTGAAAAAAAGCTTTAAACAGATACGAGCAAGACTTATTTTTACTTGAAAACTAAGCTTTAAAAAATGCATAATAATATAGTATAGGTACCTACTTTGGATTTTGATTCACATTAAGCAGCTTAACGTCTTCGTATGAATGATAGCGTTGTATAATAAGTAATATCTTAAATATTTAAAAATCCTGAATCAGTTCGTTAATGTGCTCTGTGATCTAGCTCAGCATTCTAATCTTAAATGCATGACATTCACTTTTTAGTTTTTCTGCTCATTTAGCTTTTAACTGCTGGGGTTTTTTTCTTAATTTTTTAGTGACCTAACCTAGTCTTAGAGTACGCGGAACTAAGTAGAACTGGGTCTGCTACACTTTTTTCTGAGAAGTCAAACATTTTGAAAATATATGGAAACACAGTCTGTGCTATAAAATATGTATTTTGTTTTTGTTTTTGATTGGTTATTTTGTCTGTAATCAAGTGATTTCTGATGATTTTATAATGACACAAGGACCCTCATAATTTTTTTGAGTGTGTAGATGCTTACTTTACTACCAGTTATTATTTTAAATTTCTTTCTCTAATGTTTTTGTCTTGACTATTTTGTATTGTTATTGAACCTTACATGACATTTATACTCGTAATAATCTTTTTTTTTTTTTAATTTTGTCATATTTTAAACTGGTATTAACTTGTATATTATTATTTAAGGGTTTTAATTAATGTTATTGACATTCGTACTAGTTAATAAATAGCTGACTTAATTAATAAAATATATCACATTTTTTAGGTTTTAACACATTAATGGTTTTGCTTTTCTATGTTGTAATTTGACACAATATTTGTAAAACATAAACATATTTATTGTTAAAATCCAAAAGACAAGGACAAATTATATAAACCATTTAAATTTTGTTTTGAACAAAAGTAACTGATGTAAAAGGGTACTTTAAACAAATACTTTTGGGGTTGTCCATTTACTAAATTGTTGCCTTGTTTGTTTTAATTACGCCATATCGGCTAAGCCGATTTGGATGAAATTTGGTATTTATGTAGTCTGTTACCTCAAATAGCATGCATATTAAATATGTACATACACGTGTGAAGAGTAGCAAAAAAACTAGTATATAATAACATTTAAAACGGGCATAGCGGAGGTAGGTACGAGGACTGCACGTTTGAAATGTAACTGGGCAGGGCATGTGACTCGAATGCATTCAGAACGTTGGGCGAAGCTCGTCACTCAATGGGTGCCCGATAGTCGGAGATAGCGGAAAAGATGGCGAGACGATCTAGCTAGAAGCATTCGAGCCAAACTGGCAAACTGTGGCCTTGGAGCGAAAAGAGTGAAAGGAAAAGGGGGAGACCTTTGCCCAGCAGTGGGACACTAAAGGTTAAGAAAAAAATAATAATAATAAAATTTAAATATTATACCTTTATTTAGTATTTAAAATAATCTTCTTCTTTCTTAGTTCTTGTTTCAAACTTTTTTTATTTAGTTTTATTTTAAATTACAAAAAAAGTGTCTTAACAGTAACGTACCTTGCAGCATAAGACAAAAGTTATTAATTCTCAAGCAGGAGATACTTCAAAAGAACAAAAATTCAATAACCGCTAATTACCTTTCGGCTACCCTAAAAAGAGTTCAAGCACCTTAGGGTAAGAGGAGAAATAAACGCATTTTTGGATACGGAACCATTAATCATTTTCGGGCTTCGCGCGCCCGAGGGACTGTAATGCACTAAAATAAATAGAGGTGGTATAAAACTGCCGGATAAAATGATCGGATCGGATGTCGGATAATAAGTATTAGTATCTAAGAAAGAAAAAAAATAGTATTGCTATATACGAGTAGGTATCTATCACAATTTAATGTTTTTTATTAATTAAATGACATTTTGAGTTTTAAGCTCTAAACTTCAATGTTATTTTCAATGCAGTAAATGGGTGACCGTATAGTAAAAAAAAAAACGAAAAGATTGCAGTTATAAGTTAATTTTACATAATATTACATTGAGACATAGCGCAATGGGCGAAGGCCTGAGATGCAGAAGATTTAATACCCTCCACAGGACAAATGTTTGCATTAATGATTTGCAAGTATTTGTCTCGGGTCTGGGTATTTTAATATTTATAATATATGTATTTACAAAAAATGGATATAAGTAGTATATCGGTCATGTAGTTCCAATAACATAAGCCTACTTTAGCGAAAGATGTTAAATGTCAGGAAAAAAATGTAATACTAGTTGGGGCATTAACTAGTTTGAAACAAACCAAAAACCCGTGATTATAAAGTAAATACATGAAAAAAGCCGGATAAATTATTAAAGAGCCGAACTTACACATCTCACTCTTTTTTTTTATTACAAACATTAAAGTAAAATTGTCGGCTGAATGCTTATTAATTTATAGACATTATCGATAATTAATTTTAATTATTTTTAATGTTGTCGTGACGTTTCGTGATTTAAGGTTGTGATTCGTCGCGGTGGATATCCGTACTAGATCTGTCCCATCAATCTTCTGACTCAGTACAGTACGCTCAGAAAATGGTGTCACACTATTATAATAGCTTAGCGAAAATAATAATTATTATTTAGTCTTGACATCTCATCAGGCAAACAGACACTAAGTGTCATTTAAAAATTATATATTCTCTTTTATATTTTATTTATTTATTAATTATAATGTAGGAAATTTAATGTATTTGTTTTTTTTTTATAATTATTACATAATACATACTTTTACATCAAAGAGTATTTGACGGTAACTAAAAAAAACATCACGAAGTTATAGGTAACTTCTGAAGTAGGTATTATTATTTTACGAACTGAATGAGATATTATTTATTTATTTGTAAGATATTTTGACCTGAAAGTAGTTAATCTTTTGTATGTCCTACCATATGTCTTTGGCATCCAATTATTTTATATGTACTCATAATCAAAGTGCTTTAGTTTTTTTCGTTTAGAAATATTTCATTTCAGAATAAGTAAATGAGATGATAATAGAAACAATGTAATTTCAAAATAATAAAGTCAAAGCTGACTCAGAGAATTATGACTGGCCTGTCAGCTCATAGTAATTGTAGATATGCTGTAAGTAGATCAAAGTCAAAGTCAAAAGCTATTATATTCAATCACAAGGATCACTTTGAAACGTCTTACATTTTGATAAACACGGGCTTTACTCACGTATTATTTTATTGATGGAGGCACCGACACTGTTTCGATTCATCTAGAGAATCTTCATCAGGGTGAGTTTGATGTGCGAACCGTGAACTCGAGGGCGGCAACGAGCGGACCGCGGATCAAACTCACCCTGATGAAGATTCTCTAGATGAATCGAAACAGTGTCGGTGCCTCCATCAACAAAATAATACGTGAGTAAAGCCCGTGTTTATCAAAATGTATAGTACAACTCACGAAAATTTTGAAAGTCTTACATACTAGGTGAATTTCTTATAACTACCTTATCTACGAAAAATGAATACAAGAATGTTTATACATAACAAATGTGTCGGTTAACTTTCTGAGGGCAGATCAACATGAGGCTATGCATTCTTACCGATTCTTATCGATGATTGGTTCGATTCTCTCCCAGGACAAACATTTGTATGATGAACATGTATTTGTCATGTGTCTGCGTCTTATAAAGTATCAGAAATATGTATTTTTAACCGACTTCATCAAAAAGGAGGTGGTTCTCAATCCGTAATTTTTTTTTTTTTTTAAAGTATTTTCACCGATTACTCGAAAACGCCTGAACAGATTTGGAAAATTCTTTGTTTGTTTGAAAGGGTATACTCACAAGTGGTCTCATTTATATATTTTATCAAAATAAAATCAACAAAAACCTATAAATTTTATACATCTATTATATTTTCGTTTACTCCGATACCTCGCTGTCTCATTGGAGCAGTGCGTTAATTTGGCTTACCCATATTACCCATAATAATTTGGCTTACAAAGTACATCTACTTTCCGCTGAAAATGTATTTAGTCGGAAGTCGTTTTTCTTTTTAGTTTTTAAAACGTAATTATTTTAAAATATGTACGTAATTTGTCAGTCATCTGGTCAAACAAGCTATGCTTAGTTTGGTAATAATGTACAAACTAATTAAACATGTGTGTCATGTTTAATACATAACGAGCTACCTAACACAAATCAGTCCAGATCCTCGCAAATGTCACTCAAATGCTAATTGTCATTTAGTTAATAAACCTCAGTGCTACCAATAAAAGAGGCATAAAATTATGGCCGTAAAGTGATTGGTTCTCTCATTAGCTTTATTTATATCCGTGAAACAAGTGAGCTGGTATTAAGTGTTAGCTCAATTAGATAACCATAAATATTTGATACCTTGAACTATATTTCACAGTACAAGAGCACTCTGTGTCGTAAACTGGGCGAATGAGGAATATAACTAATGCAACGTAGACAACAAGAATACTCTAACAATAATAACTGTAATAGTAAAAATAATAATTAAAATTGACTAATACTTTTTGTCTCAGACTGTACTAAAATAAATTTTAATAGTATGAGTTAGAGAACGATAATATTATTGCGTAGGTAGTAGTTTATTGAACTTATTTTTTTTATTATGCAAATCAATAACAAATAAATTAAAATAAGCAATTTATCAACACGCACTATTTTGTGCGAAATTTTTGGTGTCGAGTAATGAACGACTTAAAATAATTACGTTTTAAAAACTAAAAAGAAACCGACTTCATTGAATGAAATTTGAGCCTATAATACATTTTAGTTGAAAGTAGATGTATTTTGTATATATATAATATGGGTAGGCCAAATAAACGCACCGCTCCAATGAGACAGCGAGGTATCGAAGTACATGAAAACATCATCGATGTATACAATTTTTAGATTTTCGTTGATTTTTCAGGTCGACTGATTTTGAAAAAAAAATATATTAATTGTAATTATAATTAAAAATTATACCAAAATTATAATTTTCCAAATCAGTTCAGCCGTTTTCGAGTAATCGGTGAACATACATAAAAAAAACCGACGAATTGAGAATCTCCTCCTTTTTGATAAAGTCGGTTAATGATATTTTTTTCGAATCACTAGCTACTTTTGATATCGACTGTTCGCTCCAATAGGTTACAATTGCTTTAATACCGACCTCGTCATCGTAATTATAATTAATTAAAATTAATTATCGGACCTGTCAACTAATTATTTAATTAAATAAAAAGAAATCGTATATCGCTCCGGGTTATTATTGACCTTTTCTTTTTAAAGATTCTCTCCAATTAGGAAACATTTAAAGTTATCTAACGAAGAAGTTTTGCTTCAGTTTTTATCTGCTGTTTGATTTTAATTTGTATATTTGCTTTTCTTCGCGACTGTCCAAAACTTTCGATTAAAAAACTCTAATATCCCATCTATCTTATAATAACATAAATAGTTAGCGTTGCGTTAAAGTATGGTCTGTCTTGTCGTTATAATGTCAATTAATGTATAATTATGTATTAACAAAAAAAAGTACTTAAATAATATATAACTCATGTAGTCCCATGACACAAGCTCTGCTTACTTTGTGGCTAGATGATGCAGTGGGAAACGCCTGGCATTATTATTTACCAGCTTCTAGGCTTTGCAGGCGTGCTTCCTATATAAAAAGTATAAATATATTAATAAAGACGACATATTATATAACGACCTCTGTGGCGCAGTAGGTTATAGTCCATCTCAGACGCAGACGGTTGAGGGTGCGATTCCCGCCGCGGGACAAATGTATTTGTCTCGGGTCTGAGTGTTTCTATGTATAATATGTATGTATTTACAAAAAAAAGTATATAAGTAGTATATCAGTCATGTGGTACCCATTATACAAGCTCTGATTACATTGTGGCCAGATGCAATGCAGATGCAGGCCCTGTGTGAAATGTCCTGGATTATTTATTTATATATTTATAATACATTATATTATATTATATTATATTATATTATAGCATATTATATTATACTAGGATAAACTCTATAGGTATTAAGATGATAATTTGAAACTATTTATTTACTAGTCATAGATCATAAGTACTAAAACCCGCAGTAATGTAGGTATCTAGAAGGAACAAGAAAATCCTGAGTCACGCCACGCGTTTAAACCGCGCGTTTTAACCACGTTGTACGAGTGGGCGATGAGGCTAACGACTATCAGAATCTCGTGTGCCGCTTTCGTCAATAATTTTATACTGCTCAAATATTATGTAGTCCAAACGGACGTCAATCTATTTCAAACATAGAAACTCCATATTTGCCACACAACATTCCTAACTTCAAAGAAACATTGAAGACCGAGCTAAAGTAATAGCTTGTCAAACAATCGTGGCCTTGCTACGATCTCATTTCTAAAAAGCGTTCACTGCGACCCCAGTTTAGTAAGACCTACCACCCCCCTCTGGTCAGAACAGTTTCGAACCCTAGCTAGGTGTTCTGAGTGATGGTAGGAGGTCATAGTTGAATGGTTGCTGCGGTTGTATTCCGTCAACACGATGGCTGAACAGCAATAAGCGATGTTTGCTGTGGCGCGCTCTTTATTCAAATTTGTGGTTTGCAGACGGGCGGGTTTAGGCTCGCGTAATTATTGCAATATAGTTAGAGAGTTCTTCTATCTTACAAAGTTCTATGCAATGACATTTATGACCTTGGTTTTAACATTAAAAATCCAATAACTTACCGATCATATAACTTTGCCTTGTGAATATAGGTAGCAGATTCTAGTTAGCAGAGATGAAGATAAAATCTGATAAGAAACCTTGTGTTTTTCTAACTAGTCCAGGAGCAAAATGTGTCAAAATTTGTAGATTGATTTAGGCGTGACTTTAAGGAATGTATGTATTCATTCCAGCGCTCTACAAAGCAATATGTCTGTATAGATGCTGTTAAGTGTTATACTGTTTGCGGTGTTGGTGTTTCTTCGTTCGTTTCTGCCTTGTGGATGCGAAACACGTGTCGATTTTTTTTTAGTTCTAGTTTATTGGAATCGAATAATGGAATAGTACTAATTATTTGTCAACCTATTCAGTATCTATAGGTATAAATAAAGCAGAGAGACTTGTAAAACAAAATGCAATTTAAAGCTGCAGTTTTGTCACAGTCACACAATAACACAATAATATGTAACTGTTTGTTGGAATATGTTAATATAATAGCCTAGTGAAGCTCCTCGTAATTTTATTTAACTCGGCTGTATTTTTTAGTCGTAGGATATCAGGTACATATTATATTCTTAGTGAGCGCTTATTATAATCTCTACCCACTACACACAGTTTTAAATCTCCACAAACTCTAAGGTGTATTGTCTATCAATGAGTCAGTCAGGATTTTGATTCCATTATATTTTATTCTTTTATTCTTCGTCTTGAAACCGCTGCGTTTTCCCCGCCCGTCTGCGTCGAAAGCTGGAGAGTTTGTGTGAAAAGCCAACATTCCCTACAATATAACGGCGAGACGTTCTGTAAATTTGCCGATACGCAATTCGCCGTCTGCAAACACCTTTGTGTGCGCCACATTTTGAGAGGAGAAATCTTTGGGTGCGGCCGTCTGGGGTTACAAACTAAATTAAAAAATAACTGCCATGATAATATACAGAAATTTACTTGCATAATGTATCCTTTTCTAATAAAATAAATGTAATACTTAATGTTAGCCTAGTTGAAATTGGTCTGCTGTTATGGCTCCTTGGCTCCAAAATAACATTTTGGATGTCAATATTTAAATCACCAGTAATGACAATACTCCTGCAGCTTAATAATAAGTAAATATTTTTTTCAATACAATCACAAGAATAACTATGAAACGTATATGTATATATATAGGTGAATTTAGGTGCCCATTGCTGCTAACCCAAGTCCGAAAACTGGCACGAAACTTGTCCTGGTCAAAGCAATTTGTATGTTTCATCTTATAACTAGCTTAACTACGAAAAACGACTACAAGTTAACAGTAGTTTAGAACATGGATCAATGGAGAACATGACCCAGACTTAAGGTTTATGAAATAGCAGCAAAGCAACGATGAAAATTCAATTGTGGTTATCCACAGCAAGACCTAACTTCGCAGAAGGTCGCTTGACTTCGTAGGTAGATCTAAAGAACATAATGAGCTCTGCCACGAGCTTTTACCAACAAATAAAGTACTTCTAATCTAAGTTCTTTCGAAAGGATTAAAACGCGCTTCAGAGGCTCCTAGTATAAAAAAGATTGTTATGATATATATTAACATAATTATAGATATATAAAGATAATTATGTTATATTCGCACTGTATTTGTTATGTAGCGTTAAATAAATATTTTCTATTCTATTCCGTGTAAGATACATAACGTACCATGATTCGTTATATTGTCAGAAACGTCGTCAGTTGTTGAAATGAAAAGCGTTGCGTATTTTTATAACCTATTAAGGCTAGATAATTGATTCGGGCGTGACTTTGCGAAAATCCATTACAAAACATTATATAGATGGACAAATATTTAGTACTATTCCGTCTGCATCGTGTCTTACTCTTTAGGAATAGATTGACGGAATAGTACTAAATATTGGTCCATCTATTTAATGTTTTGCTATTAAGGCTAGGTACTGATAATGAAATATGGAAATATTAGAAATGTGGTTAGTTACATGAAGAGCGTTTCGTATGTTTGAACCTTATTTAAGTGAAACTGTCTCAGCTATACGTGCCTTTTGGAGCTTAACAAAAGCGCTCAGTTGTACCACTGATGGTTACCCATCGAAATACTGACCACACAAAATAAAGAATAAGGAATAAATTTATTGCAAAAAACTTAGATTTATGGGTACATAGTGCTTAAATACATATAAATGAGGTCACGTTAAACAATTTGTGATCATAATGCACTATTAAGTGTGGAACAACTGTGTTACGGCGAGACAATGTTGCTTGCATTCGTTGATCTGTCCGAAATGATGCAGATATAACATACATGTAGAGCTTTTGAACCCAACCGACCACCAACGTTTTGCAAGTAACGGCTCGTTATATCGACACCTCCGGTCATTACCGACAATTACTCGCAGGATCGATTCAGAATCGATTTAAATATCGTCTGGTAAATGGGGAGCCGTTATACTATAATTGTATCGATTTTGTTGATTAATCGTTTCTATATATTGTTAGGGTCATTGTTTCTTGAGTTTATTTTATACAGTTTGTTCAATAAAAGTAATGTTGTCAGTTGCTATGTTATTGACATACAATATAAAATATATTAACATACTTTTTTTTAATATTTTCATGCTTCCTATTTTTTTTGAATAAGTAGAATGTAATGTAGGTAATATAGGTGTAATTTTGAGAAAATTAAATTCTTGCTATTACCCGAGGCAGCACCAATAGCATCCTAACCGCGATAACTGAGAAATTAGATTTTCCTGTTGTATTAATTAATTTTAAGTTCTAACCCTTAGTTATAAGCTGACTAACACAATGGACTATGTAATTATCGGAAAAATAAATTGAATTATTATTATTACATTATTACAATATTATTATTATTGATTTGCGAGCAAGTTTAAATTCAAAGCAAGCGGGAGCGCAGCGAGCGATCCACGTTTTAAACAATTACAAGATAAAAATACACTGAAACTTGATATTGACATAATTTGTGAGCTGAAATTTATACGCTAATATGGATACACATTATGTACCATAAAAACGAGCTTATTCATACTTTTTATGAATCTAGTCTAAAAATCCTTTCAAATGTAGGTAGATAGGTTTCTTGATTTCTTGCTGCAAGAAGGTTTATGCAAAAAGCGCTAAGAACAAGACGAGTTTTTATCAATTCTTCTCAGACTTGCGATAGGTGGAATTAGCACCTATAATCAACTAGCCTGTAAGACGATCAAAAGAGATCCTTGTGATTGAATTGAATAAAAAAGATATGAATATAAATATTTTTTTTTACTTTGATCTCATTCGCAAATCGCCAGTGTGATAATGGCCTTAGCTCGTGCATACAGCAAACCGCTCCAGTCTTCTTCTTCTTATCGTGTCACCAGTTATTTTTAACTAATGTGGTGAAAGGATTAAAGTGCACCTCAGAGGCTCTTTTCGTGCACTTGGCACATTTCTTCGAACTTTTTAGGTTTTACGATATGTCGGTTTCCACACGATGTTTTCCTTCATTACGCAAGTCAAATATGGAGACCCTTAAATAAAAACTAAAAATCTAGTTAACATTTCAAATTGGGGATCAAAATGCCCCAAAAAGAAGAACAAGATCCACGATACGTAAAACGCTCTCCATAATACATGACTCGGCGATTTCTCACAAAACCGATACCGATACAATTACAAGTCATTTATCACGCGGTCCTTCTGACCCCGCAACGATTTTGTGCATGAATAATGCAGGGGCTATTTGTGGGTTGCCCACTAATTTGTGCACGTGGTACTGATGCTGCAAAATATCATTATCATCAACGATCTGCTACTTTCGTGTTATCACACTAATAAATAATAAATGTTTGGGTGTTTTTATTTTGTAACCGCTGGACTTATATCTGATAAAAGGTAAGTATTACTTAATAATAGATTATGATCTAGATTGAGTATGTTATCAGTTAACGCAAACCACTTCTAGATGGTGCTGTTTGCATATACCTTTATTATTATTATTATGATTGCGATTATAATTTTCATTTGCAAGGCATTGCAAGGCACTATGTGGCACATTATGTGTACGATATGCCGGACATGTTCAGACAGGTCTTAGAACGGCGTTGGCGAGAGGCTATAGAAAAAGGCAGCGTAAATGGTAAGGTATTGAAAGGAATGAAGAGCATCGTAAGGAACTAAGAAGTTCGAATGCACCAAGTTCACAAACTTTTTATTTACAGAAATGTAAAGAATACAGTAATATAAAATACAATTGACATAGTTAAGCTATCTAAGGATCGTTCCCAAGACTGGCGGCATTGCCATGTTAAATGGCAATGCTAATATGCTGGGCCTGATGAAGCCAGTTCACGCGATGTTTGTACCAGAGGCCGTGAAACAATTTTGAAAACGCGATGGACTCCTATTCCCCAACTTCCTCTGAAACCTCTGAGGCGCACCTTAATCCTTTCAGTTACACTAGTGACACAATTAAAAGAAGAATACTTCTGTTTTAAAAACTTAAAAGAAACCGACTTCATTGAATGAAATTTGAGCCTATAATACATTTTTAGTGGAAAGTAGATGTATTTCGTATATATATAATATGGGTATGCCAAATAAACGCACCGCTCCAATGAGACAGCGAGGTATCGAAGTACATGAAAACATCATCGATGTATACAATTTTTAGATTTTCGTTAATATTTCAGCTCGACCGATTTTGATAAAATTTATATGGGACCACCTGTGAAGTATACCAAAAAAAATCAAACAAAACAGTGTTTTCTAAATCGGTTCAGCCGTTTTTGAGTAATCGGTGAACATACATAAAAAATCGCGGGATGTAGTGGTACCACTAGTTTGTGAAGTTAGATTGTGGGGCTATTCTACCATTGTAAGTCCATAAGATCATTATAATTACTGCATTTTTTTTGCGGATTTGACACACTATTTGTATGAATTAAGACAATAATATCTAATTTATTTAACAAAAAGCTGCTTCGTTTAAATAAATGGGTTAAGCGTAATACAACTTATAAGTTTTGTAGCAAATAAAAAATATTATACAAAATACACGATTTAAAATGCAGTGTTCCTGTCTAAAGCTTGTACAATAAGAGTAGAGTCGTGAATCATTGCATTATATATCTTATGTTCATAACATAAATGTCATCCTAGTACTCTTCTCATACAAATTCGAGATCTTATCTTTAAAGACTAGGTCTGAATGTAAACAAACGAATAAAATCTGTCACATTTTGTAGTTTTGCTCTAATTTAGATTTAATAGGTTTCTTGCATAAATTATGTTTAAGTGTTTTTATATCGTTCGATGGATGCAGTCACACCGATATGTAACAAAACAGGTACTTTTTGCAAACCTACCTATACTGCATAAATTGTTGTGAAATGAATATTGTCAAGTTTTATTTTTCAATGTTTATAAGGATTTTTTTTTGTGTATGACCATTATAACTTACAATGATTAATCCTTTCACCACACTTGTTAGAAATAACTAGTGACACGATAAGAAGAAGAAGAACTTACAATTCAAAGTAGCACAGACTAAAGCTAAATTTTATTGAGTATTCAGTCCAATAATACGAATTTAAGTGTATTACTACTTAATTGATATTACATATTAAGTATATGTATGTATGTAGCGATTGAATTGCAGATAACCAAGTTTATATATTGTACTTTATACAGATATGCTTACGGCCCTCATGAAGGTAAATGGTTACCGTAACTTATTGCGCTTGCAATACCAGGAGGTATCACACGCACGTTGCCGACCCTAGACATAAGTTATTTATCTATTCGTCTATTCGCCCAGTAATTTCACTTGCTCCTGTACTCTTTAAATTTAAGCACAGTAACTGCTTGAAGGTAGATTATATAGCGCTGTGATCCACAAAGATAAAGATTCCTGCTTTACAGTACTAACATTAGGTAAATGAAGAATATAATCGTCATAAAAACAAAAACTAGGAATGTTTCGAAATTATTTTTTTACATGAATGTGACATCATCTTATCATCTTATCATCAGCCCACAGTGTCCCACTGCTGGGCAAAGGCCTCTACCCATTCTCTCCATTCATCCCTCTCCTGCGCTAAGACTGTCCAGTCGGCGCGGAATTTGGCGAGCTTGTCCTTCCACCTGGTTCAGAGTCTGCCGCGACGTTGTCGTACCGTACACCACTCCGTGGTCAGTTTGGCCCACTGGTCTCCCGACATGTGGCAGACATGACCAGCCCAGTCCCATTTGAGCTTGGCGTCTTTTGTCGCTATATCGGCGATCTGTGTTCTTGAGCGCAGCTCGGTGTTGCGAATCCTATCTATTCGTTTTCACGCTCCATCGCATATTGGCAAACCTTGAGCTTATACTTTTGGATGTTGTTCAAAGACCAGGTCTGCGCACCATATGTGGGAACGGGGAGGACGCATACGTCCATCAATTTGCGCTTGAGAGTTAGAGGGAGGTCTCCTTTCATCAAGTTGCCCATAGACCAATAGGTCTTCCAGGCATGTACATTATTTAAAATTAATTTAAGCGTTTGTTACATATCAGTCTCATAGGGCCTTTTATAAAACCGTGGCGTAAGGTCTGAACATTTTACGATCGTCTAATTCTACGTTTACTGCAATTTTACTTTAGATCGCATCTAGGTGGTCTAAATCTGATCCCGTACAGGTGCCTGCAAAAGTTTACAATATATATGCCGTATTTTTGTTGTTTTCTATCCTGGCTATCCAAAGGTTACCTGGAAGATAATGCTTTGGGAGAAGCAGAGCCCGTCTCCTAATACTTGGCATTAGGAGACGGGCTTTTCATTTGTCCTATCCCAGAGGTAATACAAGCCGTAAATTTCCGGAGAATTAAATTTATTTAAACGCCGTAATTTATTTGAAACTAAGCTTTCTTCTCTTCCATAATATAAAACCACGTAAAAACTAGCATATTTCGATTACAATAGACCAGACATGTCTGCATTATACAGGTTCAAAAGCAAGCTATCTCTCGCGCACTATACGAATAATTACAGAACTGTGCACTCATCTGTACAAAATCGTTAAATTTTCTCCGTTGTAAATAAGGGTTTTAATACTATTTTGATGTACAGAAAGTGATTGAAAATCTAAATGAATAAAGAAAATAGTTAAATGTGATGTTAATGAACTAAGGTGAACTGATTGAAAATAAATCAAACCGCTAGAAAAGGGAATGAGCGCTTTGGAAAATGCTAAGTGATTTATGCTTTTCTTGATTTGATTTCTACAGTGGCATTGTAGCTAGTAATGTAGTGGGAACCACTGATTCTAGGGTCGCGAGTTTGAATTTGAATTGTGCCAAGTGCACGAAAGGAACCTCTGATCCATTTACTACCAAGAATTACAAATAAATACATTTAAAAAAAATTACATCCCCAAGAATGTTAAAAAAGAGGAGGCAATTTTTTATGCGCTCAAATTTAGGTTCAGATATTGACCGCACACAACGTTGTTTAACTTCGATGATGAAACGAGCACTTTAGTCATTGACTAAATGATGATGATAAACATCACAGTGACAATCTATTTCTTTAACCGCAAAATCAGTTTTCAAGCACCAACCTTCGTCGGAATCATTAATACGTATTTACCGAACATCTGTCCTTTAGTGACAGTACACAAACAATGCTTTACTAACAAAATTGTATCTGAACCTTGAAAATTCAAAAATCTACTCTATTAACTCTCTAATAGAGTTCAAAAGAATGCAAGAGTAAGTTGGTGCGTTGTGTGTGGCAACCTTGATCTTAGACCGGGAGCCCGTGGCTGATAAATGATGTGATTTGACACGCGTAGTTTAAGAGCTTGGGAACTTCGCTGATTATTACGCGACGTTGCTTCCGTTAAGCGTTTTGTTAGAATACGTACTGAGATTTTGATAACATTGTGTACTTACCTAAAATAATTCGTCTAAGGTATAAGATGTGTTACAAATATCCTTTTGCTTTCCTGCAATATGTGTGAGTGATTTCGTGAAAAAGAATAGAAGTGTGTAACGGAAAGGGAAGTACGCGCTATTATATTTGACCAATGAGCGAGAGCGGTATTAGGTTTGGCCAATTAGTGTACGCATAATTTAATTTAACCAATAAGCACGCGCGGTGTTGCTTATTACCAAAGTGAGATGTCAGATGTTACACAATCTTATGCGACTACTGTAAGGCTTGCTCGTTTTATTACACTACTGAGCCAGCATACAGGCATGAAGCTCATCTGATGGTAATTAGTTACCGAAATATGCGACGCTTGCAATACCTGGAGGTACACGCACGTTGCCGGCCCTAGAGATAAATTCTTTTGTCTGTACGCCCATTAAGGTCACTTGCTCCAGTGCCCTTCGAATGTAAAGACAGTAATGCTTGCAAACTACTGCTTGGAGACAGAATATCTGGAACGGCTGGTTACATTATTATTATTGGTATTTATTTTTTTTACCTACAAAATAAACACTAATAGATACAATTATATACGAGTATAACATTGTGAAATAGCTGAGCTATCTAAGGATCGTTTAAGCGATCTATATGCTCAACTAATTCCGATCACTGCCAGAGTGTAGCGTTGGATCATGTGATGTTTCTATCAGGGTCCCTGATTGCATTAAACACTTATGTTTAATAGAGTCAATAAAAAATAATATTTCAATAGAAAGTTTCGGTACAATCTAAAAGCTCTACAAACACATCTAAGCTGCAATAGGCGAGTGAACCCGCGTGGGAGGTGATAACTATGAGTCAGACAGTCACACATCGCGTTTATAATATCGTAAAGCGCATGCGTTAATATAAAGCGTTGGTTAAACGAGCGGCACGCGGTCAGAAACATGCTGGCGAAGTTTTTTTTTTAGATTTTAAGTTTAAGTTTTATGTTTTTTTTGTGATAATTATATTATATTTATACAATGAAAACTGCCTGATGCAGTAAATATGCTTTTTTAAGGTTTTTTTGAGCTGAAACTAGTTTTTTTGCTATATTTGAGGTCGTCGGTTATTAATCTAATTATTTAACCAACGTACTATGTTCGTTTTTAATTTTACCTCCTAAAAATATAATAATTTAAGGTTATTAAGAATCATTTAGATAATCTTGATGCATAACATATAAATGTTTAAATACCATAAAAAATATAAGTTCACTCAAAACGGGTGAGTTTCTCTGCTTCCCGAAGAACTCATGTTAAATGTCCCGTTTTGAGTGAAAATTTAATTCAATACCATGTAGTCTTAAAGATATATAAAATAAATTATAGGTACCTTATATGTTGATAGCTTTTAAACAAAAAACAAAGGTTTTACCACAAAACGTGAAACAATAAAATGATGTGAATGTATTGTAACAAGCGAGGCTGTGAATTGCGGGAATGTCGTCCAGTGAGCACCGGCCTTACAACTCTCTATATTTAGCGGGTGACCGCTATACAGTTTATTGTTTTCGTCGTAAAACCCTAGTTTGTACTGGAAATGGCTGCGTATGAATAATTTTAATATATAGTTGTATTTGTCAATTTAGTTAAAATGTCATGTAATCTTACGATGGAGATAGTTATCTTACATATTCTTACATTTCAAGGAGTTCAAAAAGTAATAACAAATTATTTTGTTATTTGTAAATTTGTCAATGATTTTAGCAGTTTTCTCACGATTACAAATATAGTTTTAAAAGACGTAAAAAGACAAGACATACTTCTGTGCATGTAAGGTGCCCTTGAGGCGCACTTTGATCCTTTCACCACAATGGTTTTATGGAACTATTGACACAATAAGAAAAATCGTATGAGCATTCACCTCTCCCTCTCTTTCTTCAAAAGTTTGCTGTAAGAAAGCAGGGTTAACTTCGCTTTTGTGCACGATTTCTCTGTTTATTTTGTTTAATAATCTGTGTATTGATTATTAAACAAGACAATAACATAAAATACATGTGCAACAGTTGAGCTATCAAAGGACTACTCAAAACGATCTACAAATAGCTCAACTAATTCAGATTACAGTCACAGAGCAGCGTTCCCAAGACACTGGCGGCTTATATGCTGGTCCAGATACAAGCTAGCTGTTGGGTCACGCAACGTTTTTACCAAACGTCTTCGGTACATATTATCTAGTACAGGGAGTAATCACTGAGGTATGGGGTATCACTGTACATCGAAACATTAAACCATTTCGAAAACAAAACAATTTAAAAAATCTTATCTCGAAATCGCTCAAACACCGCTAAAGAGTTCCTTCAGTTCATTAACACCCGTTAACACGAGTAAAGCCATTAAACCAACCGTAAACATAAATCCGAGAATGCACTAATACCTACGGAAATTCTTATGTTCATATTATGTGAATTTGTATGTCCGTATACAGCCAGCGAGCCTTAATGTGGCACATTATAATAATAATAATATATATTTATTTCCAGAAAGTAGTTACACAATGTCTTACAAGTATTTTAGATTTAAATAGACACAAGGAAGGTTTGTCATCTTAACCTTGTAAGCGTCTGGTTAAAGGATGGTTGTATGCTTTCAACTACATGGAAACTGAAAATTTCATAAGCGTAGTAGTATAAAATCTACGTTAAGAATAGTAGATCCTACCTAATTATTGACTAAATGTTTAACTTTGTATTACCAACCTATTTACAGTTATGCATTCCACATTATTTATAGAATAACATGCATGAATAGCATAACGAAATGGATTATATACTTGAATTAAATAGATTGAGAATTAAATTAAAATAAATATAGATATTATATAAATAAATAAAATAAAAACAAATTAAAATAAATTGCATTCTAGAATTAAAATTATTTTAAGTTTTTAAGTACCAGTACATTGATGTCCAATTTCGTTAAGCTAGTAGTTGCGGAGTGAATGAGTAAATAATCTTGAACAGATGAAATTAAAAGAAAAATCTTAATCTTAATCATAAAAGAGAAAAAATGAAGAAAAAAAAAATTAAATTAATATATAAAAAGTGTAACTAGGAGTATTCTTTAATTACAGCCAATACTCTTCAAGTGTTTGTATATGTGAGTAAAATATGTGAGTAGGTATGTGAGTAGGTATGTGAGTAGGTATGTAAGTAAGGTAAGGTACATTCATTACCAAAGTAAGTAGGTTCTCATTTAGTATTAAGTTAGGTAATTATTGTCAGCTTGTTAGGGGCTTGTGGACACTAGCTCTCACACTAGGATTCCCTGTGTCGTGAGTAGCTAGCCTCTTCCGTATTAATGTACAAAATAATGTATTACAACAGTAAGGAAACGAAACAATAAGTAGATTAAAAAATTAATAAAAATAATTGTGGGTGAGAAGAAACTAAAGTCATTTATGTGTGTGTTGAACTAAGTGAGGATATTTGCGTTGAATATGACGTGCTTTTAGTATGAGTGTAAATGAATAGAATGAATGAGTTAGAGTGTGCGTGCAATACAGGTCAGATTTGACTGACCAGCTAATGGGATTTACTAATTAGTGCATGTGTGCGTTATCTTAGAATAGTTAAGAAGTCGATACAACGAGTGCAAGGATATTTTATTTTGTTAGTAATAAGCCTCTTAGGTAGAATTAAATTAAAAGTAAATTATCTATTAGTAGGTACATAGTAGATATCGTTATCGATTTAAGATACAGTGTGTAGTAGTTTTTCTGTATCTGTATAATTTTGGCTACTTAGCCATTTGTTGATTTTCTTTTTGCAGGTTGAGTTTTGACAATACAGTATATTAACGGCTTTGTCTATGCGTTTATAAAGTTGAGGACCCATGTATGAAGGAGACAGTTGAGCAAATGAGGTTTTAGTTATAGGTACACATACCAAGTAGTATAAGAAAGTTTACGACTTCAATGACTTCGTAGATTCTGTGAAAATGACCAACTCAAAAAAGAATACCGTAAAAGTTATGACAGCATCAGATTTTTATTGGAGACCTTTCATCTTAGCATAAAATCAAAAACACGGTACGGGCTTATTTAAAAAACATCATGGCAGTCAGGGTTGAAAGGGGAGCTTTCATAATAAAGCACAAAGAGAAACAGGGCACTTGTAACTGGAAAGAATGGGATTTCTTGTAAGTAAAAATAACGAAAAACAAATTATTTTCGACTGCAGCAAATAAGGGTTTTGCAAGAGATATAACCAAGGAGCGCAAAGAACGAATCACTGCGGATTTGGTACCCTTAATGCCCATAACCAGGAGAGCTTTCTGGTTAAATTTACCGGAATCCTCTCGGGTGCCAAACATGCATTATATGTTTAAAATCTGCAATGATTCGTTCTTTCTTAGGACAGCACATTGCCAGTTTTCTCGCTCACTTCCTCATAGTATATCTATCCTGCTTAAAATTATAACGTGAGCGTAGAATTTTAAAAATCATCATCCTTGACTATCGTGTACTTAAATTTCGATGTCATACAGTAAGCAGGACTAGCGGAGCTTTGAGCTTTGAGCTTGGGTACTTTAAAGTTTAAGTTTTTTAGATTGTATAAAATTTTGATCTCGTGTGCCTTACATAAACGTTTAAATACATGAGAACTAAGTTAAAGATGAACTAAAATGTTAAGTTAAGTTTGTTGTTTAAATTGATATTATTTATGGTATTCGGTTATATTTAGTATTAAGAATAAAACAATTTTGCGATAAATAAGCATTACTTTCTAGAGTTAAGTTTTTCAGACTGATTGAAATATTGATCTCGGTATGCCTTACACTAACGATTAAATACATAGATAGTTTAGCCGATCGTACAACAAATAAAAGTGATACTTATTCATAAATATTAAGTTATATTTAGTATTAATATAAAGACTTTAAGAATAAATATTATTTTGTGCTAAATTAAACATTTTCTTATGTACAACTCTTTTTATTTATACAAAAAAAAATGTAAAAAAATTGAGAGTCTTAAAAAATTTTAAGACACTATATTTTTTTTACAGGTTTTAACTTACTAACTGATATTTTAGTAGCTTGTCTTACTAATGAAAACCGCAATAGGTCAGACACTTATTGCATTTATGATTAAAACATACAATATCATACAGTAAGTAATTCCTACTTAAAACTGAAACATATTGATTTACTAACGATAACGGCATTATCTACACTAATTATTACGGTTATGACTAGTAAACATTCTGTCGATTTATTAAACAGTCCTCATTATCACTACAATTCTGTGATTTTAAATAGCTTAATTAACACATTTACCAATTCTAGGTACAACGTATCTTTACATTTTTATCTATAATCTTGTAAAAGTTTCGAGTTGATATCTTGTATGGGCATGGAGGTACAAATAAAATAAAAATAAAATCTTAAGCCGCGTTTTTCTCGAAAGTAGCTTGGACCTAGTTATTGCACTTTAAATAAGGACGGCTGCATAGTTATTAAGCAAATAGAAATGCGTTAAACGATACGTTATTTTTCTACAATACGATATACTTGCGATACACAATTTTTTCTATAAGGTACTTTATGAGAAAAAATGGTGTAAAATTTTTAGCATTTCATAAATATCTAACAAATATATATCCCCTTATTTAATATGGTCTAAGGGTGAATAAAACCATAGCGTACTAAGAGAATAATATTGTTTTATTTGTCTTTAGCTTTCGGCGAGAACAGTTGCATGTGACGAACGACTTGTTGCTTGTGTCTATTTCCGATGTGCCAAAGCAACAGTCGGGTACTGTAAACTGTTTAAACCATCACACGTCTGATGCTATCGTAAAATTAATTATTAATGAGCATATCGGCGCGTGGCATCTATAGCTGAAAAATTTTACCTACTTTTTTGTCATTCACATATAAACAACAAAATTTCTAATAATGTTCTTGCTTGGACTTTGATGTTAACAAGAAAACTCATACTTATTATCTTCGTATTATCTTATAATCTTTTAACATATCTTTCTTTTTATTCATAAACATTATACAGTGCTGGTGATTTTGTTGTTTTGCTGGGACTAGCTAGAAATTATTAAAATACAAACGATCTTATTTTTACCTAAACTAAAGTCCAAATTAGAATAGCATTTTAAATGACGTTTTAAATCAAGTCAAAATTTACGTTTTATTTTCTTACTGAATTGATTTTTCTAGGATTTACCTTAGTTTTTATCAATACCTCTTTACACGTTGACTAAAGTTAAGTAAAGTTAAAACACGTCAATCACGCATCAATTTAGTAAATTTAAAGTTTCATTTAAAAATGTTTCTCTAATTTAGACTTTGATACAAACAAAATAAGATCATTTGTGTGCTTTGAAATTTTTGTTAGTCCGGGAAACGATAGAGTCGGAGCCAGTCAGTTAAATTAATTACAATTATACATGTAGAGCACAGTTTTAGGTAAAGGGCCAATTAAAAGATTCCACTTGTATTTGTAGGTAAATAGAATAAAATGCAAGTTGATGCAATTCACCATACAAATTTCTATAAAACCGTAAAGCTGACAGATATTATGTCGCACGTCGACAGTATCATTATAGAGAAGAATAATGATTGACAATTAATTTTTATTACTATCAAACACACGTCTAGACTGGCCATTAACATAATCAGACCTTTAAACCTCAATTTCAATAATAGAAATATTCAAAATCGAAAAAATAGAACTTTCAAATCCATAACGCTTATTTTAATTCCGTTATAAGATATATTATGAACATTTATGATTACTGAACTCATATCGATTAGGTTTTAATATGTGTTTATAATTACACCAATTTCAAAAATCTATATAAATGGAACGAAAATTAAATATAACATTTGCTTTGGGTTTTCTTAACCTATTTTACCTTAAAACGTTTCTAAGTATAGTAAAGCTGCAACTACACTAACATTGTATCTCAAAACAGATTAACCCTTGTAGACAACACCACAGTGTCAGATATTCTACCTTCAAGCAGGAGTGTCCAGACATTACTGTATTTAAGTTTAAAGGGTGCTGGAGCAAGCGACTCGCAACTGTTACAGCGCTGTACGCACGTGAATTCCAAAATCCGGAAGTATTTTGTTTCCTTGGTTTGTGGTGTCTGGTATTTAGAGGAAGTCATGTACAGAATAAAACTCTCTATGATCTCGGAAAGATACTCGACGTATTTGGCTATTAACTTTTCTGGTGAATATCGATTTGATTTCTAGATGAAATGCTCAGATGATTAATCTATGCTTATATAAAAGTTTATGGAGGTCATTGTGCCGTTATTAGAGAGTAAATAGCTGCAGAGATTTATTTCCCGCCATTTTAGTTTTACACGTAACTTAACTACGTTTAGAATCTTTTTTTCGTGTAAGGAGTTTATAATAGGAAACTTCATTCAGCTTCTTCTGTAGTAAGATATTGATAGATGCAGTAGGTATAACATAAAACTGATCATTTTTGAAGACTCATTGCCGACGCCATTGTACGAATACGATTTGAGTACGATTGTCTGCCAGATCGGGGATATAAAATAAAATCGTTATATTAGATATGTTGGAAGAATTTTCTCAAACAAACTTTTGTTAAGTATATCAAAACATTTGAAATAGCGTGTTATCTCATCAAAATGTCATAGAAAACTGTACTCGGAGATATATGGCTCCCCAGTGCGGTTTTACAATTGCTAATAAGACAGGAAACAGATTTTACTGGAGACTTACTCGTACCTGCCAATTACGAAACATTTCGTTATGTCGTTCAGAGAATACAGACCATGGTAATTGTTTTGTTAACCAGTTACTTACCAACGACATTTTGCAGTGATTTGTCACTGATTTGTGTAAAATAAACATTCAGTTTTACTAACTTGAAACTAACCTTGCTATTGTATTAAAAGCAAAGTAATTTTTATAATTAGTAGAAATTAAAAAACCATCTACATAATCTAATAAATAATAGTTTTCGAAAATTCTAAAAAAAAATAAAAAAAAAATCGGTTAAAATATTAAAATTTATTTTCTATTTTTTAGTTTGGTTTTCTATATAAAGTGTGTTTTTTAGTTTTTTTAAATTATTCTTTATTTTCTACATTTTAGTTTTAAGATAACCGGATATTTTAATATTTTTTTAATGTTTTTTTTGTAATTTAACATAGTTATTCAATTGTATCGAAACCATTTAGTTTATGAAAATGAATATAAAAGATAAATTATCAACAGTTCAGAAAACACGAAACTTAATATAGTTTAAAATGTTTAGTAAAAAAAGTTTATGTGTGCACGCCTTATGTTAGCTTTGGTAATTCAAAATCAATGAAACGATTTTAAATATTATAATGAGTAGCGGCAATTACACAGATACAGGGTGATCGTAAATCGTTAGCGTGATTTAGAACTTGTGTTTTTAGAGGTACATTATCCTCTCTTACACTTTAAACAGTGTATCAGATAATACTGCTATAGATGAAATGACAAGGACTATACTCATACGCTACATTAGCTAATATGTGATTATGACATAGAACGAGAGAGTATCTGTGTAAAACCAGTTATGTGTTAGTCGGTCCTGTGACAAATTTAGTTATTTTTATAAAATGTATGCAAATAAACTGCATCTGACAAAAGTCAGCGTAAAACAAGATTTGATAATATATTCATATATATTCGCGACAATAGAAGATGACCCCTTTTGATCAGGAACCGGTTCAATTGACTGTTCCAGGGTTAAGTACCTTTTTATAAACTTTTTGTGTTGGATTAGGTCTATTATTTGAATATTACGCCACTTAAACAAACAATGGCGAACATACCGATGGTAGCCAAAAATTAAAAAAATTACTAGTCATTTTTGCGATAGTTGAAAACTGTCATAAATTATGCAGAGACAATAGATTTGATTTATAGCGGGGTATGTAACTGTCAAAAGTCTGTTTATGGGAATATTTTTGTTTTATTTGACATATCATTTAAGGCCTAGAAAAAGTAGATTAAAGTTCTTCTTCTTTTCTTCCGACGACAAGACAGATGCCATATAGCATCTGTCTTGTCGTCAATTTTGCCAGTGTCAAGTGATTGTTTGATGAAATAGTCTTAGTCGATGGTCTTTTGTCAATTATAAACGAACTTTCTAGAACTTTCTCTGGATTTCTTGTCGTTCAAATCACATTGAACCATAATACATTTATAATTTAATTGTCCATACTTGTCCTATGTAGTAACAATTTATTCATTAAAATTCCGCTTAGATTACTGAATAAAACATGCAATAAAGCGAGAAAAAAATATTCATTTAGTAGAGCTATGTTACTCATGAAATGGCACACGAAGAATTCCTGGATTAAAGTTAAAACTGAATACAGTAAATTTGACGTAGGCCAAGAACAACACACTCAAACTAAGCATAAAACATTCTGAATATCCATTGTATTTCCTTTAAGTAGGTATTTACAAGAAGTTTCTATCTAGATGGGTCCTAGGACAGTGCCAGATATTCTACCTCCAAGCATTAGTCTACAAACATTACTGTGTTTACGTTCTAAGGGCACTGAAGTAAGTGACATTACCGAGTCTAAGGCCGATAACGTGCGTGTAATACCACCTTGTTTTGCATGAAGTTAATACTAACCATCAGGTGGGTTGTAAGCTTGTTTGATGGCTCAGTTGTATAAAAAAGCCATTGCTTAGTTATTACTTAAAGAAGAAGAAATCTCATCTAACACATTGTTGCATACCGAAGTAAACTTAGAATACATATCAATAATGCCATTCTGTTACATCGTCTGAATGTATACAAAAGCAATAGAGTCTAATTAAAATACTTAAAATCGGCCTAACTGGCCATTTGCATTCGTATGAGCATAGGAACACCCACAAGTAAAGGTCTTGACTGATATCGAATTATGTTAAATGGAGATCAAATGATAGAACATGGACTTTCTTAACAATATAAAATAGATTGACGATGTAAAAAACAACTTAAGTGGTTTAACCTACTTTCATTTTGTGTATAATAATAATAATAATAATATTAATACGACATTTCACACCTCATCTAGTCCCAAAGTCATCCCATCTAGTCATCTAGTATGCAGAGCTTGTGTTATGGGAACCATTATGACTGGTATACTACTTATATACTTTTTTGTCAATACTTACACATATTATTAATAGAAAAATACCCAGACAATATTAGCAATACAAATATAAGCAGATCATACAAACATATGTCCCACAGCGGGAATCGAATCGGCGGAACCACAATCTTCTGCTTCTTATGTGGGCCTTTGACCGCTACGCCACCACATATTTTTTTTGTCCTTACTTGGCAACACCTAATAAAACAATATATATATATATATATAAATATAAATACATAGATAAAAAGGTGTCTTTATTGTTATAAAGGTACTTCACTCTCTCAAAAAATTCACCTTTACCTTGAACCCAAGAAACCATTACTAATTCTGAGATCATTGTTGCCAAAAGGACTGTCATTTTTCGATCAATAGCGTTTTAAGAATGTAATGTGATTGATTTCCGTACGACGTGAGTTCGTCATAAAGAACAACCTATTGAAAAGTAACTCAAGTCAATATAAAATTACAAAGAAAATGTACCACGGGTTTTAGCCACGTATTATTTTGTCGATGGAGGCACCGACACTGTTTCAATTCATCTAGCTAGAGGAACTTCATCAGGGTGAGTTTGATCCGCGGTCCGTGAGTTGCCGCTCTAGTTCACGGTACGCACCACAGTGCGTATCGAAGGTGAATCGAAACAGTGTCGCTGCCTCCATCGACAAAATAATACGTGGGTAAAACCCGTGATTTTTCAAAATGTATAGTACAAATCACGAAAGTTATGAATGAAAATGTATATTTTACTTGCAGTATTTCATTTAATATCGGTGCTTGGACTTATGAGTCTAAATAAAATAAAATATTTTTTGTAGAGCTACATAAATTAATGGACGTACTTAAAGCTAATTAGACCTAGTTACACAAGTTCATTTGCAGCTGTGCTAGGTAAGACCTGTGTTACAGCAGTAACGTCTTTCGTGACGGGTAGCAACCTTACTCCCCACCATTGAATAAACTATCATGCGTACAAAATACAAACTACAATCTCTAAATCTCAACCGCAACTCCAAAACAAGTTATAATCATCAATCCTTCCGATTATTTGAGAAGCTCACAATATGTTCCAATTTTTTACTTCGCAATGCATTTTTTATACGAACAATAGCACAATACCATTGTACAGAAGTTTACCAACATACACATTGACATTGTGATGGGTGATTAATTTCATAAGTACGGGTAAGTGCTCCCTTTTGTAGGGACAATAGGGTATAGTGACGTGGGGTCTGTCGAGGATTCGTTTTGGGTGCTTGAGCTTTGGAAATTGTACATTGTGTAATGTTTAAAAGTATAATAAGTTTAATCCAGGCAATGGAGCGCGCCATGCTCTAAATATCTCTTTTGGATCAGATCCCCAATGTCGAAATTAGACGTTGAACCAAAGTCGTGGACGTAGGTGTGCAGATCGCCAGGATGAAGTGGAAATGGGCGGGAATGGATAACGGGAGATGGACAAAGACGATAACGTAGTGGTGGCTAAGGGATGCTCAAAAGCCAAGAGGCAGACCACCCGCCCGATGGTCGAACGTTATAGTCAGCGTTGTCGGGAACCACTTGATGAAACTTGTTATGGACCAGAAAGAGAGGCACAATAAAGAGGAGGCCTATCCCCAGCAGTAGGTGTAATCGAGCTAAATGATGATGATGATGACGATGAAGGTTAATCCTGCTAATATTATAAATGCAAAATTTATGTTTGTACGGCATAATTTCGATGGAATTTGTACTCGTATATAGTCAGTGGCTTAGTAAAGTATATAACTTAGGTTATTTTTTATAAAGATATTTAGCTACGGGCAGAAGCTTGTATAAATATATATTCTAAAGTAAAAGAGCAGTTAAATATTTTACTATAACATAAGATAGTTATACATCTGAATGAATAGACGACCTCTGTGGCGCAGTGGGCTAAGGTCCGGCTGAGACGCAGAAGGTTGCTGGTTCGATTCGCAGCGGGACAAATGTTTGCATGATCTGCAAGTATTTGTCTCGAGTCTGGGTGTTTCTATGTATGATATGTATGTATTTTGAAAAAAAAGTATTTAAGTAGTATATCAGTCAAGTAAGCAAAGCTTGTATTATGGGTACCGACCCATAATACAAGCTTTGCTTACTTTGAGGCAAGATGCTGTGTGAAATGTCTTGCATTATTATTATTATTATTATAATGGATTATTGAAGTAAACAAGCAGCATTTTACGGTATAAACATGACACGACAGTAAGACGAACCTAAAAAATAATGTTTCAACACTATCCAAAAAAATATCAGAAACCTACGAACATAATATTTTATTTGAAGGCTGCAATAAACACTATATACCTTTGTTTACGGTAAAACTGTTTATATAAACTTTCCACATTATTAAGCAATAAGCACAGACAATAGTCGTGTATAATAAATTAAATTATTATGATCCAGGCTCATAAAACTATTGCAAATAAAACCAAGCTCTAAAGGAAATTATCACCGATTTCAAGAAGTCTAAAAACATCGAAACGTCTAGAAACAAGATAACCAGCGCATTTGTATGATTATGAATAGTCGATCCAAAATGGACGCAAAATAACCATTTATTATTAAGATATAACCTTTGAAGCTGGATCATAAATAAACTTCTAAACCATCGAATTAATAACAGAACCCTTTTTGGTACCGATTGAGTTATATGTCACTATCGATAAAATTGCGTAGTTCTTTAATCTATGATTGTAAGGTTCAGAATGTTAATGCTTTGAATGTTTTTCGTGACTGATCCGAATCGGACCCGAGCAATTGGTTTTGTAAGAGAAATTATTATTGCACTATGGTTAAAGTGGTACCAATGCATAAATAGTTATTGTAACCACTGGTTTAGATGTCAATTAATGTCATCTATATCATATTAAGAAAGCATCTGACATACGAATCGGTTAAGCATTTGATAAAAAAAAAATAGGAATGTGCGCAATGACAGTACTCTTAAACGGTGTAGGAAACCGGCATGTCGTAGTACCTATAAAAAATCAAAGACATGTGCACATCAGGTCCTTTTGAAGCGCACTTAATTCCTTTCACCACACTGGTCCGAATAAACTAGTGACAGAATAAGAAGGAGAAGTGAATAATAAACAACTACACCTTTAAATGCAAATAGTGATTGTCCTAGTGATCGTTAGAAGCATAAACTCGATATAGTCTGTTAAGTTATAGGTCAATAATAATTGTTATCAAAAACTACGAAAATTATTTACATCTAAATTAAATTTAAATCTATTAAAATTGATCTGCCTAACTGCATAATTATTGCTTTGGCCGAATTTGTTAACATGACATTACAGAAACGCAAATAGTTCTGGAGCTAGTAATACAAATCATTACCAGAGTGCAAACCATTTTTATACAAGTTTGATTTCTTATTTCAGTTTAACTTTTGACCGAAAACGCTGAATAAATCAGAAACAACGTTAATTTGAGACCAAGTGATTTTGTAATAAAACAAATCTATTCAAAACCTCAACTGGACAAATTATTACCTTAACAGATCAATTGTTCTAGATAACTGACAAGCAAAAGCTTGCAATAAAGCTGGTAAAATTGCTACAGTTAAAATTGTTGCTAAAGAAATATGCAAAATACTAAAATACCGATACTTAATAAACACCTCCTCATTTTTAATAATCATCTAGAGAATCTTAATCAGGATGAGTTTGATCGCACATGTAGGTGTAGGTTTGCACCAAAATTTGATTTGATATGATGCAACATATATATAAATTGACTCCTGAACTATAATTCTGTAGGAAATAGAGATGGTCGTCCCAGTTACCACGGCTAATGCCACCGCCACTTGTATAAGTTCATTCGTTTATTTATGGATGCACTATTACGGCACTCGTGTGTGCTAACGACGCGTTATCCGTGATATATTTGAACAGATATTTTCTAACGATATCAAAGATAGCTCCTAAAATATTTATCGTCTGTCATGAACTTAATTTAAATATTTGTAAATAACAAAATGCATTTGTAATTATAATAGGAAAGATATACTACAAAATAAAATAAATTTCCCACAGTACAACATAATTTTTGGTTTAATTATATAGAATAAACGCTAGCAAACCAATTTCCCATATTAAATATACTTCTACGAGTATATATAAGAAAATAATACTCTATATGGGATGTTATTATAGAGCCTAGCTTTTCATATGCATATCTATGCATATGAAAATCTACATACATATCAAAAAATAAATTTAAGAAGGAATGACAGTTTAGAAAAAATAGTTGTAAAATAATCTATAGACTAAATTTGATCTGAATTTAAATATCGTTCTAGATGAACCTTCAGTTAGTATACTCAAAATAAAAGGGAAGACTACATCAAATACAGAAGCAGTAAATCACGAAGGTATGCAAAACAAACTAACTATAGAAAGTTAATCGAGCGTGGACAAAGGGGCTCTCGGTAATGTTATCAAACAGATGCTTAAAGTAAAAAGCTTTAAGTGTAACAAAACAAGCAACCCTGAAAAAACAACATGAATATTTGATCCCAAACCAGAATCATTAGTCAACTTCTTACTAAAACATTCGTATTTTTTTTCCCTAAAGTACAACACAAGCTAGATTCCACCTTATTTATGTCGTTATAAGGTATAGCGAGTTTTTTGTTTCATATAATGTGCTTGGTGATTGTCACGCTTTGGTATTACAGCAACAATAGCCCCACTTCCTTCGCAAAGTGATAATAGTACAGTAGTTACATCATTAATCTTACGGATCGCAGTATCTTTTCTTTAGACTCGATCACACAAAACTACATTTTGATTGTAAACCTTAATACCATCTTCACTAACGATATCTGCTTCCGTTTCTGCTATATCTTCTTTTAAATCTATAGCATTAGGATCTAAATTGCCATGTTCAATAACCCGGTCATTTATTATCAAGCGGGATTCATTCTCAGCGATTTTATCTTTTATATCTCTAGAGTTATGACTCAAATTAGTTTGATCGGTCGTCGGATCATTTATTACTAGACATGATCCCGTATTTATCCTTGGATTTTCACCTTCACATGTGGGAATATTCAATTTGTTTGCGTCAACTGTTTTTGTTCAATTGACGCTTTAATTCTTCGAATGACTAATGATGACGATTTTTGACGGAAGCTTACGAAAACTGGGTGCTTTGTAAAGTTAATGTTTGACTAGCTACACGTGAGAAAGTAATAATATATAGGTACTTTAGTTTCAGCAATATACAATTTTAATGCTTTTTATAATCAAATCAATGACATCAAATCAATTATATTAAATATTCGAAAGTATCTCTGTTTGATACATTTTAACGGCTAAACGGCTGAACGGATATTGGCTAAATTTATTAAGGAGACAGATTGTATTTCGGAGAAGGATATACAATATTTTTTGCTATTTTATTTTTATGTTGGTACTACGTGTAAAGTTAGAAGCTAGTAGGTAATAATGGGTTTATTCTATTTGCCGTCTTCATGACTTTAAACTTTCACTCATTAAAAGTACACCAGCTTAATAACTAAATTATTTTTGTTTTATTGATTATATTAAGATCCTTGTTTTTTAAAATTGTAAAAACTCCGTTACACTTATTTATAAAATCATGTTAAACGTCGATAAACTTAACACTTTCATTATTAATAAAACGGATTAAGTTCATCAACCTTGTTTATTTACGCTTTTCGATATTTGAATAATCTCTTAATCACGGTTCTTAATTATTAAGTAGATCTTTTGCGTCCGGTGACATTTAAAGGTTTAAAGTGTACTGTCTGCCATAGCTACTACGTTACGTATATATACAGGACTTACAGTGATGATGAAACTTATTTGAGCATTACATGCGTCTTCTAGTACCTTTATATGCGTATTTGTCCGCGATTTTTTGTTGTCAATTTGTCAAAATGAAGATTTAGCTTGTACAAGTTTTACAAAGGAAAAATATTGTTTTTTATGCTCAGGCACAGATCATCTCAAAATTGAATTGAAATTTTATAAGGAATAAAAATCCTAGATTTCTGAAAGCAGCGGCATCGGTTTTAAATGTTTCAACAGTTTCAATTATCACAATCCTTGCGAGAGTTTTGATGTTTTGGCGGACATTTGACTTAAGAAGTTGAATTTTCGGTGGCTACAATTTATAGTGTAAGAGCGTCTTTAATTAAAAGATGGTTATAAAACCGAATTGAAAAAATATATAATAATTTATTCATTATGGTTATTTAGGACTTAATTAAGGTTATTTAAAGTGTATCAGATTTTTAGATTGCGGAAGATTTTAATTTAACCTTTCGATGGTATTAATGATTAGCGGTTATATTAAATATTTTGAAAATACTTCAAATAATTATAACTTATTTTTATGTTGTCATAGTGTAGAAAAAATTGCTCTAAATCTTATAATTCTAACAAATCGAAAATAAGCAAAATAAGCTTCAAATAAAATTGACAGTCATGGTTTCTAAATAGGCTTTAGCTGCGTGTTAAGTACGATGTAAAGTTAAAGTGTGCTTAGGGTGTGGATGTAAGGTTGAGACGATTTGAATGAACTTTTCCTGGAAGTTAAATAAAAAAGAGTTAGAACGTGTGAGTTAAACATTGTTTTTCTTCCTTTTTTTTTAATTCTGGATTTATTATGTATGTGGTAGTTTTTATGACAAATAAAAATATTTTCTTTCTTTCTTGATATTGTAACATCAGCGTGATGAGTGAGTTCATCGGTTCGTCCGACCAAGATGAGTTTCTTCTAGGGCTTGATTTAGGATAAATTGGCACCTAAATTCACCTAGTATGTAAAACGTTTCAAAGTGATCCTTGTGATTGTATTGAATAAAGTATCTTTTGACTTTTGACTTGACTTGACTTTTGGTTCCCTTAGGAGGTCCTGGGTTCGAACCCGGTCTTACGTCTATAGATTTATATGTTCGAAAAATATATGTGGGCTATACCAGTACTCTCAAACAACGAAGAAAAACATCGTAAGGAAACCAGCATGTCGTAGAACGTAAAAGTTCGAAAATATGTTTTCATTTTTCCTTTCACCACACTGGTTCGAAATAATTAGTGACACGATAAGAAGAAGTTCTTAAGAAAGCTCTTATGGTTTAGGTGTATTATAGAGAATAATAAACAATTAAATATATGTACAACTGTTGAGCTATCTAAGGACCGCGTAAAACTATCTATAGATAACTCATAATAATAATATAAAAATAATAATGCCGGACATTTCACACAGCATCATCTGGCCCCAAAGTAAGCAGAGCTAGTGTTATGGGTACCACATGACTGATATACTACTTAAATACTTTTTTTGTAAATACATACATATTATACATAGAAACACCCAGACTCGAGACAAATACTTGCAGATCATACAAACATTTGTCCCGTGGCGGGAATCGAACCCGCAACCTTCTGCGTCTCAGCCAGACCTTAGCCCACTGCGCCACAGAGGTCGTCAAGGTCATCTTATCCGGACCATTGCCAAAAGGCAGCGTCCTTAAGATACTGGTGGTATTGCTACGTTAAATGATAATGCGCTGGGCCAGATAGGAACCAGGTCTTGGGTCACGCGCGCGATGTTTTTACCACACGCCAAAAAATAGTTTAGAAAACGCGATGGGCTCCTGTTCCCCAAAGTCTTGACTCGAATTTATTATTTATTATTCTGTTAATAGTTAATAATTATATAAATATGCGAGTTTTCTATGCTAATACTGTTTATGACACAAGTGCCAACGTAAACTTACAATGTCGAAATATGAATGAAATTCCACTAAAAATATTTCTTGTTATATCTGAACGGGTTTTTTTATTTGTCGTCGGTTTTCTGTTACAGGCATAAAATGATATTGTGCGTCGTAAATAGTGCTAGTTTTAAATTAGTAAGGCTGGTCACTCGCCGGTTCAATGAAGGTGTCAATAGAATGAAATGGCTGGATAAGATTACTAATAGAAATGAGAAACCTTTTTATACTTAGATAGATAACGGAATGTTAGTGTCCTATCTATAAAATTGAATGGATTCAAGTTTTTGTCAGCTATCCAGATTAATACGTTTATAAATTTAAAAAGAAAACCGACTTCATTGAATAATGTGTGCCTATGAAAAAATTGCATATCATATTTTACCACCCTTAAGATTGCAATTTTTTTTTCATAGTTTAAATTATATCTCTACATTCCTCACATTAAGTTAATTACTCAATTAAAAGTCCAATACAACATTCCATCCACTATATTTTTACTCTAACGGGTAGTATTTATTTTTAAATTTGGGACTTCAAAATGGACCTAAACGAGATTAGTCCCGTTTAGTTCCATTGTTCCGTTTTTTTTTACGTGAAGACATCTCCAAGTAAAAAAATACGGACGCCATGACCATGACAGCTTTTGTAATGACAGAGCCAACTGCTTAACGTGCTCTCTGATGTACAGAAGACGAAGATGTGCAGATGAAAATGCCTTCACAGTCACCTACCTAAATAATGATCTCGCAGAGCATTGCTCTTCTTTGATCTGTTAGGAACCACAAAAGTACCCACTACCGCGTCTCGTGAGGTGTTACATCTTCATTTCTTATGGTGGTTGTAATTCCAAAGTTCGTATCCAGGTCAACTCCAGAAAGTCTATGACGTCACTAGTTTAAGAGTGTTTTTAGTAAATGCCGGTAATACAACTAACAGGTATACCTTAATGATCTGGTTTTAATTCCATTGAATTTTTCGTTGATGATGTCATCATAATGTCAAAGTTCAGTTCGCGTGAAATAAATCCACGGCCGAGAAGAAAGAAATATGTGGTCTTAATTAGTAGAAATATCAAATTTCTTGTATATTTGAGAAAGCGTGACCCGAACGGGTATAGAAAGATTGTGATTTGTTAGGTTTTATCAGGTAATTTGAATAATTATCAAAGTTGTTGAACTGTGTTGCGGAACCTAAACAAATTTTGTAAAAGTTTATATAGGTTTTTATGTCAAACTTAAGGTAAACGGTGTGTGTCTCTGACTAACCCTCAAAAAGATCTACTTTTACTACTTTTGACTTCTACTACGACCTCGAGACGCATAAGGTTGCGACTTCGATCCCGAAACCCGTCAAATGTTTTTTACTAGGATTTGTGAGCTGAAATATAACTTTTTTTACGTTTTCAACCCCATTTTGAAAAAAAATCAAAATATGAATCAACAAAATAATTCTATATAGTTATTGAATCTGCTCACAAAATTTCACGAGAATCGGTTGAGATATATGATCTTGAGAGGAGAACATCCGGACAGACGCCGGCCGGACGCCGTTCGGACAGACATACGAAAACATTTTTGATGAAACTCGCTCGCGCTTTTAAATAATCTAAAATGATGCCTCGGGTTTGGTTGCTTTTTTACGTATACATGGTACTTACAAAAATATATAAGCTGTATATTAGTCATGTGGTTCTTATTACGCAAGATCTGCTTACTTTGCGGTTAGATGATGCTGTATGAAATGTCAATCATTAGGTATGATTTGCTAAGTGTCAGTAGCTAACTTTGGTGATGAAATTAATAAGCTTTCCGAAGGCCTTTGTCGCGGCCAAACAGCTTTAGTAAAACCTTAATATGCCGAAGCACTGAAGTACGAAATTAATTCAACGAAAACATAAATACAAACACAATGATCACTTTGAAACGTCTTACATATTAAGTGAATTTAGGTGCCAATTCTTCCTAACCTAAATCCGAGAAGAATTATAAAAAACTCGTTCTGGTCCTAGCGCTTTTTGTATGATCCTTCTTATACCACGAAAATATAGTTAATAAAATGCAAGTTAGGATAATTTAGTTAGTTTCCATTAAAATGTGAAAAAGTACTAGGAGACTAGGAGATCTAAGGATATGTCTACAAAGCCTGGGATTACATTCGTGAGTAACTTTGTTTGTTTTTTTATGAAATCTGGCAACACAGCATGCAACAGGTTCTCTTTTAAGCGAAAATTGCATCATTTTACCGAAGCTAAAAATAGCGGGCCGTGATGAAGAGTTTTAAGCGATAAATTGTGTAAAATAAAATTTATATTGACATTTTGAACATGGTACAAATTTGTCACAATATTTTTTAAAATGCTTTATGGTTTTTAAGAGTAGCTTTTATTAACCAAACATCGGTAAATACGGTCCATCTGACGGTATGTATACCGTAACCGCTATTAAATACTAGAGTTATTACGCGCGTGTTGCTGACCAATACATAGTCATTGTGTTTATGCGCCCAGTAGTTTTGCTAATTCCAGTTTTTTTTAATAACAAAAATATCTTGAATATTTTTTTATCATTGCTCGATGATTCAATGCGTCTACGATAAAACAAATTAGAAACAAAGCCGTACGATTATTTTAGATTCTAATAATTTAAACAAAGAAGAAATAATGTTAACCCGATGTTTCACGACATCCATACAAATTGTCATAAAACATACTTAAAGACAAAGTTACATACATGACAATAAAGGGAAAACTTCATAACGCAGTCTCGTCGTAAAATGACTGCGTTATAGCCAGGTCGCTTAAACCACAGTAACTTTCCTTTGACATAAAAGTGTGCGTTCGCTTTTGTGAAAAGTGCGCTTACCGTTCTATGCACCGGAATCGACTTAGCTTTTAAGCTGTTAAGGTTTAAAATAGCTTAACGGCTTGTGATATCAAATCAGATTTTACCAAAAAATAATAAATTTAAATATTGCTTGACAATACATACAATACAACATACAACAAACACCTATGTTATTCAAACAAATGTTTATTCTTTGAGAGAATCTAGCCCTCAACCAACAGCGCAGAAGGCAGAACTACTACCAAATGAGCTGACAGGTCAGTAAAATAACAGACAGACTATGGGTCTTATAATTACGCTTTAATAAATGAGTTGATCTGTTCCTATCTTTATTCATTGACTTTAGAATGACAAGGACAGATCATACTTAAACCCTATCCTAGCTTTATATGTGATAGATAATAGGATAGAGGGTAAATCTCTACCAAGTTTGGTACAAATCTGTTGAGTCGTTACGTCGTTATTGAACCACCAACAAAAATATAAAACGTCTACACAAACTTAGGGAATTATAAATTAGTAGGAAAGGTAAGAAAGGTCACTTTCTTAAGCAAAAAAAGTCTTAAAAAGTCTTAGGCAACGTTCAGTTGAGTGACTGCTAGCGAAATGGACATCTGAGCGTTTCCAAGCTTAAGAAAGCGTGTCAAATAAGCAGACCTAGCTTAAGTAAGTAATACTTAAAGAAAATATTTGTATTTTATCCATGTTTTTTAAGACCCAGGCTAAGTGCCAAGGAAGTGGTAATAACTGATCAAAATCTTTTTTTTAGGCTCATGCCATGAATTGAAGTGTTGTCAAGGTGTCGACGTGGGTGGGCCAATGCGGAAATCTTTGGCCCACTGTGACCCACATGTAGGTCACCTCAGGGTCTCGACAAGCTCGAAATTTGCACTTTGCTGTGTTTGATTTATGCGTCAGTGGTGAAGCGATTCACGGAATTTTGAAAGCTCAAGTGTTTGAGCGATGTTTTGTAAAATAGTGATGCAAGAGTAGTTGATTTGAATAACAAAGTCAACATAAGCCAGCCAACACAAACATAGTCCTTTCTGTCTCTGAATAGATTAGGATTTCGTATCGTGAGTCCAATCACGAGGTTCTTATGTATATCTGAGCATACAGACTCCATACCAATAACAATTTTTTGCCACTCATTTATATTTTACTTTATTGATGCAAGAATACAGTACAATAAGATTTGTAAAAAAATACCTTGGCCTGCATCTGAGAAATTTAAAAATAAATAAAAATAAATCAAGGTTTGTTCTAAATTCAAAATAAACAAAAGAACCCCAACTCACTCGTTAAACGTTCGAAGTTCAAATTAACTCGTCTGTCACTTGAGCTTTTGAGGTTTTGACGTGAGATGTCAACATGCACGTGTCAAAAATGACAGCCAAAAATAATGCTTGTTATTTAAAACGAGCCGGAGATGAAACTGTTTAAATTGGATCACGATGTTGAAAATAAAAAGGCAACTATTTTTTAAATTGGTTTAAGAGGTTTTCAATTGCCAATTTAGTTTTAGGATAATTCAAACGCGTAAAACTATTTATTGGTCTTAAAATCATTTATAGCGTTTTGATTTTTGGTTTATTTTCATGAATGAAATGTCAAACTGATACACCTGATACTTTTTATAAATTTAGTTTTAAAACATGCTCTTAATATATATATGGACATATATATTGTGGCTAGCGTTAATACAAAGTTAAGCATTATGGTATACCTGATCTAATTTGTTTTTTCCGGTGACTATTGCTTTTGTGGTTGTCTGACAAACAGTCACAGCGTTTTGTGGAGCTATACAAAACCTCCTTAGCTCTTTAACCTCCTTAATTAAGTAAGACCTACTATAAATACTAATTTCTCGTAAGATAAATAAATAAATAATGCCGAGCACACATTATCATCTAGCCCCAAAGTAAAGCAGAAGTCAGTAGTTTTTATTTTTAAATAGTTGGTTTACTCGTATGTTCCATAATGAAAGAAAACTATACAAACACATTATAAAATAATATCAGTATTATCGACTGCTCGCTAACTACTGCGCATAAAACCACGCAAGTTCTGACGCATATGCACCACACGACTCGATCTGTCAAAGGTCGACATATACGTCATGTACTCTACCCGGATTACAGACACAAGTTTTTTACTCTTAATTTTCGAACTGATTTCAGATCCGTTATAATTTTGAACTCGAATTAATATTTACACAAATGCACAGAATAACATAAAATATACCTAAAACAGTTGAACTATCTAAGGACCGCTTAAGACTTTCTATAGATAACTCAACTGATCCAGATTACTGCCAGTAGGCAGGGTCTCGAAGACACAACGGCATTGGCACGTTGAATGCTAATAAGCTAGGCTAGATATGGACCAGCTCTTGGTTTTCGCAATGTTTCTACCCGACTGAGTCTAAAATTTTTATTTAAAAAAAAAAAATGTTCGCGAACAATGCACAAAACACCATCTAGTCTTAAACTAAGCATAGATTGTATTTTGAAGACCAGATGACTGATATAATACTTATTTTTAATTACATCTTATGATATTTTATAACACTAAGACATTAAACAAATACCTATCACACAAATGTGATAATTACGTTTTAAAAACTAAAAAGAAACCCGACTTCATTAATTGAAATTTGAGCCTATAATATTTTTTTTTTGTGAAAAGTAGGTGTATTTTGTATATATAATATGTATGGGTAGGCCAAATAAACACACTGCTTCAATGAGACAGCGAGGTATCGGAGTAAACGAAAATATCATCGATGTATACAATTTTTAGATTTTGTTGATTTTTCAGCTCGACCCCTCGACCCTTTCAAACACAAAAAGAACTTTTCAAATCGGTTCAGGCGTTTTCGAGTAATCGGTGAACATACATAAAAAAAAAGATTTCGATGAATTGAGAACTTCCTCCTTTTTGATGAAGTCGGTTAAAAATAGAAGACATACGTTTTCTGGTAGCTATGGAATTCGCCATCAGTTTGAGATTTTATTGCACCAGATTTTAGGAATTTAGGGAATGTCACGCTGTGGGTCTGAAACGAGTTTCATCTCATAAACAATAAGCACTCATGGCTCAGATTGCTTAATAGTTGTTAACTAAACTAAGTGAGGATTAGTGCGGTCATCTATTTTGGATGATTGTAGTACCTATATCGATACCTACTTACACCATATTTAAGTTGCAGAAAAGGGCTACTTGTGCAATTAATAACATGGGCCCTAGAGAATCATTTAGAAATAAATTTAAGGACATGAATATCATGACAGTGCTTTGTTAAAAAAATAATTGTCTAAAAAAACGATAATCATAATATTAATACTAGAAATAAAGATGAAATCGCTGTTCTTACAGTAACACTCGCTTAAGTTAGTAGGTATTTTATAGGGCAATGTGTACGTTACTATAACAAGGTCCCAAGCGACATGTTAGATTTGACGATTGGAAAATTTAAAAACGTAATAAAACAAAAACTGTCTTTTAAAGCATAATAAAAATAACAGATTGTTTAGATGACAAAAAAGCTTGGGATAAATCTGCTCTAACTCGACTCGGCATCCGTAACACTATTGGGGTTAGGAGACACCGGCACCTAGATTCATTAGAAAGTAAGAAGACGATTCAAAGTGGTCCTTGTGATTTTATTGAATTATTTTTATTTTATTTTTAATTAGTTTGATTTTTATAGGCAAAGTTTTGTGACCCCAAGTTGGCCACTGTTTTATTATTATTTGATTTAGGTATTTATATATTAAAGTAGGAAGCTAAGTTATTACAACTTAATCGCAGGCAAACAGCAATTTAGAATTAAAAAGAAATAAAAAACACATTTTAAAAATTCTCACAAAAATGAAAAATAAAGTTTAGTTTTTACGAGAAAAGCGTCCACTAATGTCAAAGTTATTAAAAAAGTACACACAAAACTTCCATAAAATAAAATATTTGATCATAGAATTCCAATATTTAATTACATAATGACCGTATTTAAACAAAACTCGGTCGTAAAATCGAAATTAAACTAAATTTTTTACGATTAGACCTTTGGAATCGGTAGCTAAGTGTCGATGTTTTGTTTAAATATACTTTAAATCGAGCGGTGAACGTTTGACCAAAACTAGGCATTATGAATATGTATAGAAATTACAAATATTTCTAATTTTGTTCCTACCTAACATAGACACAGTCTAGTAGAGAACGGTCTGGTTACTACTATAAATGGCAACCATCAGAATACTTTTTCCGTTATATAAAATCAATCGAAATCAGGCGCGTGATGTTGATCCCTGATGTAAAACAATTAATAATATAAAGTTTTATCCTAAAAAAAGTTTTTTTTTTATGTGGATGTGCTACGTCTTTTTATCTTTCTTTATTTGACAGCAATCAAACGGACGGATTGGCTACTTGTTTTGGTAATTACGCTGAGGTTCTTAAATATGCGTTTGCGTAGGTAGGTATTTGTTCTGTGGCTGGGTGTTATAAAATATATGCATTTGTTTCAAAATATGGTATAGGGATTCTATTAGTCATCTGGTCACCAAGCTATGTTAAGTTTGAGGCTAGGAGGTGTTCATTGTTCTCAAATATATATATTTATATTTATGCTTTCGTGGCTTTAGTGATCCAGCCTATATCTTGAGACTGTGGGTACCTCTAAAATTTTATTGTAGCCACATCGAGGTGCTACGAGCTAGATTTGAATGCTATTGTTCCCAATAGTTTCTTAAAATTTAAATATTTGATGAGAGAACCAATATAAAAATGAATAAAACAATAGATAAAAAATGCAGCAGTTTTAGATTTTATTTTGTACTGACCTTTATGCAGTAAACATATTGTCTGGCATTCTTACCATAAATTAAGCTATATCTTACGATACATTTTATTTCTTTTGTTTTTTTCAAATTGGGACAATTTTGTTCGAATTTTTTTTTGAAATGTTTGATGTGTATCATCATTCCTCTCGCTTAGCTACAATATGTTGGAATGATTTCGTGAAAAGGGACGGAAGTGTGTTACATAATTCCGAAGAAGGGCATAATATTTGATAGATGTAGAGTTGGTGGTAGAGTTGATTTCCAGATCAACCCATTTTCCGAGAGGTTGGTACTGTCAGCCAACAGTGTGTGCCTAGAGAGAGAAAGATAAATAGAGAAGGGGAACGCATCACTTGTGCGCAACACTGTACTGTGTCTTGTATAAAGTGTGCTGTTATATAAACTAATTCACGATGAATAATGTTATGGTTACTTATTACCAAGGTGAGATGTCAGATGTTATACACCATTATGCGACTGCTATAAGGCTCGCTCGTTATTTAAGTTCTAGTTTTAGTTTTTTCTAAGTCATTGGTTCTTTGTATATTTGTTAAGTTATATCAAAGTCTCAGATCAAATAACCTGTGTTACTGGGTGTCCAAGAAAGGAGCAATGACACCACGCTAATGACGAACGCAAATAGTAAGTAAAAACAGCAGGATTCCCTACGACAGTAATTTCTAGTTCCAAGAAGATCTCATCTGGTTACTTAACGCTACTATATGCAAGATAATTAAAGTGGTTGCCTCACTGTGCTCTGTTCACACTCGCCTGTTTACTGGCGCTAGTACTAATCTAGACTAGACAGTAATCATTTTGAAGGCTGGGAATAACGATTGATTTGAAAAAATATTGTGGATGGGTTTTAATCTCATTGTGGAAAATTAATTAACAAAAATCGGAAAAATGAGAAAATCGCACTTGAGAGGGTACTGTACCTGGATGTTTACTTAAATTATTCATCATGGTTATTTTATATCATATCATATAGTCATAAGCGATGAAAGCACCAACGAACGTTTTTAGGTTTGAGATCACAAAATAAAAAAAAATGATATAGGTATTATAATAACGGTATTTTCTGTTATTTGTGCTGTGAGACTCTTTCAAAATTTTTTTTTTCTAGGTCAATGCAAGGTACCCTATAGGTTATGATTTATTGGCGATTACCAAATATGCGGCATACATTACTGTATTTTGTTTTTGATAGTATTGACTTGTTTTTTTTTCATAGTTTTATTTCAAGTTAACATATCGATTTTATACCTCTACGCTGTGAAAAAGGTCTCCTGTCTTTAAATACAAAAAGACAGACAGACGGATAATTAACTGATAAGGGTTTCATATGATTTCACAATATAACATTTATTTTACTGTTTTATTTACCATTTGAGTATAAACAATCGTACCACTCGCTGGTATTACTTCCACTTATAGAAAAAATCGTTTAAATGACGTAGTGTCAAAATATCTAATACATTATCATATTGTAAATTATAATTTACCTTTTGTCGAGGGGTTTAGTTGTCAAAACGTTTAAAGTTTATAGTATTTTAGTTTTTTCATTTTATTTGACGTTTGAATACTCGCATGCTTAGTATAGAAGTAAACGGTGCTGCAACAGCGACGTAGAATGTGACCAGGATATTTGTAAGTAGATCAAGCTTCTGAGAAGCACTAATTATGGTTACGTAATGAGTTTGTTTTAAATGGATTGAAATCGTAGCAATGAGACAAAAAATCTTGATTCGTCCAATAATTCATTGTTAGATTTTATTTATGACACAAAATAGTTTGATAATATTATAAAAGCATACTTACGATTTTCCAAATTCAAACAAAATTGAGCTTACGAAAAAATAATTTCTATGGTTCTTTTTACAAAATTATAACAAAATCAGTTTTTGAAAATCGATACACACCTTTTTGTGTTTGAGTACATCGACGTTACTTTCGATATTTGTATTGATTGCCCTTATTAGAGTTAGCAAATGATGATCCAAGCCTAAGCATTTTCTCAAACTACTAATAAGGTGTAATAGGTACCTACATACCTACTTGCTTGAGCTTCTGATGCCGCAGTAAAAGTTTGTTCATTTTGTTCAAGTATGTAACCAATACCGTCTAAATACCCACAACTTTGTTGCAAAGATGAGCTTAGATTAGAGATTGCCATTCATGATACGTCCAAACGCCTTATAGATGCGTAGCCTGATCCAAGGATATTAAATATGTTTTATAAAAAATAATTACAGAAATGTACAGCATTATATACAATAATATAAAAAAGACATGTGAAACAGTTGAGCTATCTGATTTAAAACGATCTATGGATAGCCCTACTGATCCAGATCACTGCTAGAGGGCAGCGTTTCCAAGACACTGGTGACATTGCCACGTTGAATTGCAATGCTAATACGCTGAGCCAGATAGTAGCTAGCTCCTGGGTATGTACGCAACGTATCTACCAGACGCCGTGAAATGATTTTGAAAAATTGAAAAATTAAATCGTTTATTTGTTATTAGTTATTAAAAGTTTATTTAAAATTAAATATTTTTCATTTGCACTAAGATCTGGCAGAAGGTAGAGTTTACGAGAATCGTTTGAACAGGGCTTTCATAGCTTTCAGGGCAGCATCGTTTAATCGTTTTTAGATAGCTCAACTGTTTCCCTTGTATTTAATATTAATGTATAAAATAATTTTCTTCATTTATATATATAATCTCCTGAATTTTACATACTTTTTAGTAAGTAAAATTCATTTTATTCTGGATAAAAATATTGAGGAAAATCTTTAGCCCAGCAGTGACTCACGAATGGCTAGTAATAACAGGGTGTCAATAGCCAGCTTTCGAATATAAGTTTCATGTTTTGTAATTTGATATGCCAGTGGTTTTCACTTTACCTATTGAAGAAACTGTAATGTAGGTTATTGGTTAGATAAGCGATTATTTTAATAATCTTAAGATCACATCACGATGCCACACGCACATAGTGGCCTCAATTCTGTTGGCACCAACCTAACAAATTTTAGCTAAAATTAGGTTTTGAACTGTCAAATGAAACTTTGGTATTCTGCTGCTACCAACTTATCCTAATTTAATTTAATCTAATATAATTTAGTTAGATGGTACCAACCGAATAGGTTTTACAAATGCTATGACTAACTAAATATATTTTAGAAAATTCCTAATTTTAGAAATGAAATTAAGTGTCTACTTAACTTCAGGTCAAAGCCACATATGGCGCTTTAATTTCACATTTGTTTTGATAATCGTTTATTTGGTTACTAAACAACAACGTCTTTGTTACCAATGTTGCTATCAATCTCACTAAGGTGAGTGAGATTAAAATAAGAGCAACAAACGAACCAAAATCAAATTACATTCAAATCCTCAATAAAACGATTTTATCCGCAAATAAAATAAAATAAATTGCTTTCAATCAAATTAAAATGATATAAACCATTAATCCAATTACTCAGTACGTCAAGGTTAGACTACATAATCACTTGTATTTTTGCACTGCGTTTTGGATGTCAGTTTTTTAATGTAACAGCACTTGTGCGACTGTATCGACTGTGTGTTTATTTCTAGGGCCAGAAAATTTTACAGACAGCTTGGCAAAGGGAATTATTAGCTGTTGCTACGGTTTCGCACGTATAGTACCTACATAAAAAGTAGCCTATATCCGTCCCCAATATACAAACTATGTCTTAACCAAATTTCACCAAAGTCTGTTTAGCCGTTTAACCGTGAAAAGGTAACAAACAAACAGACAGATATAGAGATGGTTAAACGAATATATAGTTATATATGCCAATTCTCGCAAAATGGCCTATTTTTTCCAGAATAGAATCAGAACAGAATTGGACATACAAATTTAAATTATATTCCAAATCTTTAGCCATGCAGCGTGCAAGTGTGCATTAAATTAAACTATTCTCTTATGAAAATCATGACATTCATGCTGAAGCATGCTTATGTACAGCCCGACCCTGTTTAATGGCCATTTTAATGTAGTGCATGAAGTGGTGAATAGGATCGTGACGTCATTAAATACAACAGCAGTTTTATTGCCACTAAAATTATAACTCAATGAAATATACATTAAGTGAAATAACAGGATTATTTTGCCTACCTATAATTAATAAATAAATAATAAATATTGGTGAATAATGCACACATCCAGCCCCAAATTAAGCATAGCTTGCATTATGGTGGTCAGTTGACTGATAGAATACCCATATATTTTTAAATACATACTTATGATACCTATAATAAGTAGATCTATTTATAATAAGGCCTTATTGGCTATTATATTTAATTACCATTGTATACTTTGGTATGAATGTGAAATGTAAATTAAAAAAAAAACTCAAATTTAACTTTTTTAGGTCAAAAGAAATGGTATGAGATGGAAGTAACAAAAACGGTAATATCAATAACTGCTTTTATTTCCATTTTGGTCACAACAGTAAACATCAACCAAAACAAAGATAACGAAAGTCGAAGTCGAACAAAAAACGACACAACATACAAACATACAAGCTGACTTATCTTGAACGTAAGTTATTCGTTTAAGGTACCGTACCGATATAAAGAACCTTGCCCATTGTCGCAGCGCGATATCGACTAAATAGTCTATGGTTGTTACCACATGACTATACTTGGAAATGACCCCAATACTAACTTCTGCGCCAGTGTCGCTGCTGTCAAAGTGCGGCGACACAACATCCGATGCAAAACTTTTCCGATGGCCGCGAGTGAGCGATGTCCGTAATTTTAATAATTATATTTCATAGAAAGTAAGTAATTCTGAAGAAATATAATAAACTAATGTCAAATTATATTTTCGTTTCGTTGAAAAAGCCTCAAAACCCATTGAAAGTTGAAAATAAGTTGAAGTTGAACACCGTGAGAATCTGGTGGAGGAAATGACATTTGCCTATGCATACTAGCATACATTAAGCATAAACCCAAACCTTATTAATATACTTTGCTACTCCAGTTCCTTTTGTTTGATAATGAACGTGTTTTAAAGCTTTGAACAAGTTTAAATATAAGTATGAGAAAGTAGGTGAATGTAATTGTAATTACCTAAATAATATATATAATACTATAATAATAGTCGCATATGATATGTTACATCTGACATCTCACCGTGGTAATTAGTAACAGCGTGCGCTCATTGGTCAAATCAAATAGCACGCGCTTCTCCGACTTCCTATTACACACTTCTGTGCTATTTTACGAAATCACCGAGATTGCAGAGAGGATAGATGTTACACATTAATAATCTATAATAACATATTTTACTGGCAAGAAAGTAGTTTAATGATCACCTTCATTTCAATTTCGATACTAAATATTGACATTTCCAAAATGCAGTAAAACCTAGGTCAAATAAATGTCTGAAGATCTTAAAAAATGTCTAAAGCCAATTCTAGATTTTGATTAGATTGAATGTCAAGAAAAATTTATGATCTTGCTATAAATTTTATAACCAGCTATTCTTAATAGTTATACCTTAAAAATTACCAATTAGCAAGTATTTTTGGAAATAAACATGGTTTTTTGTTATTTATGAATGAATCGGTATATTTACCGATGATGAATGAGGGGAAATAGATTTTCGAGCTTATAAAATATCATAAGTCCATAGGAAATGCAGTAACAAATTACAAAGCATTGTAACGTAAACTAGCTAGTGAGGTCCCTACAAAAACAGGAGAGGCCGTGTTGGAGTCGGTTGGCTTAATAAGGCCTAAGTGGTTGGTCACAAAAAAAACGAACTTCAAACAAACTTAATTTACTATGGTAGTGTACAAGGTCCAATAACACTGTCTTCTGCTTTTATTCAGAACTTTTCAAATTAATCACTCCTCGTTAGACTCGAGATTTAACTTCGATTACAAAATAGAGGCTTTAATAGTTGGGATTTAAGGTTGAGTTTTACGACTAGCGGTCACCGTCATTGTTTATAATCGTTTACGATATTCAAACGGTAATTACAGATCATATTATCTTATTGAGCTCTGCATTCCGCTGCAAAATAATTTCTTCTGATGTAACTTTTTTTGTAATCTCAAAGTCAAAGTAAAAAGTCAAAAGATACTTTATTCAATACAAGGATCACTTTGAAACTTCTTATATACTAGGTGAATTTAGGTGCCAATTCCTCCTAACCGAAACCCGAGAAGAACAGGCAAGAAACTCGTCCTGGTCCTAGCGCTTTTTTTTGGATGATTTTTTATAAACTTTTAGGTACCTAACTAGCAAGGTATCTAAGGTGGTGTTTTTTTTATTACCAATTTGTTTATTACCAAGGTTAAAAATTACGTTCGTGTACACGTTCTACAATAACGGGCGCTATTTTTAACGAACGAAAGCTTAAGTAAATACTGTTTGTGTATTGGACGTGTTTGGAAATTAGATGGTTTATTTCTGAGATAAGAAAAACATTCGTTATTTTGAACATCACTGGTGAGATAAAGGTTTAATTCGTTTAGTGACCTTTGTTGAGTGGTTGAGATGCTAGATGTCGCTTGTTTAAATATTTCTGAAGAAACTTTTGGATCTTTCTTATAAGTATTTTTTTCTCATTTTTACACATTTCATGAAACGTTGTTTAAAATATCTTACACTCGGGTATTATAATATGTATAAATAACAAAAAATATTAAGCAAGTTAACCAGAGGGCGCAAACTAGATGGAAAGTTCAAGTTGTACAACAAAAGTGAAATTAACATGAGTGTTCCGTACGTTTTCCTGCGCGACTACAGCGCTCATTAGGGATGTCTCTTATACGTCAATAGTTTTATTATTAGATAATAATTTTATTTTAGCTTGTTAGACCTTGGCTAAAAACTGTGGCGGTTCCAACAGATCAAAAGAGTTAGGCAACATTGTGCGAGGGCAAAACCAACCAGTACTTCCATGCTTAAGAGGACTTGTAAAACTGTTGGTCCCAACTTTTAAAGAATCAGTAGGTAGGTAGGCTTCTTCTTCTTCTTATTTTTCTCTGAAGTTCTTGACGACCTCTGTGCCGCAGTGGGTTATCTTTAGCTTTATTGAAAAAATCATCAAAATTACTAATAAAACTGCAATGTTTGGTTCGCAAGACGTCCATAATATTTCGAAGCAGTTGGTTAACAACAAAATAGTGACACCGACATCTCTAGTAGATACTATATATAACTTGACAGCTGTTAGAAGAAGGTGAAATGCCTGACCGCGGTCACACCCCATCGTAAAACCTTCGTTTCGAAACTTTCTACTTTGTTTCCTTGCGTGCGGTGAGATGGGGCAAGTGATGAGTGAAATGTAAATTTCACAATGCTTGTACATTATTAAGCAAAGTAATGTTTATTCTAAGTAACAATAGAACTAAAGACGTAGCTAGCTTAGGTTATTGACAGCCAAAATGAAGCGTAAATTTATGATTGTCCGAACTTTTCATTTAAAGGATAACAAAGTCTCAAAAGATAGAGTCGGTCTTAAATTCGTAAGTTGCATTTTGTTATTCGGGCATCAATCTTCTCCAATTTAAGCTGTGCCTCTTGTAGATGAATGATACAAGTCAAGTCAAGACAAAGTAAAAAGATATTTTTTTCAATACAATCACAAGGATCATTTTGAAACGTCTTAAATACTAGGTGAATTTAGGTGCCAACTCGTCCTAACTTAGCTAAACAGCTCTCAATACAGCTCTTTTTACTTGTTTCTATCCAGCGCAGTCTTCTGCATCTACTTTTAAGGGTTCCGAAACCCACAAAGAACCCTTATGTTCGCTATGTCCGTCTGTCTGTCCGCCCTTAATATCCGTCTTCTCGCAGACTAATAATTTCATCGTGATGATATTTTGCACTGTAATACTTTTAAGTAACCCCTAGAAAGATATTATATAAAAAGTATAGGGTTCTTACTTCCCCAATATGTGACATACCTATTGTTGGATAAGTGTTGTAAAGATATTACAAATTGACTTAAACAGTTTTTTTAATACAAATATTCGTTTAAAAAATATTAAGCTTTGATGTAGCCATTTTTAATAAAGGTCAGTGTCTCTAGTTATTTCTATGTCTGTGTCTTAAGTTATTTAAAACCAGTGTAGTGCAAGAATTAAATTAATTAGTTAGTTAGTTAATTTGGCTCTTAGCTGCTCTTACCCTTATCTTCCTTTTTGTGATTTTTGTGTCGTTCTTTGTAATCAATTAGGTTTTTGATTTCAGCGTTATCAATAAGTACTAAGTACCTACTTGGATGGGTGAACGTGATATTTGCATTAAAAGGCTTCCGTACTTCGGAAATATGGTTTAAGCATTAGGAACTCTTGGAAGAAGTATTGGATAGGCTTTCGAGCTGCCTACAGGGTACTTATTGACCGAGCAAGCGTGAAGCGTGAGCGTGTCTCCGTTTCAGCATAGGCGAAAATGCTTTCGTATGTCTGTCCGAACGGCGTCCGAACGGCGTCTGTTCGGATGTTCTCCTCTACAGGTCGCATTTCTCAACCGATTCACATGAAATTTTGTGAGAAGACTCTATAACTATAAAGAACTTTTTGTCGACTCAGGTATTGGAAATTATTCAAAACGGCGGAGAATTAGGGGTTGAAAACGTAAATTAAGTAAAATTTCAGTCGTTTCAAAAAATTATCGCGAGGTCTACAGCTCACAGAGCCTAGTATGTATTACTTAGTAATTTTAAGATACAGTGTCGGTGTTTTCATCGACAAAAGAATAATGAATAAAGTCCGTGTTTGTAAAAATGTTTATTTACGTAAGTTTTGAAAGTGAAGGTTTTTTTACACTCCTGAAACATGAGTGTCACTTTGTTTGATCAGCATTAGAGCTTCATAAGATTAATATTTGTAAATAAGGTATAAAAGAAGTATCATACAAACGCTACGACTATACCGAGTTTCTTGCTCGATTCCTCTCTGACTTGGCTCTTGAGGAATAAGGACCAGGAAGATTCTTGTCTATTTTGGTAGGACTTGGATTAAAAGGCATCTAAATTCACCGCATGTGTGATTTAAAGTGCCAGTGCCAGTTGCATCGACAATTGACTACTTTTGGCAGATTTTTCATAATTGCCATTTTCAAAATATGGAACATAGAATCGACTATTAAATACCTTAATATGTTTTATACTAAGGTTAATTAATTCGTGACATAAAATCTCCGTAATTTGATTAAGCAATAACACGCCGCTATCAATCAAAGTTGATTGTGATGTATGCGCATGCGCTGGTCGGGTTCACGCAAAGGTCACGGGATCTTCAGAATAGAGTACCGATTAGTATTTTGTTTCAAAACGAGACGAAATTAGGTTCATAAACCAACATTTTATTATGTCAATCAAAATTTCGTGTCTATGTAATTAGTAAATAATAAAAAATAAATATTAATTTAGCCTTTTTTTTCTCCTAATCGCGTTACTAGTTATTTTGAACCAGTGTGATGAAAAGATTAAAGTGCGACTCAGAAACTCAAATCTAGTATACATATATTTATACATAGTATATCTAGCTCCAAACTAAGTATACAGCTAACATTTATTTTGAGAAATAATTACAGACATATACAGAATAATAAACATTAATTTAATATACACGTGAAACAGATAAACTCAACTGATCCAGATCACTGCCAGAGTGCAGCGTTCTCAAGATACTGGCGGCATTGCCACGTTGAAAGGCAATGCTTATACGCTGAACCAGATGGGAGGCTTTTGGGTCACGCAATGCATAGCTAGTATTATAGTGACTAGATTACTGTTATAATAGTTATGTTTTAAAATACATACTTATAATACTGTATTACACCCAGACACAGAACAAACCTATGTTCTTCACACACATGTTTGTCCTGGGTTCTCCCAGCCCTCAATCGAGCCCTTGACCTACAACGCAGAAGGCAGAGCTACCACCAACGGAGCTGACAGGCCAGTCTTTAAAATCAGTTTGGATATTTATATGTTTATATGTAGCTCAATAACGCCATAACGGCTGAACAAATTAAGTTGAAACTTAGTGTATATGTAGTATGTGACCTGAAATACCACATAAGTATATAAAGCTATTGAGTGTTAAAAACTTTCTATTCATAACATATTTTAGTATAAAAGATTTCAACGCGCTCTTTACGACTCAAAAGCATTTGCAAGACTCCTTTATGATTTACAATAGTCACAATTGCTACAAAATTTAAACACCCTGATTAATATTAAAAGTCATTATAAAATAGACTTTTTTAAATAAATAAATAGTCCCGGACATTTCACACAGAATCATCTGGCCCCAAAGTAATCAAAGCTTGTGTCATGGATACCACATTACTGATATACTTTTTTTTGTAAATACCCGAGACAAATACTTGCAGATCAAACAAACATTTGTCCTTCGGGAATCAAATCCGCAACGTTCCGCGTCTGAGCCGGACCTTAACCCACTGCGCCACAGAGTAGGCACGTCCACAAATACACATTTTATAATCACAAAATTAGCTAGCGTGGTTTTAAAATATGATTAACTTCCACGCAGTATATCCTTGCCATTTTAACATCTGTTAATAAAGATTTAAACATCACATTACCTACTATAATAATAATAATAACGGACATTTCAAACATCATCATCTGGCCCCAAAGTAAGCAGAGTTATGGGTACCACATGTCTGATATACTACTTACATATTTTTTTTTGTAAATACATACTTATTATACAAAGAAACGCCCAGACCCCAGAAAAACACTTGCAGATCATACAAACATTAGTCTCGTGGCGGGAATCGAACCCGCAACCTTCTGCGTCACAGCTGACCCTAGCCCACTGCGCCACAGAGGTCGTCTATATATGATTATAAGAACGTATGCTACAACTAATTATTTGATCTTCAAATCAAAACCTCAATCCAAGATATCTCAAAGGCCACACTACAGATCAGATAAGAGGATCAAAGATCTCCTCTATCTTATCTTTATCTCGCGCCTATTGTTTTACCACGGCGTCTGCGCACGTCATAACTGAGTTTGAGATATTTATTACTGACAGACAATTTGTTTTATACATAACTAATAGCTCGTGTATTTTAGAACGTCTAGTAAACCTTATCTCATTGAAATAAGGTACAAAATACAAACGTATTTACTAAGTATGTATTTCTAAAGTTTTATAAAATTAGCTGCTCTCTGTATCTGCAATACTTTTAGAAGTTAAATATTTGTTAAGATTCGTTCAGCCGTTTAGCTGTGAAAAGGTAACAAACAGAAACACTCAAATTTATAATATTAGGAAGGATAACAAGAGCATTAAACGTTAGAAGTACAGTAAACCTTAACACCTTTATATAAGAAATAAATTGCAGTGATTCAAACGTATTTCTAAGATCATGTACAATTTCTTATTATATGATGATTAACTTTTATTTACAGAAATGTACAGAATAATATATAAAATAATATAAAATACATGTCAAACAGTTGAGTTATCTAACAACCGTTTAAAATGATATACAGATAGCTCAACTGATCCAGATCACTGCCAGAGGGCAGCGTTCTTAAGACACTGGTGGCATTGCTACGTTGAATGCAATGCAAATACGCTGAAGTAGATAAAAGGCAGATAACTAATTATAAAACCAACCCACAGGAGACACATTTTATTAAATAATGTTAAGGTAGTAACTAACTCGTACCTACTAAGTACGTCACGTATGTATGTATTTATTTTGCAATTTCTTGGCAATAATTATCAGTATACATGCTACAGTTCCCGACGGGGTAGGCAGAGAAGACAGATTTCCTTTAACTGCGATTCTGAGTTCCTTTGCTTCATCAGCTCTTATAATATCCCTTGGACATACGCGTCTACGTAGTATACAACATCGTATATTATAACTTATAAAAAAGGCTATAAGCTATATGTAATAATAAGAAAAAGAACTAATATACAACTCTAGATAAAACGTCTTTATAAAACTTGTTGACCCAAAGAGGTTATCCTACTGACCTATATTTGAAACCTCTAAAATTGAGAGATATAAGAAAATGCGCTTAAAATCACTCACTTGCATAAATATTTGTAAATGTAATCAATAAAAAAAAATCAAATGGAAAAACTACAAATTAAGTTTTATTAAAATATATCCGCTTGTCCGCTTATATTAAAAAAAATAATGTATTAAATTATTGTAAAACTTACCTTAAAGTCTCTGAAGATATTTTTCAGTAGTCTGAAGTAGGTAGTCCTTCAATTTTGAAAAAAAGTTTTACACTCAAAATCCGTTTTTCATATTAACACAAACACAGTCACTGAGCACAAATTTTAAAAACTCATAATTTTTCAATGTTCGCAAAAAAAGGAAAAATCGCAAAATTGCAATCGCGAAAACAGCACGCGTCGATGCGTACGCGCATTTGATTTTTCAACCGCGGCTCGAGCCTCACTCGGATGTGGTCCGTGTGTGACTGTATACCCATCTTGCACTTCACGATCACCGAAGAAGATACGTTTTTCCTCTCGCTCGATCGTGAGCAACAGCGGTATCGCCGTCTCACTCCGTTATTATCAGAGGTTAAGCTTCGCCCATCAGTCAGTCGACGCATGGACACCGGGAGGGAAGGCCGCTTCGAGTACCGTTACTTTCTCTACGGTATGGCTCCATAAAACACGTACCGTATGTCGATGTAAGCGGCTATTTTGTCGGAACGTCTCGAATAATTTATTTGTCGACGCGCAGGTGGCTCGATTTAACGATCGTAGCTTGATTTATTTCCGATTCTTGAATGAATCGATCGGGTCAAAGTTAAAAATGCTAATTAGGTGATTACGGGCTATAAAGTCGATAAGGAAACTGGAGCGCGCCGAAATCGGTGGCATGGTTCCGACCAATGAGGTTGTCGCGAAATGACAAGCGAGCTAGATCATTCGCTTAGATCATCGGCGCGTGCGCCGCATTTGCCACGATTGGCGTGCTTCGCGCAAGCCCCGCCTGTACCGTTATAGGGGGGCAATGACTGCCCTCCTAAAAGTGGGGATTTGTAGATCAATGCGTGTTGGTGGGGGAAGTGTGACATATGGCATATACCAGTTAATTAATACGGCGATACGGCCCTTTCATAATCTGCCGTTAAATTATATGGCCGCCAATATTATTGAGCGAAGCAAAAAATATTGACCCAGTTTTTGGAATTCATTGTTTCGTAAAACCTAAATGGTTGTTTTTGTTGAATGAATGCGTAAATTAACCATTGAAATATTGTACAATATAAATGCTTATCTTTAAAATTGGCTTTTATTAATGTGAAGCTGTATAAATTTAACTTTTCATCCACAAACCTTTTATTTGTTATTAACTATGTTTACTTCGTAGTGACTCTTTGACACACTGTGGCTCCAGTGATGGTAATTATAAGAGTAGAGTACGTTCAAATGCAAATATTCTGTAAAATCCTATTTCTACTCCTTAGAGAATCCAGTTCTTAAAAGATCTTATCTCTAACCATAATCATTCATATCAAGATCTTTATCTTAGCATAATTATCTAGGTGCTGGGTGTTTACTATTTTTGCATAAAATTTCATACCTAATGATTCATTTTATTTGCAACTATTCACTCTCTTCCTGTTTTGTCTACATCGCGTAACGTGCTTAAATAAAAAAAGAGATATTATTATGTCAATTGTTTCAAACCAGTATGGTAAAAGAATTACAGTGGATTTCAGAGGCTTTCGTCCTCCTGGCACATGTCTTTGAATTTTACTATAAAATAATTAAATTAAATTAAAAAATTGTTTATTCAGAACAAAGTACAAAAATTACACGTAAAACCATGAAACTTCAAAAGTTATGAACTGTGAAGCAGTCTGCTTTTACCTAAAATATATACTAAAAACACTAACAATGTTAGTTGCTAGTTATTTAGAATTCGTTGTCTCACGAAATCAAACAAAACTATTACTGTGTTACTTTAAGTCATAACCTGATTATGCGAAATGACGTGTGACCACGACGCAACAAAAACGTAACCTGACGAACAAACATACACCAATTCAGGTTTATTAGTAGGGATCCACCGCAGTTGCTCAAGAGGTTACCTCATGATTCGCACATATAATGTTAAATGGTTTGCGACCATAAAACCTAAGACCTGACTCGAGTGTTTCAATAGTGACCTGTGAACCGTTGCATAACCTTCGCTTACCTGCCCGCTTTCTGAAAAACGTTACCGTCAAATAACGGTCCTAATAACCTGTAAACTTGTCTAAATCTTGGCCAAGACATATAAATGACAGCAGATGAGACTCAGAAGTATATCTTACAGCTTTCGGAGCCTTGAGTCGTCACATGAAATATAGTAGCATTCGTATTACAACTTTACTGGACTTCTTCTTCTTTGTTAATGGCATGTGACATATAATGTCAATTTTGTCAGTGTCATGTGTTTATATTTGAATAGAGTTTATTTTTTTGTTAATAAAGTCTTAGTCGATGGTCAATTGACAATTTTAAACGTCATCGCAGAATGGCCGTCTAGAATTTTCTTGAGATTCCTCGTCGTTCAACTCACATTGCATCACAATACACATATAATTCAATTGTCTATACTTGTTCTATGTAGTCACAATTTATTTATTACAATTCCTCTAAGATTACTGAATAAAACATGCAAATAAAACATGTAATAAAGTTTAAAAAATATTAGTATTTTAGTTGAATTTACTTAACAATATCATTATTAAAAGGAGGTTTTTAGAAAGAAGTCACTGGCAACACTACGCGAGAATTCTAGAAGGGCAACTCTGTATGTTGGTCCATAATGACAGCGGTAGAATAGAGATGATTTAAATAGAGATGGATCGATTGGTTTTGGATTTTAGGGTTTAGAGTGATTCGGTTATTTAGTTTGGTTCGAGCGAGAGATAACATGGTAGATGGAAAAAGGAAAATAAAGTTTGTTGAAATTTATTCAGTACCAGTATTTGAAGATGACCTGGTAAACTTAGTACCCCTAAAATGAATTTGGTTGTAAACGGGTGGTTTGTTAACAGTACTTAGGTGAGCATATTAAAAAAATACAAATCAAACAAGCAATTTACGAGATTCTACAATATTTGTGCACTGTGCATTAGATTTTTATACAGAGTAAGCTTTTTTATATTTTTTTATTGACCTTTACAATAAGTGTTACGGTCACTGGTATCAGAGAACAATAGTTAAAAACCTGTAGTTGCATCGGTGCGGTCAAGATGGTGGATTCAAACGTTTCTAAGCATTGATTTCAAAATGACCATCATAGCTAGGCGGGTCAGCAGACGGCTAGATATAAAACATAGTCCGTGCTGAATATTATGTATAAGGCCATTAAACAGTTTAATGTTACTGAGTTAATCAATAAACTAAGACGATAGCAACAATGAAAAAAAAAACACAAAAAAACGAATGCTAAAACAAAAAAACATTGCTCTCATTTTGTGCAGTCGGGTTTCATATATAATACCCTTGTTAACTCCAATGATGCTTAACCAAATTTAAGTGTAACAAAATAGGTATTAAACATATATAAATCTATCTTTATAATGAACTTCCCCAAATCGCAATATCTTATTAGCAAAATAAAAAACCATCGCAAAATGTCAATAAGAATATTCCAGTGAGTTCCAAAACTGGACCGCGACAATCGCTTTCCAATCTCGCCCTTTTCAATAACCGCACATCCCAAACTTGGATCCAACAAGCAAACTACAATTTATATCAGGCTTGTCAGTCTCAAGTGTGTTCAGGGTAAAATGAGCTTTACTTCTTTGGTATCAAGTTCAAAATACTTAGCTAAAATCATTTTGATTTTTATATGGTACTAGCTGTTAAGAAACTGTAAAGAACATCTTATAAGTTTAATCCCCTATTTTACCACCTTCGGGGATGATTTTGCAAAAACGTTAAAACACATATTTCTTTATTTCTTACCAAAAGCCTAAACATGAATTTTCAGATCCCTAACTTAAGAAAATATGAGGTGCTCAAACAAACTTTCATCCCCTATTAACCCCTTTAAGGTTGTTTTTTGAGACAAAAAGTACTTTATATTTTTCTCTCGAATGCAATACATCCTCTTACCGAATTTCATCAAGATCCGTTCAGCCGTTTAGCCGTGAAAACGTAACAAACATACAGACAGAGTCACTTTCGCATATTATTTGAGTATAGATAGATAAAAGATCAGACAGATTTTCTATATTTTTTCTTTTATACAAAGAAAGGAGTAGGTAAATAGGTATCTGAACTACGTAGGTAAATTATTATAATTTTAGATTTTTTTTGTATTTTTTATTATATCTACAATACAAAGTGTCTGCCTTTTATGTCCTAGTACCTATCAACCTATAATTTAAGAGTAAGTTACTATCATATATATTTTGTGGCATGGATGGTGTTTTAGTACTTATAATGTATTCTGTGGTTCTAGCAATAAAGTCTTAAAGGTCTGACAGATTGCGATCCTTATTTGAAACGAATCACAAAATAAAAGTAAACGTTACCTTTATATATATATTCGAGTCCAGTTTGAGATAGCTTGTTGTAGATTTTAGGTACAAAAATTTAAAAATTATCCAAAAACTATATTCTCTAAAACATTCTACTATCTAGCGCAGGTTAACAAGATTGTGGAATAAATTTGAAATAATGTAAGCCATTTCAATCTTTTATCAGAAATACCATTTCTTATCGGCTAGAATCGATCGCATTGAATCAAAATTCCTATAGGAATTCGATGATCACTAAACGATTGACAACTTCCGACGTCTGCCGATAGCGTGCGCGTGCGCTGTCAACCCGTCAGTCACGAACTTGCTCTTGAAGTGGTTCCGTTGCGCGTTGACAGATGGCGTTAGCAGTTCCAATGTAGAGTTTTAATTGTTTTGATATAACGCCTTATTTAACTCGAGAAACATATCGGCTGGATATTTATATTTTTTTATCCGTGTAATTAGGAAAATAATAATAATTATTTAGGGACCAACTTAAGAATTAAAAAGTGAGTGATTATCAAGAAAGAACTACTTACTTTAACGAGGTACCTCGTAAGTAGAAGGTAGGTAAAGGTCTAACCGTTTTATTATCCAAAAAATGATTATAATCATTCTCATAACTCAAAATATGGAATTTAATCGCTACTTTTGTTTGTTTATTGCGTTTTCAGCGTGTTTGAGTTTATTACGTCCGTGGGTAAGTTATGAATTCTTCCCTCAGAGTAACAATAGGACCTATAGTAAAGCTTCATATAGGTATGAACCATGGGCAACTACAAAGCAATTTGTTGTTCATATGTAGCGTAGCTTTCTAGTCGTTATCTTAATTTAAAGCTCAGTCTGATAATAATTTAAATAAATGAATAATTCCATAGTGACGATCACTTAATAGTTAAGTGGAATGTAATTTTGTCTATTGGTCTTAAATAGTATAAAAATATGGTTTCTGTGTAAAAAAAAAAACTTTTCCGTCAAATTTAATGACTTACAAAGCGTCAAGTAGAACTTTCAACAAGCCGCTGTAGTTCCTGGAAATGTTTAAGATGGACTAGTCTTGGAGTACCTTTACCATCTTCTCAGCTCCATCCATAGGAAAAACAAATCGTTTATGTATGTTTTGTCCTTGTCACTCTAATGTCAATAAATAAAGACGGCAACAGATTTAAACAACTCATTAGCTTGTGTGTAATTATAAGATAGACTCAAAGTTTATATAAAGGTGAAATGAATTATTAAGTAACATAAAACACCTCGCACTAAACATTTATTTTAGTTAAATGGTATCTAAAAATATATCCGTTAAATTTAAATACATATTTTCTCTCGCCAATTCTGAGCACGTGCTAAATGACACTTCAATTACTGCTCTGATGCTCTTCTAAGAACGTCATAAACAACCGTGATGAAGTTATGTTTCCTTGTATGATTTTATGACCTTTTTACTACTCTCAGGGTTCGTAGTCACCTTTGACCTTAAGCTAAGTACTGCGAACTCAATTCTTACTCATCACATAAACAAAGATAGATTGGCATGAATTGTCACGTTGACAATTACAGTGCCATCTGTGGCCAAAACGGGAACAAAATTTTTCTCAAGATATTGAGAAATTAGGGTTTAGTATGCGTTTTTAACCGACTTCAAAAAAGGAAATGGTTCTCAACTTGTCGGAATCTTTTAATTTTATGTATGTTCACCAATTATTCAAAGACGCCTGAACCGATTAGTTTTTTTTTAAAGGGTATACTTTCCAGGTTGTCCCATTTAAATTTTATCGAAATCGGTCGAGCGGTTTTAAAAAAATTAACAAAAATCTAAAAATTGTTTACATCGATGATATCTTTTTATATACATGAAGTCGGTTGTCTTTTTAGTTTTTAAAACGTAATTATGTTGTATCGTTGAAAGCTTTAACACTGTTTTGATTAATCTAGAGAGTGAGTGGACCGCGGATCAAACTCACCCTGATGAAGATTCTATAAATGAATCGAAACAGTCTCGGTGCCTTTATCGACCAAATAATACGTAAGTTTGTCACGTGTTAATCAAAATGTTGAATTAAATAATGCGTGCTTATTTGATCCGAATATAAATGTCATTTAGACGACCTCTTTGACGTAGTGGGCCTCGATTCCAGCTATGGGACAAATGTTTGAATGATCTGCAAGTATTTGTGTCAGGGTCTAGTTGCTTCTATGTATAATATATACTTATATGTATTTACAATAAAAAAGTATAAAAGTACTTAGGTTGTATTTCAGTCATGTGGTAACCATAACACAAGCTCTGCTTACTTTGGGGCCAGGTGATGTTGTGTGACATTTCGGGCATTTTTTATTCATTATAAATCTTTATCATTACAACAAAATTTTGTCTGACTACCCGCATCCACAGTCATATCATAATAGTAATTACTTCTCTATAGTAAAACGAAATAAATATAATCTTATTTATAACAAATAAAATCGGCTCGACTACTGGGAATCCGTCCGTACATTTTTATTTGTTGAATTTCTGTAGCGAATCATTAATTATATCTAAAATATTCGCTCTATATTTTATTGTTGTCCAGCTCACGGGTATAGAAGTAACAAATATTATAAGTCTTTGTTGACAGTTTAGGGTTCAATAAGTAAGATGAAAACGTTTGCGCGTTTTCTGCGTTTGCATCCTGCTAACCTTGTGTTAGGCCCGTATTTTAAAACTAAGATCGAAAATAGTTTTTCTGACAGTGTATGGAAAACTATTTAAAACCTTTGTTTTTGATCTGAGTGTACCGACTTTAGTCATAACATAGTGATGAAGTTCACCGGCTGCTGGAAGGTCTTTTCTGTGGCTTAGTAAATTAAATAACCAAAAAAATCCTTACTATATTACCAATTCGACTGTGTCTCTGTCTGTATGCCAGTTTGCATGTTTTTCACGGATAAACGGCTTAATGGATCTTGATGAAATTTGAAAAGAAGATAAATTAATCTATCTCGAAGAAGGGCATAGGCTTTTTTCTTTATAAATTGCACGCATAAAACGGTTATTTTTTCTGGATTTTTAACAATTACAATGATTGCAGATTAAAAATGTAAAAATAATATTTTAATGCAAAGATGTTAAATATTTTGTTATAATGATTACAGTGAAGAACACTTTCACTGTTTTCACATCACACTTGACCGAGTAGAGATCTCCGAGAAATCCACCCACGCAGCGTCACATTTTTTGCGATCCATATTTTGATTAATGCTCGCTGCTTCGCGTTTTATCGTTGGCCTATCCTTTTAATATGAGATGAATTCTTTGCACATTTTTAAATTTTATTATTATACTAGCTGTCCCGTTGGCGACTTTATCCGCGCATTTTAAAATAAAAATGTATCACATAATATAATCATAAATATTAAAACATCTTGCTTGTCTTTGCTGAACTCAACATTTTTTTTTTGCAATTTTTTAATCTTTTCAATAGTTTCCCTGCTATTCGGAGTGGAGACAAATCCAACAAATAAACAATCATAAAAGTTGATGCAGCCACTCTCGAGTTATAAAATGGTGTAACAAGCACGACTTCGTTTTATATACGACTAGCGACCCGCCCCGGCTTCGCACGGGTGCAATGCTGGTACTATATATATACTACAGATTGTCTTTATATACAACGTTATCTAAGAGATTAACATAACCTAAGAGATAGACATATACCATCGTGGTTTTTTTTGTAGACCTATTCAAGGTGTACAATACTGTAGACCATTATTTTGATCTACCTCGTGGAGTTCAGCCAGCGTTTGCAATGTAAGCGTAAAAAAATTGTTAATTTACGACATCACATTAGAAACCTGTAAAATTATCAGTGTTTCTCTACTTTATTATGCATATAATTTGCATATAATATACCTTCCTCTTGCAAAAAACCGCATCAAAATCCGTTGCCTTGTTTTAAAGATCTAACCATACATTGGGACAGATAGACAGCGGAAAGCGACTTTGTTTTAAACTATGTAGTGATTGTATAGATTTCTAATTTATTTTTTATTTAGATTGTTTTATTCTAAAACTGATATCAGAACATTTATTTCTGCAATAGTAAATATCTAAGCATAAACTTGCATGACGTTTTGTCAGTTTGGTGTCATGATGTTATTTTCCAGTTTAATACACTCTTAGCATTGGTGGCGACGATTAAATGATTGGACTCAAATAAAGTTGACGAGACGCTCGGAGACTTAGTAAGTTGAAGTGGCAGTGGGCTGGCCATATCTGCAGAAGAACCGATAACCGTTGGGGTAAACGAATTCTTGAGTGGAGACCGCGGATCGGCAAACGTAGTGTAGGACGCCCTCCGGCAAGGGGGAGTGACGATCTGCGAAAGGCTGCCGGCAGAAGCTGGATGCGTCGAACTGAAGACAGGGCGCAATGGCGCTCATTAGGGGAGGCCTATGTCCAGCACTAGTCTGCTATGGGCTGATGATGAGTGTAGTACATAACTCGTGAGATACATGTATTATAAAAATATAAAATACATGTTAAACTGTTGAGATTTCTAAGGCGCGTTAAAATGATCTATATATAGCTCAACTAATTCACATCACTGCCAGAGGTCAGCGTCCCCAAGATTCCAGCTCTTAGGTCTTAGGCCAGCTCTTAGGTAATGCGATGTTTCTACCAGAGACGCCGTGAAATAAAAATGAAAATGAAATGAAATTTTGAAAACGTGATGGGCTTCTGTGCCCGACGGGCCCCGGGTCTTGACTCCAAACTCAATTATGTAGGCACTCTCAAGACCGACATATTTACGTCTTTTGAGGTTCTCGGCACATTCAGTGTTTGCACCAGCTCATATGGAAGTCCCCGACGTATGCGGCCAGTGTCGTAAGTAGCACAAGTAAGTAGCATCCCATGTACATAACTAATTATAATTGCAATAATTTACACTTTATAATTCTCTATATATATATTATATACAATTGTAAATTGTAAATGGATAAAACAATTACACGTAAAGAAAATAAATGCAGACTATTTTTATGTAATTGACTTCTATTTAATTTGTTTATAGTTTCTTTATTAATTTTAATGTTTACTATTGAAAATTTCAAAATAGCAGCGTTTAATTAGATTTTTATAAAAAATATTACTGCTAGTAATTTAATTATGAGTAACTGCCTAATTTTTAACCAAAAAAAAACTTTAAAGCTCTGTACTATATAACCTCTAGTCATTCTTACCTTAATGACTTCGGAAGCCCTCACATTTTTTTAATATTTTATTTTTCACATAATCTGTTATTGATAGTCCGCTAGCCGCTCTTAACACAGCAATGACTTTAAAAAGAAAAAGCGGTTCACACAATATAACAACCAGAGCCATAAATATCTGCCAATAGAAAACTACAATATGTAAGCACCTTGACGAATGAGTGGCAATACGTTGCCTATTCTAAGAGCATTTCAAGTACAAAATCAAAATCAAGTACAGATCTAAAGCACTTATACCAAACTACTGAAGTATAAAACAACTTTATTGTCTCATATATAGAGCTCAATATACGAGGTTTTTTGGCTACTATTGTTGAGTTATGAACCATTGCGTATGGTATTGACTCAATAGCAAATAATGCAATCATTTGACATGATCTCTCACAATATTGTAGGGCGAAATGTGCAACTTTTGGCGTCTTACAAGTCACAAGCTGTAGCGGCTAACTGTAGATTTGTTTTTGTGATTATGTTAATGACTTAAGACAAAACCTGCACTACTCATGTTGCGTAAACCAGATTGATTTCAAAAATGTCCAGTGTATTTTTTTTATATTTTCTGCGCGGATTTGACACTACAAGTATAATGAAGACAGTTATTCTTTAAAGCTTTATTTGTGAATGATATTTTTCAGGATAACTAGTGTTATTATACTACGCGGTGACCATTCGACTTTTTTCTGGTAATGTTATTTTTATACAAATTTTGACCCGCTGAACCCTAGTGGTTAAATTATAATTTAATTTGGTTCCTTCCGAAATGCGTGTCCTTACTATACTGTAAAAAACACACTCTCAAAGTTTCAAGTCTCTAAGACTACAATCAGTATTTTTTGGCTATTTTTGATTCTCATAATATTGATAAAATTATAGTCTATTTTTTACTCAGTAGAGTACCAGAATACCAACAGTCTTATATCCCGAATGATGGTAACCAGTTAACGTCGCCTATATTTACAACACCAGAAGCAATGCTGATGCGTTGCGTCAAGGACTCTTTTTATATTAGGTTGAAGCGTTTCAATTTGTACCACACGCCACAATGCTCGCATTAAATCGACACTGCAATGATAAGTGGGGGGTCCAAGAGACCCCAGTGAACAAAAACGTGTCAATGATTCGAACAATGTCTCGTTGCTTTGTGGCTGGCGAAGATAAATTGCTGTTGCTATTCGTATAATTATAATTTGTTGGGATTAGTCCTGTGTGCATAGTGTGGATAAGACGTCTAGCAATTAAAGTTAATGTTAAAAACATTTTTTCAATCTACAAATTTTTTTATAATAATTTGTTGAATTAAAAAAATGATTTTCGAGTAGGTAAAAATCGTGTAGGTAAAAATTATTAAAAAAAATAGTTTGTGATAGTCTGTTTGCACTTGAATCCAAAAAAAACTATCTGATAAAAGCTTATTGTACAAAAAATAAAAGCGTACATCTCTTGCGTATGTAGGTAATTGTAGTAGCAATAGTGATCATTTTAAAACTGATAAGCCATAAAGCCACTAATAAAAAACTAAATACATATTGCTGATAATTCTGTTTTGCTGGACTAGCTAAAACTTTTTCAAATTCGAATGATCATTATTTTGCTTAAAAACCTTAAATCAGAGTAAGAGGCAGTTTTAAAATATGAATATCGCATCTTTGTTCTATTATTAAATTGATTTTCCAAGGATTTTCCGTGAGTTTAAATCAACACCTTTTTATCTGATGACTTAAATGACAATAGACTAAATTTAAGAAGTGTCATTTAAAAATGTTTCCCTATTTCAGACTGATGCACACGAAATAAGGTCGTTTGTGTTTTACAAGATTTTAGTTGATTGGTTAACAATTTCACACAACACCATTTAGCCCCAAAGCACATCTACTATGGTAACCAGGTGACAGATAAAATACTTACCTCTAAATGAGTTCATTACACAAATATTTATTCTGGATAGGGATCTATTATATTCTGCACTTAAGACCAACAATCTTAAGCGCAGAAGTAAGAGTTACTACCACTCGAGCTGAGTCAGGTTATTATAAATGCGCAAATTTCCCTATACATTTTTTGATCGATTTTTAGTTTCGTATCCACATTAACATAATCTTAAATACTACTACCACTTCTGTCGCCCGTACAGTTTACCGTCACCGCCTACCAAATATACCCCATTGTGAGTTTACACATTGTTGTATAGCATCTGTTTGTCTGTTTATTGTGGCCAGGTGACGATGTTAATCTATTATTTTATTACTCTATGATTTGTGGGTTACGGTCGAGTGACGCGATTCAAACAGCTATCGATAATGGTTGATAACAGTTTTTGAAATGACAAAAATCAATACACTAGAATCGTGTGAGCAAAACGCTGGCTCCTATCTGGCCAAGCGTATTAGCGTTGCCATTGAACGTCTAAACGCTACCAGTGACTTGGGGACGCTGTCCTCTGGTAGAAACCTGAGTTATAAGGTATCATAAAAATATGTTTTCTGGTTAAAGTCACCTTGTTTTCATAGTACGAGCTTTTCTTAGTTTGTGGTGTGAATAAAATCCTACAATGAAGGTATATTTTATTGCGTCAGTGACTGATAGTCAACGTCAATTCAAATTCAAAAGATATTTTGTTCAACACAATCACAAGGATCACTTTGAAACGTCTTACATACTAGGTGAATTGATGTGCCAATTCCTTCTAACCCAAGCCCGAAAAGAACTGACAAGAAACACGTTCTGGTTTTAGCGCTTTTTTAAATGATCCATCTTATAAAGATGTTTTTTAATCTTATTCAATCAATACCATCTAGTACCAAAAATAATTACTTTAACTACGAAAAACTAATACAAAAGAGTTAATACATTTCAAATGTGTCGGTTAACTGTCTGAGGGCAGAGCAACATGAGTCCATGCATTCTTATTAATAATATAGTAATTTATATTATAATACGCTTTCTTAAAAAGACTACCCTTTATGTAAGCTTTAAATTTCTTATTAGGTAGTTTAGTTGCATTTTCAGGAAGCTTATTATAGAAGCGCACCGTGTTTCCCATAAAGGACTTAAACTGATCTAGATCTGTTGTACTATCGTCTGCATCATTCTCTCAACTGATTCATACACATTTAGATACAAGAGGGCTTGTATTATTCTTGCAAGATTGTTGTACCTGATTATATTTAAACGCTCCTTAATATCGAATAAAAACCTGTCGATGGCATCCTAAATATACAATTTAAGCGCATTAAAAAATCACGCTGCTTTCGTCAGAGTATAAATTTTGCGAAATTGGTTCGGGTCGTAAATTCGGCTATTAAGGCCGGTCCGCGCGGTGTTGTATGATTGTAGACATTACATGCGCGGGCGCAGGGTAGCCCGTCTTTATACTCTCATTATAATGGTGACCTGTAATTCATAACACCGATCGGGGGCATAGTATAGAGATGGTTTTTTTATTCTTTTTCAATCAATACAATTCTATCTAACTCCAAAAATATATATAGCTTGTACTATATAAAATAATAATTAAATAATAAAGCTATCTGTAAATTTAACATTTTAGATTTGATTTTTTCAAGAGAATAAATAAAATATTTTTATTTAGGAACAAGTAACACTTGCTTATAAAACAAATAGAAAAACGATGGTATCTGCACAAGTTAGGAAAACTGTGTCGCAAACACCAACGCCCGCCTCCGTTTACAGAGAATAAGTTGTTCCAACTAACGGTTCATTTTGTGTGTGTGTTTGTGTGTTTGTATGTGATTGTGTGTATTTGAGTTCCATGTTCTCTAAAGAAACTATTTAAAGAGTTTGGTTTTATGTAAATGTATTTACTTCACAGGTAATATTTATCTATTTATTTATGTTGTATGTATATTTATTTATTTGGAATATGTATTTATTATAGTCTATCCTTTAACCCGTTGACTCTTTACTGGTATAATTTACCCGGTAGTGAAAACTCCGTTGACTCGCAACTGGCCCGAAAGTTCCAACGCGGGAATTGTTACACATAAGCCTTTCCCGAGTTTTAATTTGTTCCGGCGGTTGGCGGTTGATTGATGTGGCCTGAAGGACGGAATCCTTAGCGTTCATTTGATATACAATACTCTATGGTCGTTGAACATTTTGATTGAGATAATCTGTAAAAAATCGGTGACATTTTTTTCGCCATTGAATTTAGCCTAGTGTTCAAGTATAAATAACTTGGTATTTTTATATTGAAGTAAGTAAAACCAAATATGTCACTTATAAAACAATATATTGACAAACATAACAAAATATAATATTTACATAAAGAATAATGTGTTTTTAAAATAAACAGCATTTCTGAAAATACATCTTATGCCGCCATTTTGCCGCTACAGCCGCTTGACCTCATATTTAAAGTCTCAATTTAGGTTCGCCATTCAAGGGGTTAAACACTATTAGTTAATATGTTGCTTTATTTATTCATTGGCATAAATCAATGACTGACCTGTCAGCTCAGTAGGTAGTCAGTAGATCTGCCTTCTGCGCTGTAGGTTGAGGGTTCGATTCCCTCCCAGGATAAACATTTGTGTGATGAACACAAGTGTTTGTTCTGTGTCTGGGTGTTATAAAATATCTTATGTATTTAATAATATATAAGTACATATTCTATTAGTCATCTGGTCACCATAGTACAAGCTATGCTTAATTTGGATCTAAGTGGTGCTGTTTGCATTGTCTATCTTACAAAAACACTTCAGCTATTTTCCTTCTCAAAAATAAGAGATTTTTTTTATGACAATTGTTTTTTCTTACAACAGTAATTGACTTACTGTGCTATGCTTATACTATGCTATGCTTTCTTTGTGATCTGTAATTTATATGATCGAGTTGATGATGTACGGAGGGTTCGATCGACCTAGTTGTCTAAATGACGGTGTTTTTTTGATTTTTCTTGTAATTTCGTGTGAATTATATGGTGGTGTCGGGACGTGTAAGATTCGATTTAAAACCGCGGGAACTTTTAATAGCGAGACTTACTTTTGAAAATGTCATAGCGACATTTGCAAACGAAATCAATTTTAAATTCTCTGTTTGTCTGTTTATATGTTACCTTTTTATGACTAAACTGAGCAAATCTTGATACATTTTGGTACGGATATAAATTGCGTGCTTCCCCGTTCAACCCAGAATGTCTCTACCCCAATTAACATTTTAACAATAAACATATGCACAATTTACTCATTCCAAAAATCGGAGTCACAGCGTATTCTAAATAGAATAGACTACGTAATATTTATAAAAAAACTAAATTAAGTTATTACTCACAGTAACTTCAAAATGATGTACCTTCAATAATAACTTGTTTATCCTTTTCATAAGAAGTAAACGTGCAATTCCTAGAACTATGTAGGCATACTTTTGAAATCTTGGATTGTCTGGATTATCTAAAATCCAATCATCCATTTTAATAACTGATTAGAGTTATTGGAACAAAGTTCCTTATCGCACGGTACAGACTTAGCGGGGGCTAGGCGAATAAAGTGTAAGATTTTTCCGTCACGAATTTCCGGCACGACCCTTTCTTTAGGGTGACACGAATGAGTCAATTAGATAAAAGAATGAAATAAAGAATTGAATGATGTACAATAAAATGTTTACTAATTCGATATATATATTAATTACAATATATTAATTTCCTACCATTCCTTCAATTCGTTAGTTATTTTTGTGTTTCAATTAATTGCTCTCAAACGCTAGTAAATCGTTGAACGGGAAGCATAGGATAAATCTTAACTCGAAGACGGCATAGGCTATTTTTTATTGAGATACCACACATGCGATGTCGCGGACAATAGCTTTATGTCGACAATGCGCGTGTAATACCTCTGTAATACCAGCTAACATAGGTACGGTAACCTCTTCTCCACACGTCTCCTTTTCACAGTACCATCCATACCTTGTCAGTCTACCACCCTCACGAACAAATCGCTTTGCTTCCACATTATAAATGTGGAAGCAAAGCGCTTCATGTATAGCCAAGGATTGGAATACTTTGTAGTCGTATGAATGTCTTTCTTTTAAATTAAAATCTGGGTTTCTTTAAGTCAAAAGTAAATAAGTGTCTTCTAGACCTTCGTGCCCCATCGTCGTAAACCACTAAGCAAGATCGTGATCAAACGTAGATCTATCTATAATTAAAAGAAAAATAAATGTAAACTGTAATAACATTGCCAGGTGGTATAAAATAATCCGTCGAGTCTAGGCCTCAGAACGAGAACTCTCCACCTTCTCCGGTACTTTGCAGTCTCCTGCCAGTTATCAGCTTCAAGCTCACGCAGGTCAGCTTCGACTATAGAGTCGAAGCTGACCTGCGTGAGCTTGAAGCCATAGGGCTCCAACGATATTTAGGACGACCAACCGGGCGACGACCATGTGCTCGGCTTCAGTATGCTCTCTTGACGCTACGATTTTCACCCATTCGTTGCATATGGAGGATGGCAGCTGGAGGGTCCGAAAAAACGCCGAAATTTAAGACCTCGTTGCCTAGACCAACATTATAGAAATCTAACCGACTCCGTTGGCTCGTTAAATAAATAAGTGATATATATTTACTAACAACATACATAACACGAAAACATCTACACAAAACATTGTTTTGGAAAAATAAACTGAAAACAGTCCTCCAACCAACAGCTCAATGACATTGTAGAGGTCGCGGGAAGTCAGCTAATAATGACAGCTCCTGACCGTATAGGAAAGATAAATAGAAAGGGTTTTATCCTGGCAGTGGACGTCTAGAAGCTGATGATGATGGGCCTAGATTCTAAGACTTTAAAAGGATTTCAATACCTACCATATTTATTAAGTATCAGTTAACTATAACCTGGTATTAACTTTATGCTAAATTGGACCGATTTGCTTGTAAATATGGCCAATTTCGGCTTTAATGGACCAATGTATGGCCATAATGGTTCAATGTAAAGCCATTACTGTGGCGTCCGAGATCGTTTTGCTAATCATTATTATAAAGTTTATAGAGTGAGAATCGTTTGTTTATGGTGCCAATGGAACTTTCTTGGTTACCCTGCGATTCTTCTCCATCTTATTGTGACACTAGTTACTTCAAACCAGTGTGGTGAAAGGACTAAAATGCACCTCAGGGGCTCATTTTGTGCTTAGCACGTTTTAAATATTTAAAAAGTTCTATGACATCCCCATATTTACCTTTACCGTTAAGGAGTACTGGTTTAGCGTATAGTAAGTAGGTATATGTTGGGTGTTTCACTTCGTGATGTAATCCGCAACGAGGAAATTTGTAAAAGAACCAAAGTCACCGACATAGCACTCAAAATTTGCAAGTTGAAGTGGCAATAGACAGGCCATATAGCTCGCAGAACTGATAACCGTTGCGGAATAAAAGTTCTCGAATGGCGATCAAGGACAGGAAAACGAAGTGTAGGACGACCCCCTACCTGATGGACTGACGACATTATAAAGATCGCGGGAAATCGGTGGATGGAGAGGACTCAAAATCGTTCTTCCTGGAAATTTGTTGTATGTTCAGCGGTAGATTCATGTGGATTTCTAGCGGCTGATATGATGATTATGATATGATGAAGTAGGTATGTACTAGTATTATATGTATAGAATAACATACCTAGATATTAAAACATCTGAAACAGTTGAGCTGTCCAATGACCATTTCAAACGATCTATAGATAGCTCTAAATCAGAAGACCAGCGACCCCAACACGCTTGTAACATTGCTAAATGGCAACTAGGTACTTAATTTACAAATAATTTTATGTAATCCCATAACGACATGACGGTATTCAAACTTGTGACCTCTAAGGTAGGTGAGAAAATTACACATCTATCGTCAGTACACGTAGTTTTTTGACAGCCCATAGTTTTCATACTCAGGGGTATTTTTAGCGACAATCTCGATTTTCAACTCTAAATGCAAGAAATAGTCATTCCTCTGCTATGTTAAGTACGTTTTTTAAATCACTGTAAGTTCAGGTAATGCACAACACTTTACAGAACAGTAATAAACAATTTCACGGATAATTATTTTTGTCTGCGCAAGCGGCGAACTCTCTCTTGACATTATCATAATCGGATGCCATCTTCATTACTCGATTGTGTAAGTATCGATCATTAATTTAAACAGGTAAGCATTCGATTCGATCCATATCGATAAGTATTATATTTTATATCTGTAATCGATATTTTGTATTCGGGTTACGATATCGAAATATTTTGGTTAAGCCCTAGTCTTGAGACGACGACAAGACTCGAAACTTTTAACTTGCTATGTTCTATATTACATTCGAAAACTTATAAACGCGTTGTTGTTTGTCGCGTCGATTGCGTTGTTTTTGCGAGCCTTGGGGATATCTAGCGACTAACCCTCTATAGGTAGTATTTTCAAATAATTAGTATGCATTTCTAATATCAATGAGTAAAGTTGACAACAGTTTAAAACAACACATTGTTAATGTGTTATTGTGGGTTATTATTGTTATCATGTGTTGTAATATGTAGGTATAAAATGCATTTTCTCTAAATTCTTAATCGAATTTCAAAAATACAATGCATATAATATAAATCTCGAGTTGTTTGGATTTATAACAACTAGTGGTCGCCCACTGGTCAAAATTCGAACATAAATATTTTATATAAAAAAAACTATAAAACTTAACACAAATTGCATTCTGCACTCCTTATCTATATAATCTACAAGAAATTTAATACTCCTCCGTCAGCGCAATTTTCGTAAAAAGGGGTACAAAGTTTTAGCTTCACATATTAGTATATAGATTCCAGATCGACAGAAAAATTAGTCTTGTCGCGTCATCAGTTCCAGCGTCACCGAATCTCGCGTCGCGCAGTCGTTTTGTCGCGTACCGTCTTTTAGTAAGGCAGGGCGTATGCAACTCGTAATAATGATGATCGGTGGAATGCTGATAGCGAGAATAAATCGTATGTGTCATGTAGATTGGGAGTCTGATCAAACGTTGGCTCCCTGAAATCCTGTGACCGTCATAATAGTGCATTAATATAGCGGATGTATAGCACTAAATTTCTCTGATTGTGTAAAATAATTAATATTTCTAGTATTTGTCAATTGAAAGCATTATGATGTAATAAAAGTATATCTACTACAGAGCGAGCTATAGTTCGTTTTAAACGTTCCCTAGATAGCTTCACTGTTTCACAAGTATTTTATATTATTGTAGGTATTTATTTTGTCGTTTTTGTAAATATATTTTTAAGGAAAGTTCTTAAACAGAACAGATATTTATATAAATAATAACTTATATCGCCGGCTTTGCACCTAATTCTGTCCTAATTTATTTTTTCAAATTTTTGAAAACAAAGTTCAAAAATTGATGAAATTCGGTAAATAAATAGATTGTTTAATAAGGAACAATCTATTTATTTACCGAATTTCATCAAGACCCGTTAAGCCGTTACGTTGTAAAGAGACAGACAAAGACAATTTCGAATTTATAATATTAAGTATGGATTATAAAAAAAATAACCGGACTACACTCTCTTTACATAATTGATAGATTCAATCACACATCGCATTTTTATCACTTTCCAAAATCAAAAGCACCAACCTCTCACTTATTCAAATAAATTATCCAAACGCGATCGCTTTATATATCATTCGGCATTAAGATAAATAAATCATCGTCGCTCGAAATCGATCAAACGAATCAATCGCTCGGACTATATCGATCAATCTCGATACCGAATCGAATGGAGAGACAAACGTTGCGTATGTTGTGCGTAATGTTGTGGATGGGTACATGACTGGACTAACCTTTTAATATAACTTAATCGTCTTCTTCAAAATCTTCAAATCAAAATGTACGTTATTCAAAAAATCTGAAGAACCAATTTGAATCGTTCCTCCGTCTTCGCTGCATTCAACAATTGCATCTGTTTTCATTATGACTGAACACTTTTTTAGTAATTTGTACGATGTTTCAGCAAAAAAGTGATGAAGTGAAGTGAATAAATTTTTCATAAATTTCATAGAATCAACAAATAGTACTAGGAACAGAAACAAATTATACAGCCCTAGGTTTCGACCAGAAAAGGTAAATTCATTGGGGAACACGGTGCGCTTCTATAATAGCTACCTATTATAGAAGCGCACCGTTTTCCCCAATTTTCCCCATCCCCATAAAATATTTTTTGGCTTTTACTTTAACTTTGTTGAAGCAAAGTCAAAGGCCCAGCAGTAGGAGCAGTCATCATGAAAATTCTTATCCAGAAGTAGTACCTCGTAGCATGTAATTCACTTTCGATTAAAATCGTCTATCATATAATTTAGGCAGCATCTATTTGTACTGTGACCTTTTTATTTATTGGCAAGATCTTATTAGATACCACTAGAGTACGCGTGTGGCTTCGTTTGCTTGAATATAAAAAAATATCCACAACTTCATTTAAATGAGTACTTATTTAATGAACACTTACAATTTTATGAATATGGTTTGGTTTAATAAGTGCATAAATATTGAAGCTTAAAGGAAGTAATGAAAAATAAAATGACAAAAGTTGATATCAATAAAACTATGAAGTAACTGTTCTTTCAAAGCTTACATACGGTTCTCAAAATTGGCCTTTAAAAAAGAGAAAACTAGCTTGTTATTTGCCAAAGGAAGATGGAAAGGATAAAAAGCTGTAAATAAAATAAAATAAACGTCTCGGGACGCCCGACAGAAGCTATAACTTAAACTAATCTAACTAGCGCTGTGGGTTAGAGTGAGAGAAGAGGAGCCTGCCTACCGCTCTGTATGTGTGAGAGAAAGGGATGCCAGACAGACTGGCACTGTAACACGTTACGTAACGAAGCAGTTAAACTTCCCATAAGAAGTTATCACTTCAAACGACAAAATTAAAAACAAAATATAATAGAATATAATAAAATTAACAGATTTGGTTATGTTGATAATAATCACGATAACAGACGATGAACAAAAATAATTACGGAGTCGTTAGCACGAGGCGCAGCAAGAGGTAGAGGCCGACCGAAAAAGGTATGTGAAGATGTAGAGAGGGCTCGATGGAGGACATGCCTAGATGTAAAAGGACTAGATGTGGAAGGAAATTGGAAAAGTTTAAGGCAACGAGACTACTGCTATTAGGTAATAGTTATAAGTAAGTTATTTTGTTTTTGTTTATTACTAAATTTGATGACCTCTGTGGCGCAGTGGGCTAAGGTCCGGCTGAGAAAGAGAAGGTTTCGGGTTCGATTACCGCCGCGGGACAAATGTTTGTATGATCTGCATGTATTTGTCTCAAGTCTAGGTGTTTCTATGTATAATATAATAATAAATGTATGTATATACAAAAACTTACTTTGGGGCCAGATGATGTGTGAAATGTCCAGCTTTATTTATTTATTCCCTGTCTGAAAATAGGCGCTGTTTACTACGAATCTGTGAAGCTGCAAAAAAGCTTTCTGATAGTGATTTCGATCGATTGAGCTATATAGATCGTTTTAAACAGTCCTTAGATAGCTCAACTGTTTTACGTTTTTTATAATATCGTATTAAGTTGTCAAAGTCCCGTCAACAATGGCGGAGGTTGCCCAACTGTGGGACTTCAATAAAAATCAGTACAGCGCACGCATTGTCTAGTTGCGCCCACGCCGGCTCCAGATAAATTATTAATAGTGAATTAGTAATGAGGTGCGGTGTGTACATAGATAAGTTTGTGTAGAAAGGGAAATTATTAATATCATAATTGGCCTCTCAGCTAGTGCCGAGTACTGGTGGTTTATTGGTTTAGCAGCAAATCCTAAGATCGTGAATTCAAATTCAAAGTTTATGTTCATAAAATTTATGTGCATAAAGGCATCTTTAAGAAACAGTGTTGTAGTACCATAAAGTTTCGAATACATGACGTACCAAATAGAAAGGAGCCTATCACAATTAAATCCTTTATTAGACTGGTTTGATAGAACAGGAGACACGATATGATGAAATTCTGGTGTTTAATTTTGGTATGCAGTTTACCATTTGTGTGTGTTTAGGGTTAATAAAAAGAACTTACTAAGTAAAACTGAGCTTTTTCCTATTATTGACGGCGTCGGTGGCGCAGTGGGCAATGCCCCGCTTGTGACGCCTGGTTCGCTTCGTTCGATTTGCAAATATTTGACTCGGTAGTAAGATTTATGTAGTATATCAGTAATGTTACCATAACAAGCTCTGTACACTTTTGAGCTAGATGATGCTGTGTGAAATGTCCGGCATTATTTATTGTTTTACCAACTGTACTTATTCCAAAATAAAACAGAGACTCAGATCGAAAGCTAAACATTTATTGTCAAATTTTTATTCAAAAATTTCGTAAAGCTGGTGCTTAGTCTCCTTTAACTCAGATTGAGAAGGAGTTTAGTTCTGAAATACGGACTATAAAGTAATGACTCTTTGCTAGTTTTGATGATACTGCAACTAATAAATACATTTAGGAGTTATGTCATATTTTTATTAGATTTGACATTACTACATGGAGTTGTCACAATAAATCGTGAATAAACAACTATTAAATTTGAGATTATTTTATCGTTGTCTTGCGAAGCAAACATGGCGCTCTTACAACTATTAATTTCTTTTCTCGAGTTATTTTCGGTGTCATCAGTTATTTTGGTGTTTTTATTTGAATAGAGTTAGAGTTATTGACTCGGATTTTAATATTTAGAATAAGAGCTTTGTGTTTTTTGACTGATATGAAGAATATTAACAGTCCTATCATATTTAAACGCAAATTAAAATACTTTTTGTTAGAGAAGTGTTTCTACTCTGTTGATGAATTTATGACAAAATATGACAGGACCTGACATCAAAAATTATCAAATATTATGACGCTATTAGTGTTATTATTATTTTTTGCTTTGTTTTGTTGATTTATACATGTTTTTTTTAATAAGAATTCTTAATAGATTATTTTTGTATTTTAATTGTAATTAATTCATAGTATGTACATTCAAATACGATTTGTAAAATAATTGTTACTGAATAAATGAAATGAAATTTTGTGATTCGAGCAAAAATTATCCGTATAATTATTTTATATTACACCAATGTATATAAAATAACAAATGACGAACGACAAGTAACGACTTCTTTGTGACACTGGCAAAATTATTATGACACATGCCACTAATGAAGAAGAAGAATATAAATCTTGACTAAACAGCTTTTAAGTTAGACTTATCTGTGCTCACCAATCATTGACAGTAAATGAATTCGGTAAGCCGTAGTTAGTCATAGCATGACAATAGTCTCGTACATACAATAGTATCGTTAGCTATCGGTTCGACATTTACATAATTCGACATGTAACTAGTTGGGATATAAGCAGGCTGTGTTGTGCTCTGATTTGGATTAACTTTCGGTTTGGATGCACATACTTAAAGCCCATCGAGATCAAGGCCATATAAATCTACAAGAACTTAGCGGAGACCTAGCGAAGTAACTTAGCCATACAACTTGGCAATGTTAAATGATTGACTATTAATAAATAACTAGCCTATCAGCTCAGTTGGTGGTAGCTCTGCCTTTTGCGCTGTAGGTTGAGGGTTTGAATCCCTCCCAGGACAAACCTTTGTGTGATATAGGTTTTTTCTGTGTCTGGGTGTTGTATGTAAAGTATGTAGTGTACATATGTATATAAAAAAAAAATATATATTCTATCAGTCATCTGGTCACCATAGTACATGCTATGCTTAGTTTTTGGGGGTAGATGGTGTTGTGTGCATTGTCCAGCAATATTTATATATATAATATATATATATTTTTCAAAATATATTTATGTGTTAATTTAGATTTACGATTTAGTATGTGCACATAACAGGTGTAGGTTAGTATTAATATTTTTTTTAAATATTTTTATATTCTTTAAAATTTTAAAATATTTAAAATAGTTCTAGTGACCGTGGTAAAGAACACGCACTTTTATATAATTTAAATACATCACACAGACGTAGAATGTTTAGGATTTCGTAGGTATTTTTAGCGGACTGCAATGTCATGGTATTAAGGACCCAAATCAAATATAATAAAGTTTCCTTATTCGAAAGCATTCTGAAAACTGATGTAAAATTTATTTTCACACTTTAGTTAAAAAATTAAAATCAAATTATTTATTTGGTTATTTTGATTCCAAAAATAAACATTTAAAAAACAAATAAAAACAACCGCAAAAGTAAATAACTGTGTGGTAGAGTCAAAGCTCACCAAGTATCCAGTTGTATCAGACAAGTAAGCCCATGTCTTATTTCCCCATAGCACTATTCCCATATAAAGTAACCAATACAACTTCATAAGACATGTTGACAAAAATTCGTTATTTACGATGCTTGTTACACTTCAGATTTCTATCTCCCATAAGTCGCCATAAATTTAGCTTTTTTCAACCATAACACAAATCTATACACACCTTTATTTATGGGGCTTGCTGCGCTCTCTACAAATCATAGCTTTTGTGTACCATTAATTCTGATTTCGTATTGAAAGCCGGCGATGTGTTAAGATTATTTAAGCGGTGAACTAAATGTTTAGAGTCTGTGTTTTGGAAGTGACATTGTTGCAAACTTTAGGGTAGGGTGGGGTTAATTCGTTTTACAAAATAACTATAGATACCAAATAATACATCATAATCGAAATATAATACATTATTTGTTTATATTACGCTAGCTGCCCGCGGATTCGCATGTATGATACCTTCCATAAATAGTAAAATTTCTGTCTTCAAGTTACAATCTACCCATAAAACAAGCTATGCTTACTTGATGCCAGATGACGCTGAATGAAATTTCCGGCATTATTTATTTAATTAGTTTTATTTAAATCCTAAAATCAATATACGTACGCTTAGGGCATGTCTACGCTTATGTCTCAAATCCTTAGAAATTGCGGCACCTTTGACACCATAAGAAGATAATAAACGCTTCTAGATAAAGGAACATCATTGACAGCGGACTTAATAAACTGTCAAAATATTTTCACCCCTCACCATTGTGGAATAACTAGGGTAGCTGACTTTGTAGGGCATTTACTGTTTAATTTTATTTATGAAGCGTGTCTCCATTTAAAATCCAAAATAACGCTTCTTAACAACACATTCAGAAACTGAACTCTATCGTTCCAATATTAAAGGCGTTTGTAAAATAGGGCTTTTTTTTGTGTCTATAAATTTACGATCGGCTCAAAAAATGTAACAGTCGGTATATTTAAAAGTCGTATATTCGGGGCTCGACAAATCTATTGACAATTGGTTCAGGCTCTTAAATAACAGTTTAATAGACATCTGGACGTTAACTATCTGACTACCCCAGATAGTCATGGCTACTTAAATGTCTTTGTGTTGTAAGTTAGATTGAATTTAAAATCTCATCTTACTAAAAATGTCGGAGTATTTTGACATTAATCAACTATAATCCTACTTACGGTTTTAGAACGAGTATTTAGAAATAAAAACTTTGGTTCAAAAACTGTTAGTAAGTGTACAGACTACATTGTCACCAAGTTTCATCTAAGTTCATCCGTTTTGGCGCAATAGAGCTACAAAGAAAGATCCAAACAATAAAGAATTAACCGCAGAGACATTACGTAAAATATTTTGGGAATAAGTCACAAGTTGCAAAAAACGGACAATATATCAGCTATGTGCCTATTCTCTCTATCTCGCCTATCTTTCATATATAGGCAAAAATACGCGAATAATAATACGAAGTAATAAATAAATTTACAAATACATATATGTACATCTATACATACATAGCGTAGCTTACTCTCGAAAAACATAACCCTTTCTTGGCAGTCGGGTAAAAAGTATTTTTTTATCATAAATAATTTACTTAAATTATAATAAATGGTAGAAAATTGTTATAAGTATATATTAGATTATGGAATAACAAATTAACTACGTACCACACGGGCAAAGCTGCTCGCAGAAGCTGGTATATAGCTTGTATAATATTATTATTATCTGCATAGTCAAAGTCAAAAGTAAAAAATATTTTTCCAATACAATCACAAAGATCACTTTGAAACGTCTTACATACTAGGTGATTTTAGGTGCCATATAACATACTTATTAACTTTATTAAAATTAGAGTTTTTTCCTTAAAGAAACCAGTTAAATATTTTTTATATATGCCCGCCCCCTGACCGGTAGTGACATAAACTTCAGTGCGCTGTAAAACGCATCTAGGCGTATCCTGCGCATACGCAGTGCGCATGCTAACGAAGCAGCATTGTTGCTCAATGGATCTTAGCGGAATCGAACTTGCAACGATGTGTGTTGTTACTAAGTTAAGAGATGTAGCGTTTATTTTATTTATTATGTACAAGGTCACAGTTCTTACCATTTTTTATCATCTTACAGTTAAATCTGCTTACAAAAGTAAGAAAGAATGAAAGATAGAATAGAAAACATTTATTTAAAACACACACACACAAAAAAATGAAAAAAACATGAACGGGGAAAAGATTAAAAGAAGACATAAATAGGCTCCAAGGAGAAATTTATACAAACACAAAAACAAAAAAAACTATGCGTTAAAATAAGCCCTTTCCGCGAACCAGTTACAGATAATCTTATTTTATGTTTGCCTTATTTCTGACCTAACGTTACTCTGCATCCTACACTAGGTCTCTAATGAGCATGTTTTGTAGAGTCACAGTGCCTCGTCGCAGAAATTCGTCATAACAAAAAAAAACTGAACAAAGTACAGTCCAGAATTACAAAATATAACGAAACTACAAGAATTATAAACTGGGAAGCAGTCATAACATCGACCTCCAGAACTGACGAGTAGATGCTATTTATAATAAAAACATAAATATCCACACAATATATTGTATTTACAATAGTAAGTTTTTTAAGTATAATTCTGAAACACGAATCTGTTTTGCTCACCAACAGTACGACACGTGGCAAAATTGTATTACCTATTTGATTTTGAATTTTATTTTAACATCCTCAGCACTTATACATTGTTGACAGGCCTCACAGCTCAATTGGTAGTAACCGGAACTGGACCTTCTGCGCCGTAGGTTGTGGGTTCGATTCCTACCAAGAACAAAAATGTGTGTGATGAACATAGAAGTTCTGTGTCTGGGTGTTATAAGGCATCATAAGTATGTATTTACATGTATCGTATACGTCATCGGTTCCCATAGTATAGCATATCTTAGTTTAGGACTAGGTAGAGCTGTGTGAAATATTTCATCTATATTCAATATTAATATCATCATAAGGTAGGTTATGACAAGCCGCAGCAAAACATAACTCCAAACTTTAGATATCTTGATAAATAAGGAGCCATGGCGTCTTTGTATATTGTAATAGAAGCATTCTGCACACGTCAATTCAGCACGAGCGTTTTAAACACACTGAAGTTTGGGGTTTGTTTTAAACCGTGTAGACAGAAAACGTTCAACCAAGGTCATCTTGATACAAACTGTGATTTCAAACCGTGTAGCGCATGCTTAACTGTGTCGTGCAGCTAGTCAACGATTAAGGCCGTACAAACAAATTAATCAGCGTGGTTTAAACAGTGCTGTTCTAAAGTATGTCATTTTCAACGCGTTTTTTTTTCAACGCGATTTCATGAACCACAGAAAAAGTCGTAAAAAATCGGACTAAAAATTAACAGCTAATCTAAACGCTTCCTCTTACATACCATACCACAGTCAAACAAATGCGAGCAAAATCGAAGTGTTACCAACAATGCAGTCTTCAATACATTGACAATGGCGGCCGCAGTGAGAAGTACGATTTATAGCTTACTGTTGTTGCTGCGCTGTGCACTCTACACTGTGACTAAACTGTTGAAAAACGGTAAGTGTACAGGATGTTGTAATTTTACTCTAGAACGGGACCCCATGAGCTTATGTTGTAACACGAAATGTTTTAGAAATGTATTTAAAAAATATATAGAGTTATGACGTCCGTAAACCCAGTATTTCAATATTTTAATATTAGGATGTTTCTAAATTATGTCATTCAGGGATAAATTATCGGTATTGAGATTTTTTTGTGGTATGATTATGTTACCTTGTTTCTTGACAAATTTCATGATTCTACGGGAATGCACCAAAGATTTTGATTTACTGATAAAATTGGTGGCGAGTTTGAAATATGTGGCACGAGTGATATGCCGCATATTTCGAACTAGCCAGTAGATCCGTCTTTAGGCCCTATTTTTAGATAGTATTTACTTATACGCTGGAATTTATAGCTTTAAGGGATCGCAGATATACGTGTTTATTAATTATTAATTTCTGCTTGATACCATCACGCATTTCTAAGAAAAATGGGGTCATATATAGACCGACAGTCAGACGGACGATAAAATGTTCCCATAAGAATTCTTTTTTTTTTCGTGATATCGTCTGATAAATCGATGAACGCCGGCCAGCTGCACGCACGAAAAAGCAAGACTCATGGTCACGTTCCGCCTTAGCTGAGCGTGCAAGCGAGAGCGCGGAACAACCGATAGAGAGGCACGATCGGCCTAAGCGTTTGGCTTGTGACACCGATTTTCTTATGACGTTATCACGTAAAATTATCCGTAGACCGACTTTACAGACAACCATTTTTTCCCTTTTCATGTACCTACATTATAGTAAAAAGAGCTCCAATATTATTTTAATGGGAACCCTCAAAACTGGAGGTCTTTACCACATTACCATTACAACTAAATAGAATAATTATATATGCTAATAACAAAATAAGTCGATATGGTGACTCTACAAAACAATTTAAAAGTCATTCGATAATACCATGAAAAATTCAAAATAAGTATTAATACAATTAATTAGGACTCATCACCTTTCGTTACATCAATTCGAGCGAACTAGTGAAACGATTAGAAATAGTTTTAAGAAAAATAACATCTCCCTGTATCTTACCCATGACCTACCCCACAGTCCAAACGACCGCGAATGTTTCCACAATATAACATAATTGTGCGATATTTATCTGTTCTGTGGCAGATGTAAACACAATGTCATGTTTTAGTCTACTATGATGTCATAGTTTTATCTTTCATCTATTGATTTTTCTGGTTATAAAAAACTATCATTCCAAGTAGTCCCATTATCAGTAGAGTTGTCTCAGTAATAAAAATAATGCTGGACATTTTACACAGCATAATTTAGCCATTAGTACCTGGAAAGGCCTGCGCTATCAAACAGAATCCCAGGCAGAGTGGCGTCAGTGGAGAGGAAACTTCACCCACCTCAGCTTGCTGGAGTGGATCCATGAACGAACATTTTCAATTACAAATAACTGCTCTGTGACTAAACTGACGCCTCTTAAATAATTTTCAACAGATGAACTAGGGCCAATGATGATGATTTAGCCTAAAAGTAAAAGATAATACTACATACATTACTTTTCATACATTTCAGTAGCTTTTAGTAGGTATTCGTGGTCACATACACTTGGGAAATTTATTATATTACTAGTATTGTAGTCGGTGTGAGTTGTTCTATTTTTCAAAGGACCGACTTCACCGACTTCAAAAAGGAGGAGGTTTTCAGTTCGTCGGAATCTTTTTTTTATGTACATAATGTTCTCCGATTACTCAATGACGCCTGAACCGATTTGAATAGTTTTTTTTGTTTATAAGTGTACCCTTACTTCCCTGGGAAATGGGATCCCCATTTAAATTTTATCGAAATCGGTTTTTAAAATATCAACAAAATCGAAAAATTGTATACATCGATGATATTTTCGTCGACTCCGCAACCTCGCTGTCTTATTTGAGTGGTGCGTTTAGTTGGCCAACCCATATTGTACATATATAAACAAAACAAAATACATGTACTTTCTACTAAAACATGTAATTCAATGAAGTCGGTTTTCTTTTTAGTTTTTAAAACGTGATTATTATCACCCATTCCTACTGGCTATCTTTCAGTTCTAAACTAAATACAAAATGTGGATTCAGATTGGTTTCGTTCAGTTCTAAACGAAACACAAAATGTGGATTCAAATGAATTTAAGTACGACATTACTCCTTATTATATACTTATCACACTTCTGTATAATATGCTGAGTGGTGGCCTTTTTTTCGTCACGGTACATGGACTACTTAATGTTATATTCGCACTATATTTTTGTTATGTGACGTTAAATAAATATTTTCTATTCTATTATAAGAAACTATATTCATAACTGAGAATCCTAAATTAAGACTAAAAACTTTGTTAAAATTGCCGAATCGCTAAGAAATTACTCAAAGTTTGGCTTAACAGTAAACATTATATAATAATACATAGCCCATCGCTGCGTCCGGATGTATGTCTAAACGCGATAAACATAAAACTATCCGACGGATTTTCACTAGGATTTTACTAATAGACAAATTGATTCATGAGAAAGGTTTAGGTATATAATTGACCCGAGCAAAGTCGTGGCGGGTTGCTAGGAATATATATTAACATTATTTAGATACTTAATGAATTTTGGGTATGCACAGCTCTTGATTGGTTGATGAGAGTGAAAGCTTTTAATTTTTTTTTGCATAATCCCAATAATCCTGGATTTTTCATACAGCATTATCTGGCCCCAAAGTAAGCAGAGTTTGTGTTATGGGTACCACATGACTGATATACTACTAATATACTTTTTTTTTGTAAATATATATATATGTATATATACATATTATACATAGACGCACCCACACCCGAAACAAATACTTGCAGCGGGCCTAGCACGGCACGAGGAGAAATAGTCTTTCCCCCGTTTTTATCCACCTGTGGTGGACAGGTGGTGGTGTATTTCCACTGACAGGTGGATAAAAAGGTGGAAAGACTATTTCTCCTCGTGCCGTGCTAGGCCCGCAGATCATACAAACATTTGAACCGCGGCGGGAATCGTATCCGCAACCTTCTGCGTCTCAGCCAGACCTTAGCCCACTGCACCACAGAGGTTTTCATCATCAATTGCATATAATCAAATTCCTGATTGATTGACATCACATTTAGATTATGTATTACTGACCTGGCAGTTTAGTTGGTAGTAGCTTTGCCTTATACGCTGTAAGTTAAGGGTTCGATTCCCTCCTATGAGATAAACCTAGGTGTTCGTTCTGGGTCTGGGTGTTGTAAAGTATCATAAGTATGTATTTAAAAATATCTGCAAATAATTACATTTTACAAACAAAAATAAAACCAACTCCACTCCAACAAAATGTTCCGTTTTTTTCAGATGTTTATTTATATCTATAATTTCTCAAACACATAATTGAAATAAAGGTCCAAAAATAAATTTCATCCCCTATTTTTTTAACCTTTTTTTCTTCCAATTTAAATGGGACCAAACGGGAATTATTACCTCCAAAACAAAAAATAATTTTCTAAATCGGTTTATAACGGAGTTCTAACGGTACCAACATAAAAAAATATCCTTTTATTGAAGTCTATTCATATCAAAAAACGTATTAACTATATAATCAGTTTTGTCCCAAACATTACGTGAACGAAGTCGCAGCGTTTGCCACTTGTTTATTTATATATTAATAATGAGTGGTCTACATCACCCGACTGTGCGGTATCTGGTTGAGTTATTGAACCACATTAAGGCTTATTAGCACACAGGCTGGTTTCAAACAAACAGACAAAAACCGTGAACAATGGACGCCACAGAAACAATGACAGAAAGAAATCGTTTAATCCAATTACAATGATATACATTGGAGCAAGTGTTGGTTTAGTGTGGATAAAACCATATATACATTTGAAACTCTTATTTTGCTCTTTAATGTGACGTTATAGTCATGAATATTGTTTTTGCAGATCATGATAGAACCTTAGTCACTCTAATTAAATTATAAAATATGGTATTAGTTTTAACGTCACATTAGGTAATAGCGATTATAAGATGACAATTGCGATTATCGGTCAAGATACTTAAACACATCTCAAATCAAAAAATAATATATTTACTTTCACAGAAAGTTAAATCACTGACTAAAATATGCATTTAGGTATTATGGTATTAGGTATGTATTTGCTTATTGAACTTAATTAAGGTCTTACGCGAACATATTTCAACAGTAGTCAAAAATAAAATAGGTACTTAATTTAACAAAGATCTATAATTTGCGTCTGCATGTTACAAAGTATAAGTATCTACAGTAAGTGTGTGTATTTTAAAATATACAAGTATTTTATCAGTTCATTTTGATAAACAGGGGCTTTACTCACGTATTATTTTGTCGATGGAGGCACCGACATTGTTTAGATTCATCTAGAGAATCTTCGTCAGGGTGAGTTTGATCCGCGGTCCGCTCGTTGCCGCTCGAGTTCACGGTTCTTACTATTTTATCAGTCATCTGGTTCCCATAGTACGAGCAACGTTCAATTTGGGGCTATATGGTGATCTGTTGATTGTCCATCAGTATTAATTGTTATTAATTAATACATTGACATGGCCTTCGTTAACATTTCCGTAACCAGAATTCGCTGCTGGATGGTTACCATCGATAAGTTGTCAAAGAGGTCGTTGTAAAATTTCTCACTTCTATACTGATAGTATAAAGAGGTATAGAGTTGAATCACCACCGATACCTGCTGCTAATGATGATGATAGATCCAGGTATATCCACACTATCCTTACCTCAGTGCATCCAAGTAAGATACACGGCCAGTGCGTCGGCCGCAAATGGGTGGTCTGTGTTACCGCTTCATCATCACGACACGACCGATAGGCGCAGGCGCAGACTAATATCGCCTTTGGCGTGAGATATTGATACCAGGATGGTTTATTTGTGAATAAATACGATTAATTCTGCTTAAGATAAGTGTAAACTGGGTTTAGCATTTTACACATTTTAATTTAAAGGATATGGTTTAAACATATCCTTTTAAACGAGCTAAGGACTACATTTTTGTACCATAACGGTAAACTTGGTAAACTTAAGTTTACCGTTATGTCTAAGTTTACTGATATGTCACACTAAAATGTGGTCTTCTTATCAAGTCTTAGTTATTTCAAACCAGTGTGTTGAAGGGATAAAATTTAAAAAAAACACTGTGTTACCAAATGTGGTGTGGTATTTACTCTGCCTTCTAATCCTAAGATCGTGGGTTCCCAATGCCAGCGCTTTCAAACGGTGAAAAACGTAAAAATTATATAAATATTTGCGTTTTTTGACGGTTTGCTGCTTAAAATACACTGCGACCCACATTTTTTCATTGGTTAAAACTGCCCTAATATTTTTGGTCGAACTGTGATATATACCTACTCAGTAGAAGCATCGTTTGTCGAAAGAGGAAGCACTCAGGAAAATATCGTAAAGAATCTGATGAACTTTGATAACGTAGAGCTGATTTTATACAACTGAGCCAGCATACTAGCATACGGCCCAGCTCATGGTATGCGGTTACTGTGCAGCACGTTTCGGGTTCTTGGCATAAGTAATTGTGTCTGTTTGTGCAGTAATGTTTCTTGCTCCAGTAATGCTTTCACACTGATTCGAGGCAGAAGATATGCCACTGTGCTGGTACCCACCAAGACGGACTTGCTGTAGAGTCCTAACATATGTCTATGGTTAGTTATCATACAGAGTTTGAGTTTGTTTACAAATGTAGGCCATACACTGTACTGTAACTGCAAGATACACCCTGACATAGAGAGTTTCGCCGGAAAAATTAAAATTTCGTAAATTAAGAGCTATTTTTTTTGTTAGCACTAAAGCTTGTATACTCTATATTAAAGTAACAATTTTATAATAAGTACATTTATTTACAAAAATAATTACAGAAATGTACAGAATAATATAAAATACATGTCAAACAGTTGAGCTATCAAAAGGACCGTTTAAAACGATCTATAGATAGCTCAACTGATCCACATCACTGCCAGAAGGCAGCGTTCCCAAGACACTGGCGGCATTGCCACGTTGAATGGAAATGCTAATACGTTGAGTTCGATAGGAACCAGCTCTTGGGTCTGTAATGCAATGTATCTACCAGACGCCGTGACATAATTTAGAAAACGCGGTGGGCTCTTGTTCCCCACGGGTACATGGTCTCAACTTCAAAAGGCTCATATATGTAAGCCTATCAAGGTCTACCTACTAACTTTATAATAAGTAAAATTACAATGTAACTTAAGACAATTAAATAATATAAGAGCGCAACCATTGCGCTCTTAAATTATTTATATGTAAGCTTTGCTTTGCAAAACGACCAAAATAATCTACACGGCGGCGGCGCCTCTAAAGATCTAAAACACGTCAATTTAGTAAATTTAAAATGTGTCAGTTAAAAACGAAACTCTAATTAAATATTTATAATAATCTAATTAAATATATAATGCTGTACATTTCACACAACATCATCTGGCCCCAAAATAAGCAGAGCTTGTGTTATAGGTACTTACCACATGACTGAAATATGTTATACTTATATATAGGTACATATTTTTATATTATACATAGAAACACCCAGACCCGAGACAAATTCTTGTAGATCATACAAATCCGCAAATCAGGAATCAAACCCGCAACCTTCTGTGTCTCACACAGAACCCACTGCGTCACAGGGGTTGTCAATTAAGACAATGTTGCTAACAAAATACGATCCTTTGTATTTAACGATGTTTTAGTTAGTCCAGGGATATAACAGAATTAAGGCCAATCATTCAATTGATTCAATCCCATCAATACATCAATAATATCTACAGACATTTCTATACAATATTCTGTTATGTATATCGACCTTGGTACAGACTTAAAAAATCTAATTAGTAAATAAACCACAAACAAGTAGCAAAAACTTTGTTACAAAGGCTATTTTTTCATATTCCATCAATATAGCGCAAACCATACTAAAATTATATAAATGAAAGTTTGTGTGTTTGGATGATTACTGATAGATTTAGTGTTTATAACCCACTGTCACATTGTATAAGTTTAAGTTTTTCGTAGATAAGCTAATTATATAAAGAATCATTCAAAAAAGCTAAGACTATTACGAGTTTTTTGTTAATTCTTCTCGGAATAGGCAATTCTTTTTTTACATAATGCCGGACTTTTAACACATCGTCATCTAGCCCCAAAGTAAGCAGAGCTTGTGCTATCTTTTTTTTTTTGCAAATACACATACATTATACATAGAAAAATACCCAGATCCGAGACAAATACTTGCTCATACAAACATTTGTCCCGCGGCAGGAATCGAACCCGCAACCTTCTGCGTCTCAGCCGGACCTAGGCCCACTGCGTCACAGAGGTCGTCTTGAGATGAAACTTGATACATATGTGACGTGAAATAGCAAGCTACTTTTTATGTAGGTACACGTGCGAAGCCGCTATCAGAAGCTAGTGTTTCCTAAATAAGCAATTGAAGGCATTTTTTGCTAAGATCTTTTGAGATGCGACGTAAAAACGTGTTAAGTTATTGTGTTTTTATTGGCTTTAAGATCCGGTCTGGAACTGGAGAGTGAATCGGTCAATTAGTTTTAAAGTGTCTGAGTCCACTGGCGATTCAAAACATGCACGTTTTATTTATTTAGTTTATCAATGGCGTTTAGCACTTGTTTGATTATGGTTTCGTCGTAAAAAATATTTCTACCATTATTATGTACGTTTTTTTAATTTAGATACTTCAAAGATTTAGGTAAATGGAGGTTTGAGATGTCTGCCAAGCTATCACAGTCATAAACATTTTTTTTTTTTCTATTTTTTTGGTTTTAGATCTCAAAAGACAGTATGTATGACTTTGATCGCAAATATTTCAATTCCATATATCAATATAATTGTTTCCCAAATAATCATATTTTTCATACATTTACAGAAATAATTACATAAATATACATAATAATATACAATAATATAGAATACATGTGAATCTGATGAGCTATCTATGGAGCGTTTAAAACGAACTATAGATAGCTCAACTTTTTTTACATCAGTTTAGTAATTACAAAGACGCAACCTAAACTGATGTAAGAAAAAAGATAAATTAAAAAATCTTTACAAAACTATTTAATAATACCTACTTGTATTACAAAACGGCTATTATAAAAACTATCAAAAGCGTTCTCACCTTACCACAATACAGCTACAGTTTGAACGCAATCGTTATAAAGAGTTGAAAGGTCATCAGAAATAACTCTTGCGCAGGCTTTTAGAGCATGTCAACGCATCTCGAGAGGTGGTTTATACGACATCGTTTAACATCGATTTCTAAACGAGGGTTCGGTCATAGTGTTAGATACGATGAAGCGATTAAATCACTCTTAAAACGACCAGCTCTTTATTTATTTCGAGCTAAGAACTTGGTGTTTTAGCCAGTCAATCTTAGGCTTTATTTATTTATATTCATACGACGTACTTATTTATATATTTATATTGCTGTAGGGTTATTGGTCTCCCAGATTTATATTGTTGTCACCATATTGTTGTTAATGATAATAATGTTAATTTTACCATTGTCAAATGTTTATATTGTTTATAGTCACAGAGTCGTTTCTTGTTGTTCGTCATTTTTTTTTTTTTTTAAATGCTGACTATATAAAATAATTATAAGGATTATTTTTGCTCGAATCCTAAAATAAATTTTGATTCCAATTATGCACACCCGAATCTAACTCTAGCTCTATTTGAATAAATACACCAAAATTACGAATAAAATAGGAAATAACTCGAGTAAAATCTATACCTATAAAAAAGCTTAACCTGACTGACTGATTCATCATCGCCGAGCCAAACCGCTGAAGCTAGAAGGCTGAAACATGGAAGGTAGCTTCCTTTTATAGCAAAACCACCCACTAAAGCGGTATTTTTTGAATTCAATCACTAAGAGGGTGAAAAGGGTTGAAAACGAATGTATGAAACTTTATAAGGCGTTGTGCGATTTGCTTGAAACTTGATATGAATAAATAAAATATATGTAATAAAGGTGTAAAATGGGGTTTTAAAGAAAGTATGGGAACTTTTAAATGGGTGGTGTGATTTCTAGATAAATTGCATTCTCTTCAGTAAATTCTTAGCGAAATTTTAAATTCTGACTTCATACCACATATATGAACAATAAAATTATGAGTGTATTGGTGGCAATTCGGTTGGTTCATTTCTAAAATTAGGAATTGTCTAAAATATATTTTAGTTAGTCATAGCATTTGTAAAACCTATTCGGTTGGTACCATCTAACTAAATTAGGAACGCTTAATTAAATTATATAAAATTAAATTAGGATAAGTTAGTAACAGCAGAATACCAAGTTTCATTTGACAGTACTAAACCTAATTTTAGCTAAAATTAGTTAGATTGGTTCCAACAGAATTGAGGCCATTGTACAATTTAATTTAAACGACGAGAAATCCCGAGAAGGTTCTAGACGACTGTCTATTCCGCGATGACGCTTAGAAAAGCTAAATGACAATCGACTAATACTTTACTTCCAAATAATCTTGCCACTAGATCATAGAAAAAAAAGTAACAGGACGAATTTCTTGACAGTTGTTCTCGGGCTTGGGTTAGGAGGAATTGGCACCTAAAATTCACATAGTATGTAAAAGAACATAGTATGTACTGTCACATATGTATGTCACATAGTATGTATCGTTTGAAAGTGATCCTTGTGATTGTATTGAATAAATATATTTTAGACTTTTGACTTTGAGTGGCAAATTTGTCAACAAGACAGATGCCATTATAGGTAGAAAAGAAGAAGTATTACTTCTCACTTAGCTAAACCAAATGGTTTAATGGATTCTTCGTTTGTCATTTCATGAAGTAGCATGGCTCTGCTAATTTAATATTGTTTTATTCGTTTTATTGCATGTTTTATTCAGTAATAATGGCGGAATTTTAATGAATAAATTGTGACTACAGGACGGGTATGGAGAATTTAATTAAATGTGTGTTGTGATGCAATGTGAAATGAACGACGAGGAATCCCAAGAAAATTTTAGACGCCATTCCGCGTGACGTCTAAAATAGACAATTGACCATCGACTAAGACTTTATTAAACAAATTGACCATAAACAAACATAAACACTTGACACTGGCAAAATTGGCATTATTATGTCACATGCCATAAACAAAGAAGAAGAAGAAAAATGGTTTAATGCAAAGTGATGGCTAACATAGATGACAGACCTGATAGAATAACACTCATCTTCTAGAAGATGCGATGTTTGAGTTGCTTCATTCCGGTGTGGAGCGAGTCATTGTTTCTGAGAATGCCTGGTAAAGGCAAAACACGTGTTTTTTTGGGTTTAACTCATAAGCATAGAATGTCTACCTATTCAATATTCTGTAATGGATTTCCACAAAGTCACTCCTGAATCAATTATCTATTCGTATTGCAATTTGTCATCTGGCTGCATCTCATCTGTCGAGGTCTTCCGTTAGAGCTGTTGCGGCGGCTGAGTGTGCCGAAGACCTCAAAAGGTGCAAATATACGCATGCGAAAATATATGTTTCAGCCTTTTCGAGTCGAGACCCTGAGACGCTGCCCCCTGTTAGTGATCTGGATCCTAAAGCGCAACTGTTTCACGAGTATTTTATATTATTCTGTATATTTATTCGTTACTATTCGCTCCATAACAAAGGTCCTCGATGTCGCTGAAAGAGTTGCGAAACTGAAGTGGTACTGGGCAGGGCATGTCTGCATGCCGGCCGAACTGTGGGCCAAAGCTACCACTGAGTGGAGCCCTGAGCCACGCAAGCGATATCATGACGTGCTGAAAACCTTTAGCAACTGTAGGTGGCAGACAAACCCGAGAAGAGACCTTTGCCCAGCAGTGACACAGAACGGGCTAACAATAACAAGAACAACAATATTAATAATAAAATAATATATAAGTTATTTGTCCTTTACCCGCTGCAACCATAGCCACACCTTTATGTGGGCGTTTGACCGATTACGTTCATTGACTTACACTAATGCACAGTATCTTTACTGGTCTATTTAGACCATTTTATGTGCGCTTTGGTGGGCCCGGGCCAAATGTCACTTGTCTAAATATACAGCGTTGGCAAAAATAGCTTAACTTACTAGCTGCAGCCCGCATCCTTGTCTGTGTAGTACGTACTCAAAAAGTAACCTTTATGATAATCCAGGTCTTAATCAATCTTTATTTTTATTAAGTATTATCGAAATTGGTTTGGGAATTATTGTCTGGTTGAGTAAGAAACAAACGTCTAAGCCTCAACATAAACTATGACCTTTATTATATTAGCAGAAACGCGCAATAGTAACTATGTCCTAAAGTAAACAAATACCATCTCCTTTTCACAACAGGACAAGCAGAGGTACCATCCATACCAACCTACCATGTCAACCTACCACCCTTACGAACAAAGCGAAAGCCAAATTTATAATGGGTAATGCCAAGGATTGGAATACTTTGCCGTCGTCTGTCTTTCCTTAAAACTATAATCTGGGTCTCTTCAAGTTAAGAGTAAATGTGTCTTCTAGACCTGCATATCCGATCGTCGCATATCATCAGGCGAGATCGTGGTCAAACGTAGGTCTATCTATGATTTAAAAAAAAGCAGCTATAAGTTGAGCAAATATATAGATTTGCTAAGTACTCTCAAGGTGATACATAAACTTACAATGAATTTCCTAAAACAAAACCTTGAGGTGCTCAAAACTTGTTATAGATACTGCTTCGACAGCTACAAATATTATTGGTTACTAGCTTCTGCCCGCGGCTTCGCAGTAAATACATAAAAATTAGCATATTTCCGTTCCTAAGATACAATCTCCATATCAAATTTGATTTACGCAAAAAAAAAGTTCTGTTGATCTGATCGCTACTAAACTAAAAAGGATCAACCGCTAGGTCAATTTGAAGATTTCCTAAAAAACTCAATGAAATCGGTCCAGCCGTTTCGGAGTCTATAGGGAACATACGTACACATCAGGGTCACGCAAAAAAGCGCTAGGACCAGGACGAGGTCCTTGCCGGTTCTTTTTGGGCTTGGGTTAGGATTGGCACCTAAATTCAGCTAGAATGTAAAACATTTCAAAGTGATCCTTGTGATTCTATTGAATAAAGTATCTTTTGACTTTGACTAGACACATCGCCTTTCATACATATATATAGATATCATGTATATATTTTAATATAATCTTACCAATGTAATGTTAAAAAAAAATAAAGTTCTATCATTGTAGTGTTATTAGAGTTATTCCCCTCTACTTAGAAACGTTTCTCAACTTCTGTCAATAGTTAATCACTATTTAAAAATAGTGCCATCCCTTTTTATAAGATTGTGAGAAATAGATACAGGGCAAATCTTAAACAGTATTTAGGAAGGGTTCAAGTTGAGATGAGTTTATACGTAAGGACGCGTGTGTTTATAATTTTAAGTATTATATAAACACTTTCTTGGGCATATTTAATTAAAACTTAGGATATGGGCAGTGATCTAGAAGCATACAGGCTAGACTACTTATTATGTAGGTAACACGCATGCGAAGCCGCAGAAATAAAAGTTACATATAAGATCTCTTTTACTAAACTATTATTTTTACTTTTGTTCATTTTAAGCGTTTAATTATTAAAAGTATGTAAATAATAATAATTATGCCGGATATTACACACAGCATCATCGGGCCCCAAAGTAAACAGATCTTGTATTATGGGTATCATACGACTGATCAACTACTTATACACAACTTTTTTAAATACATACACATGATATATAAAAACACCCAGACCCGAGACAAATACTTGCAGATCATACATACATGATCCCGGGACGGGAATCGAGCCGGCACCCTTCAGCGAGTAATAATCTTTACTTTTTGTTATCGCTTAAAAGATAATTCAATAATAATCTCTGTCAAATAAAAAAACAAAATAGTGAAGCCAAAATAAAACAATCAAATTTGAATCGTTTCTGAACATAAATAAAACGAATGGCAATTTAGTATGTAAATCACTGATTTGATCGTGTTTCTAATTAATATTTCGGCTGAGATCGTTATCTGAGGTTAAGATGTGCACGACTTCGACCTAGGAAGTGCATTTGAACCCGTCCTAATAATTCAATACCTTAGCATTTCAATTTATCTGTTATATCTTGTTATTTACAGTATAATAAATAGGTGTAAACAATTTCAAGTCTCCAAGTCTCGGGATCAAGCTAATTAGTTTTCAGTGTTCCGAAATCCACAAAGGACCCATTATAATTTCGCTATGTCTATCTGTATATCTGTCTGATATTTGGAGATTACGTAAACTGTTTTTCTATATAAGGATTTGAGAAATATTAAGCTTAGAAGTGGCTGTTTTTAGAAGAGATTTTTCCACTTCTAGTAATGCTCGATGCTTCCAGCAAGCCTATGGTGCGAAGTTTAATTTTTTATAACTTCCAACATTTTGTCATTGTTTTTAATATTTTTAATCTTGTACGATAAGCCCAACAAATCATATTACAAACATTATATTAAGATTTCTCTGTAAGTGAATATTAGTTCTTAAAATAAATAAATAATCTTAAGCCAATCAGTGCCCCCATTACCAGCTAAACCACTGTTTAGCTGGTGGCCGCTGTTTTGATAATATTATTGGTTATCATTTGAGTCGTCTAGTTTCAAATTCGGCAATCTGTGCTTTTTGTCCAAAATGAGTTATTGATATGGCAATAAAGATAATTTTGAATAAAACCATCTCAGTTTACTTTAAGTATCAAATGCCTACAACCTGTCATTGAAAATGCTGAATAAAATCATAGGTTGGAATCAAATCCGGCGATCTGTAAGACCTTAAATTCAAACCCGGCTATCTTCAGCCGCCGACCAATCAGAAGCGAGAGTTCTTTAGCGTCATGCATGGCTAACGGAACCTTCTGTGCTAATGGTGCGCTGTGTTTTTTATTGCATTATAAGGGTTTTTGTCACTAAAACTAATACAAAACCTATAAAAAAAGTAACATGGACGATCACCCAAGCCTTGTGACCAACAGCTTTTCACGGAAAAGCAAAAAAGACACCGAAATTTGAACTAGAAACCAGCCAAGAAAATGAAGTACTTATGACCATAGGGGTGTCACTTGTTGCTCTGCTGCGGTTGAAATAAAGAAAGAATCGACACAAAAACAAACAAGATAAGACTCAATGACATTAAAAATACGATACGAATACAGTATTTTTAATGTCATTTGTTATTGATTTTTTGTTATTGAACCAGTGAAGCGAAGAGAAGAGTTTCAAGGAATAAAACAAACCACTATTGAGTAAGCTGTGTAAGAAAAAAATAGAAAAAGTCCCAATATGCCTAATTTTTTTTTTTATTTGGCGTAACAAAACATAGATCATGAACAGATTTTATCACGTTGGAGATATTTTATCTAATATAAATATTATTTATGCAATAAGCAATGTGTTTCTTATTAAATGATTTTTTGTATTCAATCCTTTAGTAAGTACATATTGAATCGATAATGAATCGTAAGAATGGGTACATACCTATAGATAATTAATTAGTATAGGTACTTAAGTATAATTTGTGATAACCCTTATTTTTAGGAACAGGTGTTTGAGATCAAAAACGGTTATCTGCGCCGTGTTCAGTTACAAAAGCGGCATTCTGTAAAATTTGCTTTCAAAGTTGGCAATCTGTAAAATTCAAACTGAATTTGTGACTCTTGCAGAATGAATAATGCTAAAATAGGGCTTTGATTAGTTCTTATCTATCTTATAGTTCTTATAGTTACTTATCTAGGATGGTATTTGAATTAGTTTTGTAATGACAAGGATAATGCGAAGAAAATAGGATGTTTTTTTAATTTACCAACATTTTTGAAAAAGTCAGATTTCCGGTTTTGAAACCAGACGAATCATTTCGTAAAATTACAAGAAAAGTTATCACGGCAAGTAAGACTGTACTAGATTTTGCGTAACAGTCTGATTTGTAAACCTTAACATTACTATTTTTTGTTTTGCTAACTACAGTTTTGAATTGGTTTGGGATAAGACCAGTAGTCATTCATATCCTTATTAATTTCGGAATCTTTCACGTGCGCTTGGTTTTTTTATTTTTGTTTTAGCTTGGTTACAAAATGTCAAATTGAAATCACTTTAAATCAATACAATCACAAGGACCACTTCGAATAGTTTCACATGCGGGAAATTTAGGTGACGATTCATCCTAAGTCCGAGAATCGAGTACACTCTTACAATAACACAATATGCTATACAATATGTACATTTAAGTACACGCCGGTGCAATGAAATCGCACACCCGCACGTTTTTACTTAAAAGTTTACTTAAATATTTATTTTATTTAAAGCTGACAGGTAATTAAAGTTATATAAAACTAAAGTGCGTAATGTAAGCTTTCGCAGGATATATAAGGGGTTGACATTGACTTTCAAAAATAATACAATAACAACATAAAAACTGCCCACTTCAAAATCCCTCGATCCTGGTAACGCCGGCAGAGGAACTTAGGGCAACAAGTATAAATAGGTGGGTTTTGAGAGAATAGACATCATTTGCATACTAACGTACAGTGTAAAAGGTTCTCTATAAATTACGACTTTAATTGGAACTAGAAAATGGATAGAAGTAGCCGCTCAAGTGGTTGTTCTTATTGAATCATGGCTACACCAAAGTCAAATAGCTCGACAGTTGAATATGAACCGACACTCTTTTCTTCGTGTATAAAAGAGATACAAGACTAGTGGCTACTAACGGATCTGGTTCGATAGCCAGATCCGTTAGTAGTACATTACAGCATGCTGACATTTTATGTGACTCCTTAACGAAGCAGTTCAGCTGGGACAGCGGCTCCAAGAAGCTCGTGATGTTTATCATAGTTAGTCAAAGGATTGTCCGAAGACGACTGCGAGAAGGTAGCCTGACTGCAAAAAACAGGCCGAAATGGACTCCAGCCCACTGACAAATCTTGAAATTTAAGCATGTGCGATTTTTATGCTATCAAGTGTAGTGATATAAAAACGAATATAAATCTAAATTAAAGTTAATTGAGAAAATAATACATTTAAAATGATTAAGGCAATGACACAATCACATCTAAATAGTCTTGAGTACGTGGGTACAAATAAGAGGTCAAATGGTAGGTCAAGCGGAATTTTCTAAAAGTTCTATAATGTTCACATTGATGTCAATCAAGCGAATGATTAATATACTAAAGCCTCATTCAAACCTTACACCAAATTCTACCTTAAATATAACTTTGTAGAGCTCGTAATCGTTTGAGGTTTTGGGATGGACCGAAATGTCTTGATCGTTGAGACGGCTCATTAAATTTATTAAATTTATTGGTGTTTGATACATGATAGCTTATTTGAATTTGATTGTGTAAGTGCAGACGATGACCGATGGGGAATTTCGACTCTGGGAAATACATCAGACGATATTACCTTCTTTCAAAGAGACTAACTCCCATAATGTTATGGAACTCATTGTACAAAAATGTGTTTAAATTCTTCCATAATCAGTGATAGACAGTACTATCAAGCATTTGACAACCTCTGTGGCGCAGTGGGCTGGGTCTGGCTGAGACGCAGAAGGTTCCTGCAACCTTCTGCGGTCCCGACGGGACAAATTTTTGTATGATCTGCAAATATTTGTTTTGGGTCTCGGGGTTTTACTATGTATAATATATATGTATTTACAAAAAAATGTATATAAGTATTATATCAGTCATGTGGTACTCATAGCTCTGCTTTCCTTGGGCCAGATGATTCTGTGTGAAATCTCCGGGATTATTTATTTAGAATTATAAGTAATTAGAAAGAAAAATAGGAAATGTTTATTTTACACACACAAAAAGAGATTAAAAAATGTATTAAGTACATGCAAAAAATAAAATAGTGCATCACTAAACGCGAGAAACTGCACTTATATCAGGATAAAAAATTACGACAGTTTATGTCGTAGGTCTCGGGATATCTCGAACTTGGGTTTGGGAGAATTAGCACCTAATTTCACCGCATAAAAGTCTCTTGTTACATACCTACATATAAGGAAACTACCTTAATTAAATAAAATACTTAATTTGTGATCATCGTCCGGATACAAAACGGCACGAGCACTGGTCGTCTAGTGGTCGTCGTGGTAGTGACCCTTCTTTCAATCCTAAGGTTGTGTGTTTGAATTCAGGCGTCCACAAATGTATTTATTTGATCGAAAAATGTATTATGAGGAAACCGGCATATAGTAGAGACTATGAAGTTCGAAGACATGCGTCAATTGCACGAAAGGAGCGGCTGAGACGCACTTTAATCCTATCACTACACTAGTTTGAATTGACGAGATGGAGAAGAATAAGGAATATACACTTTACATTACAAAACATAAACTGATTTGTTCACATGATAGATAACTGATTCAGGCTTGACTTTGCGGAAATGTATTAATGTTTTGTTCATTAGAATAAACTAATAAACACCAAGTTTTCATTATATCGCAGCTGTTTAGAATGGTTTATATAAATATGTACTTATTTATCTTCTAAAACTGTCATGGTTTTGAACATAATTTTTACTCTAAACGAGATAATATGTACTTACCTAAACAGATTAACGTTAATAATAATATTTTGAGAGAAAAAAACGCTCGTGTCTTCAAAAATTTAATAAGTAAATGAATGAATGAAGACACTTTATTGTACACTTTAAACTAACTAATAAAAATATATGTACAATGGATGGTCTTATCGCTTAAAGGGCGATTTCTTCCAGACAACCTCTAATATAATAATATAATAATAATAATAATCCCGGACATTTCACACAGCATCATTTGGCCCCATGCTAAGCAGAGCTTGTGTTATGGGTACCACATGACTGATATACCATCTAGGTACTTATATATTTTTTATATAAACTTATTTTTTTTTGTAAATACATACATATTATACATAAAAACACCCAGACCCGAGACAAATACTTGCAGATCATACAAACATTTTTCCCGCGGCGGGAATCCAACCCGCAACCTTCCACCAGTCGGACCTTAGCCCATTGCGCCACAAAGGTCGTCGTAGATGCAATATAGATGCAACCATTACATTAGTATGTTTGTTTCAGGCCCAATCACTCGGCAACGGCTTGGCAGATTTTGATGACACTTAGTATAGACATACTTAGTGATGTAAAATAGCATACAGAATACTTTTAATGTAGGTATCACACGTGTGCAGCCGCTAGCTGAAGCTAGTGTCTATATAAAAGATTTGTTTCCTATAAACTTTCAACAAAATTGGTAATTCTAAGACTTTACTGCTGTGCTTTACAGCCTCAATAAAAACACAATTGGTCTGCAACCAAATTGTGAACAAAAAGATCTCCCTGACATTTAGCAATAAAGAAGGTGCTAATGTATGGCTTGATACGGAAATGTGTAGTAATACACAGTAATATCACTGACTGGTCTTTCAGCGCAGTTGGTAGTAGCTCTGCCTTCTGCGCCGTAGGTTGATAATTCGATTATCTCCCAGGTGTACTATAGGTGTTTATACTGTGTCTGGGTGTTATAAAGTATCCTATGCATGTATTAAAGTATTCTATCAGTCATCTTGTTCCTATTGTACGTGTTACAAGCTATGCTTAGCTTGGAGCTAGATAATGTTGTGTGCATTGTCCATCATTATTTATTTATTTATTATTGAATTAAAAATAAGGAGAGTATGGTCCTTATTATGGATATTCTTGGATCTGTATTACAACACTTTTTAAGACCACTGTACAATTTCCGCAAAGTACAGTTACGGAGACAGGTGTTGAATAAACAAAAGCGCTTTCACAACTTTATTAGAACAATTAGCGTGTTATAAAATGACGAAGACAAATCAATTTTATACCAGTCTCTATGCGAAGTGTGGACAATTATATCCCTTTATAGCAAGCAATGTCACGGTACAATACTAGTACTTGGGTACCAATATAAATTTGACATGCGACGGAGAGAAAAACGTTTAATTTGTCACAAGCCGGATGTAGTTTTTGTCACTTGGACGGTAAAATTGAGCTGCGTTTAGATGGGAACTGCTTTTCAAGCTCACAAACCCCTTGGAAGTCATCTATGATTACTACCTGATGAATAGTCTAATAATAATAATATACCTGACAAAACAACACATTACAATAATAGAGCAGACCAGACTAGACTTATCAAGAAAATGAAAAGAACAGCACTCATTATTGACATAGCTATCCTAAACACATTTATCATGCAGAACACAATCACGGAGAAATTACCAAGATACGTGTACTTTGACTTTTGAAGATACACAGTTATAAAAAAAAACATAATCTTCAAGAAAATGGCCACTTACATTTTTTTAGAAAAACTTAATAATTTAGACCTGCATTCACAGATTAAAAAAGAACACAATCTTCAAGAAAATGGACACTTGAATTTTTAAGCCAATCATCAACTTTTATATTTCTTCAATGTAAAATATTGGACTATCTAGGGTAAGTCTAAAAGTTATAACATATTTTAAAAATTTGGTATAATGCTTTCATATAAATTTTTAAATTTACTTTAGAGATAAGCATTCGTTTTGAGAAACACAAATTTTACTCACGTATTATTTTCTCGATGAAGCTACTGACACTTTTTCGGTTTGTCTAGAGAATCTTCATCAGGGTGAGTATGATTCCCCGTCCACGGTACATAAATACAATTCAAGCATGTTTTTAAAATGATATATACTATTATTTAAATATTTTACAATAATTGATAAATCAGACTTAATAGAAAAAAACCTTAACAAGATTTAGAGTTATAAGAATTACATAAATCACGAAATCTCGCCTCACGATATACTTTATAATTGTTAAATAAAAAGCGACTCTGGCTACGACGCAACAAAGTGCAATTCAGCTCGCAGAAGCCCTTACCGACTAAATATTTACCTGCATACTGCCTCTCTTTCAATCACGTAACCTTATTTCGTCTAGCGCGGCACTTCTCCAGGAATTTACCCACCATAGTAGCTAAGTCAAAGACAAGAGATACCTTATTCAATAAAATCACAAGGATCACTTTGAAACGTCTTACTACGTGAATTTAGGTGCCAATTCTAACCCAAGCCTGAGAAGAACTGGCAAGAAACTCGTCCTGGTCCTAGCGCTTTTTTGCATGACCCACTACGAAAAAATACTGCTAGAGATTATATATATAGTAGTTTACTAGCCAATGTAGTTTCATGATCAGGGCAGGTCAACCTTTCAATATTATTCTTTCAGCCTAATAAAATAATATTACTCGGAAGCGTTTTCCTTCCATCTAAACGCTGCTTTATCGTGGTTTGTTATTATGGTTTAATTGAAGTTATTATAAAGAAACTTTTACGGTTTGAGAAAATTTTAGTGATTTTGCATGCACGCTATATAAAACCGGAGGAATGAGTTTGAATAGTTTTAAGAATGCTAGGTCATTTTTGAAAATCTGGACATATTACTATTAAAACATTTCCTTCAACATCAAATGTGATTTTAACTTAAAACTTTCAGTAAATGCCGTATGTATTCGTACCTACTTTGCTCTCGAAATGTATACCTATTTTTATACAGTCAATTCATTATTTATTTTTAATGCTCTTAGTGTGTCTAATAGAAACGTCTATAAGATGTTCTAGAGCTTCAATTATACCACGAAACAGGTGTAATTTTTTGAAATTCAAATTTAAATTATAGTTATCCTCAAAATTCAAGTGACCTTTTAATGCATGGAGTTAAACATTACCATCTCACATTCTCATAATTAGTTAACGTAGCATTAATGTCTGTTTTTCTTCATCTCGTGTTATTCGTTATTTTGAACCAGTGTGGTGAAAGGATTAAAATGCGCCACAGAAGCTCCTTTCGTGCACTTAACACCTATTTTCAAACCATTCCCTCACCGTTTAAGAGTAATGTCACACATTTTTTGAACAGAAAAAATAATTGATGCACGACTGTATTTGAACCTACCTTAGGATCGGAAGGCCCCTACAACTGTACCACAAGTGATCTCTGGTTAAGTTATTCAATACCTTTAAACGAGCAATTCTTGTATATATGTAGAGGTATATATATAATCTATATCTCGGAAACGGCTCCAACGATTTTTATGAAATTTAGTATGCAGGGGGTTTCAGGGGTGATAAATCGATCTAGGTAGGTTTCATTTTTAGAAAACGTCGTTTTATCCGTGTTTTATACCGAGCAAAGCTCGGTCATCCAGGTACTGTAAATAAAGTCAGCATTTGTCATTTTAATGACAATGAACAAAGATTGGCTTAAAGTTAAGCTTAGTTTGAATTAACTGTTATTTTAACTGTGGGTTTTAATAAATAAAATAAAAATGTTAACAGATTACACAACATTAGCTACTGGTGGCAATTCGGTTGGTTCATTTCTAAAATTAGGAATGGTCTAAAATATATTTAAGTTAGTCATAGCATTTGTAAAACCTATTCGGTTGGTACCATCTAACTAAATTAGGAACGCTTAATTAAATTATATTTAGTTAAATTAGGATAAGTTGGTAACAGCAGAATACCAAGTTTCTTTTAACACTTCTAAACCAAATTTTAGGTAATATTAGTTAGGTTGGTGCTAACAGAATTGAGGCCACTGTGTGATTATGACACGTTATTGTTCTATAGATTAAGAGCCGCGTGTAGAACAATCTAAACCAAGGATATATCCGATAGATCACTCGAATCAACCACAGATCAAGGTCGATCTAATCGCGGAATCATAACACTTACATCATTATTGTTACACCGCAAGTACTTCTGTCGACGAGTTTCTATCTGCCAGTTACACCATAATTTAGACACAAGCTTAGTTTTGTTAAAATAAAACACGTTATAACTTTTTGCTCAGCGACAGAAAAACATGTATTCCAAATACTTCGGTAACCAGGTTTCTTAAAAAAAACTTTTTCAAAAAGTCTGTTTATATACATACTTTCGAGGGAGGCTTAAAAATTCATTAAAAACGTATTAAAGAAAAAATGTAAGAGAACCAATCAGTGAGAACTGATCACCACAGTGTGAGAATATCTCATCGCCTACGTAAGTACGTGACACAGTGAGCCATAGTCCGGCTGAGACGCAGAAGGTTGCGGGTTCGATTCTCGCCGCGGGACAAATGTTTGTATGATCTGAAATATTTGTCTAGGTGTTTCTTAGTATAATATGTATGTACTGTCTGGTGCCCGCGACTTCGTCTGCGCAGGATTAGTACCTCGTGTAATTCTAAAGATATTTGTAGTGCACGCCAGAATAGCTCGCAGATGGCAGAATTTTTTCATATTTACTTGACACTTATCGTTATACTTTGGACAATTCACACAATATCTTTATAAATTATCACCTATGTGTTATTCTGATGTATAAACTATATTATTGTAAAGTTTAATTAAAATCCATTCAGTAGTTTTTGCATGAAAGAGTAACAAACACACATACAAACTTTCGCGTTTATAATATTAGAAAGGATTCAAAAAAATGTATATAAGTAGTATAACAGTCATAACACAAGCTCTGCTTACTTTGGGGCCAGATGAAAATGAAAATGTCCAGCATTATGAATTTATTTATTATTATCATATTATTATTGTTATTATTATTACTGTGTTTAGGCTTAAAGGGCACTGGAGTAAGTGACATTACTGGGCAAGCAGATAAAAGAACTTATGTCTAGAGCCGACAAAGGTGTGTGTGATTCCTGAAGCCCTAGACAAATACCTTATTCTTTAACGCTAACGCTTTTACAGAAAGATCAAATTGTATGAAAATGATGGCAGCTATCTCTGGTATTGCAAGCATTACTTACCATCAGGTGGGCCATCCTTGTTTGCTGTCTCAATGGTAAAAAATCAGTACCCAAATTTATATAAATAGTAATATTTTGCGATATAATGGTCACCGCCAACAATAATGCTAATGCCACCATTAACGACACATCTAGTCGCTTTACCGGAGATTGTGTTTTTATGTCACTATTATAGTTTCAACGGACTGCGCAGGAGTTACGAAAAATACTCGTATACCTATACAAATTAGAATTATTTATGTCAGAATAACAGAAAGATTACAGTTTTCACCAAAACGCTGTCTGTCTGTCTGTTAATGAAAACATAAAAATACTATAAATACAAATAATATATAGGCTATCATCAATCAAGTCTATTTATGTTTGCACTCGTATACGAATGCATTTGGAAAATTAAGCGCTCTTAATGTTGGATCATCTAGATAGATAGATAAACACTTTATTGTACACAAGAAAACACACAAAAAAAAATTATGATTAGCAATACAGTTCTACAGTGGGCGGCCTTAACGTTAATAGCGATCTCTTCTAGGCAACCTTTGGATGGACAGAATAGACCAAAAAACAAAAAGTCACCGGTGTACAAAAAAGTTACCTATTACTTAATAATCATAAAAAATCTCATTTATTTCATCTATCAGTGATAAAATCAGTAATTCCTAATTTATAGATCTTATTTCCACCATTACTGTTACCATTATTGTGCGTAAAATAAAAACAGCTTTCCAAAAGTAATGCCTGTTTTCGAAAACTAGGCACCTGGATTCCCAAATAATAAAAAGTACCTAGTTGAAGGAAAAAAACGTAATGTTTTTTTTAAACTGACAGAAGTGACAGTTTGTAAATAATCGTTACATAGATAAGCAACAGGTTAGTGACAACCAGGCATTAGTAGTAGAAAGAACGTTTAAAGAAAACTGTGCAACATGCCTAACGGCTGGTAAATTTTTCAATCTTTTACTTACAGTTACTTATTATTTGGGTATCCGATTTAGGTGTCTCCTAAAGTAAATGAAAACTTTATACGTTTTTATTGATTAATAATAATTAATTTAATAAATCAAACAGGCTACTCACACCATATGGATTTATAATGTGCATTTGGTGTGGGTTGGTAATGTAAGTCTTATTTCTATGTTAGTGTTAAACATTAAAATAAAAGTGATGAACGCACGCCGCTGCGGACCGTGGTTCAAACTCACCCTGATGAAGATTCTCTAGCGAGATGAATCGAAACAGTGTCGATGCCTCCATCGACAAAATAATACGTGAGTAAAGCCCGTGTTTATCAAAATGTATAGTACAACTCACGAAAGTTTTGAAAGTGAAATAGACTATACTAGATTAGACTAGACTATCTGTCGGTATGACCCGAAGAATGCTATTGGTGCTGCCCCCAATCTGCTGAGCAGTGAGGCATCAATCCTCGCTTCCCCAAACATAGATGTACTGCAGAGTAAAGCCAACGAATAACATCTTATAAAATGCCACATCTATATGTTTCTTAGTGCCAGGTCACACAATCATTACAAGAGCTTCGCTCACAATCGGTCACCTTGACTTTTCCCTATCGGTATGAAATAATTTGACATAATACCGCATCCAGCTGTCATTACTGTCATTACGATTACGCGTAATCTTGGCTTGGATTAGTTTTGTTTTTTACTTGTAATAATATTCTACTTTGTGAGGTAAATTCTAATTTAAAAGTTAATTATCTCTGTGGTAATTGTGGCTGTCAAATTAACTTGAATATTGACTGGTCGTAGTAGCTCTACTTTTTGAGCTGTATGTAGTTCGATTTCCTTCTAAGACAAACGTTTTATGAAATTGAATATGTTACATTAAGATTTTATAGCATACCTACATTGTTTATTATGTTTATTTGTTAGTAACTAATTTCCTACTTTCTTAACTACAACTTATCACCTAAACCAATCTGAGATATTTCATATAATATTTCTTACACAGTAACGTTTTTAATAACGTATAGAATATAATAATAAGAATATAATTAAATAATTTATTTAAACAAAAACTCTAAAAGCAGTAGTTATACAAAAAACCGTAACCGTAAAAAAGGTATACAGTATAAAGACCCTAACATTCCGTGGTTGTTGAAAACTGTGTATCTTATAATAATTAAAACGAATATAACTATAAAACTATAATTAAAACAGGCAACAATATTAATGATAATAAAAATCTAAGTCTAAAAATTCTTGCAAGAATAAAAATAGTTTGTTTACAATTAAGTATTTTTTCAATTTTCTTTTAGATTTTTTTCTTTTCCATAGTGTATAATGCTATCAGAAATTTTATTATATATTTTGCACACATTACATTATGGTCCAGAATGTAATCAGTTGTAATTGTAAGTTAGTCAAAGTCAAAGTCAAAAGATGATTTATTCAATACAATCACAAGGATCACTTTGAAACGTCTTACATACTAGGTGAATTTAGGTGCCAATTCATCCTAACCCAAGCTCGAGAAGAATTGGCAAGAAACTCGTCTTGGTCCTAGCGCTTTTTTATATGATCCATCTTATAACTACCTTAACTACGAAATACTAATACAAGAGAGTTTATACATTTCAAGTGTGTCGGTTAACTGTCTGACGGCAGAGCGACATGAGGCCATGCATTCTTATCAATAATATAGTCATCTATATTATAATAAGCTTTCTTCAAAAGACTACCTTTAATGTATGCTTTAAATTTCTTAATAGGTAGTTTAGTAGCATTTTCAGGAAGCTTATTATAGAAGCGCACCGTGTTCCCCATAAATGACTTATTAACTTTTTCTAGTCGAAACCTAGGGATGTATAATGTTTGTTTATTCCTAGTGTTCATTTTATGAAGGTCACTATTTTGCTGAATCCCATCTCTATTTTTATGTGTATATAACAAATTTTCATATATATATTGTGAAGCTATTGTGAGAATATTAATTTCTTTGAATATTTCTCTCAAAGATTCTCGTGGTTTCATTTTATAAATGGCACGTATTGCCCTTTTTTGAATTACAAATATTTTACCAATATCAGCTGCTTTCCCCCAGAGAATGATGCCGTATGACATAACACTATGGAAGTAACTGAAATAAACTAGTCTAGCTGTAGCTTCATCAGTAAGCCACCGTATCGCACGAACTGCATATGCAGCGGAACTAAGCCTACCAGCAAGCGTTTCAATTTGTGGTCCCCACTGTAGTTTTGAATCAATATTAAGACCTAGGAAAATCGTGGAATTTACAAGATTCATTGCCTCTCCATTTATTTCAATGTTGGACGGGCTATGAATAACATTTGGCAAAGTGAATTTGATACATTTAGTTTTTTTGGAATTAAGCAAAAGGTTATTTACAGTGAACCAGTTAAGTACTAACGATAAGGATTCATTTACGTTATCGCATATACTGGTTTTACCTCTATCAACTTTAAAAATTAAAGACGTATCGTCTGCAAATAAAACTATATCACAAATATTTTTTACTAAAAAAGGTAAATCATTAACGTATACTAGGAATAAAAAAGGGCCTAGTATCGATCCCTGAGGTACCCCTATATCAATAATTGATCCCAAATACCTCTCACCACCCACGTCTACTTTCTGGACTCTATTGGATAGATAAGACTGTATGAGGTCAATCGCCCGGTTTTTAATGCCATAATATTTTAACTTTGTGATTAGGGTTGCATGACTCACACAGTCAAAGGCCTTAGATAGATCGCAGAATACCCCAACTGCATCCTGTGACTTCTCCCAGGCCTCAAATATATGCTTTAAGAGCGCTATACATGCATCAGCTGTTGATCGACCTTTAGTAAATCCGTATTGATTACTATGTAGCAGGCCGTTAACGTTAAAGTGGTATAATAACTGATTAAGAATTATTTTTTCAAAGATTTTACTTAAAGCAGGTAATATCAATATCGGTCTATAATTAGCGAGATCACTTTCACTTCCAGACTTAAACATAGGAATGAGTTTACTGTGTTTCATGAGATCGGGAAAAACTCCCTCGTCGATACATCTATTAAAAATATAAGCTAAACATGGTGCAATATCTAAGATAATGACACCCAGCACCTTTGTAGACATTCCCCAAAGATCTTCTGTATTTTTTATATTAATTAACTTGAATGCTTTTACAATACAAGCCTCGTTAATGTAGCTAAAACTAAACTCATTCTTACATTTTGCAACACTAGATTCTAAAAGAACGGAAGCTCTGGAGGCTGAAGAGTTTAACGATTTGGTCACTATTTTTGGTATATCTGAGAAAAAACTATCAAATGCATTCGCAACATCCTGTTCCTTTGTCAAAATTGTACCATTTATATTTAATTTGAACTGTATATTGCGAGCCCTTGATTTACCTGTTTCATTATTAATTAATTTCCAAGTTGCTTTTATTTTATTTGTTGAATTTTCTATTATTTTTCTCAAAAACAGTGACTTAGCCGCATGACAAACTTTTTTTAATACTTTTGAGTAATTCCTAACATAGGTTAGGTCCTAGTTAGGTCGGGCTAGCCTATTTGATGTACCTATGTGTGTTGTTATGAATTGTTTTATTCTGTGAGGTGGTTCTGGGAGGTGTTAGTTCTGTGTCTGGGTGTAAAGTATCATAAGTTTTCTATCAACCTCTGTGGTGCAGTGGGCTAAGGTCTGGCTGAGACGCAGAAGGTTGCGGGTTCGATTCCCGCCGCAGGACAAATGTTTGTATGATCTGCAAGTATTTGTCTCGGATCTGGGTGTTTCTATGTATAATATGTATATATTTACAAAAAAAAAGTATATAAGTAGTATATCATGTGGTACCCATAACACAAGCTCTGCTTACTTTGGAGCGAAATGATGTTGTGTGAAATGTCAGGGATTATTTATTTATTTATCAGTCATCTGGTTATAATAATACAAGATGTGCTAAGTTTGGGGCTAGACGATGTTGTGTGCATTCTCTACCGATATTTATTTATATTTTTTAAGATGTCTGCTCAGCTGCTAAGTGGAATACTTACTTACTCGATTGGAATCGAAGTGCAGCAGAACTATAGCTTTTTACACGTTAAGAACAGTGGCCTAGTGGTAGTGGCCCAGGAGTTAAAAATTCCCGTTTGGTTCCATTTCAATTTTAAGAACTGATACCACCCCTTAGGGCAAATTAATTGAAAAAGAAGAATGGATTGTATTTAACATATTATGAATATGAAAAATTATAGATATGAATGCAGAGATGTAGTTTTTAAGAGCTCAAATAATATTCAATGAAATTGGTTTTCTTTTATATCGTCATTATTGTACACTGCGTACTGCAAAGCAAAGCACTTACCTTTCTTCCTTCTTTTCGATATTCAGCCTTATAGTTAGTCAGTTGATACAAGTTTTACATAGGTATACTAAAAGTCACGAGCATCAGCTAGTTCAACAATGCCCTCCAACCTCAGCAAATTGCAGCAAACAATTCGATCGAGCCATCCTCACGTGTGCCTTATGATTGATGCGTCTGGTTTCATTCGCCCATGTGAATGGGTGCTGGGGTCGAGGGATCGTGGGAGGCGACTGCAGTGCAGGCTACATTGTTCGGCCTTCACTATATCGACCACATTAAGCTGATCTGTAGTTTTGTTGGTTATAAATTACGTAATACGGGCTGATAAAAAAGTAATGTCTCTATAATAGCAAGATGGTTTTACTTCCTTAAGTAAATATTGAAATAGTTATGATATAGCTAAAATAAAATTGTAGTGCCGTATCCCAGAACATAATTTAAACTTAGATCGAGAAATAAGCATATAAGTGATAAAAGTGACAGTTTTTTTTTAAATACGGACTTTTTTGTTCTAAAATGCGAACTTAAGGCGATAACCTCAACAAATGACCTTTTGTATGAAAAACTTGTGTCTTTTTTCTCGTTGATTCAAGAAATACTAAATAAAAAAAAATATAGTATGAATTATGAATATTTTGTATCCAACATTCTCGTTTCCATCAGTTTTTAAAGTTATTCATAATTTTCTTATTAAAATACCTAATAAAATACTCATTTACCGCCATTTTCTTCTAACTTGGCATCGGTTTAATTTGCAGTTTACTCGAATAATAAGTTAATTAACTAATTAAAACTCCGTCCGTTCAACACATTTAAAAGTTCATTATAGATTTTTTTTCTGATAAAATTTGCGATTTGTGCTTCGTCAAAACGCTTCATGGTTATTTGCTCAGGGCATCATCTTAAGTGTATCATGCCAAAAACCTCACCTAATTTCAAATAGAACACTTTCTATCATATATTTTCAAAATATGTACCCTTGTTCATGAACGAACAATTGAATTTTGGTTTAGAAAAACAATTGTAATTATCGTGGATGGTAAGTTATAAAAATGTCACAAATCAAACACCAAATACCTACTCGCTGTACGTTTAATTTAATACTGACGCCAAAATGTCTGGCAGTTCATGTTGTATTGGCAAACGTGTAATCTTAGCCCACATGACCATCAGAGGTCCAATTCTGACCCGTGCGCGAGCTAATAGAAGCAAAGGTCGTTTGCACAATGACGGGTGATATGAGTGATGTGCGGAAAATACGATCATCACGGATTTTTAGGATCATCACGACACAACTAAATGATTACAAAAGTAAAATAAAGTTTTGATTTAAATATGGCGATTTGTTTGATTGACGTGTGTGTAACCCATCAGAAACCCTCGCTTTAGGTATAGCGCGCACTACGAATTATTTCACGGCGATTTTTTTTGCGCTATTCTGTGGAACATGGGATCGCTAGTGCGTGCTAGGTCTTAATAGAGCAGTGAGACGAGAGCTGGCTGAGACATGTGCGGTTATGATTCTCATACTCGCGAGCTGTCTTGCTCATCTTTTTCTTCTTCTCTTTCTATTAATAGCATCTATCTTCTTACTAATAAATTTTATATAAAAACTCGTGTAAAAGTATGGCATGCTCTTGTCTCTTATGTTCGTGAATAAGGAGAGCAACAGATTTGAACGCCACATCATTAATATAGGCACATAATGATGTAGTCCTAGCCGATTTCAGCTACGGCGACTATATAATGGACAGGCATATTTAACTCTATATGCGGTGAGGGCTTCGTTGTTCTGCCCTATGATGTGCTCTAACGTGGCTCGTGTACCCAATTTTATTTATAATAGTACGAGCACATTTGGGGCACGTTACTACCCCGCCAATGTAGTTGTAAGAGATAACCGCTGGTGGTCTGGTCTTTAAATTATCTCGTTTTTAATACACGTTACAAATAATTAGAAACACATATATTTAGAATACAGTTTTCATCTAGTTTGCAACATATATTTTGAGCGCACAGCAAAACAATACAATGTGATCGAACAAAATGCATACACAAAATATGTTTGAGGACCAAATTACACAAAAATAAAGAGTTAGAAGTAACAAATTAAATTGAAAAAATATACATTAAAAGTATTTAAATTATCTACCTAGTTACCTAGACTTTGAGGTTCATAACGCAACTAACACAGGCTTTGATTGTTACAATAAATAAATGTAATTTCGAGTAAAATATATCCAACTCGGATTTAGTCTTTGATAACTCATTAAGCTGTCATTACAGGTATATCCCTGATCATTAACATATAGTATATGTCTGTTTCCGCTGCTATAGAACTGTATGGCAGTTTCAGTTTTTAATACCTATGGCATTGTCTAATGGACGGATTTCTAGAGATTTGCTCTAAGTTGGACTCAATAAAGTATATCATGATGATGTAGATTAATAATACAGTTTTATAAACAGTGTCGATGGCTCCATCGACAAAATAATACGTAGGTAAAACCAGTGTTTGTAAGCATAGTACAACACAAAAAGTTCTGAAAGAGAAATAGATTAATAGTCGTACATTATCGGTCAGGTTGTCTACCATATTATCATCATACTGTAATATCTTTCTCCCATCTCTCAAAGTGTTTAACCTATTTCTAAAATAAACTTGTCTTCAACCTTAAAGTATTCATTCATAGCAGATAGCTATCAGTACAGTAATCAGGAAACACTGGGCTGTTGGGATAGAGGGCGTGCAGTTCGCGGCGCATCTTGCCCTTTCCCAGAGCGGCGCGTGGGCAGTCTCGGCATCGCTAATATACTTACCGAGCTACGAATACTGAGTGCTCGAAAAATGGAACAATACTTATAAATTTAACAAGTTACTTAAGGCTTATTGTTATCATGATATAGCGTTATTAAATTATTTACAATTGTTTTAGTTACATGAGATTTTCAAAACAGATACGGTAGATCTTTACCTTTTAATCGTAACTAGTGGTCACCTACTGGTCCAAATTCGACCATAATTAATTAATAATTAATGTATTTTTTATGCATAATTTAAAATAAAATATTAGATATATTTGACTAAAGAATTCAGGAATTCAGAAGTTAAGGAATTTAATAAAATATTGAATAAAACAATAAATTTGTTATAGCTTGCTTCGCTTGTTATTTCTTTTATCGGTTAAGTTTTTTTTGTGAACCACATGATTTATCATCATATAAAAATTTGTCCCGCGGCGGGAATCTCAGCCGAGCCTTGGCCCTCTGCACCACAGAAGAAGATAGTTATCTTCTTTATAAGCTTAATAATTTCTAATTAAATTTAATAAATAATAAATATGTTAAACATTGGTTGACATTTTAATACAAAACCATCTACCCTCAAACTAAGTAAAGCTTGTATCTATGAAATGAGATGCCTGATAAAATACTTATGAACAAATACTATAACATTGGAGTTACAAGTGACCCTGTTTGTGGTGTTGGTGTTGCTTCGCTCACTGCAACGAGTCCATTGTTCTTGAGGACGTCTCGTGGAGGCGAATCACGTGTCAAATTGCTTTTGGGTCTAACTCATAAGAATAGATTGGCAGGATAGTACTATATACTACTAGATTCGTCTATCAATTCAATATTTATAATGGATTTCCGCAAAGTCACGTCTGACTCAATTATTTACCTACATAACACTTAGATATAGAACAGATACTCATGTTCATCACACATACATGTTCATGCTTGTCCTGGGTGGGAACAAAACCCACAACCAACAGAGTCACTATCAACAGAGAAGCCAGTCATTATATTCGTAGCTCCACAACCTTCAGGGTACAGAATGCGAACACAAAATAGGTTCGAAGTATTCTAGATGCGAGCCGTACAGACAAAATTGAAGATAACCTTTGAGCTAATAGCACGTGCAAAGCACGATATACCTAGACGACTTGATGCTGATGCGTGAAGACGGCATAAGGTATGTATGCTTTCAATTATTATCTAAGATCTTTGATGTATATAGGTATTTAAAGGCTCCAAAATTACATTTGGCATACGTCTTCACGGTTTTTATAATAATTAGTGGTTTATCAGATTTAAGATAATTACGTTTTCAAAAATAAAAAGGAAACCGACTTCGTTTATACAAAAATGCGAAATTTTGTTTATTTGTATGATATATTTTTACCAGCTATTTTAATTTAAAAACCAAACTACGAACCAATTTTGATGAAAATTATAATTTAACCAATCGAAATATATATCCTTTAACATAATAAAATCACATCGGTTGATTAAACGACGGTGTTATGAAACACAAAATAAACAAACAAAATACAGCCAAATTGAGATATTCCATCCTTTTTTGAAGTCGGTTAAATAGCAATAGGCAGGACAACTGTGGTTCCCAAGTATGGTATCTAGAGAACTCTGAATTTTAAGGATATCTATGGCAATGATTATTAATAACAATAAGATTTATTACACCAAATATACGCTTCCATATATAATAACGCTCTGCAGGGCTATCCTTCTCACTCAATTTGAATCAAACAGGAGCTGAATGCTTTTGACATGTTTTCGTATTCTGCTTATAAACAACGGCTTAGTTTACGCTTCGCTTACGAAATCACAAACAATATATCGAATACATTCTTTTGTTTGGCTATTGATAACAAATTTCGTGTAATTATCTAAATGCAGTCGAACCTAAAACGAATACGGATTGGAATTGAACTATCGATAACTGTTTTAAATAAAGGAATCATCCAATCAAAATAAAATCAAAACTCTATTTATTTTATAAATGTACATATATATACATAAATTGTGGGGTTGGGATTTCTTCCCTAAATCCCAACCCCACAATTTATGTATGTTTTCAAATATTAAAAAGAGACCTCTAATCTGTGGTCCTTAACTTATTTTTATTCCAAAACATACGGAAACAAAAAAAATCTTTGTAATAAAGTTTCCTTTATACAATAATAGGAATTAAAAAATCAAATCAAATCAAATCATCAAATTAAAACAATTTTTATTCAATAAAATTACAAGGACCACTTTGAATCGTCTGTTTACATGCTAGTGAATCTTGGTGCCGGTTCCTCCTAACCCTAGTTCAAGAAGAATCCAGCAAGAAACTCGTCTGGTCTTAACACTTTTTTGTATGATCCTTGCCAATTTTGTAACGGATGCCAAATCGAGTTACAGCAGATTCATCCCAAGCTTTTTTGTCATCTAAATAATCTGATATTTTATAAAATGCTTTAATAAACAGTTTCTGTTTTATTACGTTTTTAAATTTACCAATCGACAAATCTAACACATCGCTTGGGACTTTGTTATAGAAGCGTACACTTTGCCCTAAAAAAGACTTAACTTTAGCGAGCCTAACAGTGAGAAGAGCGAGTTTATCTTTATTTCTTGTATTAATACTATGATTATCGCTATATTTTTAAGCAAATGAATATTTTTGTGAACATACATTAGATTTCGTATATATACTATAAATATATTCATAAAAACGTAAGTTACATAAGAACACATAAAAATGGGTATTTAAAATTTAGAATAGGTTCCTTGAACTTTGATAAGCGATATCCTAGTCTATAAGTGAGTTAATTATCAATAGCTTTTAACTTACAAATCCTGGGTGACTGGCTGGAAGAAGAGTGCCCACAGGATACTACTATCTGTCTTTTAAATTTAGTTCTTGAACATGCCAGTTTCTTTACGACATTTTCCTTAACCGTTTTAAGCTCATAGTATAAGTCAACGTCACTATAACCTGATAAAGTCCACACACATTATATAAACTGATTAATAAAATAAGAGTTGAGAATCATTGCATTTTGTATCTTATTGTTATTGAAATAAATGTCAAAGAACGACTCATTTATTCTAGGGCCTACAAGTAAAGTATTCATTCATGTGGTACACAGCATAACACTTATACTACTGGTCCATATTGATGGGCTCTGCGAGTAGACATACGCTTTATTGTCACCCGCCTAGTCTTTCTTGGTAGTCTTTTGTGTAGGGGGACCATGATCATAGAGAATTGGTAGTCCACAAGGAACACTTATAGTTTCACTATGTTCATATGTATGTACATATGCCTGTTCGCCACAAATCTTGCTCGCAATAGCGATCGCTGACTATTAGTTTTTGCGATAAAATTTTGCACTAATAAGTGACCCCTACAAAGTTATAAAATAGAAACAAAAATGGTTTTTAGGGATACTTTCAGTGGGGTATTTTTTTTAAATATTTTACTACTCCATCGTCAGACATATCGTTAAATAAACAGTTTTTCGATATAGATATTGGTTCAAATTTAAACAGGATTTAATTACAGAAATATTAACAAAATGTATAGAATATTATAAAACACATGTGAAACAGTTGAGCTATCTAAGAACCGTTTAAAACGATCTATAAATAGCTCAACTGATCACTGCCACTCTGCCAGTGATATCACTTTGATAAATATTAACCTTTGAAGTAGCCATTTTTGATCAAAGACAGTGCCCCCCCTATTTTTCATTGTGGTTTTTTTACACTTATTTAAGTGGGTCGGCACAACATGCTTCCTTATTCCATTTTCCTCTATTAAGTGTGAATTCAGTACTCACTCATTTTTTACTCAAATTTCATACAATCTATTAATCTTTTCTTGGGGTTACCAGTACTTCTATGTGCACTGTCAAATGGCGCATTAGTAACCGCTATAGGTTAGGAGTTAAATTCCCACCCAAGGCAAATATTTGCTTATTTATTTAACTTCTTAATTTCATCAAACGCTCATTTTACAAATCAATCGCTTCAAAATGTTAGTAATAATCAATGAAGTTGAAAAAAAAATTAAAACTAGGTGGGTGGTATAAGTGATTAATCAATTGATAAAGCATAGCCACTGTAACTAGGACGCAATTACAATTTAAATGCAATTGATTTAATAATATAAAATAATTATGCCGGACATTTCACACAACATCATCTGGTCCCAAAGTAAGCAAAGCTTGTGTTATAGGTACGACATGACTGTTTTTTTTTTGGAACTACATAAAAACAAATCATACAAATATTTGTCCAGCGGCGGAAATCGAACCCACAACCTTTTGCGTCTCAGCCGGGCCTTATGGCCCACTGCGTCACAGAGGTTTAATAGACTGGAAATCAGTTGCCTACTTTCAAGGTTCTGCATAAAAATCTTCTTCTCAGTCAGAAACTCTTGGTAGAGTGATCGTAGTTACGGGCGGGTCCTGGTGAATGGCTCTTGCTAGACGTCTCCATTCGGCTCTACTGAAAGAATGGTTGGAGCAGTCGGTTATGGTGAATTTGGTGAAAGATTTAATTAGATCTCTTGGTCTCCTGGAGGGCGGCCACGGTATCTCTTGCCCTCCATTCTGCTTTCGACTACAACAAGACATTCCATTAAGTCTTCATTTTCGGTTATGTGTTCAAAAAACTTCAGTATTCGTATTTGAACAGTCGACGGTAATCTCTCGTGTGAAGTTCCTGTAGGATTGTTGCACATTGGTGCGATAGGCTGTCCGCAGAATACACATCAGACGATAAAGATAAAAATTAGCATAGATCTAAGACAATTTATATGCATAAACATGTGTAGATAGGATGATAATTATTATGTTTATGTATTATTATGTAATAACATGCTTGATACCGACATGCTAAGGTGTAAACAATAAATCAATTATTAAATAAAATTAGGATAATGTGAATCAATAAAATTAAATACTACAATTACATGGGAAGTTAAATTTTACCAACGTATATCGTATACATAATATGTATGCATTAAAAGCATATTTTAATTAAGATTATTTATATTTAAATTTATTAACATTAAGTTTCTGGTAGCTTTTTGGTATTTTATTATACATTATTGGTGCCATACAGACTATACTTTTACGTAACAATGCAATCTTCGATCCAAATAATAACGATTCAAAAATTAAAGAGAAAACCGACTTCATATTAAAGCCGAAATAAAATTCATTTCAACCCTTATATTTTCACCCTTGGGGTTAAGGCCGTAAACACCACAGGACAGTCACAAGAAGGGAAAATACGAAATTAGGTTTACTTTGACTATTTTATTAGACAATTTTTCCAGCTATTTTGATTTATAAACAAAACAACTGAAGCGATTTTGATAAAATTTCTATGGAATCAATCTGAAAGTATGACCTTTTAAATATTTTTTTTCAAATCAGTTTATAAATGACGTAGCAAAAATAAACAAATACGACCAAATAGACAACTCTTCGCATCTATTTCTAAAACAGGTGGAGATCGTTTCTTACAAATAATGCTACTAAAATTGTTCTTGTTATTTTATTCCCCGACAGTGAGGGAATGCAGTGTTTTTAAGCAGAGACCCACTAGCTAGATGCTGCTCTGCTAGCTATCTTCTTGATGTTTTCTTATCTCATCTTAGTGACCGTTTACTGGTCTTTTTCTGTTCTGGATTTAAATTTATTAACAAATTAAATCGAATTTAAAATAGAGTGAACAATGTACAATGTAGTCTTCATAGGAACACCTTAAAATCACAACACGACTCTTCTACTATCAAACTATATCTATCGTTTTTAAATAATTAGTACTAGCCTCTGTTAGCCTCTATTAATGTTATTCCAGGTCCATCTTTATCTACCAATCTACCTCTGTGGCGTAGTAGACGCAGAGCATCACTGCGGATTTTTGGGGTTCGCACTTGGGGTTGGGGATTCGATCCCCGCCTCGGGACATAATGTTACTATGATGCAAATACATGTCTCGGGTCTGGGTGTTTCTATGTACTACTCTGTCAAGAAAGTACCGGGAAACGATTAATAATACATAAAATGTTAGTAATTCGTCCAAATTTATTTTATCGTAAAAACGAACAATCCAATCATCAAAACATATTTTAAACGCTTTTTCCGGAACTGAGTTCAGTTCTCGCCGCGAATTCTCTTTTAGGTCTTCTAAATGGAAACGGGTGTCACGAAGTGGTAATTTGAGTTAAGGTACGGATCGACTCATTAGATACAGAAAGTTTTACGGCTATTTCTCTTAAACTTGAATGAAGATTCAGTCATTATTTCCTTCACTTTTTTCCGATGTTAACATTGGTTGAAGACGTTGTTGGCCTACCAGAGCGAGGCAAATCTTCCATCACATCTCGACTGCTTTTAAACGCTTTGTACCACTCATAAGCACGTGATGTTACTAAAGTTGATTCACCGTAAGCCTTCTATAACATTTTCAGGGACTTTTAACATGAAATTCCATTGGCGATGTAGAATTTAAGACAAACTTCTTGTTCGATGTTTTTGTCCATTATATAACAATACACACTAGATATGATCTTACTTAAACATCACTGTATTTAACCTAAATAACAGGTTCAACTCTAACTCCACGCCAAAATGGAAAACAGTTGTTCCAATCTAACAACAACAAAAAAAAGTTGAATTTGGAACCATAAACAAATCATCCATTCCTTATACTTTTTTATACCGATATAATACAAGCTCTGCTTACTTTGGGCTTGATGATGCTGTGTGAAATGTTCGGCATTATTTATTTATTAATAGGATATTATATTCTAAACTCATTAGTTTAGAATATAATACCTATTAATAAGCATGGTCACTCTACTAATAAATAGCCTTAATCCTTGCACAAGATTATCTGTATAATGGGTACGATACGGGACCCGCGATAACACCCACTGCGATTCCATATTGTGCAATAACTAATGGAAATTCCCCGTTTTATGTATCTTCGTTTGTCTTTTCTTACAAACTTTACTCCATTTTACCCTAAAATTTAGCATAATTTTGCGAATCATTTTGTAGAATAGATTAGAATTAAAATTAATATTTTATTTTCACTTAATAATGGCGTCTGTCTTGTTGACAACATTGCCAGTAAATTGTGATCAAGTGATTGTTAGCTTATAAATTCTTAGTCGAACGTCTATTCTAAACGTTATTGCGGAATGGCTGTCTAGAACTTCCTCAGAACTCGTAGTCGTTAAAATCACATCGCAACACAATGCTGATATAATTCAACTGTCAATACTTGTGTCACGATTCGTTGATTAAAACACTGCTAAGAATACTCAATAAAACATCAAGGAGAAAAACATTTTAATTCAGAAGAGCCATCTTACTTCATGAAATGACCAACGAAGAATCCGAATTGAAATTATTGTCCTTGTGTGAAAAGAAGATGATGGAATCAGACCATGTAATTCCTGGGCACATTCTGCGAAATGTATCCTATAAAAGATCGAAAGGCAAGCAACTTTACTTTGGTCGCCATTCGAGAACTTTTACTCCCCAATTCGAATATTCACGGTCCTCAAATCGTATTTTTTTTAACAGAAAGCATTCAAATTAGGAATTTATAAAAAAATTCAACGGGTAAAGTTTTAATTAGCTCACTTAACGCCTATCAGTGTAAGCTGCATGTTAAAACTACATCAACTTTAAGAGAAGATTATAAGTATATAATATTTTAGGTTTTATTTTATAATTAAATTATAAAACTAACTTTAAAAACAATTTAAAACAAGGAAGTAGAAGACAACATACTGATAATAAATACCATTTATCTTATAACTATTATATCCTCAATTAACAAGCAAAAAATGTTACCTTAAGTTTAAAGTCCAGAGAAAAAAACCAAAGTTTAGCAAACGCTAAGTTTTATTTCTGAAACTATGTTATCTTTCTTTATAGATCTTATAACTATAAAAAATAACTTTTAATTGGTTGAGGGTTGAGTTGAAGTTTGATTACAAACAAATATTATGCAAACGAAGTCACATGTATACAAGTATTTTAGTATCTAAATTATATAGTTTATTTAAATACTCAGGGACTTAAATAAATATTAATAGCCTATTAAAACTATCATAGCGTGCGTATTTATCTAAATGCACCTTTTAAATAAAACGGACCATATTAATAGCGCTAAGTGCAAAAACTGTTTCGCCAATTAAAATTAACGATTATCATTTAAATAGATGATAGTGTTTCATTTGCCATTTTAACTTAAGCTTACAAAGCGGCATCGCCATATACCGGGGTTGAAGACGGAGAACACGATTTTCAACCTTACCAACCAACATAGAAATAACAAAGAAATTTGATGCGGTTTTAGAGTACGGTACTCTCTGGACTCTCGAAACTCTGTTTTACTTTTTCTGTGTCATAAAGACGATTAAACTCATCCGATTCTAATGTCAAAGAATTATAAGTAAATAGTAAAAAAAACGTGCGCGTCTCGGGACACCCGACAGAAGTGATAACTTAAACTATTCTAATTAGCGCTGTGGGTTAGAGTGAGAGAGGAGGAGCCTACCTACCGGTGCCGTATGCGTGAGAGAAAGGGAAGCCAGACAGACAGGTGCAGTAACGCGTTACGTAACGTAGTGGTTTACCCTCCCATAAGAAGTTATCACTTCAATAAATATTGCTGGACATTGCACACAACACCATCTAGCCTCAAACTAAGCATAGCTTGTGTTATGGTGACCAGATGACTAAGAGAATGCTTATTTATTTATAAATACATACTTAAGATTCTTTATAACAACCAGACAGAGAACAAGCACCAGTGTGATAAACACAAAAGTTTATCATGGGATGGAAAAGAAGCCTTAACCTACAGCGCAGAAGGCAGAGCTACTAACTGAGCTGTCAGGCCAGACAATGATGACACAGATTATGATGTCTCACTTGACTATCTAACGTAAAATATGAACGATTTTATTTTGTTAGCACCAAAGTACGATTTAGAATAACAGTTATAAATGACAATTATAAAATAATTACGTTTTAAAAACTAAAGAGAAAACCGACTTCATTGAATGAAATTTGAGCCTATTTTACATTTTTAGTGGAAAGTAGATGTATTTTGTATATATATAATATGAGTAGGCCAAATAAACGCACCGCTCCAATGAGACAGCGAGGTATCGAAGTACACGAAAACATCATCGATGTATACAAATTTTTCGTTGATTTTTCAGCTCGACCGATTTTGATAAAATTTAAATGGGACCACCTGTAAAGTATACCCTATCAAACAAAAAAGGATTTTCCAAATCGGTTCAGGCGTTTTCGAGTAATCGGTGAAGATACATAAAAAAAATAAAAGATGTGACGAATTGAGAACCTCCTGCATTTTGATGAAGTCGGTTAATAAGTTAAAATTTACATTAAGTTCTATTATTGAATTGATTTATTAGGAGTTTCCGCAGTTTTAATTAACACGAATTATCTAAACAATACATCGTCAGTCACACGTCAAGATAAAAGAATCTCTAATTCCGACTTTGGAACAAAACAAGATCATTCGTATTTCACAACATTTTAGTAAATACATAAATAACAGAATTATAGCCACTTCAGTTAATATGACGTAATTATAAAATAGACTCTGTCACTACAATTATTTCCGTCAAGTTACGTTCCCGGTATTTCAAAACCCTAGGACGGAGTATGAAAAATATGAGTTCAGAGGTGAGAAACCAATATGAAATACACATGAGAATAAAAAGTTACGCAAATTAGAACTGTATTAAGGGGAAGTAAGAGTCAAGTTTTAGAGATGCAGTCATTGAAATTATAGTTGGGTCTTTACTCTTCAGATAATCAACCACCTGTGGGTGACTACACACGGTTTAGAAAAATAATTACGTTTTAAAAACTAAAAAGAAACCGACTTCATTGAATGAAATTTGAGCCTATAATACATTTTTAGTGGAAAGTAGATGTATTTTGTATATATATAATATGGGTAGGCCAAATAAACGCAGCGCTCCAATGAGACCGCGAGGTATCGAAGTACATGAAAGCATCATCGATGTATACAATTTTCAGATTTTCGTTGATTTTTCAGCTCGACCGATTTTGATAAAATGTATATGGGACCACCTGTAAAGTATACCCTTTCAAACAAAAAAAGAATTTTTCAAATCGGTCCAGCCGTATTCGAGTAATTGGTGAACATACAAAAAAAAATTTGAGATTCCGACGAATTGAGAACCTCCTCCTTTTTGATAAAGTCGGTTAAAAATAAGCAGTTAATGTAAGTAAGAGTTCTTAGTTAAATTTCCATTGTCACTACGAATGATTTGAGAAACTGAAAAACCAACTTATATGGATAAAATGTTTCACATGCATTTAACCAAAAAATCATCGCACGACACACGCAGATCCATTTTTCAATGAAACAATACAAACCAAATTAGCTCTAAAAAAATGTGGATTTAAAATTCAAAAAAATAAATTTTTACTTGTGTATAATCATTTTTTTTTATAATTATAGTTACTTTCTGAGTGGTCTGCTATACTACTTATATAATTTTATTTTGTAAATACAAACATAAAACAACATACATAGAAACACCCAGACCCGAGACAAATACTTGCAGATCATACAAACATTTGTCCCGAGGCAGGAATCGAGCCTATTGTGCCACAGAAGACGTCAAACAAATACGGAACGTACTATTCAAAATGTTCAAACCTCAAACTACAAATGTTTTCTGAATTTAACAACCGTGTGTCTCTCGCTTATACTCGCTAACCCTATTTTAGCAGTATTAAATGTTTTTAAACAGTTCTAGATAGTCTATCAGCTAGATTTGTGTGTCCGCCTTATTTAGAACTAGCAATAGTGCTTGCCTTTATTCATGTGACGTTAAACAAATTTTAACCATTCGCTGCATAAATTGAGTGCACATACTTGTTTGTAAAAAAAGGTGTTGCCACCTTGCCACATCTATAAATAGCTCAGACTATGGTAATGAACATAAAACGTTATTTTTAACACATATATAGGCAAAATATTGTATGATTTTTCTCTGAGTCACTTTATTACACACTAGCTTCTGTCCGCAACTTTGATCACGTGGTACCTACATAAAAAGCTTTGTGCTTCCCTAACGAACAATGTATCTCCATATTCATATTTTGACGACCTATGTGGCGCAGTGGGCTAAGATCCGGCTGAGACGCAGACGGTTGCGGGTTTGATTCCCGCCGCGGGACAAATGTTTGTATAATCTGCAAGTATTTGTCTCGGGTCTGGGTGTTTCTATGTATAATATGTATGTATTTACAAAAAAAAAGTATATAAGTAGTATATCAGTCATGTGGTACCCATAACACAAGCTCTGCTTACTTTGGGGCCAAATGATGTGGTGAGAAATGTCCGGGATTATTTATTTATTTATTTATATTAAATTTCATTAAGATCTAGTCATTCGTTTTAGCCGTGAAAAGGTAACAAAGGGACATACAGACCGAGACATCGAATTTATATTACTTTGGGAGTATGAATTTGAAGCACCATTGAGCGTTTTCAATTTAAGGACTAAGGAGACATCACCAAACTAGAAGTCTCTGCGTAGCTGATGGCATTGCCACGTTTAATGCAATTCTGATAAGGTGAGCAAGAAAACCAGCTCCTGAGTTTTTAAGCCATGCTGGGATCACTTTTGAATAATATAATTAGTAAGACATGCTGGGATCACTTTTGAATAATATAATAAATAGGAAACAATAACACTTTGTAGTAGAATGAAAATCAATACCCATAATACAATGACTGAACGTGGCAATGCCACTAGTATCTTGGGGATGCTGACCTAGGGCAAGATCAAGTCAGAATCAAAGACAATACAATTTTAATCAATACAATCAGAAGCTTATCACGGTAGTCTTTTAAAGAAAGCATATTATAATATAATATACTATATTATTGATAGGAACGCATGACCTCGTGTTGCTCTGCCCTTAGACAGTTGTAATCTTGTATTCGTCTTTTGTAGTTAAGCTAGTTATAAGATGGATCATGCAAAAACCGCTAGGACCAGGACGAGTTTCTTGCTGGTTCTTCTCGGACTTGGGTTAGGAGGAATTGGCACCTAAATTCACCTAGTATGTAAGAAGTTTCAAAGTGATATTTATGATTTATTTAATAAAAATATTTAAAGGTTCACCATGTAATATTGTATGTGATTTTTGTATTGCAGTAAATACAGTATTCCAAATAATTGAAATCCCATAACCTCTCGCGACATGGAAACCGTGAAACATGGATCCAATTACGTCGAGCCATAGACAGAGTACAGAAATAATGTCAATGCTATAATATCGTTATGCAATTTTTCAATATAATAATAATATTCGCTTAATAAGACGTTCGTGAAGGCGCGACTGGCGTTATCACGATTCTAAGGCTCCGTGCACACTGTGAATAACAATAGCTTTTAGAGAATTCATATATTGTTTTAGATATTGTAACATTGGCTTTAGATAGAAACTGGATACCCGTATACATAAAAAGAAAAAGAGGTGGACCATTATGAAGGTCCACAAAAATCCACAAAAATATAAATTGTGTCAAAGGAACTTCTGCGAAGTTCAATCAATATTATATGAGTTAGTATCATTCAAACGTGCGAAGCTACATGGTAAGTAAAAGTACTACCTGTTAAAATAATATACGAACAATGAAACGAAATAAATATGAGATGAACAAAAACAATTTTATATAAAAAATAATACGACATTATACAAAAAATATATTAGCCAAGCAAATGAGACTATGCACAGGAAAGACTTCTGAAGAATGGATAATAACGACTTGTCCATGATTTTTTAGATTATATAATGTTTTATTTAAATTTTACAAGTCACTTCTAATCTAGTAAAACGTTATTAGCTGTTATAATTTTCCTTATAATTTTAGCATAATATGCTTGATAAGATTGTAAAAGATAGGAGAGAAGAGGAACAGAATGGTAGATATTTTTAGGTTGATACAATGTCATAACATAGAACCAAAACGTAATAGTAATATTGTAACTGCTTGCAGAGGTTAATCAATAATTACTTTCATGTGCAGCAAAACTCAGATTATTTTTAACCGACTTCAAAAGAAGGTGGTTTTTCAATTCGGTTGTTTTTACCAGTTTTACAACTTCCCGATTGGTTTTATAGAACTTTCATCAAAAACGGTTCTTTATTTTGGTTTCAAAGCAATTTAGCTGGAAAAAATATGTTACTTTTTTATTTATACAGAACAAACAAATTAAAATGTAACCTTTCATATGCATTTTCTTTATATATTTTATTAGAGTTGTAACCGTGTCTGATCCCTTACAATGAAGTGTTCCGCATCCTTTCGCGTTCTCATCGTAATTTGAATTCGATATTTGAACGTCGCTCTGTCAACGCGAGCATAGGAATTTAAAGACAGCATCAGACGAGCGTTTGTGTCGCGCGTTTCCAAAGTTTCCAAAATACAATGTATGTATATGCTATGTAGTAATGTGTTTATTTATTTGGACCTGATTATGACTCGAATTCAAATATCTATTTGACTTTATTTATTCAAACTTGTTTATTGTCATATTTTAATCTGCTTATTGTTTGCGAAATTAACTTTTTTACTTGAACGTCACGTGTGTTTCAACCTTTACCAAACTGTCGCCATTGCGGATAGGAGGGAGGGAATAAAACATACTTTAATCCATTGCTTTAAAACGCCAAGTCTATTTAAGCCCTAGTAGGACTGTCGTGCTGCCTCAAAAAGAAGCGATAAAATTATCTAAAACATTTACACCATAGCTTCAAAACCACGTGTGATCAGATTAATACCACTTCTTTTCCAAGCCTAGCAGAACTGTCGTACCAACTCTAATACTAGGGAACTATCAAACCAATTAAAAAGTATATAAGTAGTGTATCAGTCACGTGGTACCCATAACACAAACTCTGCTTAATTTGGGGCCAGATGATGCTGTGTGAAATGTCCGGGATTATTTAATTTACACCATTTAAACAGGCTTTGGAAACGTCTGTTTCAGCCCTAGCAAAACTGCAATAAATAAATATATAATCCCGGACATTTCACACAACATTTTCTGGCCCCAAAGTAAGCAGAGTGTGTGTTATGGCTACCACATGCCTGATATACTACTTATACTTTTTTTTTCCGTAAAGACATACATTTTATACATAGAAACACCCATAGCCTATAGCCTTTCAGATGGCTTCTAAGAAACATCAGCCTAATTTAGACCATAGCTTTAAAAACGCTTTTAAACGCCACGTCTGTTCCAAGCCTGGCAAAACTGTCGTGCTGCCTCAGATAGCAGCGAGAGAATCGTGGCAACATCCCGCGGCCGGCGTTATAACTCATGAATGTTTGAATGCGGTTACAGACATAATTTATTTACCTTCTGTTTGTCGCGGGAACGAAATGAGAGTCATTTCGCTGAGTCTAAAAGGAGCCTTAGGGATATAGATAGTCTTGTGAAAGTTGATATTGATTGAGCTGATTGACGACGGTTAACTAGTACCTACCAGGGGGCCAACCGCTGTAATTTTAAACGTTTGAACCAAACCTAAACCAAATCTCAACCAAAGTAAAAACGATATTGTTGTAAATATTTTGTACCGCGCTAATCACTATGACGGAAACGATTTAGCTCTAATTTGGAATATAAGTTGTTTAAACGTTTCGGGATCGCGTTATTTTTAACAGTGCTTTCAAACGAACGTTTTTAATTTAGTACATCCTTGTAGTCTGTGCATAGAGTAATACTAGTTCAAAAGAAAAGCGTGGTACCATTTTGACAATCAGATTAACCATATCCAAACCTTAGCCAAAACCAATCCTTTTAATAGCAATTACGTTAAAAAATAGCGCGATCGCCCTATAGGGTTCTTAAACGGTTAGTAAAAACATGTGGCACGCAAGGCTTAGTCAACTTCGCATGTACTGAGCACGTTTTTTCTCTGGATTTGGCTATAAAAAATACCACTTTTAGATCGACGCTGTATAGATCATCTAGATGAGAAACAAATGTATTTTTATTACCTACTTGCCTGCGGCTTTTCCCGCATAGTACGTACATAAAAATTACCTTTTATGTTATTCCAGATCCACATTCATATTTATACCAAGCTTCAACCAATTCCGTTTAGCTGTTACGGCGTCATTAAGCCACAAAGAAACACTGATAAACACCAAACTTTCGCATTGATAAATCTACTAGATGGCGCCTCAGGAAAAATTAAACGTACTCGTACCGTATTAAGAGATTTATAATGTTAATGAATTAGAATTTGAATTAAGTAGGATTAGGATAAAATATTGCTAAAACCATTAGATATTTTTAACATCATCATGTCGATAATGACAGACCGTCAATAAAGGTCAATTTATCTTGAAATCACAATATAACAACTTAACCCTTGTTACCTTGTAACTAATTTAACCGAATCAAAAAACAATGACAATGTGGAGTTCCCGTTCGATTTGTCATCAAAGTAATTCTTATAATGATGGAATGGATCTGACCCGCCAGTTATAAGCTCATCACCACTTGATGGTGTGAAGCCGGAAAGAGGTCAATGACGATTGCTTTTGACACCTGGCGGATTTTTAGGGTTAGATTTTGAAAAATTAATGTTAGAAAAAAAATAAAGACTGGATATTTTATTCCAGAGCACATTTAGAAAGGAAATATAGGCAGATCTATCAGATATTAATACGATAGCATGATAACAGCAGCAGTAGGTATGTCTAATTATAACAATAATATAATTAATTAAATATGTTGTGTATATGTTGTGTATGTGTAAATATGGTGATCAATGCACGTAACACCATCTAGCCCCAAACTAAGCATAACTTTTATGAGAGTGAGGAGATGACGGATAGAAAATTTTTATATTTATGATACTTTATAACTCGAAGACACAGAACAAAAACCTATGTTTATCACCCAAATGTTAGGGAATCAAACCCTCAACATATATCGCAGAAGACAGAGCTACTAGTAACTGCGCTAAAATACGAAGAAAGAGAGCAAAACTTAAGATACATTGATTTTGAGCCTCCCTTGGCAGAAATATATCACATCGGTAATACAACACTTCAGTATCTATCCGTCTTGATGGATACCAACACTGTGCCAGGTATTCTGTCTCCAAGCAGTGTGCAAACATTACTGTGATTAAGTTCGAAGAGCACTGGAGCAAGTTAAGTTACTAGACAATAACTGACTAGGATCAGCAACACGTTTCTGTCACCTTGGATATTGCAAGCATCCATACGTTACAGTAACCTTACCAAGTTCAAAAGATTTTTAAAATCTTTTAACTGCGTGTTGCATTTTTAGGCGGGAACCCTATATTGTTTTATAAATATCCGCTTAACCAACAATTTGGCAGGTGATTTAGGAGCAATGAAATGTCAATGTCATTAGCACTGTCCGTCATGGGAACATCACTTGCGATATCCTTACCTACCTACTTCCGGTGCTTCTTGCACAAGACCGAGGTCTAATTTTAAAATAATAACAATATGTTTATTTAATAAGTTTTTATGAGGCACCTATTTTTGTGGACGAGAAAGAACCTATAGCACTAAATCGGTATTGACTGATAGATGATCATCGCATAGCTTGTCGGTACTGAACCCAAAAATATGACCATTTACTTTGATGCAAAATTGAGATATTATAAAATCACGGCATCGTGTAAAAACATCGTGTGACCTAAGAACTGGCTCCTATCTGTCCCAGCGTATTAGCATTGTCATCCAACGTGGCAATGCAGTAAATGTGTTGAGTATGCGGCTTACTGGCAGTGATCTGGATTGATTGCGCCTTTATATAGTTTTAAAAGGCCTTTAGATAGCTGCACTTTTTCACATGTATTTTATATAATTCTGCAGATAATTAAATCAGGCCCTATTTTGTGAAAATCCATTATGAAATATAGGATAGGTAGGTAAGTGTTATGTTCGATATCGCAAATTTATTCAAAATAAATTCCCAAATAAGTTAAACACATGTTTCGCGTCTCAAAGTGACATTCTCAGGAACAACGATCAATAGACTTGCTGGAAAGAAATTCATTACCAGACAATACTTAAGAGTGCCATCTCTCTAGATGAAACACCTATCGAATTTATTTTGGGTATAACTCTTGTTGGCGGGATTGTACTTAATATTTGTCTAGGTATTCAATATTTTATATTCTGTAACTCCAGTAAATTTTGTATTAAATCAGATATTTGAGAATGAATTCTTAAAACATAGTGATTTAGTGGTTTATTTTGGTATGTACTTACACCGGATATGGCGCACAGTTCCCATGACAATGCTATCAGTCGCAATGGGAGCTGCGCGTCCGCGTCGTGCACAGATGCGCAGGCGCGAGCATATCGCGCCCACGCAGTTCACAACACTACATTACAGTGGATAATCTATGGATTCCACAATATAGAATTATTTTTACTTAATAAATATCATTTTATATAGATTTTTAACATAATCAGACCACAGGAATATGATGTTATCACTTGACATGCTGTCAAATCTGACTGTACAGGTCGAGAACTAGCTGCTGCAGTCAAGAAGAAATAAGAAGTTTTTGTCTAGATCACTATGAACCTAACTTTTCAATATTCCTTCTTAGAAAACCAATTCCCACTACGAATTTTGATATGATACGCACAAAAGACGGCAGATGAAACGCACAGATGACTCAAACATCTACAATATGAAAATGCTCAATCAACAAGAGAAATAGAGAAGGAGCACCAGAAAGTTGGTAGACGAAATAAGCAGGATGATGTAAGTCATTGACGAAGAAAACAAAAGACAGAAAAGATTTAAAACTCTTGGACTCATCAAGCAGAATCCCATTTGGGTATTGTCCTCCCTCTGCCTATACACTCGAAGGGCTGTTATTTTGGCCCTAAAAATGTGAAACAATACAAACAAATAACTTTACGTAAAATATGTGTGCACGTTTCTATAACAAGGTCCCAAGCGACAGATGTGCTAATTTAGGAACGTAAGACAAAAACTGGCACATAAAGCATTGGGAACTGAAGGGAACATAAGTCCACGAGGAACTCTTATAGTTTCGCTGTATCCGTGTGTCTGTCTGTCTTTCTGTCTGTTTGTCCTTAATATTGCCCTTACTCGCAGACTACTAGTTTTCATCATCATCATCATCATCAGCCCGTGTCAGTCCACTGCTGGACATAGGCCTCTCCCATGGCACGCCATTTAGCTCGATCTTCAGCTCTCCTCCTCCAATCCTTGCCCGCTGCCTTACGAATATCATCGCCCCATTATAGCTACAGGGCGCCCCTACACTACGTTTGTCGTCACTATTAGTTTTACCGTGATTAAATTTTGCACGGTATTACGTATTAGTGACCCTACAAAACTATGAAATAAAAACAAATGTAAAGTGGGGTTAGTTTTTTAAGTGTGGGTCCCTCCCTTATCAACTAAATTACTGTTTGGAGAAACCTGAAATGTTTTAATAAGTATAATTATTAAAACATTTAATAATATAATTGAAATTAAAAGGATAATAATGAATATTTACTAGATTTTTAATAACAGTCTGATTTCATTCCTACCCTTATTGACTTTGGAAGCCTTCACTGTGTGGAGTCACATGTGCTTGACTAAATATTAATTTTATTTGACCATGGCGTATGGTTATAGTCATATCCACAGTAACAAGTCGTGGTCCATATACCGTGAGTCGGATAGCAATCTATCAGGGCGCGTTGTACGAGTACCTACATGCTCCTCGGAGAACATTTTATTGCTATATACATTAGCTGCTTTGAATCTACTGACTGCCATGGCTACCTTCCATCTTGATTTACGAATTTGAAGGTTTGGTTATTGGACTATTGAACGCTGCATGGATCTGAAAGTTGAGGAACCAGGGACAGAAACTACTACAAGCTGACCTTGCAAAACGTTGCTTAGCTTCATTGGCTTAGGTCTAAATTGATGGTCATAAAGTTAAGGGTCATAATATTCTAATATTATTATAAATGCGAAAATTTGTGCTCATGCTTTTTATCGCACCTCTGTGGCTCAGAGTACCAAGGCCCGTCTGAAACACAAAAGGTTGCGTGTTCGCTTCCGGTCGCGAGGAAAAATTTTATAGGATCTGGAAAAATTGTCTCGGGTCTGGGTGTTCTTTATGTACATATCATATGTACGTGTAAAATAAACAAGAGTATATGAGTAGTATGGCAATCATGTGGTACCCATGTGGCTCTGCATACTTTGGGGCTAGATGATGCTGTAAGTAATGTCCGGCAATATGAAAAAAAACATTTAATGGAACTTCAAGTGCACTAAAGCTCTACCTAAAAAATGTTAAAACCCATTATTGTTAACTTTGACTTTAAATACATTTTTTTGAAGATGTAGGATCGATGGAGACTACACAAATCATTTATAATGGTGTTTCCAACCTTTGTACCTGTTATCAGTTCATTGAGAATTATCTGTAACCTGACCCCGTTCTAACTTGACTGGACTAATAGCAGTTGCGCTATAAATAGAGTTTCAATGTATGGAATTTATGGTAAACCAGCCAAACTGAATTAAAGTCTATGGTAAAGAAAAAAAACCTGCACGTCTCGGGACACTCGACAGAAGTGATAACTTAAACTAATCTAACTAGCGCTGTGGGTTAAAGTAAGAGAGGAGGAGCCTGCCTACCGCTGCCGTATGCGTGAGAGAAAGGGAATTCAGACAGATTGGCGCCGAAACGCGTTACGTAACGAAGCGGTTTACGAGACGTTATCACTTTAAAATTTTTTAGACGTTATAAAGTTTACACTGTACCTAAATAAATAAAATGAAATTATTTTATTTACACTGCAACATTATTTTATGGAAAAATAAACTTAAACAATATTGGTCATATAATCAAATCACATGCTGAGATTAAACCTTTTTAGCCACACTAAAATGTTGATTGGTTTGCGGGAAGGGCTAATTTCTCACGCATACTTAGTTGATATTTGTTTGTTTATGTGTTATGTATAAATGTGTATGTGTTTGTTTAAGATTCCCCTTGGGGCCTATTTTTAGTCTGTTTCCGCTCTTGTGTTCTCTTTTGTTTTGTGTGTGCTAAATAAATGTTTTCTTTCTTTCTTTCTTTCTTTCTTTCTTTCAAATGATCGATAAATATCGGAGCTAAAGACCTTGTCGCATTGTAAATAAAAAACTGCGTCCATGATGTATTGAATTTTTTCGTCTATGGTTGCCTGTCAAATAAGGAACTTCATAGGCGTGCTATGTCACAAGAAAAACAATGGTTGGAAAGACTATAGATTAAAAAAAACTATGTAATATTTTCGAGGCGTAATTAGATAATTACTTACTTTTTATTTTGATAAACACCTGCTTACTCACAATTCACGAAAGATTTGAAAGTGAAATACGTATAATTAGAATTTAAAAGTATGTATATTATTTGACTGCCCTGTCAGCTTAATTGGTCTGCCTTCTGCGCTGTAGGTTGAGGGTTCGATTCCTTCCCAGAACAAACATTTTTGTGATGAACATGTGTTTATTCTGTGTCTGGGTGTTATGAAGTATGATAAACTGCTGGTGCTGGAGCTAGTGCGGCGTTCTTTTAGAGCCTTTTGAAGACGAGACCCTTGGGCTCCTGGGGAACTGGAGCTTTTCGCGTTTTCAACATTATTTCACGTCTGGAAGAAAAATCTCGTAACCCGAGAGCTTCGGAGCTGAGAGCTGGATCTTATCTGGCCCAGCGTATTAGCATTGTCATCCAACGTGGCAATGTGTCACTTGTCTAGGGAACGCTTTCAGGCAGTAATCTGGTTCAGTTGAGAATTCGATATTATCGTTCATTATTCTGTACATATCTGTAAATTATTGAGTCTATTTTTTATGTTGGGAAAGTTTATCGAGTCGATTACTTCCTTTCCAAAGCTCTTCCCAAAATGATATCACTTATTAAGCCGATAAGGATCTGAGCTATTAATTTGGGGCACCCACACGGCGCGGCCTACAGAGATTTATAGCTATAACCGTGAACTAGATAAGGCATCACATCGCGAACTCTGCTCTCGCTGCACCGAGCCCACGCCCACGCGTACGCACAGTGTGGGCTGATCAGCTGGTTTACTACTAGCAAATTTCTTGTTGTTTTATTGTGCTGCTGCCTGCGGCTTCGTTATTTAAATGTACAGGGTAATCCCTACTAGGATTATAAATGTGAAAGTAACTCTGTCTGTCTGTCTGTTTGTCACGTTTTCACGCCTAAACGGCTGAACCGATTTTGATAAATTTTGGTATAGAGATACATGGGACCTTGGAGACGGACATAGGCTTCTTTTTATGTAGGTACCACGCGTGTTAGTTAGTATTTAGTATAAAATACATGCAAAACAGTAAATATATCTAAGAACCGTTGAAAACTATCTATACTTAGATAATTTAACAGAACCAAATCAGATAGTCAGTTCAGCCAAGATCTGATTAACTAACAAACAAAATAAATAAATAATGCCAGACATTTCACACAGCATCAACTAGCCCCAAAGTAAGCAGAGCAAAATGAGCCACAAGACAGATATACTACTTATATACTTTCTTTCTTTTTTTCACATACATTATTTTATTATACAAAGATAAACACACAGACACAAGACAAGTACTTGCAGATCATATATACATTTATCCAGGGTATCGTTCTCGCTACTTTCTGCGTCTCAGGCGGGCCTTGTTCCACTGCACCACACAGGTGCGAAAAAAACATACGAACAAATTTTAACGTTTATAATAATATTAGAATAGGATGATACTTAACTTTATCGTCTACGACAGATTTGATAGTCCGTAATCATTGAACAAATACGAGTAATTTGAAGTACACATGACCTCAGTAAGCGGAACTTGTATGTATGTAACAATACAGTTAATAATATACTCGAAGTAAACCAACTGTTAAAGTTTTCCTGTGACCAAAACTTACGATCCTATTGTAGTTGATTCGTGAATTTGTGGAAATATTAATTTGAGATGAGTCAGTGAGAAATAGATTTCAAAGCGCGTCATGTTGATGATGTTATATTTCATTATTTAGAAATACTAGTATTATGACTATAATAGTATTATTTCCCAGATGTGATGATTATATCATTGCTCCGAATAATGGTCATTATTATTATGAACCTATTTTGTTAACTTTGGCCCTTTGAAGTAGGAGATAACAAGATATTATTATTATTATTATTTTATTAAGACAGATGTTTGATTTACAGAAATTATAACAGAAATGTACAGAAAAAATACAATAATATGAAATACATGCGAAACAGTTGAGCTATCTTGAAACCGCTTGAAATGATCTATAGATAGCTCAACTGATCCAAATCACTGCTAGAGGGCAGCGTTCCCAAGACACTGGCGGCATTGCCACGTTGAATGGCAATGCTAATACGCTGAGCCAGATAAGAGCCAGCTCATGGGATATTATTCTGTAATTTAATAGATTTTTTAACAGTATAACTTTTAAAATATCATGGTTTTGCACATAATTTTCACTCAAAACGGGATATTTACCATGATATATGAGTTTTTCTGCTTCTCGATATTTCGGCACAGTTACATGCGCCATGATCACGAGATAAACTGAAGTCTTTGCGGGTGGATGTTATTGGCAGACAAAACGGTCTACCCTCTTTCTTAGTCCTTTACTGCGAACATTACCCCTACTACCCATACGGATCGATATCTCCATGCTGATTCACACCATCACCCTCGGCAGCTTAACTCGGTTGTAATGTCTCTCACGAACCGTGCTTTCGACCTATGTGATGAGTACTCTATAAAGAGTGAGCTAGCTCATGTTCAGCATGTCCTACGTAAAAATGGATATAAGCTTCGATCTTTTCCAGTTAGACAAAGGCCTAAACCCCACAGATGTATAGTAGAACGAAAACCTGCTTTTCCACCGTACATCAAAGGAGTGACGGACAAAATTGCGAAAGCCCTGCAAAAATTGTCCATAAAAATAATTTTTACTCCTTTAAAGAAGATCTCACACTACCTGCGCTCACCTAAAGATAAGATTCCTCTTCAAACACCAGGAGTGTACAAGATTGACTGCAGCTGTGGGAGCTCTTACATCGGCCAAACAAAATGTAACACAACGCTTGTCGAGCGACAGAACACATCCGGGGGTCAAAAATATGGACACACAAAAGTCGGCCATAGCTACACATCTACTAGAATCTGGCTCAAACCACTGGATTGAGTTACACAATCCACAGGTAATCTCAACTGAAAAACATTAGATCCCAAGATTGGTACAAGAGGCAATAGAGATTACTAAACACAGGAATTTCAATCGAGAAGACGGTTTTCAATTGTCTGGAGCCTGGAACCCTGTGGTGAGGATGTGTGGAAATCGTAAAAGTGAGGTACCAGTTATGCGTCCAGATACCGTGAGTGTTGTGTGTCGTAATCGTGATCGAGTTGTTAGTGACAGTGAAACCGGTAGTAGGGGTAATGTTCGCAGTAAAAGACTGAGAAAGAGGGTAGACCGTTTTGTCTGCCAATAACATTCACCCGCAAAGACTTCAGTTTATCTCGTGATCATGGCGCATGCAACTCTGCCGAAATATCGAGAAGCAGAAAAACTCATATATCATGGTAAATATCCCGTTTTGAGTGAAACATTTTAACAGTAGTTAGGCATAAGAAAGATTATACAAAAAAGGGCTAGGAAAATGATAAGTTTTTTGACAATTAGTTTTGGACTTGGGATAGGAGTAATCGGCACCTGAATTCACTTATTATGTATGACAATTCAAAGTGATTCTTGTGATTATATTAAATAAAAGTGATTTTAATTTTAATATAAAAATAATATTAGGTAGATTCTAGCTTTTGCCATCGGTTTGCTCGCGTGGTACATAGTTTAAATGTACCCCGTTATTCCAGGTCCAAATCTTTATAAAGAAGTTTCATTTAGTATCAAACAAACATCCACACACTGTTTAAACATTTATAGTTTAGGACAGACATTAATGTAATGAACTAAGGTATTTGTTCTGTGTCAGGGTGTTTTAATCATATGTATATGAATACATATAAAAATATATAAGTATTCTCTCAGTCATCTGGTCACCATAATACAAGCTATGCTTAGTTTAGATGCTGTTATGATGTTTTTTTTTAACTTAAATGTTGAATTTTTTGCTTGTCAAAGTGTAATAATAAAATATTACTGACGATCTCTGTGGTGCAGTGGGCCAAAGCACGGCTAAGACAAAGGAGGTTGCGCATTCGAATCCCGCTGCAGGACAAATGTTTGTATAAACTGCAAGTATTTGTCTCGGGTTTAGGTGTTTTATATATAATACGTAAGTATTTACACAAAACGTGTATAAATAGTATATCAGTCAGGTGGTTTCAATAATACAAGCTCTGCTTACTTTGGGACTAGATGATTCTGTGTGAAATGTCCAATATTGTTATAATTATTATTACTACGTGATAGTATCTTTGAGTGCAATCTCCTATAGGTCACATAATTCTCGTCAGAGCCATTCATTCCACATCAATCAGATTATATCGAATGCTCAATGTAATTGTATTAATATTATAATGCATAGACTCCATGTGAATAATTAAAAATTTAAAAATTCATTCAGTAGAGTGAAGGAAACACCTTTGCCCTTCTTATCGTAAAAGAACTAAAAAATATATTTTATATATGGAAATGACAAGAACCATTTTTATATACAAATTGATAACTCCATAGCATAGTTATATTATTAGAAATAACTAACATTGGTGTAGCTGATATGTTGTGTTAATAAATTATTAGTTAAGAAACAAGGAAATTAGTAACTATAATACAATAAAAGCAGGGTTATGTTTAAAACTAATACAATGTATATTATAACATCTTAATAAAGTAACATACGTGCAATTAATATTTCTATTATTAATATTGTATATTAGATATACAAGAAGAATCTGGCAAGAATCTTGTCTGGTAATTTTTTTTAGATCCTTGCTTATTTTGTGACGGTTTTTTTATATATTTATATTATTATATATTTATATTATATTATATATTTTTTATATTGTATCGGTTGAAAATGCACACAACACCATCTAGTCACAAACTAATCATAGCTCGTATTATGCTGGCTGATAGAATACTTATATACATTCTTATGATACCTTATAACACCCAGACACAGAACAAAATACCTATGTTCATCACACAAATGTTTATCCTGGGAGGGAATCGAACCCTCAACCTAACGCGCAGAAGGCAGAGCTACTACCAACTGAGCTGACAGGTCAGTCAATTTGATTTGAGTTGGAGCGTGTCACTAGTTGTTTCAAACCAGTGTGGTGAGTAATAATTTAATACAGTTTCAGCGAAGTTCGCAAAATGTTTATGATGGTAAATATCCTTCTATGCTTTATAACTTTACTAGCGACCAGCCCCGGCTTCGCACGGGTGCAATGCTGATACTAACTATACTACAGAGTGGTTATCCCTAAGAGATAGACATATACCATCGTGGACTTTTTTGTAAACCTTTTTAAGGTGTACAATACTGTAGTACATTATTTTGATCTATCTCGTAGGGTTCAGCCAGCGTTTGCAATGTAAGCGCAAAAAAATAATTTTACTTACGACACCCCATTAGAAATCTCTAAAATTATTAATGTTTCTCTACTATATTATGCATGTATTATACATATAAACCTTCCTCTTGAATTACTCTATGTAGTAAAAAACACCGCATCAAAATCCGTTGCGTAATTTTTAAGATCTAAGCATACATAGGGACAGACAGACAGCAGGAAGCGACTTTGTTTTATACTATGTAGTGATTGTGTAGAAGTAACACACAGGTGGCGCTGTGCGCTGTGGGATTCAGCTCGCGGTGACTCATCTAGTAATAAAATGATCACGAATTTATTCGTTTCAAGGTGTTTGCTAAGCGAAATAGTATTTATTGATAATTTGTATAGTTAGTATTCTCAATCAAGATTACGCTAGATATCACTGGGTGTCGATTCTGATAACCAATTACTTCAAAATAACAATGGATTTCGAAAATCCGAGATGGGTGGTGCTGAAAAAAAATACAAAATGAGCAGCAAATAAACCGTCTATAATAAATCTATTGTTTTTATTTAACTGGTAGAACAGAGCTGCTAAAAAGTCGCGAATTTTAAACAGAAAGCATTCTGCATAGGGCTGCGTCTGCGCATTGTCTAGCAGCATAGTGTTTGACTATACAAGTTGACTTCAAAAATGTGGTATAGAGTTGATACAACAGTTACGCTATGAATGTTTATTTAATTTTTGTGAAAGATATTTTTTTGGTTAATTCTCTAAATTTTACAAATCACTTACGAGAATTAATACTATTCTAATAAGGTTAACAATTTTGTCAGTACCAGGCATAATATCGTAGGTGAGGGTAGATTGTACAAAACTTACACGAATAATGCACTATTATGAGAACGGACGAGACATGTTTGTTCTTCTCCTGATTAACAATGCACAGATAAAGGCAGAAATAGATTAATATCAAAGATATCATGTGCAAAAAAACCAAATCCGCTCTTTTCATATTGAGTTAAAAGTAGGACCTCATTCCAAAACCAACCGCGGTTCGTTAATCAAACTCTATGGTTATCTCTGGGTTCTAAATACTTATATATACTTATATTTGCGTTTACACGCTTCTTTGGTATCTGAGTATAAAATTAACGCGATTTTGGTTAGTTAGTTTGGCTTTCGCCTTAAAAATCTTTCGAAGTTAGTCTTTTAACAGTACAACTAGGTGTAGTTAAGAAAATTAAATGGAATGTAATGAGTATATTTTGATACACACACACACAGATCTAAATAACATAGCATAGTACACAATCAAAAGGACAATAACATAAAAAAATAATAATATAAGATTAGGTGTATGTGTACCTACCCAGCACCAACCCAGTCTGTGTTTGTCAAGAAGGCCCAGTCTCAGCTCTACCTAGTGCGAAAGAGCGCTGGTTTTCAGACTGCGCCAAACAAGGAGGGTGACGTCAAACCGTTACAAGACACATAAAAAATATATAAAGACATATAGTCCATTAAAATGTTACATTTTTTAGGCCTTAGTGTGCATTTGTCAGAGGACGCAATTTTATTTTTTTAATGTGTAGGGGGGGTCAGTAGAAGCTTAAGTTCAAGTTTGTGGGGTCGGCACCCTTGTCCCCCGGCCGCCATCTTGGAAAAGGGGGTGCAAAGGGTTTTCGCGCTGTATCTCGTAAACTAGTTACCTTACAGAAAATTTAATCAAACATAAAATGTAGCAAATTAAATTTCCTACAATTTTATTTCTATTACTTTTTATCGTCAAGTGACCAACAAAAAAGTTATAAACAAAAATAAATGAAAATTTTGTTTGTTTGTTCTAGGTTTTACAGCGCTCCAAACTTAAACGGATTCTCGAATGCTCATAGGGATGCAATAAAAACTAAAAATTAGGCTTACTTTTCTATCTATATTTTTTTTATTCATACAATTTATTATGATCTTAACATTCCTATGCTATTATTGAACTATGTTTGACCCTTTTACCCACCACCTATGAGGTATAACATGGGCAAAGTCAAATTTATAAAAATTTTGCAGAAGCATCCAGAGTTAGCAAGTGGAACTAAATTATTTATGAGTGAGAAAGTCGAGTCATCGTTACTCAGTGTTGTTGGCGAACGTTTTTTCGTCTTTTTATATGGCGGAAATAAAGACGATACTCTAGACACTCTGCGATACAAACGATTTGCTAAGACAGTGACAAAAAATGCATTAAAAAATGCATTAAATTTTTATAAATTTGACTTTGCCCATGTTATACCTCATAGGTGGTGGGTAAAAGGGTCAAACATAGTTCAATAATAGCATAGGAATGTTAAGATCATAATAAATTGTATGAATAAAAAAAATATAGATAGAAAAGTAAGCCTAATTTTTAGTTTTTATTGCATCCCTATGAGCATTCGAGAATCCGTTTAAGTTTGGAGCGCTGTAAAACCTAGAACAAACAAACAAAATTTTCATTTATTTTTGTTTATAACTTTTTTGTTGGTCACTTGACGATAAAAAGTAATAGAAATAAAATTGTAGGAAATTTAATTTGCTACATTTTATGTTTGATTAAATTTTCTGTAAGGTAACTAGTTTACGAGATACAGCGCGAAAACCCTTTGCACCCCCTTTTCCAAGATGGCGGCCGGGGGACAAGGGTGCCGACCCCACAAACTTGAACTTAAGCTTCTACTGACCCCCCCTACACATTAAAAAAATAAAATTGCGTCCTCTGACAAATGCATACCCAAATGTAACTTTTCAATGGACTAATAATAATGCGCAAGTCATCGAAAAAGATTTTAAAATCAGACAAAAATAATACTGTCTCACTAACAGCCAACTCTGCAAATTACAAACCAGCTCAAGTATTTCACGTTGAAACTAACCATCGCAAGCTCAGCCTTCTTCTATTAAGATAAGGTTCAAAATTCGTTGCATAACAGACCCGTGATATTAAAAATTGAGCATCAACAGTCCATGAGAAGAGGCAACGGACAAACGGACAAATCGCTAATTTACATATAACAAATACTGAAGTCACGTTTTCAGTAAAAATGTAATGTAGTAACGATAGAGATGGAAGCGTGCAATGTCGCTGGTTCTTAGAATAGGGACTTTATATTGCAACACTTTTTTTGGTTTTGACTGCTGGAGGTTTTTAACAGATCAACTAGTTTAAGCTACGTTCAGCGGGGTGATTATGGAATTCTGGTGCTATCAAAACTTTGATAATAATCGGTTTCAATTACTATTGATGAATTGGTATTACGGAAGGTTGAAGTTGATTGTCATACATGCTGTCGTATGAATAGAAAATCGAACGTACGCAATAGTAATCCATCTTGTCAAAAGTGGTTCTAATTACAATCAAACTAATGATTGAAATTATGCCGATTGCTAATCGAAACTGATAGACATTGGTTGTGTCAAAAGTTCCATAATCGCCATACAGATTGTCTAAATAAAATTGAATGTTTTTAGTATCGTCCTTGAAATTTGTAGGCCAGATTTGTCCTTAAATATTTTTAATTTAGTAACTTATTCTTTTGGATAGAAATACTCTTAAAATAATCAAAACTATTCAATTAAGTATCTTAAAAGTTTTGATTATGTTTTTTACATTAATTTTACCATTCGCTGTACTATAAAACGATCAGCTGAGGATCATCAAAAATGGCTCAACACCCGCATCTGACTTTAAAATCGGGTTGGTAATTTCCGCTGAATTATATAACACTTCGGAGTGAGGATTTCTATTTTCGTGGAACTGATCCCCGATGAGTGCTGCTTGGAGACAGATGATGGAGACCACTGCGACAGTCTTCAAATGATTGGGAATTAGTCCCCCGCCTGACTAACAGACGAGCTAGCAATAGAGAAGGAAAACTTAAAACAAGCCCGGCTCGGTGCCAGCCGTTATGCACCTGTAACCGAACCGACAACGCATGTACTGATTTGTCTTTCCTGCGGGTCCTGTCGGCAAGGTCAAGAGCTTACGTTAAGGCTTACCTAAGTGCAGGAAAGGAGCCTCTCAGACACACTTTAATCCTTTCACCACACTGGTTAGAAATAACTAGTGACACGATAAGAAGAATTAATCGTATTTTACGAAACTTGCGAAGTTTAGTATTTTTCATTCTAATGTCAATAAATAAAGATGGTAACAAACTTAAACGACATATTAACTTAAAGAGGATTATGTTTGTCCGTCTTGCGAGCAAACAATACGCTCTTGTATTATTTATTTTTCTCGGATTATTTCCGGTTTTATAGGTAATTTTGGTGTTTTATTAAAAGAGTTCACTAAACCTGTTTCTTTGTAATTCAAGCTAAAATTATCCATGCAATAACAAATGACAAACGACAAGATACATTTTGACATACTATACATTATGTATAGTATAATGTATTATATGATATTATTATATTATATATAATAATATAATGGGTCTGGGTGTTTCTATGTATAATATGTATGTATTTATAAAAAAAAAGGATATAAGTAGTATATCAGCCATGTGGTACCCATAACACAAGCTCCGCTTACAGATGATGCTGTGTGAAATGTCCGGAATTAATATTATCATTATTATTATTATTATGTAAACACTCGACATTGTCAAAATTAACATTATTATGACACGTGCTATTAACGAAGAAGAAGAAGAAGAAGCTTAAAGTGATTTTAATTCGATTTCATATATAAATGCCAACTGTATTTATTGGTACACAGATATTACGAGTGTTCGTATATTATAAAACCCAGCGATCTGCAGGTCACGTGGTCACGTGGGGCAATACAAAATATTTCACAAACTCACAATAGCCGCCCTTACGGTGCAATAATCCACCACAAACCCAGACCCCTTAAACAACCTATTATACACCTTATTGCGGGCTAATAAGGTCCATAAGTACCGAGATTTAAATTAGATGGTGGTATGCAATAATAACAGATCCTAGCGCGTGGCAATTAACGCATAAACCCATCCGAGACTACGGCGTTGTTTAGATGTGTTTGCGAAAATTTACATGTTCGTAAAATGGTGGAATTATTTTGAGGAGTGAGGAAATGCGAGTCGTAGTACTGTGCTGATTGCCCGCTGTGAGATTTGTGGAATTATCTCCGTAGGCTTCGTGCACCGTCGCGTTAACCAGCCTTTTAACCTAAATAAAATTGTGATTCTGATTACTTAGTTTTATTTATAGAAATGTACAAAAAAATTATATAAAACACATGAAAAACAGTTGCGATATATAAGGACAGTTTATAAGGATCTATAGATAACTTAACTGCCAGAGAACAGTGTTCCTAAGACACTGGCAATGCCACGTTCAATGGGCGCTGGATCAGACGCTGGGCCAGATAGGAGCCAGCATAGGTCACGCGATGTTTCTACAAGAATCTACGAAATTTAAATTTGAATTCTTCCACTTTGACACTTTAGATTTCAATAACATTATTTTTTTAACGTTATTTTTTTGTCATTTTTTGTAAGAAAAACTATTACAAAACTATGCTTTCGTTTCAATTTAATTATGATTCTGAATACGGCACTTAATCCAATGGCATAGACTCGAATTTTAAATCAAATATTTTTTCATTGTAATTATATTAGATTGTCATACTTGTGGTTACAGTAACCATCCGTTAGCGTGTTGGTATACAACGGGTTGGTACAGTAATAATGTCTCCCTGAACGTGTTCATTTCAAGAACAGTATGAGCTTTGGATTCGATTCCCACGAACAATGGCACATAATTAAAGAGTACCTTGTTTTGTATACTTAAGTACTTTCATGTACAGTCAGCCACGTTACTAGGTCAAAGTACAGTTGTACTACAGTTACTCTTTAATATATATATATATGTATATATACGTCCTTCTTCCTACTCCTTCTCGTGTCACTAGTTATTAGAACCAGTGTGGTGAAAGGATAAAATGGGCCTCAGAGGCTTCTATCGTGTATCATATCGTATCTTCACGATGTTTTTCTTCACCGTTTGAGAGTACTGGTGTAGCGCACATACATTTATTGAACAGTGTGGGTTTGTTTCCTGGTGTTCACAAAAGGTTGTGATCACCAGGGATCAAACCCACACATTATAGATCGAAAGGCGAGGATACTACCACTAGAACCCCAGTGCTCTCATTTATAACATTTAAGGATGTTATAAATTATAATAAAAATGTGGAAAGGAGGAGGATGAACCCTCCTCTTCTAAAAATGACATCTATCCAAATGTGCAAACACCTGACATGACATTGACGTTGAAATAATTCTGCCGGTCAAATCATTGCCTCTAAATCCCATGGACATGCTTACATAACACAAGACAACATTTATATATAATAGGGGTTTTATTTTTTCGTCTTGCAAAGCGAATATTGCGCTCCCGGATATAACCGGTAAGTTATATCCGGTTTTATGAGTAATTTTGGTGTTTTGTATATAAATAGAGCTAGAGTTATTAACTCAGGTGTGATAATTGAAACAAAATTTTTGTTTTTCTTTGTGATTCGAGCAAAAATAATCCGTGCATTTATTTCATATTAAAGACACCATCCTTACTAATATTATAAACGCGAAAGTTTGTATGTATGTTTGTTACTCTTTCACGCAAAAACTACTAAATGGCTTTTAATTAAACTTTACAATAATATAGCATATACATCAGAATAACATAAAGGCTATAATTTATAAAGATATTGTGTAAATTGTCCAAAATATAACGATAAATGTCAAGTACGTAGGAAAAAAATCTGTTATCTGCAAACTATTCTGGCGTGCGCTGCAAAAACCGTTGAATTACACGAAGTACAGACGAAGCAGACGAAGTCGCGGGCACCAGCTAGTTTTATATAAAAAATGACGAACGACAAGATACGACTTTATGACATCATACTATAAACACTTCACACTGGCAAAATTGACATCATTATGACACGTACCTTTATAGTTCTAGCTCTATTTAATTAAAGCCAAAATTACTAATAGACCAGAACTCGAGAATAAGAGCGCGATGTTAACTTCACAGGCTGCCAAAAATATCGATGCTTGTAACTTGTCTTGACTCTAATTATAATTCACCTTTGACAAGTGAAATCTTTTTAACACTTGACATAAACACTAGTTCAAACCCACTCACTGCTTCCTAATACTCAGTACAAACGAACAGATGTACCAATTAAACGATTATTATATACTTAACCTTCATTCATATTTCAGATTAATTATTGCTATTGTAGATAGAACACTTGCAAGTTTATGTTTACGTCCGAGCTGTTGGAATATAGTCCTTATTGTTGTGTTGTAAGGTTGGTTTTGTGTGTAGAGAAGTAAGCAATTGTTTAATCTAATAACTTGAGTTGGACGCGCCTGTCCAATTCTGTGAAGGTTTTGGGGTTCCTCAGGCTAGAAAAAATTAGTTAGAAGCCAGATTAAGATGATTAGTTATGGCACAAGCTTTGCTTAGAGAATGATGAAGCTGTGTGAAATGGCCACAATTTTTTTATATAGAAATATATCCTGATTGATATATCCGTTTATTCCTGAAATTTAGCCAAATTTACAGATTTACAGGCAAACAGAATTTGGTATTTTTATTAGTTTGTAGTCAAGTTTGTAAAATAATAATATAGTCGTCATTTTGCACAAAACTTAGCAAAATTTGTACAATGGAAACCAGTTCAATGTTACAATATTTTCAAAATTATTTCACAAAGTCTGGTAGAAATATCCCGTGACCCAAGAGCTAGCTCCTATCTGGATCAGTTGAGCTATCTATACAGGGTGTCCTGGAACTAGTATTTTAAGCCTGAACGAGGTGATTCCGACCATGTTAATAAACAGATATGGGGGTGATTTTTTTTTGAATTCCTATTTTCTAATTTCCATACATTAACTTTTATTTTTATTCCAATTATTAATATTGACAACCCTCGTTAGTTTACAGTGTTTATAAGCACGTTACCTACCTAAATATGTTTGTGCAAGTACAAATTTATTGGTATACTAAGATAGGTAGGCAGGATACATACTTCTACCAATTTTAAAGCAAACTTTGCTGCACATTTCTTCAATGAAAATTAATGAATTCATAAAATACGTAGAACATTTGTTGTTCTCCCAAGTGTCGTGAAATGTCAACCTTCAGGATAACATACTAGTTCCGGGACACCCTGTATATCGTTTTAAACGGCCCGGTTAGCTTAACAGTTTCACATCTATTTTATATTATTGTATATTATTTTGTACATAAGAATCCATGGCCTCCAAATCTGCGCTCAGACAGTCAACTGACACATTTGAAATGTATAAACTCTATAGTTTATCGTAGTTAAGGTAGTTATAAGATGGATCATGGAAATAGCTAGGACCAGGACGAGGTTCATGCCAGTTCTTCTCAGGCTTAGGTGGGGAGGAATTGGGACCTAAACTATTCTAGTATGTAAGTCGTTTCAAAGTAATCATTGTGATTGTATTGAATAAGATATTTTTGAACTTTGACTTTGGCATACCATATATGCTTGTAAATACGTACACTAAGATATTTTTTTAATATCCAGACACAGACTAAACATTTATGTGCAGCACGCAACTTCAATGTATTTTAGTTATCCAAATAACCATATAAATGATATATTTTATCTTTATGTAGTTTGTGGAAATCGCTCATCTTATGCCTCTGGTCTCCCGCAATACAGGCTTGCTCTAGTGCGGTGTACTTACCATCAGTAAGTTTGTTAACACTGTATTTTTATTTTCTTGGTTAATAAATGAATTTGTATTAATTTGTATTTAAATTTAAATCACATAAAATTTTGGTATAAAATGAACGGAACCTTGCCGCTAAATCTACGTTCGCTCTTTATCGTAAATGTCAAAGACTACCCTACATTTGTAAAGAGCACTCAAAAGGTGCTTACATCTTTGAGATGCCGTGTGGGAGTGCTTTAAGTGTAGAAAACCTTGAATCGACATGCTAATGACAAAACTACATAAGTATGAGTCTGTAATTAACATTTTAACACTCATATCTAATTACGTCTAAATATAAATTTCATATTTTTATATAAATAAGAATGATACCTACGATACGTTTGTAAATTGTTTAAATCACTTATTCTGTATGTAGGTACGTTTACATATTAAATTAAATCTCTTTATAATGAAAAAATGTTAACAAAATAATTACTCCTTAAAAACTAAAAACAAACCCAACCTTATTTATTTTTAGAAATTTCGTTTACTAGGAGGACCTATTTTGTCTAGCTATTTTTATTTAAAAACCAAACTAATTACCCTATTTAGTGAATTTTCTATGAGACCAATAGAAAGTATATCCGACATACAAGGTTTTTTTCGTACCGGTATATAAATTACAGTTATGAGGTAGGTATGGGGTATGAGGTGAGTTATTAGGTAACAAACGTAAAAGAAATAAATAAAATAAAATATACAACAGAATTGAGAACCTCCTCCTTTATTTGACGTCGGTTAAAAATAATTAATGCAATGTCTGACGTCATCCTTACTATAATAATATTATAAGCGCAAAAGTTTGTATGTATGTTTGTTACTCTTTCGCGCAAAAACTAATGAATGGATTTTAATTTAATTTTACAATAATATAGCTTATACATCAGAATAACACATAGGCTATAATTTATAAAGATATTGTTCGAATTGTCCAATATATAACGATAAGTGTCAAGTAAGAAGGAAAAATTCTGCCATCTGCAAGCTATTCTGGCGTGCGCTGCAAAAACCGTTACAATTACAAGAAGTACTATTCCTGCGCAGACCAAGTCGCGGACATCAGCTAGTGAGTAATATGTTAACATAACAAAAGTGAATTCTTAGATTTGGCGCTTGAAAATATATATTACATATTTTATTACAAATTTTAATTGTTAACCCTTATAATAAAAATAGCTAAGATAAGATAAGATATTATTTATTTAACAAATACATTTCACATAGGTACATTTTACAAGTTACTGGTGATCCCCGCACTAGGCCAGGCCTGTATCGCGGGAGATCGGTCAAGCAAAACGTAATTACTAGGCTAGGTTGAGGGTTCGATTCCCTGACAAGATAACCGTAGATGTGACATGTGTGATTAACATAGATATTTGTTTTATGTTTGAGTATCTATGTATAAATACATACTTACGTATGTATTTAAAAATATATAAATATTCTAACAGTCATCTGGTCAATACAAGCTATGCTTTGGGGCTAGATGGTGTTGTGTGCATTGTCCATCACTATTTAAATTCAATTTAAATATTAGACTATTATAATCATGGGTTAGAATAAACTTCAAGTGTACAAAACTGAAGTCTGTTATCATCGCAGTGTGACGTCTCAGTTATTGCAAGCGCTCATAGGCTACGAACGTCTGAACATCAGATGGGCCGTATGCTTGTTCACTAGCTTAGTAATTTATAGAAAGGTCGGCCCTTCGAGGCTCAGATGAGTGCTGCTTGGAGACTGATGATGAAGACGACTACGATGGTCTTCAAATTATTGGGGGTTAGTCCCCCTGCTGACTAACAGAAGAGCTAGCAACGGAGAAGGTAAACTTAAAACAAACCCGTCTCGGTGCCAGCCGTTATGCATGTACTGACTCGTCTTTCCTGCGGGTCCTGTCGGTAAAATTGAGAGGTTAGTGTGAGTACCTGGGAAGGCCTGCGCTATCAAACAGAATCCCAGGCAGAGTGGTGTCAGTGGAGAGGAAACTTCACCCACCTCAGCTTGCTGGAGTAGATCCATGAACGAAAGTTTTCAACAACAAATAACTGGTCTGTAACTTGACTGACGCCACCTAAATCATCTTCAACATATGAAGGCCAATGATGATGAGGCCCTTGCGTAAACTTTACCAAGACACAACCAGTTACAAGATAAAAATGCATGAAAATTAATAAATAACAATAAAATATACGAAACATTTAATTTTAACAATAATCATTGCTGGTTTAATTAATTATCTTGATCTTAGGCGTTGATTTAAAAACAATAAGAGTTATCTCTGTAAGGCCATCTTACAATCACTTTGCAAAAACAATGTAAGTGAGTATGAGTCACTCTACCCACATTAGATGCGGACTCGTTACTTTATTAATCAGTGCGCAAGCGCAGCCTTCATTATCCTTAGACGGATCTTTTGTTTGGGATATTGGAAAGTAAATAAATAAATAAATTAATTAATAATCCCGGACATTTCACACAGCATCATCTGGCCCCAAAGTAAGCAGAGCTTGTGTTATGGGTACCACATGACTGATATACTACTTATATACTTTTTTTTTGTAAATACATACATCTTATACATAGAAACACCCAGACCCGAGACAAATATTTGCAGATCATACAAACATTTGTCCCGCGGCGAGAATCGAACCCGCAACCTTCTGCGTCTCAGCCGGACCTAAGCCCACTGCGCTACAGAGGTCGTCGAGGTAAAGTAATTTTGTTTACGAAATGATAGACTATTATAACGATTACGATTAGCTCATTGTGTCCCACTACTGGGCAAAGGCCTCCTCTAGATCTCTCCAATCATCTGTTTCAAGCTAATTAATGAATAAATAAATAATACCGGACATTTAACACAGCATCATCTGGCCCTAAAGTAAGCAGAGCTTGTGTTATGTGTGGTACCCCACATGACTGATATACTACATTATATTATATTTTTTTTTGTAAATACATACATATTATACATGTAAATACCAAGTACCGAGACAAGATACTTGCACATCATACAAACATTTGTCCTGCGGCGGGTATCGACCTTTAAAAAATTTACGATAATTGCGTATGTGAAGTGGGGTTGTTTTTTTTCTACTACATCATAATGTTAAATTCGTTAAATTTTAAAAATATCACTAGGTTTCTTAAGCCGTTGTTCGATACAGATGATTTTTTTAATATATTTCCTATTTCTTAACCCAATGGAAAGTCACAGAAAAGCATACCACAAAATTTCGTTTACCTGGATGATTTAAAATTTCCAGCTATTTTGATTTAAAATTCAAATTCGAATTCAAATTCGTTTATTTCAGTATCCAAACATTACATTACATTACAATTTATAACGATGGTGGAAACCTTCCTTTAAGTACGAAGTACTTGTGCCAGATGGTACCGCTCTTCCATATACATATTAGTGGCTATATAACAAAAAAAAAGAATAAAAACTATTGTACCCAATTATACATATCTTTAGATTACTCTAAATTAAATAAACAAAAACTAATACTAAATAATAACAAACTATACATTTTAATGCCTAAAAATCTCTTGTGTGTATTAGAGTCGAGACTATGTATTGACTGACTGTGTGTGAAATTTAAAAAAAAAACAAAAACCGTACTGAGAACCTCCTCTTTTTTTGAGTCAGTTAAAAGTATGACTTTACAGTTTCAGATTTGTCCTGAATTACAGACCAAACCAAGAAAACAAAAAAAATAGATGTATTAATATATTTTTTTACCATCAAAACTTGACTGTCATTAAATTTATGAACGTAAAATTCAATTTTCAAAATAAGATGCGTGTATAAAAGTCAATTTGTTTGTTAAAAACAAAAAATATTTTACAAATAATACGGTAATCGGAACGCACCCGCAGGAAAGCCGTTTAAATATTTTGTATTCGAAATACAAATAATTATCTCGTTTACGAATGCAGTGCTTCAAATTGTTTTTAACTGATTTTAAAACTTATTACACATCCCAAAAGCTTCATTTTTGCAAGTGGCGGCTTTAAATGTGTGTGGTTTTAATTTTAATGTGAACAAGCGCCATTTTTTTAACTGTAACGGTTTGAAAATTTCGATGATTGCTTAATTGTTTGTGTGCGTACGACTGTAATTTAAATTTTCTGACATGTTAAAAAGAGAATCACGAAGTTCCACATTCAACCTACATTATTACTGTTCGTTGCTTCTTGAAAATAATTATTTAAACAGTTAAATCTATAAATAACATATTTATTGATATAAATAAACCCCTATCTAGCTTCAAGTTGGTACACCCGGCTAATGTTTGATTTTATTGAATAAAATTATATTTGACTTTGACCAAAATATAATCTATTTATCAAATTACATGTCTATATATAAGGCGATGTGTGTTTTTTTGTATGTTTCCTAAATAAAAATATATTTGACTTTGACCAAAATATAATCTATCTACCAAATTACATGTATATATATATAAGGCAATGTGTGTTTGTTTGTATGTTTCCTAAAGACTCAGAAAGGGTGAACTGATTTTGATGAAATTTTTAGGATGTCTTCATATTGGCCTGGGGTGATCCTGAAGTTTGGTAGTGATCGGATCAACAGAATTGTTTTTTGCATCAATCAAATTTGGTATATTTATAGATTGTATCTTAGGAACGGACATAGGCTACTTTTTGACGACCTCTGTGGCGCAGTGGGCTAAGATCCGGCTGAGACGCAGAAAGTTGCGGGTTCGATTCCCGCCGCGGGACAAATGTTTGTATGATCTGCAAGTATTTGTCTCGGTTCTGAGTGTTTCTATGCATAATATGTATGTATTTACAAAAAAAAACGTATATAAGTAGTATATCAGTCATGTGGTACTCATAACACAAGCTCTGATTACTTTGGGGCCAGATGATGCTGTGTGAAATGTCCGGGATTATTTATTTATATTTATGTATGTTCTATGCGTGCGAAGCCGCGGGCAGAAACTTTTTTAGTAAACAGAAGTTTTTTATTAAATAAAATGTTAGTTCTGTCTGGGTATTTTATGTTCGTAAGTATTTAAAAATATATATGTATCAGTCATCTGGTCACCATATTACAAGCTATGCTTGGTTAGGGGTTAGATGGTGTTGTGTGTATTGTCGACTAATATTTGATCAATACATTAATTGATACAGAAAATAAACAAATCTTTGTATACTCTACTATATTATCATCATTATCATCATCTCAGTAATCACGCTTTTCTTATTCATATTGTCTTTCACACAATCAATCCATATTTTCTTCAACCTATTTCAACTCTAGCAATGAACATTTAATTCCTTACTAATATTATAAACGCGAAAGTGTGTATGTATGTTTGTTACTCTTTCACGCAATAACTACTGAATGGATTTTAATGAAACTTATAATACAATAATATAGCTTATACATCAGAATAACATATAGGCTATAAGTTATAAAGATATTGTGTGAATTTTCCAAAATATCATAATATAATATAAGTATCAAGTAAGTAGGAAAAAATTCTGCCATCTGCGAGCTATTCTGGCGTGCACTGCAAAAACCGTTGGAATTACACAAAGTACTCATCCTGCGCAGACGAAGTTGCGGGCACCATCTAGTTTACTATAAACCAGAGACAATGTTTAAATAATTTACAAAATGAGAACACAGGTTGTGAGTTAAATCACGACTACACGCCTATTCCTTGTAATTCGACCGCCAAAAAACCTCTATTAGTTGTTATAATGATTTTTATTTAAGTCGTGAGACCGGAAACTATAATTTTGCTTCGATTGATATTAAGAAGAGGCGCTATGAAAAGGTTTTAATACCCTAATAATAGGCAAAGGTCATGATCGTTTGAAAGTGTTACGCTAAATCGTAACGGATTGTTTACAACCTACCTACAACATTATTAGGTACCACTACAGTTTTTTTGTAACTAAAAGGTTTATATTATTCAATTTTATTTACAGAAATGTACAAAATAATATATAAAATACACGTGAAACAGTTGAGCTATCTAAGGATCGATTTATCGATTAAAATGATTTATAGATAGCTCAACTGATCCAGATCAATTCAATTAAATTCCAAATAATGGTTTGATCTAAAATTTCAATGTCTAAATCAGAGCAACATTTTTAACAGTTTAACATTTGTAACAGTAACAATTTTTAATAGAGCAACAGTTTTAGATAATTTTAGTTTACTTAAAGTCCTTTATAGGGAACACGGTGCGCTTCTATAATAAGATTCCTGAAAATGCAACTAATCTACCTATTAAGAAAATTAAAGCTTAAATTAAGGTTAGTGATTAGAAGAAAGAGTATTATAATATAAATTTATAAATAATTTAATATATAAATAATATAAAAAAGTATAAATAATATAAACTATATTATTGATAAGAATGCATGGCCTCATGTCGCTCTGCCCTTAGACAGTTAACTGACACATTTGAAATGTATTAACTCTCTTGTATTAGTTTTTCGTAGTTAAGGTAGTAATAAGATGGATCATACAAAAAAGCGTTAGGAACAGGACGAGTTTCTTGCCAGTTTTTCTCGGGCTTGGGTGAAAAGGTGTTGGCCCCTAAATTCACCTAGTATGTAAGACGTTTCAAAGAGATCCTTGTGATTGTGTTGAATAACATATCTTTTGACTTTTTTTGACTTATCATGTAAAAAAATGTTAGTTAAAACTGCAGAAAGTTATAGGAAAATAAATTCAATAAAATACTTAAGAGAATGTCAATTTTAACTTATTTTAATACTGTAATTTAAAAAATCTTACTCTAATTTGGTCTTTGATACAGGCAAAATAGAGATATTCGTTCGTAAGAAGTTCGTATTTTACAAATATTTTGCAACAAACTAGCAAAATTTATTGTTGGATTATTGGATTTAATTTTTTATTCCGTCTATTAATGTAGTCACAAAGAATGCAAAGAAATACTTCTAACTAACACTCTTGCACTTCTATGCACTCTTTATTAACTAATGATTGCACTCTTCTTTCTGTGTTTATGTTTGTAGCTGTACCCGCAAACGTTTACCAAATTTGCGTACAGTTCTGCTACGTTTTAGTTATTAAAGCTCATTGGCGTGCGGTCGGCGGCCATCGCCGTGACACGTCGTCATTGCAATGTGAGTTATACTAACCGCACGTTGTTTCAACCATGGAGTTATGAAATTGTTTTTAAATAAAACTAAGCCTGAAAACTAACGGAGGTATATATGACTAGTGATAAACATTGGTTACAATGATTAGATAGATTATTATTTATTGTGATTATTGTAAATAAAAAAAAGGAGTCTCTCCTTTTTCAATTTTTACATATATTACGTATATATATATACGTATATTCAAACTCGGCTCCGATAGAGTTTCGATAATTACATAAAAACTTATCTGTCATCTCTATGGCCAAACAAATCAAAACATTCTATCGATCGTTGGCGATTTTGTAAACGTAGCGTAAGCTAAGCCGTCCATTGTTCATTAACAGAATTCAAAAACACTTCAAAAGCTGTCGTTCAGCTGCGGTTCTATTCCAATAGAATAGAATAGCCCTACAGTGCATAAAAGTTGCATCTAAATTGCTCAAAGATTATAACGAACGTATTAGAGTTAACACATTTAAACTATAGATTTTTCGTATTTTTTTAAACCTTGGACCAGATCTTGGAGATTTATCTGATCCATTGCAGTACTGTGGAAGGATCTTAGAGCTTAGTAGGACGTAAAAGTACTAAAAAAAGGTCCATACTGCTTAGATAAAATTTATAACATCTGAGAGTTAGTTTATTAATCAGTATTTATTTATCTTAAAAGTCTGGTAAAAAACGTTAGTGGTGAATTTATTCCTACCTCCATAACACCTAAAGTTTTTGCTCGACATTACTGGCGCGTTTGCGGGGATAGCTGCTGCGGTCAAAGTTAAGTGGTTACGATGCTGTTTGTTTTTGCGCACCATTGTAGCGGCGAGTGTTCATTTATTGAGCTTTTATTGAGCAAAAAATGTGGTGAATGTATAACATGGTTTTAGATATTTGTTCATTACTGACATTTACTCTCACACACTATAAAAAACTTACTTGTACACCATACATTCTTACTGAAAAAGCTGATTTTCATTAGGAAATTCTACAAAAATGTCAGTGCGCTAGAAATGGCGTGGTAAAAAGGTGCACCAAAAATGGCGGCGTGGGCGAAGGCCTGCCTGAGACATAAAAGGTTTTGGGTTGGATTCCCGCAGCGGGACAAATTATTGTATTATCTGCAAATGTTTGTAATATATTTATTCTTAGTTCGTGTCACTTGTTATTTTGATCCAGTGTGGTGAAAGGATTAAAATCGACATGCCGGTTTCCTCACGATGATTTTCTTCACTATTTGAGAAAACTGACATTTACAGGTACATTTTTTGAACAAAATAATCCATTGTTGCGATATCGATATTTATTGATAATTTATTTTGGTATGGGTGTTTTTCTATGTATAATTTGTACCTACGTATTCACATAAAAAAAAGGTATATCAGTCAAGTTCCCATAACACAAGCTGTGCTTACTTTGGGGCTAGATTATACTGTGTGAAATGTCTAACATTATTTATTTTTTATAGAGTGGTACAGTCTATGTGTTATGTCTATTTGATAGCATTGCCATACAACGTGGCAATACTGCCAGTATTCTGAGCACGCATATATCTGGTGACGACCGGGACTGACTGGATCATGTATGTTATTTTATTTAAAATTATTCAGATAGTTATTTAAAATATAGGTGAATATAACTTACCTTGTAAATAAAACAGTGAAGTGGCACAAGCCAAGCTTTTTGTAGGTGGCAGCACGAGCGCTATTACCTCGTTTATATTTTGGTATGACCGTGTTATTTGCAATTTCTAGTGTTTACTATTAAAAAATAAGTTCTTTTTATGTAAAATAAGCATAAATTAACGGTTTTAGAGTCGTTTCCTTTATATGTACTGTGTAATCTTGCTTCTTGCCAAATTTAATGACTCTACGACGAGAAGTATCTATTAGAATATTTCTATGTATTTAGACGCAACTATTTGAAGGAAAACTTTAAAGATTTATTCTTCTTCTTGTCACTCAACATTATTTCTTTTTATAGTATATGTTTTACAGAGGATGTTTCTCCCAATTTTTTTATACTTCTGCATTTAAATTATAATTTTAAACGAAGTCTTTTGACAACCTCTTGGCGCAGTGAGCCTGGCTGAGACGCAGAAGGTTGCGGGTTCTATTCGATAAACGTTTGTATGATCTATAAATATTTGTCTGGGATCTGGGTGTTTCTATGTTTAATATGTATTTTTTTACAAAAAAAAAAACTATATAAATAGTAACTCAGTCACGTGGTAATAACATAAGCTCTGCTTACTTTGGGGCCAGATGATGATGTGTAGGAAAAGGTAGGACATTATTATTTTTATTATCTACAAAAACATGATAAGGTATAAAAGACGGCTAATATGTCAAAGAAGGCGGTGCTGATAACACATAACACTATTAACTGGCATTTACTTTACTATCTTACTAACTTAGTCAAATTTCTAACCATAGTTTGTTATTAAATGTGAGAAATCACAATGTCTATTCACAGTCATATAAACTATTGTAATATAAATGTAACTCCATTGGTGGTCCAATTACGCCCAATAATATCTATAGTCTTGCACAAATGCTTACAATTAACGCCAAAATACAAGTGTGATAAATGAGACGCATATATCAAAATGTCATTGTATTTAATGGATGTGGATCTGTTCATATAGTTTTATGAATTGGCACTTCAATATTTCGTCCATTTATTTTAGTTATAACTTATATTATAAAAACAATACTTATTTTATCATTCCGTATATAAGTAGTGTAAGTTTATAGGTTTATAGTTTATAGGGTGTATGAAATTGGTTAATGATAAAAGCATACCTAATCAGAGTGACGAACGTCCAAGTTTTCGAACTGTGGAATGGATTTTTGCTTTCCACAGTTTCCGATTATTTATTAGTAATTTTTTTTTTTAAGTTTCCCGTCTTATACAAAGTGTAGGTAAACTCCTAAAACGATACAGCTGCACCAATAATAGCTAAACATAATAACTATTTGTATTATAATAAAGAAAACTTTACCGATATACCTTCATTTGATCGTCTGGCGGCACATTTTAAGAGGTTTTTTCACCCAATACTCGCATCAATTAGTCGTTCGATTAATTGGGTGCTACTGGCGGTTTTCTCTTAGGTCCCGTTCGATTTTCAAATTGTTTACGACTTAAAACATGAATCGAAACGACCTTTATTCAAGTGCATAGTAATAAAGACAAAATTCTATTGTTATAAATCTTTGAAATTTTATTTAAGAGAAGGTATAAACACAACATATTATTTGGTTACGAAGTTCTGTTACGTAGACGCACTAAAAGGATTTAAAAATTTATTAAATATAGTACAAGAATGTCGATTTAAACAAATCATTTATGACTAGCTGACTTCGTACCGCCTCAATAAAACAATAAATACAATTTTTTTTTTTTTTTTTAGAATTATTGCATTGTCATTGGTCCTTGACAGGTGTGCAAAATTTGAATGAAATCTGGCCTTTTAAAGTGGGTCAAAATCACGTCCTAAGGATCGGTTACAAACATACATACAGGTGAAACTAATATAAAACGTATAATAAAAAACGAACGAGCTTTACAATAGTCGCATATGATGTGTAACATTTAAAATTTCACCTCGGTAATAAGCAACATTAACATTTATACACAACACTTTAGGTGAAGCGCACAGCGGATGCGTTCTCCTTCTCAATTTTCTTTTATCTTTTTCGGCACACACACGCACACACTGTTGTCTGACAATACCACCCTCGGATAATGGGTTAGTACCATCTGACGGTTAACTCTACCACCGCGCGCTCTTATTGGTCAAATTAAATACAGCGCGCGCTTATTGATCAAATCATATAGCGCGTGCTTTCCCGCCTTCCTATTACTCTGTTTCCTGTTACACTCCCAAGGTTTGCAGAAAAGCGATAGGAAAGATGTCACTCATTAAAAGTATTCAAGACTAGTCTTGTCATTTTCCCATCCTTTTATATCCAAAACGCTTAGCCATTATAAATAATAAGAGGTTCATCGCGCAGATCATAATAACTGTTTTTAAATTGATTTAAGATTTCACAGGCTATTACTTAGAGTCTGTGTAGGCTAGCTTTAAAGGCTGGCGTGTAAAGCTGCATTCATGAAGGCGAGTCGACACTCGTCGGATTAAGGCTGATTTACATTGACGTAGTGTCGAAACAAAGCGTAGCGTCGAATCTACTATGAAAAATAAAATATAGATAAGAATATTTAGATTTGTTTGCTAGAAGTGCTGGGGTGACTTTTATGTTAATGTAATAGGATACAAATTGCAATGATTCACAACTCTAAATACCTACTTGTTATGAACTGACTCTAACTAGGTAGTAGTTTTGTTTTTACTAATTGGAATATTGTATTGCAGGGGAAATAAGATACAAGTGATGTAATACACATGTGTAATAACGAATTACCTTGATGCCCAGCCTATCTTCTCAGACTTGCGTTTGGAGAAATTGGCACCTAAATTCACCTAGTATGTAAGACGTTTCAAATTAGAATTTGACTCTACGCAATGGTAATTAAACCAATTTTTTCATAAACCTATATAAAGGTTATTCAACTTGGTTAAACTAAAAATGGTTTTTGTTTATACTATACTAGCTGGTGCCCGCGACTTCGTCTGGGCAGGATTAGTACTTCGTTTAATCCTAACAGTTTTTGCAGCGCACGCCAGAATAGCTTGCAGATGGCAGATTTTTTTCCTTTTTTCTTGACACTTATCATTATATTTGGGACAATTCACACATTATCCTTATAAATTATAGTCTATGTGTTATTCTGATGTATAAGCTATATTATTGTAAAGTTTCATTAAAATCCATTTAGTAGTTTTTGCGTGAAAGAGTAACAAGATACATACAAACTTTCACGTTTATAATATTAGTAAGGATTATAATCCAGTAGATAATAATTAAATAGTGCTGGACATTTCACACAGCATCATCATCTAGTCCGAAAGAAATCAGAGCATGTGCTAAGGGTACCACATGAATGATATATACGTTTTTTAATGCTTACAATTAACGCCAAAATACAAGTGTGATAAATAAGACGCAAACATCAAAATGTCATTGGATTTAATGGATGTGGTTCTGTTCATATAGTTTTATGAATTGGCACTTCAATATTTCGTCCATTTATTTTAGTTATAACTTATATTATAAAAACAATACCTATTTTACCACATGAATGATATATACGTTTTTTTCTTTAGTTTATAATTTTAGTGTTAAGGGTATTTTTTCTAAACCAATGGATAAAACATTAAGTGTTATAGTTAAAAAAAAAAATATACGTTAACTATTTACTTATCAATGGGTCAAAAAACAGTTGAACATAACATTTGAACGTTAAAGTATATTATTAATTTAGGTGTCCAGTCTCGACACGCCTTTACTGGATAAGATCGACCTTTACCCCTTGACTCTCTCGCTTCCGAAGTTTATAAATATGACCATTATATAAAATTAGCGCGATTTGTAACATAACATGTGTCGGCGCCCAGGGGGTCTATTAGGAATTATACTCGTAGACCTAGGAGTTATATTACACGTTTGTGTATATAGAGTTTACTAGAACGCATTGGCTCACTAGTCACTAGTTATTTTGAACCAGTGTGGTGAAAAGATTTAGGTACACCTTAAAGGCTCCATTTGTGTAAAGAATTTACTTAAAATATTATAGTAAATAGTTTTTTATAAAGTAAAGTCAAAGTCAAAAGATACTTTATTTAATACAATCACAAGGATCACTTTGAAACGTTTTACATACTAGGTGAATTTAGGTGCCAATTGCTCCTAACCCAAGCCCGAAAACTGGCAAGTAACTCGTAGATCTCGAAACTCGAGCCGAAATGTCTGCCAACAGTTTAAACAAACAAATCGAAGGTGTAAATTCCAAAACGATGCGAAAATTTATTTCACTGCAATTTAATTAAACATTGTAGATTTGATTTAAAATATTTTTTTTGATTTGAAAGCATTTGTTCAACGGTACCTACCTATTTTGTTATACTGGTCATTAGAAGTATATAAATTAACAATGCCGGACATTTCACACAGTATAAACGAGCCTCAAAGTATGTAGAGCTTGTGTTATGTGTAACAAATTACTGATATGCTACATACTTTTAGTAAGAACATTCTATAGAAAAACTCCCAGACCCGAGACAAAATTTTACAAAAGATTTACAAAAATTTGTCCCGGGGCGAGAATCGAACTCGCAAATTCGTTCGCTGCGCCACAGAGGTCTTCCAAAAGAATATTTAAGTATTCTATTAGTAATCTGGTCACCATAATACAATACAGACAGATATACGGACAAGACTATACTATAAGGGTTCCTTCTTGGACCCTATAAAATACAACCAAATTGAGTACCTCCACCTTTTTTGAAGTCGGTTAAAAATAAGAACATCTTTGTAGTTACATTAGTTCTTATTACAACTTTCAATTGCTGAGTCACGCTGCAACAGGTAAACATCGTGCGAACGGACCGTATCATCGCGGCTACTGTATTATACCGGCGTAATCTAATAACGACACGTTAAGGAGAGGCAAACATTACTGAGTATTACTTACGAACGGCTACCGACCTTGTACAAACACTGATGTGTCAAAGTCAAAGTCAAAAGATATTTTATTCAATACAATCACAAGAATCACTTTGAAACGCCTTACATACTAGGTGAATTTAGGTTCCAATTTTTCCTAACCTAAGCCCGAGAAGAACTGGCAAGAAACTCGTCCTGGTCATAGCGCTTTTTTGCATGATACATCAAGTAGTTTTATACTTTAACCACGAAAAACTAATACAAAAAAATTTATACATTTCAAATGTGTCAGTTAACTATCTGAGGGCAGAGCAAATGAGGCTATGCATTCTTATTAATAATATACCTAGTAATTTATATTTTAGTACGCTTTCTTCAAAAGACTACCTTTATGTAAGCATTAAATTTCTTAAGGTTAGTTGTATTGTATCCAATGTACTCACAGGTTTTATCTATAAATCAAGTCTCATTGAAACTGGTTCAGCTTTTATGGTGTTTTAAACAAACATATGACATGTAACATTTGACGACCTCTGTAGCGCAGTGGGTTTAGGACCGGCTGAGACGCAGAAGGTTGCGGGTTCGATTCCCGCCGCGGGACAAATGTTTGTTCTGCAAGTATTTGTCTCGGGTCTGGGTGTTTATATGTTTTAGGTATGTATTTAAAAAAAAAAGTATAATAAGTAGTATATCAGTCATGTTGACACCCATAACACAAGCTCTGCTTACTTTGGGGCCAGATGATGCTGTGTGAAATGTCCGGGATTAATTATTTACTTATTTATTTATATACTTTCGTTTATATATAGTGTGATAAGATTACAAGGAAACTATCTGCAACATCCTACGCATACTATAACGCATACTATACCATACGCATACCCTTTGGCGCACCTTTTAGTCCTAAGGGCTATCAGAAGTTCCGTACTAAGTGTGCGCGTAGCATACATACTGTTATGTATGTATACTTGGACTTTTTTTAAGTTTACAAACAGAGATTTAGGCTGTGCATTGCCCTTATGAGAGTTAGTCGTACAAAAAAAAACATAATAATTTACATTTACTTTTTTTCTCGGAAGAGATCCAGGCCCCCGTCCTTCGTCTAACTCCAAGAGGAAGGTCGTGGGCCTGAATCTCATCCGAGAAAAAAAGAAATGTAAATATATATATTTTTTAGTGGGCAGTTTACACAGCATCATCTAGCCCCAAAGTAAGAATAGCTTGTGTTATGAAAAACACAATTCAACACAATTTTTATGTGATGAATTGTGAAAAAACACCTAGACAAAGCCAAACTCTCGCAGATCATACAAACATTTGTCCCGCGGTGGAAATCGAACCCGCTACCTTTTTCGCCTCAGGCAAGCCTTTGCCCACTCTTCGTTTCTGTGGCGCAAAGGTCGTCAAATAAAAATTATTAATTAATAAAAAATACATAAATGCTCTGAATCTCTGAGTTATTTCTAATGCTATTTATTTGTTTATGTACTGTATGAAAATATTAATTTTATTTCATGTAAATTATTTTAATATAATTACGTAAACAAATATCAAACATTGCTTCTCCTTAACATGGATGATTCGAATAAGCTCAAAGCAATGAGACGTTAGAACAGAAGCCGCCGTCCCAATTATTATGGTCATTATTAAATAATAATAAAAAAATAATATAATTCAGTTTAGTCAAGTAGACAAAATGATTACTTTGTGCGGAATCCCCTAATTAGGGATGGGACGAATTAGAGATATCGATAAGTTTATAAATTATAAAGACATTTTCATGTGCATGTGACTTCTCGCGTCAAAAAACTTGAACTTACTGTTGACTTGAAACGTTATATATAGATATAGAGAGGTAACGTAGAGCAAGAAATAGGCATGAAAGTTTGCACGCTGTTCGAGGGACGTCAAAATCACCCATTTTAAGGCGTACTTTCAGTCCTTCAACTTCAGCAGTCTGTGGGTGACCTACACACGTCGGGTCACCAACACTCTACGTGTACAATACAGTTGACATTGAAATGAAATGAGAAATGTCCGGAATTATTATTATTATGTAAATTGACATCGTTATTATTATTATTATTATATTTATTGAATCTGACCTTTTTTTTATTAATTATTTTAACATTTTGTAATTTGGGGATTCATGATATTCAGTGGCACTATCATGCACACCTCTTGAACAGATTCAGAACGTATATACCAAAATACATTCCTTATCCCACGTTACAGACACCTGGCAGATGAGAACAAGGTAATGATTTTCAGCTTTGTTCTTATCGGGTGGTCCACGACGTATTTGGTCTTTTTATTAATCGATATACGATGACAGATGACGCTTTATGTCCCATCCCTGTTCCATTACGGAGGCGCCGGCGCCGGTCTGTAATCCGGGCTCGTTTTATTTCGCGAAACAGTTGCGGTCAGCTCAGATTGCACAGTAGCCTGCGCTCCATAATATCATGTAAATTGATTTATTGTACTGGATTTCGTATTTTTATTTAATATACTTACATCAATAGTTACTTCGTACCAATGTGGTGAAAGGATTAAAATGCACCTCGGAAGCTCCTTTCGGGCACATGTGTTCGAGCTCTAACTTTAACGCTCAAGATGTTTTCAACGTTAGAAAATACCTATCTAGTTATAAAGCGTACATACATTTTTTGAAACAGAAATTTCAGAACAGAACAGATATTTTAAAAACCGCTCTACCGAATTCGATAAAATTTCAACCAAAGAAGTATAACATTTTGAAACAAAAAAAAAATTCCAAATCGGTTCAGGCGTCTTTGAGTAATCGGTAAACATACATAAAAAAAAATTATATATTCAGACGAACTGAGATCCTCCTCCTTTTTTGGAGTCGGTTAACAAATAATGCCAGATCGGTGTGAAACACAGCACATCTAGCCCAAAAGTAAGCAGAGCTTGTGTTACGGGAAACACATTACTGCCAGTAGAATGGTGAAGCACATCTTTTTTTCAGAACTTCGGTATGGTAAGCGTAAAAGTAGAGTGGAGAAGGATGTTCTGAAAATACATTATGAAGAGATGCAAAGTAGAGCCTTCTCAATGGGCGATAAAAGCAGCACAGCGCACTGAATGGAGACGACTCCACCATCAGGTGAACATTTTTGAAACCAAGCGTCGTTTTGAGGTCGATAGAAAACGAGATGAGCTGAAGATCAGAATATCAGCGGCCATCACTTATTATTACGTTGGAGGGGTATTGATATGCCCGTACGTGCTTTTACCAATAAAATTGGGTATGAGATTGCATGAAAGGGCAGATCAACAATGTCTCTAATAGTCAGTTTTACATTAGAGTTGTCGAAATCCGCCAAGAAAGACTGTTAGGCTTTCTTATTTTATTTTGTAAATACATAATTACATAATGAATTAATTAATTACATAATTATACATAGAAACAGTACCGAGACAAATAATTGTAAATCGTATAAACATTTTTGTCCCGCGGCGGTAATTAATTAGTTATGTTATAAAGTCCATGAATTTCTTAATTTGGAAATCGTTATTTAGACCTCACGATACAGACTTGGCCTAGTGTTAGATCCGTCGTTATCACTTACTACTGAGATTTGTAGTCAGCATATAATACATCCTTATATTGCTTAGGTACTTATTTTTAGTATTTAGAGTTTTATTGTATAATGTGTATATGCGTTTAATAATTTTTTTTTACTTTTATTTTTAACTACTGATCATTACTCATAACCTCTGAAACTGTAATTTATGAACGAGGCGTTTTATAAATTATTTCTAACATTTTAAATTATAAGTACACAAGAACGTGCAAAAATAATGTTCATTTACATATTTTTTGCGAATTGTTAATTGCTTGAACTAATTGAAATTCTGTTATTTGCAATATAACAGAATATCAATTAGTTCAAGCCATACACTTCTTACTCGTAATTATACAATTCCAATTCCACCAATCCCTAATTACAAACAAAATAAAAGAGATCCTATAAGCTAATTATATAATTAAGCATAACTCAGTACAGCTGAATTTGCTGTAATAACACATAGAGTAATGTAGAACATAGTACAGATTATTGAAGTACGAACCAAATATTTTTATAGGCAAGATTAAATAGATTACTCAATCCTAAACACGTCTTAAAAAGCTTCTAGTACTTTGAAGAGCATTGCTGATCTGATATCTTGATGCTAAGTACAAATAAAAAGCCATTATTATAATACTTCTTTGGTCATGAAATTTTAAACAATTTTAAAGTAAATTCTTAAGCTTATTTTCAAATACATTTCGGTCTTCTTCTTCTGGTATTGTATCACTAGTTATATCAAACAAGTGTGGTAAAAAGATAAAAGTGCACAATAAAGGCGTCTTTCATGAACTTGACATACATGTCTACAAACTTAATAGCCGGTCTCCTCACGATATTTGTTTTCACTGATACTATTATACCACACATTTTTCGAATAGAAGAATCCATTGGTGCACGACCGGATTCAAAACCAAGACTTTAGGATCAGAAGACGAGGCCATTACTGGTAAACCACAAGTGCTTCACCTATTATACCTCACTTAATATGTCAAGTGAGATATCATTGAATAGGTTTGAATGTTTTGAAAGTTTAATAAAAAAAAGCTTTCATCCAAATCTCAAACTACAAATAACCTTAGAAATCTCCTAACATCTTAACATTCAAATAAAGATAAGTACGAGTAGGATAGAAAAAGATTACCTTACGTGCGGCTTTAGAGAGCGTAAATATAATGGACAATAATTAAATTCAACAGTACTATAAAATACCGTAAGAAATTGGTATTTCTTTATGAAAAACAAAAATACTACATCTCACATGGTTCTCAATAATAATTGAAAGAAAGAAAATGATTTTATTCGTTCTAAAATCTATCAATGTTTGTGCGCAGCAGGATCTAGAGCAATGGCATATACTCAGCATTATGTGTGTGCTGGATGCACACTTGAGTGCCCATCCAGCACTGGTTTTCAGTAGATGCCAGAGGAGTTACGTCACGTCCTATATTTTTAAATTTGTAAAGAAAGTATGTAAAAATAAAAACAAAATACAATTAAAATTTTTTATATTACTAAATTGTAATAAATATAATTATCCGGGTCTTAAATAAATAATGAGTAAATAATTATACTGGCTAGTCTCGCCTATGAGTGTATATCCCTCTCACCGTGTTGTATTCCCATGCACTCATAGGGTTGTACCATAGTAATTAATACACGCCCACATTTATCGACGCTAGACGTGTGAGCGTAATTTTGTTGTGTGCGGAATTTATCGATAGCACACTTCCTTATTCGCTATTGTTAAAAACATTTTCACGTACACGTTTAGCTCTATAACTCATAAATATGGAATATTACTTAGATTTGAAAACTACATAATGTTTCTGTCATTTTCTTCACATTTAAGGATCTCAAACATTTTATTTAATGGCGTTTCAGTGCATATTTCTGGTTATTTTGAGCTACATTGCTGCAAATAAATAAATCAAATCAATAGACGCAGAAGGCTCCGGATTCGATTCCCGCGGCGAGACAGATGTTTGTATGATCTGCAAATATTTGTCTCGGGTCTGGGTGTTTATATGTATAATATGTATGTATTAAAAAAATAATTATGTAGTATATCAGTCATGTGATTCCCATAACACAAGCTCTGCTTACTTTGGGGCCTAATGATGCTAAGTGAAATATCACAATCACAATTTATTTCATTTAATTGCGCGATGATGACGTCAAGCTTGATTCTGTTGATCAATTTTACACAGCACCACTAAATTTTGAAACCATATGGCGAAAATAAATATTTTTGTAATATTGTGTATTATTAAAAATTATATAACTTTTAGCTAATGTGGTGTTAAAATCTATTGCTTTTTTCTTTATTTACATTGGAATGACAAGGACAGACTATACACTATTGCGGAATCAAGTAAAGATGTATATTGAGATGGAGTGTAAAGTGACTTCCTCCTTCAGACAATACTGTTTTTAGGCTCAAAGTCCAAAGTTAATTTGTTGCTTAACGTACATTTTGTAATAGATAAGGTTATTATTAAATAGTAGATCAATGTATTCTATTAAGGCATGCAATGTCTTAAATAACAACATAAATCTTCAATGGTCATGAATGGTCATACTCAAATCAAATCAACAATAATGCCGGACAAGAATGCGACACAAATATGGTGTTATTATCTGCAGCACTTCCCCACAACATAATGCCATAAGAGATAATGCAATAAAAGTAACTGAAGTAAACGAGTCTAGGGGTATCTACGTCAATAAAATGACGGTTGTTTTTAACAGCGTAAACCGCAGAGTCTCTTCGACAATTTATCTATGTGCGTGCCCCATTGCAGTTTATTATCTAAAGTTATGCCTAAGAACACTAACTAACTTAACACTATAAATTATAAACTAAAACTAAATGATTATATTGTTATCGGTCATAAATTCACCTAATGATATCGTATGTATAATTTATGTGTAGTTCCCATTTTAGATAAAGTATGTGTATTTTCATTAACATTTTCTGAGAATAATTAAATCGTTGGTAGGTTAAACCTAAACTACAATAAGAGATATGTAAGTACCCAATAAGTTACTTTCCAGAAAGAAATAAACTTTAGGCCACTGTTTATTATTAAACTACTGTTATAAATATACTTACAAGAGCTGAGTATAATGATTCAACTCAGGAAGCAATATAACAGATGGAGTCAATAGCTTCAACTAGCTCAGTAAATAATAGTATAAATATTAATGATTAATAATAATAATAACAATTCTTTACTAAGTAAGGTACCTAAGATATTTATAATGATTACAACTATACAATAAACAATAATTACTCCAGAAAGGTTCTATTTTCTATACCAATTTTGCGAAGTACGTTCTTTGCAAAACTGAGAAACAGCGGTCTGCAATTGTCATCTTCTAGTAAGTTACTTAGATTAACTAAATTAATGTCTGTTTTCATCCTGCTCCCGCAGTCATAACGTAGCTTCCCAAATGTTGGGCACTGAAGCAAGAGATGTTGCACTGTATGCGTAACACTATCATCACAGGAGCAAGATGAAGTCTCTGCCAACTTAAATCTATGTAAATAAAACTTAAAACCTCCATGACCGCTAAATATCTGTGCAAAAAAAATATCCATTGCTACATACTTTAAAATCTTATAAGCTTTCATTACACTCCTAAAAAATAATTTTGTTGTGCTTCCGGTTGTGGCTGTCTCATATATGTGCTGCCATTCTTGTATAGAGTCGGACCTGGTGGAGGACTTTGCAAAAGACAGAGGGAACCGATCATACCTGGGGAGCTGCCTGTTATTAAGTGCAATAAGCATGTTTAGCCAACTCGTCAGCTCTCTCGTTGCCAGCTATCCCACAATGAGCTTTGACCAAATACAAGGTTACTTCTTTACCCTCTTCGTTGAGCTGTGACATACTTTGCCTAATTACGACTGCCTGGGGGTTAGCTGTCTTTGGGTCACTAATAGATTCCAACCCAGATCTTGAATCACTTTTAGGGTGACCACTTTTACACTCTTTTTAGGGTTAAGCTCGCCTATGTAGGTACATGCCATATGATAATGTATGTTTCAAAATGTGTTCAATTGGTGTACAATAAGGAATATAGAATAAGAAAATAAAGAAATACATGCAGATCATATGTACTAATTACATTTCTTTAATTTACTCGAAGATATACATATAAACAGGTAGTACTTTTAGTTACTAGGTAGCTTCGCACGTATTAAGAGATTTTGAAAATCGATACTACTATCGAATTTCACAAACTAAATCGATTCGGCCCAGCACTGGCCCTGCCCTATTCAAGACGTCATTTTTTTTTCGTGCGAGGTAGCAAGCGCACGCGCACTCCTTGTTTGTGAAATAAAAGTTGATAAAAATGCCGAAACATAATCGTGATACGTCCCCGGACAATATTCATTATTATAGGTGAAAAATCAAGAAACTCGAACAGCAGAGATATAATCGTCGAAGGATTCTGATCGAAACCTCATCAGACTCAGGTATGCATCTACCCTCACATTATACTTTATTCGTGATCGCAGTTTTGTGTGTCGGCGCAATAAGCTTATTTGGTACCTTGTTACAACATAAGTATACTTACGTGCCGTTTTGTGGAAATAATCTATACATATGTTTTAAATTGAGATAATCCTGGCGGTTAGTCGAGAGTTAACACGACGGTTATGACAATTATAATACACTCGCCTGGCGGTTAACCGAGCGTTAACACGATGGCCGCATAACATGAAAAGTATAATGAGGTACCTACCAATGCCTACTATGGTATACTACTTTATTATATAAGTAAGCCCGGCGGTTAACCGAGAGTTAACACGAAGGTCAAAATTATATTTTCACTCTCGTTTATCGTGAATTTCAGATGATTCATCTATAAACTCATCTCCGATGTTAGAAACTGGTCTTGCGACGGTTGATGCGATGCCCTCTGCCTTTGTTGACGCCGACGCCACAGGTTTAGCACCCGCCATAGAGGCCGCTCCACTCGATCATGAATCTGAAGCATTTTCTGAGCTTGACCCAGATCTCCTGGGAGCACTTGGAGAATCAAGAAAGACTAACGGAAAGACAGGAAATCATCCGAAGTTCGGGGACAAAATCCACCAAAGCTTGGTCCAGCGCTGGGATCCTATCCTAAAAAAGGGACTGTTGAAGGAAGCAAAAGATAACGTACTAAAGGAATATCTTGTGCCTGAAAACTGCATTCTTTTATAAGCGCCTAAGCTGAACCGAGAAGAAACATCGGCTATATCAGAAGCATCTCGACAGCGGGACAAACGCAAGGAATCAGAACAACAACTCGGTGTTGGTATCTCAGCTATCAATAAGGCTCTAACCCTAATGCTAACGGGCGATAGTAAAATTGAAGCTATAAAAATAATCAGCGACGGATGCCGAATTTTGAAGCATCTCCACTACCAGGAAACCCAAGCTCGGATTAGCGTCATCAATTATGCACTAGCTAAGCCGTTTCTGAACATTGTTCAAGATAGTGAAAGAGACTACACGCTTTATGCAAATAAGTTGACAGAAAAAATTAGAGCTTTAAAAATGATCGAAAAACAAGGTTTATCGATTATTAAAACACTAAAAAACGCCTCGATGACTGAACAAGCGGCGTCTAGTACTCGTTATCAGTACCGTTATAAGTCAACCGGTGCACAGCAGGGAAACTGGTCGGGGGGCGCAGAGGGTCAGGCAGGACGAACTACCCTGTGACGAGCCGCCGTCCTCCACCGCAGCAGCGGACAGCGAGCGAGACAGGTCCAAACAAACCGATGAAATCTATGACGCGTCAATAGTTCAGGTAAAACATGCCGGTAGAATCTCGCATTTCTACGATTGTTGGCTCAATATTACTTCTAACGCTATTTTAGACTGGATACGTAACGGTTTTCCTATACCATTGGAACACCATGTGACACAAACCTATATACCAAAGGTATCATGGTCACCAGCAGAAAAAGTTGACATGACTATACTTATTAAAAAGTTAATAGACCTTGGGGCTATAAGGACTTGTAAGCCTTCTAGTGATCAGTATATTTCAAAGACATTTTTGGTTACAAAACCGAACTGAGATAAAAGGTTTATATTAAATTTGAAAAACTTAAATAACTTTGTTTCTAAATTAAATTTTAAGATGGAAGACTACCGTACAGCTTCTAGATTAATTCCTGCTAATGGGTTCATAGCTACAATCGATTTAAAGGAAGCCTATTTACTTATACCTATTCAAGAATCGAACCGTAAATTCTTAAGATTTCAATTTGAAAACGACAAACAGGTTGTAATTACATATGAGTTTAATTCCATGGCATATGGGCTTACAGTAGCCCCCAGAGTCTTTACCAAGGTTCTGAAAGACGTAATATCTCACCTAAGATATAAAGGTTTTCAAAACGTGTGTTATTTAGTTAGACGATATACTTTGCATAGGTAATATTTACAACGAATGTTACACAAATGTACAAGCTACTTTAAATCTTCTCGAATGCTTAAATTATATAGTAAATTATGAAAAAAGCTCCCTTGTCCCCAATCAATCATGCAAGTACCTGGGATCATGTCATGTTCATGTTTGACTCCTTAGATCAAACAATTTCTTTACCATTAGAAAAACTTCATAAAATCCATACCAATACATATATTAATAGCCTAGTCGAAAAATTCTTACTTTTGCGTAAGTTTACGGCTGGCTTTACACTAAACTTCTCGAAAGACAACAATTTCTAGTTTTACAAAAACTGTCTAATTTTGAAGTTTAATTTAAACCTCATTCCACAATTTTGAAAGACCTGAATTGGTGGAAAAATAACGTCTTAAGGACCAATAATTCATTCAAGATAGCCAACTTTGACTCTGAAATATACAGACGCTTCACGTACTGGTTGGTGAGCAGTGTGTGATAACGAACGAGCTCATGGGGCTTGGAAAAGTAGTGAACTTGAATCACACATCAATTATTTGGAGTTGTTAACTGTCTTCTTAGCCCTAAAATATTGTGCAGGAGAAAAGTCTAACTATTCCATACTACTGCGTGTAGATAACACAACAGCTATCAGTTACGTAAATCGAATGGGAGGAATTCAGTACCCTCATATCAACCACTTGGACCACTTCGGACCACTGCCAAATTTGTCTAGAAAAAAGAAAAAAGTATCTGGTTATTCGCTTCTTTCATAAATACTAAAGAAAATTTAGAAGCCGATGCTGAATCTCGAAAACTCAATCCTGACATCGAATCTGAACTATCAAATTCAGCTTACCAACGAATATCAAAACATTTCGGTACCAGAAATTGATTTATTTGCTTCTCGAGCCAATGCCAAATGCCACTACTATGTGTCACGGAAAAAAGACCCTGACGCTCTTGCCATAGACGCTTTTACAATTCACTGGAATACACAGTTCTTTTACGCATTTCCTCCTTTTCCTCTGATAATCAAGTGCCTTCAAAAAATTAGAGGAAGAAGCTACAGGCATCTTGATCTTTCCCTTCTAGCCATCTCAAGCATAATTACGTCCAAAATTATCTGGCTCAATCCTAATTAACACTGTGTAAAATCCTGTTACAGAAATCCACTTATCCTGGGTGCCGCCATACTCTCAGGCAGGCGTTTTTGTCGTATGGCGTCCCGGAATCAGCCTTGAACCTAATGCTGGCATTACTATCCAACAATACGATTCAGCAATATAGCGTCTCATTTAATATGTGGTGGGAATTATGTAACGGTAACAACTATAATTCATTTGATTGCTCTATTCCACCGGTTTTGTGCTTTCTTAGTGAGCAGTTTATCAAGGGAACATCCTATGGATCTTTAAATAGCCTCAGATCTGCTTTGTCTCTCTTATTAGGAAATAATATTGGGTCAGACGATCGAGTTAAAAGGCTTCTAAAGGGAGCATTTAAATTAAAACCTAGTTTTCCAAAGTACTGCAGCACTTGGGATCCACAAATAGTGCTCAATAACATCTGTAACTGGTACCCAAATCGAGAACTAAATAGGGAAAAACTAACAAAAAATTAGTAATTTTGCTAGCATTATTTACAGCCCAACGCGTTCAAACTATGTCACTAATAAAACAAGAAAACATAAGTTTCACTTCTAACGGCATCAACGTGGCAATCAAAGACATTTTAAAAATATCCGCGGCAAGTCGAGAACAGCCAACCTAGTTCCTACCGTACTTACGGGAAAATGCCCGAATCTGCCCTGCGACCATCCTCGATGATTATCTCTTTGTCACAAGGGACGACAGGCCTCTAAATGTTTCCAATCTCTTAATAACTGTGAAGCGCCCCTATAAAGGCACAACAGCACAGTCATTAAGCAGATGGATAAAACAGGCACTGTCGGAGAGCGGCGTGGACGTGAGGGCGTTCAGCGCGCACAGCACGCGGCACGCCTCTACGTCTGCGGCAGGGGTATCCGTCGATAATATTAGGAAAGCCGCAGGATGAACTAAAACGTCGAAGGTGTTAGCCAAATTTTACCAAAGACCTATCGTAAATGTCGACAATAACTTTGCCCGATCAATTTTACAGAAAGTAAAAGATTGATTTTAAGGAAGTTACTTAAGACTGATTACTGATTAATGTATAATAATGTAATGATATTATGTATGTTTTTGAAGTTAACATTATGTCTAAGTTTGTGAATTAAAGTACTGATTAAAACACCGTCTTTAATTAAACTTATATTTTATTACTAAGTACAAATGCTAATCTCTGAACATACCTACCTGTTTATATGTATATCTTCGAATAAATTAAAGAAATATAATATGTGATTATAAGAACTTCTGTGAAGTTCGATCAATATTATATGAGTTATTTATTCGAAGATATAAGGGCCCTCCCAGCCCAACCCAATATTTTGCATTTGCTTCAATAATCTCTAAAAGAATAACGTCTTGAATAGGGCAGGGCCCGTGCTGGGCCGAATCGATTTAGTTTGTAAAATTCGATAGTAGTATCGATTTTAAAAATCTCTTAATACGTGCGAAGCTACGTAGTAACTAAAAGTACTACCTGTTTATATGTATATGTTCGAGTAAATAACTCATATAATATTGATCGAACTTCACAGAAGTTCTTTTGATCACATATAATTGTTCCGCGGCGGGAATCTTATGCTCCTCTCGATCGCCTGGCCATTGCTTGTACTAAAGAAAGCAAATGTCTACAGCATGTGTTACGTTAATTATTTCAAAATCCTATAACTCAAGAAAGTAACTTGACGTTGATTTATACAAAACAGCTGACGCATCATCTGAAAGTGATTTTTGACACATTGACGCAACAAAGCTCATCACAACTTTCGCTCAAACTCCATCCGCCTCAAAACAATATGGCTGATAAAAACATAAAAACAATCTATTGATAAAAAAACACTAACAAACAGAACACAAATTCGTGCGCTCTCATAAGTTTAATTAAATATTTATTCGTGTAAGGCGGGACGCCCCGCCCTCAGCAGATATCGATATTATTTTACTGATAATAATATAGGTTTGTGGGGTACATCCCTAGTGTAAGCGAGTCGCCAATATCATAATTTCGTTTTAAAAACTAAAAAGAAAACCGACTTCATTTATACAAGAATTCGAAATTTAGTTTAATATTGATGACATATTTTTTCCTGTTATTTTAATTTAAAAACGAATCAATCGACTAATAGGAAAGTATAGTATAGTATAAAAAATTATAATAAAAGAATACAACCGAATTTAGAACCTCCACTTTTTTTTATGTCAATTAAAAACGAAAACAATCACGCTTTTGACTGAAATCCCCAAGCTTGGTAAACTTCCTGAGACATCATTTAATATATTTATGTAACTAAATAGTAAGTTAGAGAGAGAGAGAAAGTTAATAAAGTCTATGTTAGTCAAAGGCACGTACAAATTTGTTTGAATTCTTCTTCTTTGTCTGTGGCCGACTCTATTTTACTTTAATACAATGCAAAGTAAAGTCGATAATTAATTATTAAGATTACATAATATGATTTTCAAACCATTTAAAATACCTAAAAAATACGCAACAAATTGTCACGACCGCTAAGCATGGCACGTTTAATGGAGTCGTGAATCATTGCAATTTGCGGCATTACTTATAAAAGCTTCTTAACTTGAACACTGCCTAAATACTACGTAAGATTCGCCCTGTCACTATTTGTCACTATCTCATAAAATGGGATGGAGTTATTGGTGCCGTGATTAACTTTTGTTAGAAGTTAGGAGACGTTTATAAGAACAACGTAATTTATATCATTTATATAAACATCTGCGCACTCAGGCCCTAGCGTACAGACTCTAGCTTTTGGTTTGATTCTTATTGAACGATCTTATTTACCATTTCGTAAATAGGCACAATTTCCTGAATACTACAATCTAGGTCTCTTCAAGTCTCGAGTAAATAGGTGTCTTCTAGACCTGCGTGCCCCATCGTCGGCCAAATCGTCGCTTAACATCAGGCGAGATCGTGGTCAAACGTAGGTTTATTGATGATGAAGAAGAAAAAAAAACAGGCAAGCGTCAGTACAAACTTTTCGCTTTAGCACTTTGATTCACACATTACCGCTTATCGCTAATCGCCCGCAGTCGCACAGGTGCCTGTGATCGCTATATCCGTGGCCACCGCTCGCCCCGACCTCTGTACCTGACCGCATTCATCACGTAAAGGTCAGGGTGTGCGATCACTTATCGATTTTTATGATGTCAGCGGACAGTGAGTCACTTCTATTAATAGTACCTACTTGATACCTTTTTGCTTAAGCTTGCATTTAATTGCACATAAGCGTCAATTTATTTTATTAGATGTTACAAGATTAAGTAGCTAACGTGCCATAAATATGCGTGATTGCGCAATATTCGTTTTTAAAGGATTTTTTGTCATTAGGCGTATGTCTCTATATCTTTACTATTCAGGCACTTGAAAAAAAGAGTCTTATGGTTTCTGTATTTTCAAAGGTAGATTTATTTTTCACGTTATAACGTCTTATAAATCGATGAACGCTGGCTGGCACGAAACATTTTCACATTCCGCCTAAACCGAGCGTGCAAGCGAGAGCGCGGAACAAGCGATAGAGAAGCACGACCGGCCTAAGCGTTCGGCTTGATGTCTTCTTGCGTCTTAATATCATTATCACTTAAAATTATCGTCCGTAAGCCGACTTTACAGACAACCATTTTTTTTATCCTTTCATTGCACAAAAAAATATACACAAATGTGCAATCAGTGGGCTTAATGGTAGTAGAATTTTCTACCTGCCAACCTGAAAAGAACAGAAAATAATAAAAGTATATATTCATCTCCCTGTCCTTATTCTATGCTAAGTGGAGTTTTCACAACATGTTTTATTTTTCCATTTCTCTCTATCAGCCGTCATCTTAGGACTCTTCTATTTCTTACTCATATCATCTTACTCAAAACCCATCTTTTCTTTAGCGTCTACTTTTGTGTCCATCTACATTCATATCTAACACCTTTCTCGACACATGATATTCATTCCTTCTCATAATACGCCCATTCTATTACTTCTTAACTTATCTGTCACTGGCGCCACTTTCAGGCATCCTCTAATATACTCATTCTTAAGTTCACTTATCTGAGGATAGAGTGATGAGTCACTCCGCACATCCATCTAAAAATTTGCTCCGTCGCATACACTTGCCCAACCCTCTGATCCATACGACGGACTTGTAGATTTTCTCCTTAAGCTAAAAGGGCATCACACGAAGTACCATTGAACTGTCGCCATTTCATCGAGCCCGTATCTATAAAGTGAGTTCTGGATAAATAAATGAAGCAAGGTACTCACCACATGGTACCCTGGTAGGTATACACCATATTTGGTTATAAAATAGAAACTAGAAGGACCGAAGTCGCAAAACAGATGTTCCGTTTTTGAAAGACTTAATACGATGGTAATAGGTCTCTACCTATAAAGTTACCATTGTATAGTACTGACCATTTGAAATGTAATTTTTCTGTTTACCTAACAAATCAATTTAAAAATAAGGAATTTAATTTTTTAATTCAGTCATTTGATTTATATTACATGAACCTTTTTAGCATGGACACAGTAAAACACACATTATGGAATACAAGTTTCGTCAAAGTAGAAGTGCGGCGCAAGGCGCAAACGGCACTCAACTTTAACGACTTATACGGAGCGAACACTATCAATGAACGCACGGCCCATTATTGATTTGAACGCTTCTAAATGCAGATCTAAAAAATCAATGGTCACCAACGACGAGTTAAAGGCAATTGTGGGAAGCTGGAACTCCGAATAAACCGTAAGTTAACCCGTGACTACGGTTAATGCAACCGAAATTTTGGGAATAAATTGAAGAGTTTGCTGCCTCCCGTTTAGCGGACTTTTTCAAGATGGTCATCGAGAAAATTACCTATGCGCTGGCAATTAATCCACGATAGCATGGGCGTATACTTTGGTTAATTGAAATGAAAAATATATAAAAAATATTGACTCAAAAATATAAAATAAAGAAAAATTGTATTGATATAAAAAATGACTTATTTTACAAAACGGCTATTCCGTTTTTTATAGCCGTAAATAATACACATTTTAGCAACGTTTAATGTACAGACTATATTTTATTTTTGAGGCTACTAATCATAATATTTTTAACTCAGGTTTTTTTGGTATTGTGTGTGTTCTAAAAGGATCTAACTATAAGAAATGTATCTTTGGTTTTATTTAAAATGTCATATGTTTTTAAATTTTAATTCACGATTGCGGTTTTTGAAATTGATAAATTGAAATCCATAATATAAACTCAACATGTAGTGATGTAACTCTGAAGCTGATATCAATATTGTCGATTCGAAAACATCGAATTTGCATAGATTAGTTGTTTATTTAATATTACTTTACAATGTGATTAATACACCTTTTAATGTCAACAAGAATCTAGTAAAAGTGTCTAATCTAATTAATTAATTAATCTGCTGCAGCTGCTTCCTTGTTTTTTTAATTTCACCGTTATATTAAAACTTGTTCCAAACTACAGTTTTTTTCACTATCATATAAAACTTCGCAGACAAAAATATTTTATTATTATCAATTTTATTTTAATATTAGTCTCGCTAAGACACTTGATTTAGCATGTTTTGCGTTTGACTAAAAAGAAATACTGCGTTTTTTAAACATAAATACATATTTTCCTAAAGTAAAAGCTATTACTAATTTATTTAAAAAAAAATATGAATTGACCGCACTGAACTTTGACCCTTCGTTGATCAGAATCGAAAAATCGTTTGTCAAAAGCGCGAATGACTATCACTTTAATAGAGATGTCAAACACTTATCGACTATCGATAAATCATTTATTATCAATACACCTGTACAATTAACAAGTCTTATTGTTCCGTGTACTTTCTCTTAATTTACAAAGACATCAATTAAATACTTTACTTTATGTACTCTTACAAAAGTATTTTTAAAACTTTTGTTTGTACTTTTAGTGCTGCTTGGAGACTGATGATGGAGACGAATGCGATAATTTTAAAATTATTAGGGATACCCCTGCTGACTAACAAGAGCTAGCAACAGAGAAGGAAAACTTGAAACAAGCCCGGCTCGGTACCAGTCGTTATGCACCTGCAACCGAATCGACAGATGTATTGACTCGTCTTTCCTCTGGTTCCTGTCAACAAGGTCAAGAGGTTATTGTGGGTACCTGGAAAGGCCTGCGCTATCAAACAGAACCTCAGGCAGAGTGGCGTCAGTGGAGAGGAAACTTCACCTTCAGCTTGCTGGAGTGGATCCATGAATGAAAGTTTTGAATTACAAATAACTGCTCTTTAACTTGACTGACGCCACCTAAATCATCTTCAACAGATGAACTAAGGCCAATAATTGCATCTTTTAAAAAGAAATATGGAGTTTTATTTATAAAAATATGTTTTGTTTAGAAGTTCTGGGATACCGTGTTTAGACAATGTTTTGTGGTTGACTCTTCAATAAAAGAAGAACTATTGCTATACGACACTTATATGTAAAAAATAGGGTCTATTTAGGTCAAAATAACTTTCATAGAAAGTCTGTAACAATAACAATAAAATAATAAAGCATTGTGTATAACAAAACCATTAAATCAATATTATTCATCGTGGCAAATTCTCGAGAGCGTCTCAACAAGGCCCTATTCGAAAAACACTTCCACAACTCTACGTAATGGTAAAGGCGAACCGCAGAAGGTTGTGGTATAACACAAGCTCTGCTTACATTGGGGCTAGATGACACTGCAAAATATCCGGCATTTTTTATTATTATTGATAATATTTAATACCGATGACATAACTTACACAATACTTGCTCGTGGGTTGGATTAAACAAATATTTAGTATCATATGCCTTGTTGGTACGAATATTTCTCCATAGCACCTTTCAAACGCAAATCAGTTAAAAAAACTATCAAGCCTATTAGTAGTCGCATATGCTGTGTAACTTCTGATATCTAAGAAAAATGGGTTGGTACCATCTGACGGCTAACTCTTAAGCCGCGCGCGCTTATTGGTCAAACCAAATAGCACGCACTTCTTCGGCTTGCCTATTTCAGCGTCCCTATTTACGAAATCAGTGCCCTAGAATTGCCGGAGAGTGAGAAGACAGATGTTACATTTAAAAAAAATATTATTTGACAATGCACACAAAACTATTTAGCACGAAATCAAGCCTACTTGTTTTATTGTGACCCTATTTGAGAATATATATAACTAGTTGCTGCCTGCGGCTTTGCACGCGTGGCATAAAAAGTAGCATATGTCTTTCTCCCCATCTATCTTTATTACCAAAATTCATCAAAATCAGTTCAGCGGCTTAGGCGTGAAAACGTGACAGATAGAGTTACTTTCAAATTTATAATGTTGTTAAAATTTATAATAATGTTTGTTCTGGGAGGGCACCGAACTCCAAACCTACAACGCAGAAGGTAGAGCTTACAGGCTAGTCATGCTGTGGTTTTTCTTCGAATAGGGCCTGCACTAAACGCACAGTGTCATATAACATTCAAAGGTAACCACCATAAACAATCGGATAAAAGATTAAAGACCGTTCGTAATGGGTCGAGTAACATCAAACACAGCTCATAATCATAACAGCTGTGGTAGTCCAAATCCTTGTAACAGAGATTTAACAGATGGACAAATATTTAGTACAATCCGCCAATCTATTCTTGATTAGTTAGACACGATGCAGACGCATGCACTTACACGCTTTGCATTGCTTTTCAACTTTTCAAAAGCTGAAAAGCAATGGAAAGCGTTAGTAAAAAGTTAGTGCACCACACCAACCACAGATGTAACCTCAAAAATAAATCCAACACGTGTTTCGCCTCTCCACAAGGCATCTTCAGGAACACTTGACTCGCTCCGCAATTAGACGAAAAAACACTGCTCTTGACTTGTTGCTTCGCCAAACGTTGGATTGAAACTGAGCTGATTTTTTTTTCGGACTGGTCTAATACTGTTAGGTAGTCTAGCAACCTGTGACAGCGTTACACGGACTTTTGGCGAGTGCAGATGGCGCTTGACCTAAAACTATTTCGGTTTTATGGCAACAAACGCAAGGCAATCCACTTAGGTACGGACCTCGGCTTGGGCTTGTTGCCTTGGAGGTACGGCCCAACTAGGGCGGGAACGGAGAGAAAACTGAGCCGATTACGTTCAAACCCCACTATTTATATTATAGTTTTTTTTTTTTTTGCCGTCTCGAAACGGCACTAGGCGTTCACCACAGACTCCTGGGTCCGTGCTTTTATTATAGTATTGGTTATTATATCGATCTTTAGACTTTGACATTTACTTATTGAATTCTACTTAACAAACTAAGGAAACATTAGGGATATGGATAGGTTTTTTATTTTTTTATTTTTAATCATTGTGATTGTTTTTTTTTGTTCTTATAATTAAACTTAATTATTACATGTTATTGATTTTGATTCAAACAATGGTTAACAATTTCAGAGCGTAATTTCTAAACTAAGTTTACTTTATAATTTATTTTATAATTTTTCTGTATACTAGATATATGCTGACAATTTCCCCTCTACCCTCTACCCTCTACCTCCGCCACCACTTCCGCCAGGGTATTCCAAACAACAGCGTTGCGGTGTTTTATTGCCATTTTGAAATTATAGTCTAGAATTTCTTTTACTGGCACCACCGTTGCTCGTTATATGAAGTTCCCTATAGCGTCGTCGGTGTCGTCCGTGTAATAGGTGCAGCTTCCTGTGTGACGTGATATGGCTACGACTGCATGGGGAACGCTGTCGTGTAGTCCTATCCTGCGTCTGGTGTTGATTATTATCACCGTCTCGTAGGATAAGCCCTGTACTTCATGAACTGTAACCGTGCGGAATCCGTCGCCTTTCCCAAAACCTTGACTCGTAAGGGATTTTTTCTCTTCCTGGGTGTGGACTAGGAAGAGAGTGTTGGGGAGGTCTCGGGGAATCTGCGCGCCCGTGTACGGTTTTATCTTCAGGGACTGTATTCTCCGTTTCGATGAGTAAATGCCAGAGTACACCTCTTGTAGAGCGTAAGCCACGTCCATTGGGTTCCGGTGCGTTAACAACATTTCCTTGCTGATGTTTGTGACAAGGTTTGGGCGATTGTACTGTATCTCGAATAGGTTATCTCTGTCAATATACGGTAATTGGTTAACAGCTCCAATGAGAACGATTTCACCAGCTCCGGCCAACTGAGACGCCATGATAATTGCTCCGAAATGGTTCATTAAGGCCTCGTCAATCATGAGACGATGACATTTTTTCCTGAATCCATTTACTAGCACTGATGCCATCGTGCGCACTTTGGTCTTGACTTGGTCTCCTATGCGGTGCGCTAGTTTATTTTTCATATCACTGGCTGTCTCGATTGTTGACGTTATGATGGTGTCCTTGTTGACATTGAAGTTCCTAACTACCCATGTTGTTTTTCCGCATCCTGGGACTCCATTGAGCCATGCGTTGAAGCGTGGTAGTTTCCAATGGCTCCAGTCCGCCGTCCGACTTCCTGAAATGGTTTCACCTATTTTTAGGATCTTGTCGTCTGGCATTATGATGGTACACTTGGCAACAACCACTATTGAATCTTCAGCCGGGGTTTTGAATTTTAATTTGCAGGTTCGCTTCGTCTCATCCTCATTTTGCTCCACAAAGCCACCTGACGCGTTGTAAGCCGTCATGTAACTGTCTGACATTTTCCCTTCGATGACCAGGGAGCTGTCGTTGTCGTATATGGCGGCTTCTGCCTCCTCGAGTAACACCTTTAAAAGGCTTATGTTTCCTTGCTTAAACGTCTGCAGGATTTTTGCGCAGGTTTGTATCTTAACGTCTCTAGACGCTTTCGTTATGGCAAGGAATTCGAGGAAAGCATTTATTGCGTGGTCTGTTGGGCGCGTGACTGGTATGAATTTTGGCGGACTGACTTCCCCCTTTTCGGCTCTCGTCGGTGGTGGTTTTGCCGGAGCCTTGGCGGTCTTCTTGCTTCTGGCAGTTGTTTTTCCCTTTGGCGGTTCCTTCGATGGCATTACTATCAAGCTTAGTGCTGCAGCGCTAAAGGCACTCATGACTGCGTCCATCTTGCTGCCTCCTGCGGAGCTCTTGTTGGGTGATTTGTTGGTTTGTTTCTCTGCTTCCCTTTTGTTGGCTGCTTTTTGTTGGACGCGTTCCGATCCACTGATCGAAGTCGATATTGGGTGACCCCAGTAGTTGGTGGGTGTATTCCAGTCATGTACTTTTAGGAAGCTTAGGTTGTCTCCCCTATTTTCGTACATGATTAGCTCATGGTGTTCAGAGGCATTTATACTTCCCAGCAGATCAGCGATTTAACCTTTCTCGAATTCGATCACCAGCGCGTCCACACTTATTATGCGAGGGGTGGTTTCGCCGTCAGCCAAGTCTCCGATCATTGTGAACATCGAACTTACCGGTGCAAATGGTCTCCTTCCTCCCAGCTCGAGCAGCGCAATCGTTTTGTTCTTCGATGGCACTAGCCGGCATTAGTGGTTTCCAACTTCTATCACTGGCAGCGCAACGTAGATCAATGCATGAATCAATTATCTATCTTCAGGTTATAACATGATGCAAAAAACATGCTCTTGGGAAAAACAGTGTCATGGGGTTCTATTACTGTGTCATTTGTCAAGAAATTTACAATATTACGGAGAAGATTATTTTAGCTAAAGCTGTTAACTATGTTTGGGGTTAAAGTTGATTTGATCTCACAAAATATAATTAATAAGCCTTGCTCAAGGGCCCTACAGCATGTAGGCCCCCCTTATGAGCAAAGCAGGTATTTGGAAAGCTTGTAATTTTTTTATAATTATAAAATGTTTTTTTTTTAATTAACGTCCGTAAGTTTTAATAAGTAAAGCAAAGTATGAATACGAATAAGGGTAAATTACGTAAAATTTAACAGTTTTTTTATAATCTGCTTCCTTAATTATGCGATTTATCATAATAAACTTTGGTATTTGTATACAATACTAGTTGCTGCTCGCGAAGCCGCATTCGTGGTAACTACAACCTGCCTATGTCCGCCCGCAAGATACAATCCACCTCTTTTTTGTACACCTTGTTTATTCTCCATCTTATCCATCCAAAAGTAGCATAGAAGAGATCGCTTTTAGCGATAAGGCTGCGCGTTGTACAACTTAATAGCTAATACTTTTGCTGTGATCTCTCTTTGTACAAAGCGTTTATCTATCTCTCTGTCTCCTTAAAGAAATTTCTTCAAGATTCCTTCCTGCATTTCATCGTCGAATTCTACAGCCTTGGCCGTAGTACAAATATAATACAATACAAAACATTATTTATTGAATAAAATCACAAGAACCACTTTGAATCGTCTTCTTACATGCTAGTGAATCTAGGTGCCGGTTCCTCCCAACCCCTGTTTAAGAAGAATCCGGCAAGAAACTGGTCTGGTCTTAACCAGAAAGTCATAGAGCTGTTCTAGCGTCGACTGTGACACCTGTGAAGATTATAAAACAAACACAGTTTAAGCAATGAATTAATTATACACGCACGTTTGTACAGCTCTCGAGTCGTCGATCCGTTCGATTGTGATGCTAATGAGGGAAATTCAAGACGATCTATCGACTGATGGCAGAATCACGTAGAAATAACATGCATCTACCCATACTCAGTACCGTAAGTTTGTGAGTCAATTGTGATGGAGTTTAGCTTCAGAATGAATCGTCGTTTGATATTTAGTTAGGTAACATATCTCGTAGGTTGCCTTTTATATTTAGATGGGTAATTTTAGCGGAATTTGAACCGATAAATTGTAACTTTCTCACACAAGTATAGACAATTGAGTTACTTCTGGAACACGGTGCGCTTCTATAATAAACTTCCTGAAAATGCAACTAAACTACCTATTAGGAAATTTAAAGCTTACATAAAAGGTAGTCTTTTAAAGAAAGCGTATTTTCAATATAATATGGATTCTTATCAATATAAACGACATTATTATTGATAAGAATCCATAGCCTCATGCTGCACTGCCCTCAGACAGTTAACTGACATATGAAAATGTATAAACTACTGTAATCTCGTATAAGGTTTTAGTAGTTATAATATAGATAATACAAAAAACGCACTAGAACCAAGACGAGTTTCATGGCACTTCATCTCGGCCTTGGTTTAGGAAGAATTGTTACCTAAATTCACCTAGTATGTAAGACGTTTCAAAGTGATCTTTGTTAATATTTTATATGAAAATATTTTTGATTTTGACTTTGACTTGCGTTGCTTCGTCATTTGTACGATGAGTAATTCAGCAAAATGACAACGTTTAGAGTGTACAAATGACGATCGACTGCGTCAAAACAATTACTTTATATTCGCAAAATGACTGATGTCTTATTAGGAAGAGAAAAATTTTTAGTGCACGAATGGAGCCTCTGAGGCGCACTTTAAATCTTTCACCACACTGGTTAGAAATAACTAGTGACACGATAAGAAGAAGGAAGAGAAAAATAAGATCGTTCAAAAATTAGTACCTTACATACCATTGAAATTTTGTAATTTCATCACTCTGAAAACAACCTAAGAGCATAAAGATACTCATGTATTTTTTATGTATTAATAATAAGTAGGTATGTATGTAACACAGTTTCCGCGAGTAGAGGCTTTATGACTAGCAATGTGGGCAGGTACACTGAAAAAGCAAGGTCGTAACAGTGGTACCGCTAGGTCTGAATGCCTCAGCAAGGTACCGTCGAGAGCAGAACGCTTTAGACATCACTTATTTTTGCACAAAAACTTATTCTTGTACTCTTCTGAGACGCATAAAACACTAGGAATTTAGAGTTGAAAATCATGCAAAAATCCGTATCCTACAAAAGGCTAGTAAATAAAAAAAAGAGTGAAACTTACAGTAGTCGGTAGTAGTAGCATATGATGTGTTACATCTGACATTATCTCGTTGACGATCTCTTTGGCGCAGTGGGCTAAGGTTCGACGGAGACGCAGAAGGTTGCGGGTTTGATTCCCGCCACGGGACAAATGCTTGTGTGATCTGCGAGTATTTATCTCGGGTTTGGGTGTTTTTATGTGTAATATGTATGTATTCACAAAAAAAGTATATAAGTATATCAGGCATGTGGTACCCATAACACAAGCTCTGCTTACTTCTGGGCTAGATGATACTGTGTGAAAAAAAAAAACAAATTACACTTTTGTCGCTGACTGTACCATGCGTGAACATTGTAATTAGGATGCGTTTAGAACAGAAACTCAAACATTCCCGGAATGTGCCAAGCACGTGTAAAACCATTAGTAATTTCACTTATATCATTGTAGTGCTTTCGACAAGTACTGGCTAAATACACCTGCCGGGGTAAATAATGGCTCTTTTCAATGGTTCTTTGTTAGTTTAAACCTTTTTAGTAACTGTTCAATACAAGGATCAACTTGAACGTCTTACATACTAAGTGAATTTAGGTGCGAATTCCTTCAAACCCAAGTCCAAGAAGAGTTGATAAAAATCTCGTTCTGTTCCTTGCGCTTTTTGTAAGATCTTTCTTATAACTAGCTTAACTACGAAAAACTAACAAATAACAGTATTTTACACATTACAAATCTGTCAGCTAACTGTCTCAGGGCAAAGCAACATGAAGCTATGTATAATGTAAGCAGAGCTTGTGTTATTTATTTTGTAAACATATACATTTTATATATATATAAAAACACCCAGACCCAAGTGAAACATTTGCAGATCAGATAAAGATTTGTTTGCGGGAATCGATCCCACAGCCTTCGGTGTCTCAGGCTGGCTTTTGCCCACATCGCCACAGAGGTCGACAGATCTACTTGTAAATATAGTGGCCTAGTTTTTATCAAGAGTTATTATAACCATTCAAATAATTTAGCAACCATTTATTCTATTTTATAGGCATCTTGGTCAAATTAAGATGACTGGATAAGATGTCTATATACTCTATAATACTGCTATACTATAAAAAAAATAAACCATACTTACTCGTAAAACATATATTTATCATTGATAGACCTACATTTGACCACGATCTTGCCTGATGGTAAGCGACGATGCGGCCGATGTGGCACGCAGATCTAGAAGTAGGTGTCTTCTAGACCTGCGTGATATGACTTGAAGAGACCCAGATTGTAGTTTGTCAGGAAACACAGACGACAGCAAGGTATTCCAATCCTTGGCTGTAAATAGGATTATTTGAAGACAGTTTATAACAAATAGACATCATTTAAATTCAGTCTTATTCAATTCATAGTTTCAGTTAAACGATATTGTTGTCCAACAGACATACCTAATAAGGCAGTACTTAATACAAACATTCAAATTCAAGTTAAACGTAAGAACCTGGAGCAGTTATGAGCTTTTGCAAATTTAACATTCGCTGACTCTGTTTTATGTGGGCTAGTGAGCTTACTTATAAGAGACGACACGATTTTACAGAAAACAGTATCGTGCATATGTACGCATGTACATATATTTTCAACCCTTATCAAAAATTTAAGTTTGGTGAGGATCTGCTGATGGAAAACATGATAAAAATCCGAAACTCCTCAGCGCATGAAAACAAGTCAATCGCATAATTACTTTGGTATATATGTAAGGGAATACCTATATATACCTATTAGTTTAGTATACTAGCTGCTGCCCGCGGCTTTGCACTTGTGATATCTACATAAAAAGTAGCCTATATTCTTCTCCAAAGTCCCATAAATCTCAATACTAAAATTCATCAAAATCGGTTCAGTGGTAGGCGTGAAAATTTAACAAACAGACAGAGTTACTTTCGCATTTATAATATATACATATTAGTTAGATAACTTTCAGTTATCAACTGACTTAACTTTGAAGATACCCTGAATTCTTCAACGACAAAAGTCAAAGTAAAATGATATTTTATTTAGTACAATCACAAGGATCACTTTGAAACGTCTTACATAATAGGTGATTTTAGGTGCTAATTCCTCTTAACCCAAGCCCGAGTAGAACTGGTAAGAAATTCGTCCTGGTCCTAGCGCTTTTTTGCATGATCCATCTTATAACTACCTTAACTACGAAAAACTTATACAAGAGAGTTTATACGTTTCAAATGTGTCGGTTAACTGTCTGAGAGCAGAGCAACATGAGGCAATGCATTATTATTATACCTAGTCATTTATATTGTAATACGCTTTCTTAAAAAGACTAACCATTATTTAACCTTTAAATTTCTTAATAGGTTTCTTAATAGTTTAGTTATATAGTTCAGAGTTTAGTTGCATGACATAAGTCGATATTGGTGATTTCAGGCAATCACTTAATGCTTACTTGTCAGTTGATCAGACATTGAGCTATGAAGGTACCCTGTGGAACTCCTATACACTGGTGTTGCAGGTTCCTGTGACCGCTTACCATCAGGTGGACCGTAAGCTTGTTTGCCGCCATTGTAGTAACAAATACATACTGATAACGTAAATTTAAAATTCGTTTTTTCAGTAATTAACTTGCGCGATACCAAACGAGAACAATTTTTTTTATTTTTTTCATATTCATTTTTTTTTATCATCGATAAACCTATGTTCACCACGATCTCGCCCCGATGTTAAGCGACGATGTAGCCGACGATGGGGTACGCAGGTCCAGAAGACACCTATTTACTAGAGACTTGAAGATACCTAGATTGTTTCAGGAAAAACAGACGACGGCAAAGCATTCCAATCCTTGGCTGTACACATTATAAATGTGGAAGCAAAGCGCTTAGTTCGTAAGGGTGGTAGACTGACAAGGAAAGGATGGGATAGAGCGGTACGTCTGCTTATCCTGTTGTGAAAAAGAAATGGTGGAATTACATCATGTAATTCCTGGGCACAATCTCCAAAATATATCCGATAAAAGATCGAAAGGCAAGCAACTTTACGGCGGTTATATCTGTTGAGTTAAGAATATAAACTATTTATACTTGGGTTGACCAACGGTTTATGTAACTCAGACTTTTATTATCCAATGTCCAGGAAAAACTATTAATAATAATATTGCTAGATAATGCACACTACAAAATATAATTCCAAAGCAAAGCATGTACTATGGATACAAGATGAGTGATATAATACATAAGATCTACTTGTAAAAATATACAGATTATTACTTACAGACTGACCAATCGTCTCTGTTGGTAGTAGATTTGCCTTCTGCGCTGTAGTTTAAGGATTCGATTTCCGCCCAGGATAAACATTTGTGTGATGAACATAGGTATTTGTGTATGGGTGTTATAAAGTATCATACAAATTGTATATTTTAACATAACGGTTTTGCAGTTTTTCCTTTATTTGTGCTTTAATACCTTGCTTCTTGCCAAGTTTTTTTGATTCTAGATCAACGGTATATACCCTTTATGTTTACTTAATGATGAGTTCAAAATATGCGGCTTAAAAAACCGTATTTTTTATAAATGATCTCGCAGCTTATTTATTCTACAGCTTCAAGGAACTGCAGACTGAAGTGTTATTATTAATTTTAGCTTGATAACTCCTCCTGTTTTTGAGAAAAAGGGTCATGACATACAGGCAACGAATTGCGCTTACTTTTTTCCGTTCGAACCTAAAAAAATATAAAAACATGAAGCAATATAAAAAAAAAACACTCAAAACGGCAAATTTACCAGAAAAAGAAAAGCATAAAAAAATTTCTCATATCAGAGAGGTTTTTTTCTGCTTCCTGATATTTCGGCACAGTTGCATGCCCCATGATCACATTTGAGTAAAAATTATGTTTAAAACCATGATTGTTTTAAATATTATAGAACATAGAAGTGTTATTCCCTATCGTAAGTTCTAAAGGTGCCTGCACATTACAGCCAGTCCACATAATGTGTGGTAGAATATAAAACAGACGAGGACATTAAGCTAGACCGAGTGATACAAACTGCACTTTACGGGACGTTGCCATGCCAGTCGTAACATGCTGAAATACGATGGGAAAATATTCAACAGTCTCTTCAGTATAAACAGACACACGAATCAATGTATTTTGTATCTTATACCAATGACATAAACGACACCTCAGCATTCTTCTAGCAATAAAACTCCAACGCGGATATTATGGAACTGTAGTAATTTAAATGTTTGGACTCTTTGGAGCATACGTTTTAGTTATGGGGTAAGAAGTAAGTTGAGACAAAGGATGCTGTTGATGGATTTAAGGAATGCCTTAAAGACTTCGTCTCGCTCTACCATAACGAAGTCTTTCAGGGTTTAGTTTGTAGCAGTCATCTCTTAAGTTCAAGTCGTCAGTGAATTGGTGTCTTGTAGATTAGCGTACCTTAGACCGCGTCGACTTTATCGAGATAGCAGCGAAATATAAAACTATAAAGAGTAAAAAAATTAAACGGACAAGTGAGAAAGTCGCGTTTTAAAGGGTATTAACTTCACCATCATGATCATTATCATTTTTAGGGTTTCATACCACAAAAGGAAAAAGGGACAGACGGACAACGCATCCTTTAAGAGTATAAAATCACTTTGTTGTCTCTATGCTGTCTTCCTGTCTATATAACAGGTCCAAAAGTCCGAAGAACTAGTGTTGGGTATTCATTTCAACTGGATATCTTTAGGTGTTTCTAAGACCAACAAACTAAAAGGCAGACAAATAGCCAAAGTCCCAGGGACAGGACAACGGTTTCCTTTTTCCCTTAGAGGTATGAAACCCTAAAAACAAAAAATAAAATTGTAAGTACCTACTCCATTAATCAAAAATCCTGTAAAAACTTAATTAACAAGCTTAGCTAAGAGCGTGATTTGGGATAGTTTGGAAATTAAAAAAGAGCAAACTGTGAACGCGAGCGGCAACGAGCGAACCACGGATCAAACTCTGATGAAGATTCTCTAGATTCATCGAAACAGTGTCGGTATATTGAAAACAATATGTAAGTAAAGCCACTATTTATCAAGTTGTACAACTCACGAAAGTTTAGAAAGTGTAATAGTTAAAAAGGTGTTAAGAAAAATTTACCTAATATTGTCATATGGCTATAAATCTTTGAATCTTAAGGATTATGTTTCAGGAAGCTAGGAAGAAAAGATAACTAGCAGTCAACGTAAGATGAAGTTGCGGAATGTACCACTAAATATTAGCCGAGTAAGTCATTCTGTAATTGCTTTCTAGAATTCATAATAGTATTTACGATTACTAAGGTCGGTATCACATCTCTGGCTTAAGGCGGTGTTTCAATACTGGCGATTACAGTGATGAATAACAATGTATCAATAGATATTCTAGTGTTTTTTTAATCAAAGCCAAAAGATACTTTATTCAATACAATCACAAGGATCACTTTGAATTGTCTAGGTGAGTACATACTAGTCTAGTACATACTAGGTGGATTTAGGTGCTAATTCCTCCTAACCCAAGCCCGAGAAGAACTGGCAAGAAACTCGTCCTGGACCTAGCGCTTTTTGCATGATACATCTTATAAATGCCTTAACTACGAAAAACTAATACAAGAGTTTTTATACATTTTAAATAGAATAGAATAAAATAAGCTGACACTGGAAATAATATGATGTAGATATTATTATAAAAAATGTGTCGGTTAAGTGTCTCAGGGCAGAGCAACATGCGACCATGCATTATTATCAGTAAAATAGTCATTTATATTATAATACGATTTCTTCTAAGTAAAGGTTGGTTAATAGTCATTTTGATTTAAGGAATGCCAGACTTCGTCTCGCGCTAACATAACAATGTTTTTGAGGACTTGGTTTAGTTTGTAGCAGTCATCTCGTAAGTCCAAGTCATCTTTTGAACGCTGCCCTCTGGCAGTGATCTGGATCAGTTAAGCTATCTATAGATCGTCTTAATCGGTCCTTAGATAGCTCAACTGTTTCACGTGTATTTTATATTATTGTATATTATTTTGTACATTTCTGTTATTATTCCTTTCTTCTTATAATACGTTTCTATTACTATACGTTACGTTGTTTAGACGGACTAGCTATAAATTTCGTAAAATAATTAAATAAACAATGCCGAACATTTCACATGCACATTGTGATTCCAGTGGCGTTTACCAATTTCCAAAAAAGATAATGTACTAATAAGCGTAACATCATAACACTTTTAACCAACTTCGAAGTAAAGAGGAAGTTCTCAGTTCAAATGTATTTTTATAGGCTCATATTTCATTCAATGAAGTTGGTTTTCGTTTTAGATTTTAAAACGTAATACTTTAACATATTTCGAAATTCGTAAACATCAAAGGAAAGCAAATTACGAAATTTGTTTACTTCAATGACATAATTTTTCCAGCTATTTTGATTTCAAAACAAAAGTATCTTACTGATTTCGATAATATTTCTATGGGTTCAATCGAAAAGTATATCCATCCACAAATCTCATATGTCAACACCAATTTCTCCCCGTATGAATAAATATATCTTGCAGGAAAATGCACACAACACCATCTAGTCCTAAACTAAGCTTGTAATATTATGGTGACTAGATGACTGATAGAATACTTATATATTTTTAAATACATACTTATGATACTTTATAACACCCATACACAGAACAAACACCTATGTTCTTCACACAAATGTTTATCCTGAGATGGAATCCAACCCTCAACCTACAGTGCAGAAGGCAGAGCTACTACCAACTGAGCTGACAAGCTAGTCAAATACATTTTAAAAATAATAGGATAGAAAAAATAATGGAAAAGTCATATATATTATGAAAATTGAAATTATTTCTTTATTCTGAAGAATGTGCTATGCTATAATAATACAAAACAAAACTTTGATACTAACAGCTTTCAGTTAATATTGATGAATTCGTTTAGCGGAAGGTTGATGTTGATTGTAACTAAAGGTCATGAAACTGAACGTATGTAATACTAAAATGATAGTAGATGGAAATACATCTTAATTAAACTGATTCCAATTGCAATCTAATGATTGAGATGCCTGTACGTAATACCAAATCACCTATTTAGGATAAAGGTTGTCAGGAAGAGATTTTTAGCGATAAGGCCGCCCATTGTACAATTTTTTCTATTATTTCTTCTGTGTTCTTTTTGTGTACAATAAAGTGTTAAACTATCTATATGTCTGTTTTTAATAGAAGCTGATAGACATTGATTGTATCATGATTGTAAATCCTGTTCATGTAATCCTGTAACTTTTGCTAGTACCAATGAGAGTAATAGTTGTCTAGTGGTATTTGCCATGCCTTCCGATACTAAGGTAGGGGACTCGAATCCAGTCGTGCATCCATAGATTTTTTTGTTCGAAAAATGTACATGCCTTATACTAGTACTCTAAAACTGTGTGGATACCAGCATGTCGTAAAATCTAAAAAAAAGTGGGAAGACTTGTGCCAAGTAATATTATTAATAAATTTTGGTGGAAAATGCACACAACAACATCTAGTCCTAAACTAAGTATAGCTTGTATTATGATGACCAAATGACTGATAGATCACTTATATATTTTTAAATACATATATATGATATTTTTAAACACCCAGACAAAGAACAAACACCCATCTTCATCACGCAAATGTTTATTTTGGGAGGGAATCGACTTCAACCTACAACTACTACAGGGCTACTACCAGCTGAGGTGGCAGGCCAGTCTTCAAGAATATTTATACATTTAAAAAAAATTCGTATGACAACACCGAAACATAGAACAAACAATTTCGGCCTACTTATAAACGCCTCTCAACTGAAACACTGCCTAAATTACTAACATAACATAAATATAGTAACAACATCATAGCCCACTGCATTATCCACATATTCGGTATACAACATTTTTGTGGTAGTACGCCGATAGAGGCTTTTATAAAAATAGTAGGTCTTAAATTAATTTTAGCAATTAGGTATAGTGAATCGTTGTTCAATAATAAAATATGTAAGAAAATATTAGAGTTGGTTGTAAGGAGAATTTCGAAAATATGTTTTTAAACACCCATTTAGAGCATGCAAAAATATCGATGTCTGAGTTTGACATACATATGTAAATGCACAAATAATGCCTCATTTATTTCTAGCACTTCAATCCATTCAGCACATTGATACAAAAGCACTAGTGACTCGATAAGAAGAAGAAGCCAATACCAAAACCCCACCTTAACCCTGCATCACAGCACCAAAGGGTACAATAACAAGTTTGGTCCATAAATCGCAAGGTTAGGGTCGCGGGGTACAATTAATAAATTAAGCGGTTGTACGTTAACAGTAGAATATTCATGGCGTATAATGTATGATAAATGTAACGCAGGCGCAGGATCAGCACAATGCGGGATAGTGGCCGGTAGATAGTCGCCGAGACACAGAGATAGTATTGCTATACATTGTCTATGTTTGATAAAATCCATGCGTTAGGAAACTGATTTTTTACTATAATCTAGTCGTATGTAAATAATAATCATAATAAATAATGTTGGATATTTCACACAGCATCATCTGACCCCAAAGTAAGCCGAGCTTGTGTTGTGGGTACCACAAGACTGATATACATTACATACTCTTTTTTTTCAAGATTACCTAGACCCGAGAAAAATACTTGCAGATCATACAAACATTTGTCACGTGACGGGAATCGAACTCGCAATCTTCTGCGTTTCAGCAAACCTTGGCCCACTGCGTCACAGAAGTCATCAATGTAAAGTAAATTTTTGATAAAAATACTTTTTTATTTAGCTATATTTCACAATAATATAATTAGCTTATGTGGTGTTAAAGTATGATCCGTCCTTGTCATTCTAGTTTCGAAGACGACGATGTCGACACTGACCTCTACCATATTTATCAGTGGAATATTTGTATGGAAAATCTGTTCAAAAAACCTCGTAATATCTTTAAAAGCCCTATCTAATGATATGTCACATGTTGGCATAGTAAAATAAAAAAAATAACCTTAGTTTTCATGAAGGGAAGGTTGTTTCCCTTTAAAACATTTTTTCATTATTTTTTAACTTTGTAAGGGCTACTAATAAGTCTTACCGAAGAAGTAACAAACTAAGACACTTTTGGATTTATAATATTAGTTTGGTATTCACAGATAATGCAATATTAAAAACATAGGAGTGAATCCTCTCTATGGATGGGCATCTTAGCCTTACCCAGCGGCGCTGACCGCTCATCTGCATTGTCTCTGGTTCAGTATTGTCTATGCTTATAGAACGTATTGTCTATGCCTTTATAGAACTTATTGTCTATTCCCTATCGACTGGAGCAGAATGCACTAAGGAATGTGTATTGTTAGAGATATTGATAGCTGAAGGTGAAGGTGCGAGGCTATTGAAGTTTCCGTGATAGAGTCTGATATAAGAGTCGTGAATCATTAAATTTTGAGTCTTATGTCGTTGGCATAAATATCACCTCAGCAATCTTCTTAAAATGTATATGACTTGGTTGTTAATTTTATTGATGGGTTAGATAGATTGCATTGCTGTAGTGGAGATGAGCCTGTATTTGGCTGTGGGTTCAAATCTCGTGCAATAATGGAATAATCTGTAAAAACTACGGTGTACATGGTCTATCTTATTACTAAATTTCATCAAAATCCGTCCAGCCGTTTAACAGTAATAAACAAATGAAACATAAAAAGTTACATTTTTAATTTTTATACCCTACTAGCTGTCCCGGCAAACGTTGTTTTGCCATGTATGTTATTTTTAGGAAACATTTTTATAGGTAAATATGATATTTAAAAAATAAGGGTTGATCGTAGAAGGGTGAAAATTTAGGGTTGCATGTATTTTTGTATGATGTATCATAAAAAAATAAAAACAAAAAATTTTGTTTGAAAAATAAAAAAAAAAATTAAGGGGTGGACCACCCTTAACATTTAGGGGGATGAAAAATAGATGTTGTTCGATTCTCTCCCCTGACTAATATCCTCGCTAAGGATCACGAAAATCGGTCGAGCCGTTTCGGAGGAGTTCGATTACGCACCCCGTGACAGAAGAATTTTATATATTAGATTAGTATGGATTAGATAGTACAGGTACAGTTTTGTCTTGCAGCAATAATCGAACCTGGAAATCCCGTTGAACCAGATACTTGTTTCTCATTACTTTACTGTTTACGAATTTTCACAATCCATTTTTTATTCAAACCTCAAATCACAACGAAAATTCCTTATATAACAGTTGATTGAACTACTTAAAAAAAAGTATTTTTAGTGTAATCAGCTGCCATTACTATCTACATAGTCTAATTCTTTTGCATAAGTAAGATTATAAATAATTGTAGGTCCTTACATATGAAATTGGCGTTTTATATGGAAAAAGCAAAAATTTAAAAATGTTTTCTGCGTCAACTTACGCTTAGAGCTTGCTTGGTTCAACTGTGTCCAATTATTGTACTGGATCCATTTTTTATCACGAGTAACGTTATGGTTTAAATTCCTTTCTTTATTGTCACGGTAGAGTAATTTGGCGCAGCAATCGACGCGTGCATGTTGGTGTACTTCAGTCAATTCATGCAATACCCCTTTTTCTCCGCACCGTGCCGTAGCTTTTTCAGTTATACAATTTGTTATAAGGAAATTAGTTAATGAAGTGAATAGTTTAAGGCTGCTGCAAATTCTAACTTGGTAATTTTTTTGTTTTAACTTGGTTTTATTTTTCATTGTCAACTAAGGACTGTGGCCGTCTACGGGGTGTGTTCTGTGGGTTAAAATTTCTAGAACGAAGATGTTAGTACCAAAAATGTACCTTGTTTTCTTTTACAGTAGCTTTCCATACGCATAATTAATTCTTCAAGCTGTTTCTGCAGCGCTGGTGCTACAGTGGAATTTGTATATGTAAATAACGCCATATTTCAGGTTCCATATTGTGAACAGAATAATGTCAACTAAAAATTAAGTGGCGCAAAAACAAATGAATTACTAAATTCTAAACACAAATACACAATCCAAAATTTGGAAAAAGAAGTTCGGCAAAACGCCAATTACATATGTAAAAGCCTAATATCTAAGTGTTTTTATTCCTTATTTATACACCACTATTTTTATTTGACATACCTTTTATATAACTTGTAGTCGACATCTTTTCATTCATCTTTTTTGCCACTTGCAGTAACGAACCATTTGTCAAACAGATTTTTGACATGAAGTTGACATTAACCTTTCAATCAACAGTGGAACTGTCACAGAACAAACAGTCAACTGAACCGTATAATTCTGTTATTGTTAGGATTCCAGTGTAACACGCCGCATTCCAATCGGCTTTCTATGATAACATTGAGCCCACGCAGGTACTTACTGAATTTATTCGGGAATTTCAACTCAGAAAATATGGATACGGCATCTTTGTGATAAACTAACTTCTGCCTGCCGCTGCGGCATTAAATGCTTAGTACCTACCTGAAAAATTGTCTATACCTATGCTACATGATCAACACCATTGGCTACAAATTTAGTTAGAATTTGGCTATTTACAAAAGTCCTGTCTCTGTCTGGGGTCTCACCTGGACTGGACGATACCGATAGTGGCTCTCCACATTCTCGCTCGCATCGTTGTCAATTCAGTTCTCGTATAAGATGGAAGCAATTTGTAGACATTTTCGTTGATAAAATTGACGTGGCGGACTGACGGCTGCGGGAATGTAGTCTCTCTCAAAAACACAAAACTACACGAGAGCCCTTTGATTCGAGCATGAAATACAGATACAAAATGGAGACCGCACGAACATAGGCGAGACTCTATATTCTCGTATTTGGGTATTTTCGTGCAGTTTTAACAAGAATGTGGAGCGCGCTAAATGCGATATCCAAAACCATCCGATTATCATTTTCCCACATCGACGTACCTACAGTAATCCAAGTCGGAATATTGACGTACGAAACCGTGTTTGCCTATCGCACACTCGTAGTTTAAGGGCACTCGACCGAATCTCCGCTCTGCTCATTTCCGAAAATCATCTCAGAGTACTTAGAATGAAGACTGAGGTGTTTGAGTTTCGGAGTATCGCTCTGGTTTACGAAAAGCGGCCGTCGTAATCTGACAGAGGTGCATCACAAAACTAACGTATAGCAAGCGTCTGTGTCGTGCATTTGTGTGGATTTGTGTATAGCGTCCACTGAGGTAAACCTGCTTACGGCCTACCTGATGGTGTGTGGTTACCTTATGCTTGCAACGTCAGGAAGTATCACACGTGTGTTGCCGGCCCTAGACATACGTTATTTTATCTGTGGTCCCCCCTGCCCCAGTGCCTTTCAAACCTAAACATAGTAATGTTTGCACACTACTGCTTGAAGGCAGAATATCTGGCACTGTGCTGGTATTCCTGGACTTGCTGTAGAGTCCTTATAACCAGGTAAAACATGTGCCTTCTGTAAACATTCACAGCTCAAAAGATTATGCCAATTATCTTCAATGAAAACTCACATGAAAAATATTTTTCCTCAACGCCATAATATATTGGCAATTTTTTCCTCATTACTTTGTAAATTGCCATTTTAGAGACTACAGCGCTGTGTGCCCGGCAACAAAAACCAGAATCATTGAATGCAGATGACATTATGCGTCTTCGCTTTAAATGTCCGCATTATTACGGTCATTGGTTCCTCAAAATCACGGCAATAGCAACATAAAGATTGTTTTAGCTATCTTTGTAACGGATTAGGCAAGACTTTCATTGTTTTATCAAGAGGATTTCGATGTAAGAGGATGAAGAGGATAAGTGACGAACATACTAAAGGTAAAAGTTATTTTGACACTTTAAATTGACTCTTTTATTTGGAAATGTCAGCAGAGATTATTTAGAGACTTTTCCTACTCTATTTTAGTACTAGGTATAATACATCCTTGTAATTAAAAATGCGAAAGTTTATAATGTATGTTTGTAGCTCAACAAACTTGTAACAGCTGGACATATTCGTAATTGCAAAAAACTTGGTATAATTATAGCCTGTGATCTAGAACACCATATAAGCTGCTGCTTTGAGCTGCTTTGAATCGCACATTCAAAGCCGAAGCAGAAGCAATAGTACACCTTAAAGTTGATCCTTTACCATGATCGAGTGTACCTACCATTGATGGTACTGTTGTAATTATTATTCGTTCCATTACGGCAAATATTATTTTGTTATCCATGATACATTCAAGAAATTATAATCATTACATAGTATAAAACAAAGTCGCCTCCCGCTGTCTGTCTGTCCCGATGTATGCTTAGATCTTTAAAACTACCACACGGATTTGATTCTGTTTTATTTAAAGATAGAGTGATTCAAGAGGAAGGTTTATATGTATAAAACATGCATAATATAGTAGAGAAACACTGATCATTTAGAGGTTTATAATGTGATGTCGTAAATAAACACATTTTTTTGCGCTAACATTGTTAACGTTAACTGAACTCTACGAGATAGATCAAAATAATGTACTACAGTATTATACACCTTAAAAAGGTCCTCAAAAAAGTCCACGATGGTATATGTCCATCTCTTAGATTATGTTACTCTCTTAGATAACGTTGTATATAAAGACATTCTGTAGTATATTTAGCATCAGCATGCACCCGTGCGAAGCCGGGGCGGGTCGCTAGTCAAATATAATTCCTATATTTGTGTTAGTGAGATGTCAGCTGTAACCAGTTGGTAAGGTGTTGAAACAAGGCAAGCTAGCAAAGCGACCGTGTCGCGGCAGCGACTGCCAAAGAAAAATGTATAGCATTAAAAATAGCACAGTACCATCAATTATATCAATGATTTAACTGGCCTGTCAGCTCGGTTTCTGCGCTGTAGGTTGAGGGTTCGATTCCCTCCCAGTACAAATATTTGTGTGATGAACATAGGTGTTTGTTCTGTGTCTGGATGATATAAAGTATCATAAATATGCATTTCAAATTATTTAATGTATTCTATCAGTCATCTGGTCACCATAATACAAGCTATGCTTAGTGTGGGGCTAGATTGTGTTGTAGGCATTATACATCTATATTTATATATAAAGTTACACTGTAAACTAAAGATTAAAATATATTCGTTTTTATGCCTCGGATTTTTTGTTAACTTCAATAAGTTGAAATAATTAAAAGATTAAACTTTATCGCACCATTTCAATCGAGATCATCAAAGAACCGTAAGCCACGAATACACTATTTATTTTGATAATAATAGTAAATTAATATTTTATGGCCGTTTAGATCCGTATCTGGATCACGTTAGACAATGGTGTCTGATACTTGTTTATAGAAGAGCGATGGGATGATATTTATGACAATGACATAAGATTCAAAATGCAATGATTCAAGACTCTTAAAACACGAGTATCCCAAATTGAATAGGATGGGTACTTTTGACCTAGTTTTTTTTATAGTCTCTTAATAACAGTTTGATGAGAAGATTAAGGCTGGTCGCAGACGTCGAACGCATCCCTGAATACAATCATTGACTTCGATTTTGTAGTTTCACAAGACCAGATTAAATTTCCATAATAAAAACGATCTTATGATGCTTGCAACAAAGTCCAAATTAATGTAACATATTTAAATGGTAGTTCTAAAAAAAGTAAAAATGACAGTTGATTCCTATATTGAATTGATTTTCCTAAGATTATTCGCAGCTATAATCAACACCTAAGCAACCCCCAGGACTTACAAAATTTTCTAAAATTCGAACGACTGTATTTCACTTTTGCTAAAGTCTAAATTAGAGTAACACTTTTAAATGACAGTTCTAAAATACCTCATTTGAATCCTTTTTGGAATTGATTTTCCTCAGTCAACACCATATTAAATGATTACTAAAATGAGATATCAATTAAATTTAATAAAATAAGGATTCTGTATCCTCCCAATTCTAACCTATGGTGCTCAAACTTGGTCCCTCACTGGTGTTCAGAGGACTAAACTCGAGGTTTGTCAAAGGGCAATGGAGCGAAGCATCCTCGGCATTAAACTAACTGACCGAATCAAAAATGCTACCATTTGCTCCAAAACAAAAGCCCTGACGTGGCTGAAAAAGCTGCGAAACTGAAGTGGTACTGGGCAGAGCACGTTTGCCGCATGCCGGACGAACTGTGTGCCAAAGCTACCACTGAGTGGGGCCCTGAGACAGTGAGACGGCGCGGTAGACCACGCAAACGTTGGCGTGACGAGCTAGACACTTTTAGCGACTGTCGGTGGCAGACAATGGCGTTAGACAGAAAGCAATGGAAAACTCGAGGGGAGGCCTTTGCCCAGCAGTGGGACAGTACGGGCTGAAAACAAACAAAATAAGGATGTTTTATTTAAAGGGTAACTCTAATTTGAACCTTAGTCCTAACAAAAAATGGTATTTTAGGAATTTTTTGCTCTGTCCAATCTACAAAATCAGCGCTTTAAAAATCAAATAATATTTTATTTGTGATTTTCTTCATTATCATCATCATCATCATATCAGACTTTAAGCAGTCCACTTCTGAACATAGGCCTCCTCAATAGGTTTCCAGGAGGAACGATGTTGAGCCCTCTCCATCCACCGACTTCCTGCGATCTTTTCAAATGGTAGCTTCCGGAACCGCTAAGTGGTAGTGAATGCGATTGCCGTATATAGTATAAGTAGGACCATCGCTGACCTTAGCCGGCCATGACAGAGTATAACCTATTTGATAAAGATGATATCATTAGTTCAAATAAATCAAAATCAGGAATCTGTGAATCAGTGATGCAAGTTGTGAACTATGCGAGTGATTAATAAGGAATCGTGCGCCGGCTTCACTTGGCCCGTTTCTCACACTTCCTTTTAGATCTGCCATAGAGCTAGTAATGCTTAGAACTGCTAATAAATTATTAATAATAACTACACTCGTGTATTTCAAACAAAACTAAGATCAATAACTAATACATTTTTTGATAACTCTAAATAATTTATTCCCAAAAAAATATATGCTTTGTTGTCTTAAAAACATTAGAATCCCTTAAAATTGGCAAAATTGACATTATAGTGACAGATGCCATTAAAGAATGATTAAGATGAATTTGATTTTGTGTTTTGTTTTAGAATACGGGTTTATATAGGTACGTGTTGTGTTTGTATAGTAAACAAGCTCCGCTTACTTTCGGGGCCAGATGGTACTGTGTGAAATGTCCGGCATTATTCATTATTATTATTGTAGTCTGCTACTGCTTGATATAAATAGGTATGTAGTAAAACTTTATCATACAAACTTATAATTTGTTACCTACTGAAAAGTGGTATATCTATCTATCATTGATAGACTCAGTCTGAATATGATTGTCTCTACAGAATTCGAAGACATGTATTTTTATTGTAACTGAAAACATTATTTTCCTTTTTAACAGTCATTTTAAGTTGTTAGTATGAGCTTAATATACCTTGATAAACAGGTCACAAAAAAACTACGTAAGACGACGACAAAAGAATCGAGTCGAGAATCGTGTGATTACGTTAGTGATCACTTGGCGTGATCATAATGTTAGTGCGAAATCAGTCAACAGCCAGTAGTAATCTTCATAGTTTCGTTTTTAAGTTTGGTGTCTGTTGAAATCTTATACATATTTGACCAAGTCCTCATTCCCCAAACATCTGTAACGTGCGTGTGATAACCTCGTTCATAAAAACAGGTATATTAGTTATGACAGTTATGACTGACCAGTCGTGTCTAAAAAGTCATAGATCTACACATTGCTACTAGCATTGAAATAATAATGGTCATGTTAAATTAGATCATCATTACACGAATCGAGCAGAACAACTGCATGCCGTCATTGCGACGTTTACTGCTTTAGTGGACATCTTGCTTTAGATCCTCTAATTTATTTAACCACCAAAAAGCTATACAAGTCTACATATATATATAAAGGTGAAAGAACTCCTGAAACATAATCTTCTTCCAAGCAACGACAATTGGTCTCAAGACTTATAATAAATGCTATAGGAATCTAAACTTCTAGGCGAATATTATAAACGGAAAAAAATGCTTTTTTGAAATGGATAAATTAATAATTACGTTTTAAAAACTAAAAAGACACTGACTTCGTGTGTATACACAAAGGAGCTACTGTTGAGGAGTTCCCTTGACTGTCCTTCGTCTTCATCATCAGACCCCTAATGACAGTCACAACTCATTTAGGTGACAGTTCTCATCAATACAAATGAATCAAACCCAAACACCAGGTAATTGCTGTAAATCTTTGAGGAGTTCTCGCGACTGTCTTTCGGCTCCATCATCAGATCGACTCCAGACCTTCATTAAATAGTTCATTTAATAGTAGAACATAGGCTGTATTTTATTTACAACAAAATTAAAGATCTCTATGAAAGTTGAAATAATATAATCCGTGCACTCGTGCTCCGTGCGAAGCCGGGTGGATCGCTAGTTATAATTAATTTGAGGAGCTCAGTGTATAATTATATCGTTATCGATATTACTACACTTGTATAATTACGTCACAGCACTAGTTAGATGTGATTACTATCGATACGCATGCGCGGCACGTCACTACGGCGCCCACGACAGATTATAAACTAAACAAAATATAGAGACACCTTAATTTGATAGCTGCTTATTGCCTACAGAAGGTAAGCTTCTGTGAAAGCAATTATTTAAAATTTACTAATTAATGTATTTAAAAAAAAACGAAAAAAATACTAAAATTGTTATATATTAACACTTATTAAGTGATTTTACGAGTATGACCCGGTTCTGTAAAAATTAATATTTGATTTAAAAACACTGAGCAATGAAATTTAAATTTAAATTTAATTATTAATTTAAAAATATTTTATTAAGTGGATTTGAGAATAGTTAAGATTACAAGTTTTTTTTTAATATATTTTTTTTTTTTAATGCTCGTTCGTAGTTTTGAACGGGACAGCTTGTTATAATATAAATTACTATATTGTTGATAAGAATGCATGGCCTCATATTGCTCTGCCCTTAGACAGTTAACTGAGAGATTTTCAATGTAAAAACTACTATTAAACTCTATTAGTTTTTCATAGTTAAGATAGTTATAAGTAGGATCATACAAAAAATGCTAACACCAATACGAGTTTCTTGTCAATTCTTTTCGGACTTGGATAATTATCCTAAGTGAGGCATCCCATCAGTGGGTGAAACAGGCTCTGGATAATGACGACGAGGTATTTACTGATACTAGTGGTCGCCCAATGGACAAAATTTGACCAAAAAAATGTCTTAAAAGAAATAGCATTCTGCCCTCCTCTATATAAACTATAAGTGTGCGAACTTTCATACTCCTCCGCGCAATTTTAGTAAAAAGGAGTACAAAGTCCTTAATATTTACTGATACAATGAAATCAAAGTTTGTATGAACAACAAGACAAGAACGAAGGTCCGCTTGTCTACAATAAAAGGTATATTATTATTCTTTGCCGCAGTCATTGTTTAAGTTAAGCTATGACTCGATGACACGCTTCCCAGAATAGACAGCTCGATCCATATCGAATGCACAGGAAACCGAACTGATATACTTGCAGATCGACGGGGTTGCCAGATTTACGGAGAAAATTTAGGACAAATACGTACTTTGTATATTACTACTTTTGTATAATTTAATACGACGCTTGAAAATCTTTACAGTAACCAGCTTTGAGTGAGAGTTAGACAAGAGTGCTTTAACTCGGGATATATTAGGTAGGTACTTAGGTACATAACATTTTAAGGTTTTTCTACTAAATAGTTATATCAATGTTTAGAACGCCGAGCGACTTTGCGTGCAAACTTTGAAGTCTCATTTCACTTTCAAAATTATGTTTTTTAAAACATTTTTTAAATTATAATAATAATGTATGAAAATGTAAGATTAGATATTACTGTACAGCCATGTTCAGCATGCATATATAGAGTAAATAAGCACTCAAATTAGAATGAATTAAATAGATAATAATAAAAGATAAGGTAAAAATTTAATGTCTCAATCCAGATCGTAATTGATACACATATACTTACATACTGTTAATATGTACACAAAGGAATCGGTTCAGCTGTAACTAGGTGATTGAATATCAAGGATTAAAACATCAAAGCTGATATTTCATTTAAAACTGTTTAAAGGTATTTCTATTTAAATACTTTCGTCATGTGCAGGTACCTACTACACATTTACTATACACGGGAATTTTTCACGTATTACTTTTAGTGCGAATCGCGAAAGCGAACTTAGCGAATTCACCCTAAAGATTCTCTAGATGTATCAAAATAGTGTCGGTGTCTCCATCGACAAAACAAAAATGGATAAAAACAAGGACACCATAAAACAGATATATGCCGGTCTCAATAGGGATTACATATTTGAGCTTTTTGGAGTCGAGACCATGGGCTAGTGGAGAACAGGAGCCCAGTGCATTTTCAAAATTACTTCATTGCATCTCTCAAGAGCAGATTCTCATCTTGCCCAGCGTATTAGCATTGGCATTCAACGTGCCAATGCCGCAAGTGTCTTGGAGACGCTCTAGCAGTGTATCTGTAGATCGTTTTAAGCGGTCGAACTGTTTCATATAAATTTATAATATTTTACCATATTAATTTGTACATTTTATAAAAAACCAAGGAATAGATGTCCATGAAAACCTAGTATTATTGGCACCTCCAGACGTGCTAACCGTAATACTAATCAGTCGATTTGGATCACAAGGATCATTTAAAATGTAAATGATTCTCTAATGAGATGAGTTGTTAACGTGGACTTTCTTGTAACAACGCCACTCGCATACATTTACTTACATTGAAGAATCTTGAATAGGAATCAGGCTGACGATAAAAGTCCTATAATTGAGATGAGTAAAACAATTAAATTTCATAAAAATGTGCTCAGTAGTTAGGTTTTTAAATCAAAAACACTGAAAAAATATGTCATCCACTTAGATGAAACGAAATTTTGATATTTTACTTTTTATACATGAAGTCTTATTATCATGACGTAGTATGACGTAGTACGTAGACGTATTATACGTAGTTTTTAAAACGTAATTATAATAAAGTCACAAAGTCGTAGTCGACCATCATTTGTTTATTCCAAACCACATCGCGGACTGACCGTCTAGGATTTCCTTAGATTCCTCGTCGTACAAATTAGAAAGCAACAAAATACACTTATAATTCATTTGTCTACACTTGTGCTAAGAAGTTACAATTTATTGATAAAAAATATAAAATAAAAAGAAAAAATATGGAAATATAATATTTCATAAATTATGTTAAACGTACTAAAACCCCAGATGAAGTTGACAAAATCTGACAAAATGGTCGACGCCCGAATTGCGCTTACATCATACATTCTACTTTAAAAAAATAGCGCAATTATTTCAATAATGGTGGTCTCAATATTTCATTCTAATTTAAAAATCCCGCGTAAAAGTGAATCACAGTTCCGTAGAATTAGCGTTGGGACAATAAAGCAGACGCCGGAAATCCCGTACATAAAGATCCCATCTTTTCTGTGATTCTACATTTAAATAAGTCTTAGATTTTTATTTGGCAAAGAATTTAAAGGCATAGATGATACAATCCATATTTGCATTTATGCCTACATAGACTAAGCCAAAATGTTGTCGAAGTAATAACTTTTTTCGTTAAAAATATTGTTACATGCAAAAGACATCAACGCGCTCACAGCAAACCGCCTTATTTTTTTTATTTAATTTATTATATATTTATTTTACTATAGTTTTTTTTTTACTTTTAATCGCCTACATCATTATTATATCATTAATAGATAACAGATTAAACTGAAATTAACTGACTTTATATTTTAAGGAATTCAAATACATTAATAATACTGATTTCACACAGCATTATCTGGCCCCAAAGTAAGCAAAGCTTGTGTTATGGGTACCACATGACTGATATACTACTAATATACTTTTTTTAAATACATACATTTATACATACAAACACCTAGACCCGAAAAAAAATACTTGCAAATCATACAAACATTTTTCTCGTGGCGGGAATCGAACCCGCAACCTCCTGCGTGTCAGCCGGGCCTTGCCCATCTACACGACAGATTTCGTCAAATATATAAGTTCAAATAAATGTGTCAGTAAGTTAAGTATCAAAAAATTATTAACCATATTCCATCTATTCTATGTCCTCACAAACTTATTATTATTCAATAACCGTGCCACCGCTCGTGTACAGCTCGTATATAGATCATCGTATTGTTCTGTATTTAACGTATGCCCTGTATCGCCGGCGAGGCTGGCACTGCATCGCAACGAGCTCGCCTTAGCGTCGTCTGTGAATTAGAATAAGGCTGTTATAGTGTTTTGGTAATGGCTGTTTAAAATTTGACTGCATGGTTTTTTTTTATAAAGTATGTACTATTTGGGGGTGTATTTAGGTGTAATGACTTGGGATTTATTATTAGGTAAATCAGAAAAAATATAAGTGTAGTAGTAGGTATGTATATATAATGTGATTGACAAGAGAGTTTTGTCACTGAGTGGCCATAATCTTTTATGTAAATAAGATTAAAATAAAAAGTTTGTTTTGAGAAATAAAATATTAGTCAGACACTTTAGAAGATAATTATAAAATAAAGTTTATTGATAGAAAGAGTTGAAACTCTTTGGAGGAGACTTTTTCTCTGATGAAATAGGTTGGAATAAATGTTAGCTTCCCTACTATGTTACTACTATGTGTAAGACCTTGTGTCAGTATAATGTTTGGTGTTTTAAATGTAGTTCTAGTTTTGTCTTTGAGTTGCGTGCACTGACGACTTGCAAGTAGCAACAGTCGGCACGTTCCAAGCGATGAAGTCATCTGCCAACGGCCAATCACGGACGTGACGTGATACATATCCACATGTAGCTTATAAATCAATCAGTAGTCTGTCCACTTGGAATAATACTGTAGTGTATTTATACCTTTGAGTGTTTCTATTCCTACTTCATATCTATATAAGCTCATAAATTCATATATCGTTTTTATAGGTAATTTTTATGAGACACAAACCGCCTCGCTGTTTTGAATATTTTGAATTCGGAATAAGTAATTAAAAAAGTTCGCTACCTTTAGAATTAATTATATTTAGTTTTAAAATAAATGACAATACATTTGAGAAAAGGTAAACCTACTCGTATAATCATAATGAAAACAGTAAGTATCAAAGTAAATATATAGGTTTTTTATAAATTCATCGATTTTAAAATAAAAATCGAAATAATATCCCGACAAGTATTTCAACCGTTACACAAACAAAATCAAAAATAAATACGTACGCCCGTGTCAAAAAACCGATTGCGAACATCACAAAACAAAAATGGCCGCTGCGCGTTCAGAATACAAGTAACCCATTTATCAACGGTACCCTATGAGGTGGGACTGCATAATGGTTCCTTCGTCGGCCTATCTCTCTACCATCAATCAAAACACAGGATACATAATACTTTTAGAAAAAAAAGTAAAAAAACGAATGTAAAAGCGCGCGATTACTGATTCGGTGTACGCATGCGCCGCAGGGCGGAAACGGCACGTAACGGAAACGTCAGGACGCGATACGATTTCGAATTTCGAATTTGGATTGGGATTCGAACGCGGGATGTAGACATTGACATGCGACCACTCTGGTTTTTTATTGCTCTTTGGTGGCAAGAGATGCGTTTGGCATTTTGTAATATTGTTTTTTTTTCCTTTTTTATAAACACTAACCTTGATTCTGTTTCAACCTAGATTCGCAATACAAACTATAATTTAGGTAAACACCCACGACCTTGTCTTGTTCATATCAAAGTCTAAATTAGAGTAACATTTTTAAATAAACATTTTAGATTTACTAAATTGACGTGTGATTGACTTGTTTTAGCTCAGTTTAGTAGCCATATAAATATGTGTTGATTAAATCAATCAATTCAATAATTCAAAAAGGAATTAAATCAATTCAATAAAGGAACTAAATGACAGACTTAACTTATTTTAAAACTGTCATTTGAAAATTTTAATCTAATTGGAACTTTCTTTCAAGCAAAATAAGACCGATGTATTTTATGAAATTTAAGGTAAGTAGTCATGAAACAACAGAATCCAAAGTACTGTTATAATCGAAATACGATAATGTAACCACAATAATTATTATCCTTTATAACTATGATCATAAATTAACCTAGATGATGATGATCATAACTCGATAACCAAAGTAGGTTCTGACAAATAATGTTAGCACACCATTACGGCATATAAAGGGCGCACCGCACGAGGAAGCGCGTGTGAACCGCTCCACACCATCAATACTGTTCAAGCACTCAATAACCTATGTAAATCGGTCCAGCGCGTCATTTAGGAGGCTTGCTCACTATCCAACAAAAATATCTAATTATCAACCGCAGCAGGTCATGTAATTTAACGTAATAAAAATAATAAAAACTATTTAAAAAGACTGTGAAATTAAAAGATGGCATCTATTAATATTACTTAGCTACCTAAATTAACGAGTCAGAATGTAATACACTCGTAATAACATATTTTCACTGAATGAAGACAGAAATATTGAGTAAACTGGTGGTGGTCCATATACCCAAAGATGTATTCCTATCCACAACCAAAATGGATAGATTGCTAGAAATAGGTTCCTACTAAACATAAAACTAAAGAGAAAGGAAATTAAATAAGACTAAAATAGTAAAAGCGTTTTTTATGGTTTGTTTGTCTGTCTGTCCGACCATAATCAGAACCCTTGCTCGCATACTATTAGGACTAGCGCGCACTGTAATTTATTTCGCAATATTCTGTGGAACATGAAATCAGACGTAGGCAACGTGCCTACGTCTGATTTCATAGCTAGCGGAAAAAAAACTGCGTTGAAAATTGCAATCTTACTTCATAATAGAAAGCGCGGTTTAAACCGCGCGTATTAATTTGCTAATGCGTGGAAGGCGTATTAATTTGCTAATGCGTATTATCAATTCAATTCAATTCATTTATTTTCAGAATGTAGGCTTACAACATTGTTATAGTATAGTAATAATTATATAAAGTACCAGTACAATCTTACCTTAACTAGGCATTTAAATTTATTATATTTAGTTACAAGTAACTCAGGTCATCGTTCAAAAACTCGGTGATACTAAAATAACTCTTTTCTACAAGAAGTGCCTTAAGCTGATTTTTAAAGCTCAACAATTGATTACCTTTTATGCTCTCTGGTATCTTTTTTATATATTTTAGGAGCCATACAAAAACACTGTTATGCATTAGCGCTGTATTCGATTTTACGAGGCAAAATTTGTTTCTACTACGGGTATTTAAATTATGAATGTCAGAAAATTTATTAAATTTGTTCATGTTATGTTTTGCAAATAAGGCCATTTCAAATATGTTTAAGCTAGGTAATGTCAAAACTTTATTAGACTTAAAGTATGGCACACAGCTGCCAGTATTTTTTAGATTAAATATGGATCTTATACACCTTTTTTTGCGCAACAAAAATATTTGTTTGTACTGTTACCCCAGAAAATCAGGCCGTATCATGATGAAATTCTGCTGACCACCCATCATTCTCATTTTAATTTTTACTTAATTATTTAGGTAAATACGTGTTAGTGTGATAGCCTCTTTACTGCGAGATGGTGTTTTGAGATGGATGATGCAAGGTCCAGAGCTCGGAGCACAGTTTGTTTGCTCCAACGGCTTGCTGTTGACGAATTGCTGCGAAATTAATGTTTTGACGCGAGGAAACGCTTGAACGTGAAACATTTTGTTCTTTTTACTATGTTCTTGGAACTTGATGTATTCGTTTCGAAATTTAAATCTTTTCTATTTTTAAATCGAGCTATTTATCTAACTGCTGTATATTCAATAGATTAGTATTGTTGTCATAAAATTTATTTAAAATTAGAATTACCTACGCTACATACATTTTTTCAGTATCGGCACTGGCCAGTTTTAATTACAACATGGATAAAAGCATTGAAACTTCTTCAGTCACCATCAAAAACCAAGGAAATACATCGTAAACAAAAACAGTAAATCAATGTACTCGCACGTCGTAAATAAAAACAGTAATTCACAACGCCTTGGACTACTGCAAAAACCTAACAACAGGTACGGTCGGTAGCAAGACCCTAATGATCCATTATAAACAACTTTTTAGCTCGTAATACGTAATTACTTGATCGAGTTATATATTTTTTATATTGTGTAGGTAGCCGGATGATGGGGTTATTTTCCGCTACCGTAATTTAATCGAACCTCAAATTAGCCAAATGATTTTAATAATTTAGAGTATTATATTTTGATTTTCGAATTATAATAAACCTAAATTATAAAATAGTAATTGTAAATGACCTAATAGTTTTATGTTCTTTCACAACTTCAAAAACATTTCAAATGCTTGTTTAATCCAAATAAATAAACATCAAACAGAAGCTAGTTTAATCATAATACTCATTATAAGATTAGGCTTGTCGTACATATAAAGACAGCCTAAACCGTTGGTCGTAGAGACTTGTAAATTAAACAGTGTGCTTATTACAGTATGTAAACACGCACTAAGTAAGGAAATTTCGAAATAGGGTTGTATTTCGGAATTTCCTTGCTCAGTGCGTGTAATACTGTAAAGAACTCACCATCAAATTTCAAGTCTCAATGCTGTTAAAGGGACCAGCGGGGATCCAATTTTATTATATAAATAACACTAAGCGAACAAAGTTCTGGATAAATCCTGGTCTATAATATTTTATGGGGTAAAATAGCTTCTTTTTTTGTTTGAACGGGGTTAATCTTTGGAACTTCTGGACCAATTCTAAAAACTATTTAACTAAGAGAAAGCTACATTTTCCTATTTTCATTTATATTCATCTATTAATTTAAATTTGTCTTGAGTTCTTTAAAGCGACTCCCTGATCAAAATTATTTTTACGCGTATTCACGGCGATTTCATCGCGAATTTTGGTATTTTAAGGCTATGTTTAGCAGGTGAAACCGCAGGACAAGCAGCTAGTATTATAATACTTGTAGCTAAGTATTTTTATTACCTTGAATCTTCTAGTTTTTATACTGAACCCTTTAAGTGTCCGTTCCATTCACCATTTTTTCTTCATACCCAAAAAAGCAACCTTTTTGAATTGGCACGAGTCTCCCAAAACTGTTTTTTTGAACCAACTGCGTACAAAAAACTAATTGCATTTTATTCTTATATTATTTTGTATTTTAGTAATCAGACCTAAATGTTGGGACGTCATGACTTTGGACGATTTCTTAGTAATTTAGATCCGCATTGATTCTATCCGTTCAATTCGGCTGACTTAAGGCGATTCCCTGATTTAGGCGCGTGTTCACGGCTCATATCGCAATTTTTTTATAACTTTAAATGAGGAATTCGGAAAAAAAATTAACAGGTATTATTTTAATTAACTTACTTTCCGCCTTTTAGTGTAAACTGCAAGTTAAAACGACGAAGATGATGATTATTAAATATTTAAGACATTATTTCATAATTCAATAATAAAGCTAACAACTCGTTAAAAAACAATTTGAAACGAAAAAGTAGTAGGAAAAATATAGAAAATATCTACAATATATATTTTATAACTCTAATATCCCATTATGTAATGAGCAGAGCCAGGAATGAAAAAAAAAAATTCCATACCAATGTTGATTTGCACCGTCTTAAATGAAAGTGAATGAGTCTTCTTCTAGTGAATAATAATAATCATTCTGGACATTACACACAGCATCATCTGTCCCCAAAGTAAGCAGAGCTTGTTTTATGGTTTCCATATGACTGATATACTATTTATATGACGACCTCTGTGGCGTAGTGCGCTTAGGTCCGGCTGAGACACAAAAGGTGGCGGGTTCGATTCCCGCCGTGGGACAAATGTTTGTATGATCTGCAAGTATAGGTTAGGGTTTGGGTGTTTCTATGTATAATATGTATGTATTTACAAAAAAAAAGTATATAAGTAGTATATCAGTCATGTGGTACCCATAACACAAGCTCTGCTTACTTTGGGGCCAGATGATGCTGTGTGAAATGTCCGGGATTATATAATTATTATACATAGAAAAACAGATCGAGACAAATACTTGCAAATCATTCAAACATTTGTGCCACGGTGGCAATCGAACCCGCAACCTTCTACGTCGTAGCTGGGCCTAATCACACATTAGCCAATGTATTGTTTAAATCTGTTGCCATCTCTATTGATTGACATTAGAATTACAAAGACAGACAATACTTAAACACCATTCTAACTAATTATGTGATTATAAGATAGATATATTACTTATTTATGACAGGTCGTCACAGTGGGCTTAGGTCCGGCTGAGACGCAAAAGGTTGTGGGTTCGATTATCAATATCAAATTATACATAGAAACACCCAGAACCGAAACAAATACTTGCAGATCATACAAACATTTGTCCCGCGGCAGGAATCGAACCCGCAGCCTTCTGCGTTTCGGCCGGAACTTAGCCCACTGCGCCACAGAGGTCGTCACAGAGGTCGTAAGCGCGTCCATTCTTCTGGGCATGTCAAGGCGGTGCTCCGGTACCTTCAGCAAATAAAGTTTTGTATGGAAATAATGAGTCTTTTTTACTGCTATTTAGTGGATGTATAGATATATAGTATGTATAGTATGTATGTTTTTGCAATATTTTGCCTCCCACTTCCTCGTTTCAACGTGCTTTTAAAGAAAATTTGATATATTAATTAATAGCTGCTGCCTGCGGCTTCGCACGCATGCTACTTACATATAAAGTAGCCTATGTCCTTCTCCAAGTTCCCATCTATCTCTATACTAAAATTCATCAAAGTTGGATCAGCGGTTTAGACGTGAAAACGTAGCAGACCGACAGACAGAGTTATTTTCACATTTATAATATTAGCAGGAATCAACAGCCTAACATTTAATGCTTCTAGTTCTGAAAATGACAATACTTTCATACAACCTTTCATCCCCCTTTTCAATGCTTTACAACACTTCTTTCCAATTAAAAAGTAACCGATGTCCTTTCTCAGGCTTTAGACTATCTGTGTAACAAATTTCATTTAAATCGGTTCGGTAGATTTGGCATGAAAGTGAGACAAACAGGCAGACAGAGTTACTTTCGCAATTATAACATTAGTAAGGATATTTGTAAGTATCAACAGCCTAACATTCTATACTTCTAGTTCTGAAAATGACAATACTTTCATACAACATTTCGTCCCCATTTTCAACCCTTTACATCACTTTTTTCCAATTAAAAAGTAGCCTTCTCAGACTGTAGACTATCTGTGTATCAAATTTCATTTAAATCGGTTTAGTAGTTTTGGCGTGAAAGCGAGACAGACAGATAGAGTTACTTTCGCATTTATAATATTAGTAAGGATAGTAAGGATAAGGATAAAATAATATCTCCTAAAGTTGACGTCATTTAAACTTGCATTAATAAACGGAAATTAAGTTCATTAAAACATTACCCGTAAAACTTTCTTCAGAATTCTTTATTTCAATGTTTTTCGATAAAAAAATCGCGGATAAGCTTCAAAATTATTTGATCAGAGAGACGACTTAAGCACTCGGCTTTTTAAAAAAATTTTAGGCTAAGCATGACTGAGGTCATTGATCTTTGGCTTTTCATAAACCAAGATATAAAACCTCAAGTAAGTATATCAACCGAATCGTGTGATCTCGAATCATTCGGCAAGATGACGTCAACTGTAATCAAAATAGGTCAAATCAGCCTTTAATTTGGATCTAAACGCGTGGGTTTTAAGAACACACAAAATAAACGGAAGTCGATTTAGCTGAGCTCAATGTTTTTGTTATAAATTTAATCTACTTGTAAGTTGATTTTGACCTTGATAAGTCACAGACACAATCTTCTCCTTCTTCTAGCCTTTGACTGGCCTTTCAGCTCAGTTGATAGTTGCTCTGCCTTTTGCTCTGTAGGTTAAGGGTTCCATTCTCTCCCAGGACACACATTTGTCGAGCAAGTGACGAGCACAGATGTTTGTTGTGTCTGGGTGTTATAAAGTACCTTATGTATGTATTTAAAAATGTATAAGCATAATATCAGCATAAAAATATACAACCATAACAATATATAACCATATTAAAAGCTATGCTTAGTTTGGGGCTAGATGGTGTAGTGTGCATTGGCCAGCAATATTTATCTAGTCTAGCCCCAAAGTAAGCAGAGCTTGTGTTATGAGAACCACTTGACTGATATTGACTGACTACTTTATATACGTTATATAATTTTGTTTTTGTAAAAACATAAATATTATACATTGAAAAGAATCCCTGACCCGAGACAAATATTTGCAGATCATACATTTCTTCCACTGCGGGAATCGAACCTGCCGATGCCCGATACCTTTTTTTAGTTCGACCTTCGACCACTGCGCCACGGAGGTCAAAAAGCACGTTCTATGTGTAGCTAGCTACGGATGAGCTTTGTGTCTAAGTGATAGAATGTGCTAACAAATTCATCTGACGGTCATTAATATGGTTAGCACTAGTGTTAGCACCATGCCTTTCCCGTGAGATCGCTGTCACCGTAAAGGTGAACGTTTCTTTAAGAATTTGGGTAAATTTGTGAGTCGGGCCAATTCTGATGACGAAGCTAATAGACCACCCAAAATACCCCATGGCCTGACTCTACTGACCCTATTGACTCAATTGACTCTATTATCACATGCTTTATAAAGCTCGGAAACTATCAGACAATGACACTTACGAGTCGTCTTCTTCTTCTTATCGTGTCACCAGTTTTTTCGAACCAGCGTGGTGAAAGGGTTAGTGCGCCTCAGAGGCTCTTGGTACTCGGCACATGGCCTCGAACTTCTTAGCTTCTACGACATGCCGGTTTCCTGACGATGCTTTCCTTAAGCTGTATACATTGCTAAATTTATTTGTGAACACTACCTTTTGGCACTAGCTGAAGCAGTGATCCCTCGCGTCTACATATAAGTGCAATGCGAGCGAGGTACCCAGCAAAACTGGTCCATGGTTCTCATCACACCACCGTACTTTGCGCTAGCATTAATAACTTTAAATTAATTTAAGAGCTTTTTTGAATTTTATTTATTACAATTAAAAAAAAAATTGCTATTTCAAATGACGGTAGTGACCAAAATCGGAAGTCACTAAAGCATTAAGTAATTAATATTATTATTAATATTAAGATGATTTCCTTCGCCGTTTGTGGTATAGCAAAAAAAGCGAACACACGTTTTTGAACAGAAAAAAACCATTGGCACGACCGGATTCAAACCCACGACCCTAGAAACTATGTGCAACAACAAAAAAAGTATATAAGTAGTATATCAGTCATGTGGTACCCATAACACAAGCTCTGCTTACTTTGGCGCCAGATGATGATATGTGAAGTGTCCGACATTATTATTATTATCAGTAACGTAAGGCGAGGCCACTACCACTGGACCATCTATATTCTCCTGTTTTACAGGGAGGTGGTTTTCAGGAGGAGTTGAATTTCTGAATTTCCTATCACTAATACAGGTAATTACTTTGAAGATTATAATCCAAATTTCAAGTTTCTAGGACCAGCGATTTAGACTTTGCAATGTTTATAATAACGACCTTACAATGTCAGTGAGTCAAGGCTGATTTTAGCTGATGCTTTGAAAGTGAGATTAATTTCTCATGCAGATGACATCATCATCTCACCCGAATTGTCCTGTTTTCGGTTAAAATTATGACGTCATCCGCGTGACATATCAGAACGGGCATGTTTTAGAAAAACAGAGATAACTTTACCGAAGTTTTGATGTTAAGGCAGCTTTTGGCGACCTCTTTGGCACATTGGCACAGTGGGCCAATGCTCGGTTGAGACACATAAGGTTCCGAGTTCTATTCTCGCTGCGGGACAAATATTTGTATAATCTGCAAGTATTTGTTTTAGGACTTTACGTTTTACTTAAAACCCACTTCATTTATATAAAGATACGAAATTTCGTTTACTTTGATGACATATTTTTTATAGCTATTTGATTTAAAATCCAAATTTTTGGACTGATTTTCATGAAACTTTTAGGGAACAATCGGAAACTATATCCTTTCTTATGAATAAAATATTTAATAAATCGGTTCATAAATAAATAAGTTATGAGATAAAAACCAAAAAATACCACGGAATTAAGAACCTCCTCAATTTTTTAAAGTCGGTTAATCGTTATATAAGTAGTAGTCATGTGGTACCTTTAACACAAGCTTTCCTTACCTTACCTGATGAATCTGTGTGAAATGTCCGACATAATTTATTTTGGTTTCTCAAAAATACAAAAAAAAACAATTAATATTCATTAAAAAACGCTTCACCCACAAAGCCAACAGCTGAAAAGCGATAATGATCGGCGTCCCACGATCTTTGGCTCGGCTAATTGCGCGGGCGCATGCGCGGTAGCAATCACGCCGCCTGACCCCGTGCGAGTTATAGCTGCTGGATTCTAAGCCTCTAGACTCTGGACCACCTTATCGGGACAGACATTGTTGATAATCATTAAACAGATCTACTTACATGCCCTTCGAAGTGGTCATGATGATGATGATGACGATAAAACAATTGAGGCGCTGAAAATGCCTATGCTGTCACTCATCCAAGAACTAACTTCGCCATCTCTGTTTATCTACATTAGAAAAACAAGGACTGTGTTCTTTAACGCTACATCAGCGAATTAAGTAGGATTTGACTAATTATGACGTGTCTGCATCATGACAATATTTATGGTGAGTAAAAACCCCTCTCAAAATATATGTTACTAATTACATCATACTCTGTTAGTTAATGTTATAATTATTATTCTATTATTCTTTTAAATGAATCATATAAAAGCTTCTGTTGCAAAACAATTTGAAACGTGGATACAGGAGGCACAAAATTTAAAATATATACTAATTTTCACTCAAAACGGGATATTTACCATGATATATGAGTTTTTCTGCTTCTCGATATTTCGGCACAGTTGCATGCGCCATGATCACGAGATAAACATGAGATAAACATGATCATGAGTTTATCTCGTGATAATGGCGCATGCAACTGTGCCGAAATATCGAGAAGCAGAAAAACTCATATATCATGGTAAATATCCCGTTTTGAGTGAAAATTATGTGCAAAACCATGATAGTTTTAAAAGTTAAATATATACTATGTTTCTTTATAACAATAATTCTTTCAACTAAAGTGCAGATAGCGACTAACTATAGGTAAAATAATTCGTTTTAACAACTAAAATGACACCGACTTCATTGAATGTAATTTGAGCTTATAATACACTTTTAGTGGAAAGTAGATGTATTTTGTAATTAGATAATATGGGTAGGCCAAATAAACGCACCGCTCCAATGAGACAGCGATGTATCTATGTAGATGAAAACATCATAAATCATCAATTTTTAGATTATCGTTGATTTTTCAGCTCGACCGATTTTGAAAAAATTTACATGGGACCACCTGTGAAGCATACCCTTTCGAACAAAAAAAAAATTTACTAAATCGATCCAGCCGTTTTCGAGTAATCGGTGAACATACATAAAAAAAAAAAGATTCCGACGAATTGAGAACCACCTCCTTTTTGTTAAAGTCGGTTAAAAAGACTATTTTTTTCCATACAAAAGATAATTTACAGTACCTAGGTATCGCCTTAAGATTATTGAGGGTTACACCAAGGCCTATCAAGTAAGTATAACATGAATCAATGTCATGACCGATAATGACATTTTTAACCGGCTTTATCAAAAAGGAGGAGGTTCTCAATTCGTTGGAATCTTTTTTTTTATGTATGTTCACCGATTACTCGAAAACGGCTGAACCGATTTAAATATATTTTTTTGTTTGAAAGGTTATACTTCACAGGTCCCATATAAATTTTATCAAAATCGGTCGCTGAAAAATCAACGAAAATCTAAAAATTGTATACATCGATGATGATGTTTTCATGTGCTTCGATACTTCGCTGTCTCATTGGAGCGGCGCGTTTATTTGGCCTACCCATATTATATACACACAAAATACATCTACTTTCCACAAAAAAAATATTATACGCTCAAATTTCATTCAATGAAGTCGGTTTCTTTTTAGTTTTTAAAACGTAATTATGTTTGGACGATTTCAAATATGAGATCAAAATTTTACAATCAACATTCTTTATATATTTGATGCCATATTTATGAGCAGAAATAAGGGTTTATTCGGTTAATTACTATGTTATCTGATCATAGGACACTACAGAAAGAGTCTGTCTAGATAGTCACCAGCATAGTGTCAGATATTCTGTCTCCAAGCAGTAGTGTACATGTATTACTGTGTATACCTTCGAAGATACTACTGGGATAATTTAAAAAACTTATGTCTAGAGCCAGCTATGTGCGTGTAATTGTGGCTGTGATATGTGCTTTGACGACCTCTGAGGCGTAGTTGGCAAAGGTCCGGCTGATACGCAGAATACGGGTTTGATTCCTGCCACGGGACAAATGTTTGTTAGATCTGCAAGAATTAGTCTCGTGTCTTGGTGTTTATATGTATAATATGTATATATTTAAGTAGTTTATCAGTCATCGTGGTACCCGTGTGGAACACAAGCTATGCTTACTTTAGGCCAGATGATGCTGTGTGAAATGCACGGCATTATTTATTTATGTATTACTGTGTTTTGCGTCGACGGATACTAGAGCATGTGACATTATTGAGCAAACAGATAAAATAACTTATATCTAAATCCAACATTGTGGTGATCCATAGGCTACAATAACCACTTACCATCAGATGGGACATACGCTTGTTTGACAGCTAAAAAAATAGCTATACCACGAGCGCATTTAACAAATAACTGTAAATATAATTTTTACAATAGCAGTTACTGTGTACAAGACAAACCGCTAAACCGCAGCATCTAGTTCTGTGTGATTACGGAGAGGGGGTGAGGGGAGGAGGGGGGAGGAGAGGGTGCAGAGTGGCACGACAAATGTTTAAAATAGATTATATTTTTACACTTCCGTGGTTGCAGGCTAATGTAGCCGCAATGAGATTAGTTTTGTACGGGGGCAACTAGTTTTGATACTTGACTTGTAATTTTGAAATTTAAATAATTTTATAATCAACTAGATGGTGCTATAGAAAAAGTCAAAACGCGTTATCGATACGTTTTGAAATTTGATATGGATCAACAGGGGTGCAAGTAATAATTAATTATAATTCAACAACAGATTACTGCGTTTTGTTCGATAGAAATCTATCTAGAAATCTTTGTTAGAAGTATGAGGCGCTGGACAAACGTCTTTTTGTTGACGACACGGCACACCATCATAGGGAACCGTAGTTGCTGTGTCCTGTAGCGTCGATCAAACACAGTCGCTCGTTGCTACTACTAGCCCCTGGTACAATTCGTTGCTTATTTTCCGTCAGTCTCTTGATGGCCGACGATGAAGAAACACAGTACAATTTAAAGAAAATTTGTTAATGTTGTGTTTTCAACTGACGACTTTTAGTTTCCAGTTACCGACACCAAACACTTTTTGATCGTCAATGAGTATGTGTTAAGTGGGAGCAACTAAACTCAAAAAATGTTTACGTATGCGCAATAATCATCTTTTAAAGTTTACGCCATTTTTACTTGCAGCTTATACTAATAGGCTGAAAGTTAAACTTAGTTAAACTTTTTATGGAATACTTTATATGAAGGTTTTCTTATAAAAAAATCGCGATTCATTCACCATGAATACGCGTCAAAATCATTTGGTCAGAGTCGCCTTAAATAACAACCATATAATAAAAATGATACGTCAATAAATAAAATATAAAAATTGCTAATTACTAATTTACATAATACTCCTCCTTGTGTCGTGTTCCTCATTGCTGAGGGTCGTGACCTCTGCGAGTCATTCTTTGGACGATCGCTTTCCACTTGCTTCGGTCTTCGGCAGTGTGTAGACTTTCGTGGACGTTATTTTTGGAAGTGTCCCGGATCTGGTCTGTCCACCGCATCGGACTGCTTCCCCTAGGTCGCCTTCCCTATATCTTTCCTTAAAATTTACATATTAATTTATCTGTAAATAAGCAGAACTATTTTAGTTATATATAATAGAAACGAGATAGCTGATAGAACACTCCTATACCTCCAAAAATACTGAAAATACAAATATTACACATAGACACTAAAACATCTGTTTATCACACAAATGTTTTTCCTGCTTATATTACAGAGTAACTGAAATGTACCAAAAAACCAACCTGTCAATTAAAACATAAGAACATTTAAAACATTTACTTGATAAATCAGCACAGACGTACAATCAATGGTACCATTATACGTAAAAACGCACAACTTTAGACACTAGATACTTAAAACTAAAAGTTCGTGTCTGTTGCAATTTCAAAAGGCTCAGTTATAATATTGCTTATTTATTGCTAACACAGATTTTCAGCTATTACCCTCGCAATGACGGGCCTGAAACGAGCGCAATACAATATTCAGTACCTTAGACCCTATTCTGTCATTCTCAAGTATCAAGACACCTTGATTCGTCTGCCTATAAGTTAAACAGTTTGTTGTCAACTAACCACAGACTAGTTACACAAATACCTCCGTACTCTACTCGTACCGTTAAAATTAAATTAACTTGCCGGCAGCAACCTGACGCTATGTACGAATCAGGAGAAAATTAAATTAAATTAACTTGCCGGCAGCAACCTGACGCTATGTACGAATCAGGAAAAAAGTATTTGCTATAGAATTCGGATGTTTTTGTACAACCCAGTATGTTTTATCACATTTTAGTTTCAACCCACGGCTTTGCATGGTAAAATAATCTATAACGGTATTTCGGGACTACCAAAATTCAAAAAATTCAAGTTCAATATTTATTTATTCAATAAAATCACAAGGACCACATTGAATCGTCTTCTTACATGCTAGTGAATCTAGGTGCCGGTTCCTCCTAACCCCAGTTCAAGAAGAATCCGGCAAAAAAACTTGTCTGGTCTTAACACTTTTTTGTATGATCCTTGACAATTTTGTTACGGATGCCGAGTCGAGTTGGAGCTGATTCATCCCAAGCTTTTTTTGTCATCTAAATAATCAGATATTTTATAATATGCTTTAATAGACAGTTTCAGTTTAATTACGTTTTTAAATTTGCCAATCGACAAATCTAACACGTTGCTCGGGACCTTGTTATAGAAGCGTACACATTGCCCTATAAAAGACTTATTAACTTTAGCGAGCCTAACAGTGGGAACAGCGAGTTTATCTTTATTTCTAGTGTTAATACTATGATTATCGCAATTTTTTTTAAATAAATGCATATTTTTGTGCACATACATTAAATTTTCGTATATATACTGACAAGGCACTGTCATAATATTAATTTCTTTAAACTTATTTCTAAGTGATTCTCTAGGGCCCATGTTATAAATTGCACAAACAGCCCTCTTCTGCAGCACAAATATGGTGTTAATATCAGCAGCACTCCCCCACAACAGAATGCCATACGACATAATGCTATGAAAGTAGCTGAAGTAAACAAGTCTAGCGGTATCTACGTCGGTAAAATGACAGATCTTTTTAACAGCGTATGCCGCAGAGCTGAGTCTCTTTGACAATTTATCTATGTGCGGGCCCCATTGCAGTTTATTATCTAAAGTAATGCCTAAGAACACTGTGGTGTCGACGAGATCTATCTTTTCGTTTTTAATTTTTACATTAGCTTTCACCTGTTTAACGTTGGGCAGTATAAAACGAATGCATTTCGTTTTTTTCTCGTTTAGTAAGTTGTTTACGTTAAACCATGTTACAACTTTAGAGATTGCATTGTTTACATCGTCAAGATTAGTAAGTCGTCGCTTTAATTTAAATAAAAGTGACGTGTCATCAGCAAACAGTACAATCTCGTGATCATCCTTTACATGTTTAGGTAGATCATTTATATAAATTAAAAACAAGTCTTATATATATCTGTGCGGCCGTTATAATGTGATTTAGCCATAAACAATCAAACAAATTTAGAGATCTAGTCTGTGATATAGAAAATGTGAAATAGTAAATAGTTTTTTCGCCGACTGCGAAGAGGGAGAGAAAAATGTTTAAATTATGTATGTATATGAATATATTTGGCTGTCGCTGTAGCCCAAACGGCAGGACGAATTATGACAAACGAATTGTCGTTAGAATCGTCTGGATCACGATAGTTACATGGATATAATATAATTACGTTTTAAAAACTAAAAAGAACAACATTAAGTAAAATTTGAACCGATAAAAAATTCTACCGAATTTAGAACTTCTTCCCCTTTTTTTTAAGTCGGTTAAAATATATTTTATTTTATGCTTTTGAGTACATTATAATTTTTCGCAATTCGTAACCACTGGAAAACATAGTAATATACGAAATTTAGGTTTGTGGATAAGATATTTTTGCAGCTATATTGATTTAGAATGCAAACTGTGACGCGGTTCAGTGCCAATTTTGATGAAATTTCTATTGGACCTATGAGGAAGTATATTTTTCACATATTTTTTTTTAATATGTTGATAAGTGATGGAGTTATGAGGTGAAAAACCAAAAAAACTAATTAGAAACTTCCTTTTTATGAAGTCTGTTAATATTGTAATAAAATCTTGCGGAAGCCATTTTCCACTTACTATGAACTAAAAAGGTGTTAAAAACTGATCTTACTGAGAACTAAACGGTTGTTCAAATCTGATCATGTAAAATTGCTGACAGCGTAAGAGTAAGTTTAGTTAACTCTACGCAATCGGGGTTTTTGTTTTTTGAAATAAATGATTATTTATACAAGACATACGCGAGCGAAGCCATGAGCGAAGCTAGTAGCAACATTTTTTTGTGCGAAGAAAAATAATCAATATTGAAAAAATAAAAATAATTTTACACGAAACTCTACTCACTAAAACAGATCATAACCCATTCATTCACAGAACTGACGTAATATCTTGACCCTTCTAACCCAAGACATAAAGTTGACATTCCCAATGCTTGGTTTTTAGTAAGATGACAGCTAAAAGCTTCTATTTTTGACAGATTATGGAATATTTATGACTCATTATGCGGTTTAACGTGACGCCGCAGGAGATCCAATTTTGAGTGACAGATTTGGTTCTACAGGATGTTGTAGCACTATTTTGATAAAATTTTGTCACTTCGTGTAAAAATTAAAAACAAAGAGATACTACGAGTTTCTCATCTTCCGTATTCCGAATATTTCCGAATATTACTATTGCTTGAACATTATGTGATACTTATAGTGTATGTTAAGTACATGTACTTTGGGTTTTTTTTAATCAGTAAATATGTATTTTCCCGTCTGTATCTCTCATATGCCATTGAAATATGTATTTTTGTTAACACTTTCACTGTCGCAAATAAAAGTATTTTTGTTTTTTCTATTGTTCATAATTTGGTCATAAACTAGTTTGTCCATTTGTCCATTTGTACATTATGATGTAAGTTCTCCTAACCTAGGTACTTTTAATTATTTTCTTTTGGAGATGTTTCATAATTAATAAATAAGGTAATAATATTAACAATGTTAATTAAAATTTAATAATAATAGTTATTGAGCCAAAAAATAAAAATATATCAATTCCAAAAATTTTACAGCTTAGATTTCCCTGTAATAAAAATATTCACAAAAATATTTTTTTTCAATATATTTAAAGCCACTTTTTGAAAAAAAAATGTAATGTAAATTTTCTTTGTTATTATATTATAAAATTCTTTGTTTCTTTGTTGTCAAGTAGCTTATGTGGAACTTTATACTCTCTTACAGGATGTAATAGTGTCTAACGAATCTAAGACCTAGATTGCATTAAATAAAACATTATTATAAACAAACCTTATATACCTTAATGTCATGGTTATAAAAAACATGTACGTTGAAACAAAAATTTTAATTAAGCTATAGCCCTAGTATAGGGAACAGAGCTACTTTAGCTACATCTTTTTTGTATCATATAGTTCCTCAATTTAAAAATAAATGACGGCATGGAAGTCCTTGTATTCCCACAATACAGGCTGTAAAGTCCTAGTTCGGGGTACAGGTCTACCCTAGGTTTTTTTGATGCGACTGCAGCAGAAGTATATCTAGATAATTTAGTCTACTCCATAAGTTATGTTTTTCTCGGAAAACAAAAAAAAAAACAATATACAAACATGCTGACAAATGGAGACTGTAGATCCTCAGTACTCTCTAGCCCTCGAAACTCGGTAGATCTCAGATCTCTGATCAAAAATGATAGCATCCTGTATAAAAATACTCGTTCTGAAAATTAACTAACTGCCAGAGACAATACCAGACGATGTTCTCAGAAGCTCTATGTTGTGACTTCGCGAACCATCGAGTTTTGTTTTTTTTTGTAAATCCCAAATCTCGTGCCATGGTGATAATCACTGCACACAAGGGACGTGTCCGATGTTTTTGTTTGTTTTTGGAAATGGGCTTGTAGTTTTGGTTTAATAATAGTCCATTCAAACTTTAAAGTATTTGTCACTCTTATATCATAATGACGGTTGTATGTGGTAGGATTTTACGAATTTCTGAACATAAACGGGTGATTTTTTTGAACTTTAAATTTCTAGAACTAGTGGATTGACTGTGAGATGGTTATTTTATTTTATACCAGGTATCCGCCCGGCTTTACACGTGTGCTCGGGTTTCAAAATTTCAGTTTTCGTAGGGACCTCAATATATTTTTTTAATTAATTACATGGTAATTGCTGATAGTGTAGTTTTCTATAGGTGAACAATTTTTGAACAGCAGTCTGGAGTAGCACCTGTGATACTAATTATAAAAAACTACAAGTGTTGCAAAACAAAGCATTTAAAATAGCTTACAACACTGGCTTTCGAACTAATATCCACCGTTTACATTTAAAAATAAACTTTCCTACCATCAAAAAGCACATTTTACATTTGACGAAAACATTTTATTTATTACGTACAGCTGATCACAAAAATAATCTCGTGTCTTCAATTAGAAAAACACGCTCATCCAATCTTCCTTACATCGATACATACAATCGATATCGCCTACCACATCACTACGTGTTGACCGAGGACAATGACGAGTCAGATAGTAGCGCTTGTGACTCCAGTTAACCCGTCCGCTGCCACTAATTAATATATTTTTACTATGTACGTACATAATCAAACAGTTCACAAATTTTAAAATAAAAACCTGTTTATCATCGAAAGTATATTTATTAACCTAATTGCAAGTCTAAAATAAAATGAATTTTATTTATTAATCCATCTTACAATAAAATAATATACGTAAATTTAAATCCTCGAAAACAATATAATAATTGCGGTTTATGCTATACTTCAAGGTGCACGGATATTATATTAGCCATTGTACATTTTCTTTCTTAAAAGTAGGTGTCAGGTGACTTAATTTTATTTTATTTTAAGCATACTGTCACGCGTAGGGTTAACCCATCAGGTAGCTTGAAGGTACGAACCGATCTGTTTGTGCACTTATTAGAGGGTAGGCGCTGTGCGTCTGCTGCTCGCATTCCATAACTTTCATTCTTTCATTCATCTATCTTCTGACGATTTGTTGATTGTTTGTTGAACCAAAGTGTTTGTTTATCCTAGTGTATGCAATGATGAGGATTACCGTGTACCAGGTCAGGTATGTTTTAATATATTGCATATTGGTAAAAACATAAACTAAACAAAGGGTGTGTAATATAACATTCGTTCTTCGTAATTTGGCTAGCTAAATTGAACTGTATCTCCGATAAACAAAGTGTTAATTACATAAATAGTTGTCTATTTTGTCCAAAGGCTTTAAAAGGTGCAATAGCCTGTTGAGTTAATGTTACCATCATAGAAGTCTGCCTAAACTGTGTTTAGAACATGACTGTATATTTGTAAATTTATGTTAGATAAAGATCTCTATAAAAAAAAGGTTTAATTAAGTTTATCTTTATCTAATTGTGTTTTGAGTTTATCGGCTCGACTGAGGCGGAGAATGTCCCAAGTTCGATTCCCGCCGCGTGACAAATTTTAAATGATCTGTAAGTATTTGTCTCGGGTCTAGGTGTTTTTATGTTTCGATGTAAAATACGTATGTATTTACAAAAAAAAAAGTATATAAGTAACATATCAGTCATGTGGTACCCATAACACAAGCTCTGCATACTTTGGGGCTAGATTATATATTTATTTATTAGAAACAAATAAAAAAACTAATATTTTCTCCTTATAAGGTTAGACTTGCTATGCCCGTTGCTTCACACGCGTAGTAACAAATATATAAAAAGTGGGCCGTGTCCCCAAGATACTATCTATTTCCTTACCAAATGTCATCAAGATTCAGACATTTTGTCGGGTAACAAACTAACATAATTTAATATATAATATTATATTAGGGATGGATAATTTATATGCCTTTCTTACTTTCTCAGTAGAAGGTCTTTACAGTAATTATAATATAGAAATACTTAATTTCCCTAATACCTTCTCAATCTAATAATCAATGGCAAATATTACAACATTCAATTTTGACACAATATTAAATGACATGCAAAATCGTAATGAATCGTTCTCATTATCCCAAACTGAAACATTATGAAATGTAACTATTTCGCAAAGATTATGCAGACAACAACAGATGACCCCAGACGTGGGAAAGCTCTGCCTAATAGCATTAGCCAGTAATGAGCGAGCATCGATTACAAAAACGCGGCAAAGGTCGCGAAGTCAAACGCTTTGGCGGCTTCGGTGCACTGTCAATTGGACGGTCATAGATAAAGAGCGTAGATGAGCACTCAATTTTTTTACCTACATATAATTTTCTTTGATTAATAATTATATTGTGTATATTGTTGTTGTAGTTTTTACTCGTAGTAATTTTACTTAATTTTTAATTTTTCTTTAGTTTGCTTTACTATTGATTTTATTGTTTATCTGCCCTGTAATGTACTTAATTGGTAATAGGTAATCACGTTTGCTTGACCGATCTCACGCGATACAGGGCTGGCCTGGTTCCGGGATCCCCGCATATCCCCGCACCAGTAATTTGTAACATGTGTATGAAATTTATATTGGAAAATAAACATTAACTATCTATACATTCAACATTATCTATCTATACATTAGATAAGTTTCTAAAAAAACAACCATGTGTGCCTGGTACTTTTTTATTAAAAACTCGCAACAATCTCTTTGTCTTTAGGAACCTCCGAGGCGCACTTTAATCATTTCTCTACACTGGTCCGAAATAACTACTAACATTCAAATATTTTCTTTGTGTACAATTCACATAACATCATCTAGCCCCAAACTTAGCTTAGCTTGTATTATGGAAACTCGATGAGTGATATAAAACTTATAAACTCGTAAAGACATACTTATGATACTTTATAACAGACACAGAACAACATCTATTTTTAACACACAAATGTGTATCCTTGGGGTATCGAACCCACAACCTACAGCACAGTTCCACCTAATTAAGCTGTGAAAACAAAAAATATTCAAATATTAAAAACATAACATCGAACAGAAATAAAATCTTTCATCGTGTTCATATAAATTAAACATTGAGGTTTTTACCATTATGGTTAGATTTTTAAGGTTCCAAAGTCCACAAAGGAACCCTTATAGTTTCGATGTCTGATAGTTCACCGCGAATTAAGGCTTTTGCACGCAGACTATTTGTTTTATCGTGATGACATTGTATGTATTAGTGGCCCCTTTATAACTTTGATAAAATAAAATCTATAAGAAACATGGCCCAATAAAATGGTAATGGCTCATTATAACGGACCATTTTTGGTAAAGGTCAGTGTACTACCAGCTAAGCCACTATTTGGGAAATATTGAATACTGAAATATTAAAAAAAATGTAATGATATTACATAAAAAAATATCACCGCTTTATACTAAAGATACTACTAGAAAGATTATATATATACAAATATATCATAGTTCATGATAATGCAATTTTGAATTTCGCAAACCAAAAAAAAAGGCGCCTTATATTTTTTGTTTTGTTAACTACAAGGTTTGATTAGTTTGGGAGCTGCACACTAGTCATTTCTATGTCTTCGGAGGCATTTTTTACTTTACTTTACTTATACTTTGCGTGGTCATTTGCACATGCCCAATTTATTATTATGTCTTATCTGTACAGTTACTAATTTCCGTTCTATGTCCATTATTCTCATTCCTGATATGTTAAAATAGACTCGTTATACGGTGCGTCAATCAGACAGTCGAACTTGCATTCAATTGGATTAATATACACGTTACAAATAGTAATCAAATGTTCTCATGTTACAGACGATTTTTTATGTTTATATATGACCTTTCATATCGTAGAGCTAAGATTGTAATGAATAGACTTATGCCTTATGTCTTATGACTTAATACAAGCTAGAGATAGAAACGAGATATTTTTTGACATAGGCTGTAGTATATATCTATTCACTTAAAAATGTATTTGTTCAAATCGGTTCATAAATGACGGAGCTATGAGATAACAAACATAAAAAATACAACCGAAATGAAAACTTCCTTTCAAGTTTTCAAAAATTTTAAAAATACTTTTTTAAGAGAATGGATATACATTCCGATTGGTCTTATATTTTATGAAAATCGGTTCTGTAGTTTAGTTTTGAAATCGAAAAAGCTGGAATAAATAAACCAAGTCCATAAACGAAATTTCGTATATTATATTAACGAAGTTTTCTTTTTAGTTTTGAGCGTAATTTTGCTTAAATTTATAAATGTTTGGTTTGTTTCGGGTATTTTCTTTTACAAATGACAAATTAATAATGATAAATGGCAAGGTTCAACATTTATTAAATTTAATCTTTTATTGTAATTGTAAATTACTTAAATCATTACATACTAAGAGAAATCAGCAAAACAATATTGATTTGGTAGGCTTTATAATATAAATAATTTAATAATAAACATCAGTTATTTGTCACACAAAGGGTTACTTACACAGGACCCCGATCCTGGTTTGGGTAACAATGTTCTTATACTTAACAAAAAAAACCATTAATTATTATTGAAATATAATAATTAGGTTAAGTTATTGTAAATTGATGTTGTTATTGTTGTTGTTGTTGTTATTAATACTAATGTTTGTTATTATCAATAAATTTCAATTCATTTTCAGATTTCATTTCATTTCATTCATTGTACTTTTTGAAACCTCTTTTTTATCTATTCGTATCTTATAGATTTGCAAACCTTCAAAACTGCGTATTCATATTAAAAAAAAAACTTATTTATAAATCAATCCGTTCTGAAAAGTATTGATCCGTGTTCACCACACACCACCCGCCTGTCAATATTCAAAGTACCAACGATATGATGTATGGAATATTTGGCATTTCCCCGGTGGAGTCAGATCATTGATCATTATTAGATGATGCGCGTGCGCCGATCTGTCACGGGCAGATCTCGGTGCAGCGTTGAATTTTTGATCTATGAATTTAATTCATTTACTTCATATTTTAGGGTACCTCCTACTTACAAAAACACTTGCTTAACTTAATAAGTTTTGGGATTTATTTATCATTAAAAAGTTGAACAAATATAATATGTATTAAAAAATATATATAAGTAAAATTCAGTCATGTGGTCCTCATAACACAAGCTCTGCTTACTTTGGGGCCAGATGATGCTGTTATAATGTCCGTCATTACAATAATAATAATAATAAGTAATGCCGGGCATTTCACAAAGCATCATCTGGTCCCAAAGTAAGTAAGTTTTTTTTGTAAATACATACAACATAGAAACACCTAGACCCGAAACAAATAGTTGCAGATCATACAAACATTTGTCCCGCGGCGGGAATCGAACCCGCAACCTTCTGTGTCTCAGGCAGACCTTTACCCACTGCGCTACAGAGGTCGTCATATATATATTATATATATAATGCTTGAACCTTTAAAATAAGCCTTAATTTTGACAGCCGGTTGAAAATACAGCTACTTGCATATTCACTGATACCTAACAATCAAAATGACGTTTCCCAACATTTTCGTAGCTCGTCATAATATCCAATTGTGATTAAACTACAATAGTAGGTAGTTTAACGCATAATTTGAACCTCCTTCATATTACTTTTCAATAAATATCCAGTAAGTTACTACACTATTATTAGTAAATTATGCATTATGTAAATAATTTAATATATAAATTTCATCAATGACCAAGACCACACGATCTCATTGGGCTGTCACTCTTCTCTAGATTTCTCTGCAATAGTTCCATCAAGTAATGCAAAAACGTTTCAAGCCACAGACAAATAATTTTGAAATCTTTTGTTATTTTGATGTGCTTTCTTTAGTGTAATAAAATCAGTAGGTAATACGAGATAAATTGCCACAAAAAGTGTTCAAATTAAGAAAGTTTCGAGATCTATTCAGTACACATCTGTCATATGTGTACGATATAGATTGGTGAAAATATCAAAATCTTCGAATATACAATAAAGTTGTAAAAGCTGAAAAACGCAGTTATTTTTAAAGATTAAAGCTTTTCCAACATAGAAATAATATTTCCGTCGATTTTCCTTTTCATTTTCCTTTTTACAATGTTACCTGAAATAAACTTCAATTGAACATAAATAGAATTATAAAAAACTAGCTGCTGCCCGCAGCTCCGCACACGTTATGCCTACATAAAAAGTAGCCTATGTCTTTTTCCAAGGTCTCATCTATCTCTATACCAAAATTCATCTAAATCGGTAACAAACAGACACACAGAAAGACAGTGTTACTTTCACATTTATAATATAAGTAGGATCTTATAGGGTACAGTCACCTTCATGTACCTATAGGTATTACAGTTAACTACCTGTTACTCGTAACCCGTTACTCGCCTAATACCTACTTAAAACTCCAGCTAAAACAGTTAGATTCTACGTAAAAACTAAACATTTCGCTACTAAGTAGTTAATCATTAATTACGAGTCTTGATTCACACGGAAGGCTCGAAGGACCACGCATGCTAACACACGCAAAGCTAAAATTGACTTCCGCAAAACAGAACTCTTGCACTCGTTGAAACGTTCATTCGCTACGATCGCAATGCCTGCTTTTGCTACTTCTACCACAGTCTATTATAATAATAATATCGAGTTGTTCAAGTTATCTATAGATCGTTTTATACGGTCTTTAGATAGCTCAACTGTTTCAATGTATATTATATTATCGTATATTATGTACATTTCTGGAATTATTTTTGTATATATAATATAATAATATTTATCTAAATTTTACATGGTACAAGAGTATCGAAAAACAAAATCCAAAATCTTATTTAGTCAAAAGGTATGCATAACACAAGCCATAACTAGGTTTTCCTGTGTTTCAGGCGAGAAGATCTTACTAACATAGATTCTAAAATAACGTTTTAAAAACTAAAAGAAAACCGACTTCATTGAATGAAATTTGAGCCTATAATACATTTTTAGTGGAATGTAGATGTATTTTGCATATATATAATATGGTTAGGCCAAATAAACGCACCGCTCCAATGAGACAGCGAGGTATCGAAGTACATGAAAACATCATCGATGTATACAATATTTAGATTTTCGTTGATTTTTTAGCTCGACCGATTTTAATAAAATTGAAATGGTGACCACCTGTGAAGTATATATATCCTTTCAATCAAAAAAAAGAATTTTCCAAATCGGTTCAGGCGTTTTCGAGTAATCGGTGTAAGTACATACATAAAAAAACTAATTGAGAACCTCCTCCTTTTTGATGAAGTCGGTTAATAATCACCTTCTTAAATAATAAATTAAATGTATAAATATATATCTTTTAAGCCCTGCTTACTTTGGGGGCAGATGATGCTGTGTGAAATGTCCGGGATTATTATAATTATTATTATATTTGTTTTTAACACTCTGTTAAACAGTTTTAACCGGAGAATAACTAACATACACGGGCCTGAGCCAAGTGCAAATCAAACAGTGTGGTTTGTTCGAGTGATCCATTCTCGCTAACAAGGCCAGGTTGTAAAAACTTATTAATAATAATAATAATAATCCCGGATATTTCACACAGCATCATCTGGCCCCAAAGTAAGCAGAGCTTGTGTTATGGGTACCACATGATTGATATACTACTTAAATATGTTTTTTTTTGTAAATACATAAGTACATATTATACATAGAAACACCCAGACCCGAGACAAACACTTGCAGATCATACAAACATTTGTCCCGCGTAATCGAACCCGCAACCTTCTGCGTCACAGCCGGACCTTAGCCCACTGCGCCACAGAGATCTCAAAAAACTCAAATGTGCAATAGGTGAGCTTAATGCTAGTAGCATTTTCTACCTGCCAACCTGCAAGGAAGAAAAACGAAAAAAACTTATAAAGGCAGGTTTACCGTTTCAAAGTTATTCGTATAATTTTTTAAAGTTTTCAATAGAATTGCCAAAATATAATTCACATTGTAACGCCTCTAGCCCGTCATCACTAAGAAATACTTTGATATCTCAATTCGTCACACATTTAGCGTTTGACTTAATTTGGTCGCTTTATCAGTACATCAAAGGCGCCGAAAGCGGTCGAGATCAAACGCGGCCATCTTGATTTTTTATCACCTTTAATGTGGCAATGATTTTATTGATTTTGTATTATCAATGTATAGATTTGATTGTTTCGATTCTTGCTCTCTCTGTAACGCTTATTCGATTAATTAGTTTAGTTTTTGTGTTTGATTCGTTTCGGGTTTTTGGAACTTGTTCCGTGAATAGGTTTAAAAGGTCATTGAGATTTTACAACCATTGAGTTGACCTAAGGAGAATAAGGTTTTATTTTATGATCCAATTTACAAATTGCTTCGTTGGTGTTCAATTAATCAGCTTGTAAATTTTAGTATCTGGAGTTTGATAATAATTTATTGTGTTATTGTCTGGGGTAAAACTTAAGCTGTATTTTTTTCGATGCAATAGGTATTGAGTATGTTATTCCCAGTAGTTTCACTAGTTAGATTCCTGCTGCGAGACAAATATTTGTATTATCTGCGAGCATTTGTCTTTGGTCTGGGTGTTTCCATGTATAACATGTATGTATTTATAAAAAAAAGTTTATAAGTACTTAATCAGACATGTGGTACTTAATACAAGCTCTGCTTACGTTGGAGCCAGATGATGCTGTGTAAAATGTCCGACATTATTTTTCTATAAATTTATTTTACATAAATTATAAGGTAACTTTATCTGTCTGTCTGTCTGTATGTTACCTTCACGCCTGAACCGCTGAACAGGTTTCGATAAAACATGTATGGATTTATGCTACTTTTTGTGTAGGTTTAGCAGTTAATATTTGTATATAGTAACGTCAAAGAGGCGATACACAATTATTCGATATATTTAGAGACTAACGATTACTCATAATGCTAAACCTCATAATTGTACCTAATATATTATTACAATCTGTTACTTATCAATAATTTTCAATTCGCAAGTAATTATTCATCTATAATAATAAATATAAATACGAAGGTGTCTGCCTGTCTATTTGTCTGTTTTTCAAAAGATTGTACATTTGGGAAGGACATTACTAAATATGTTTCTTTTAATAAATAAATATTGATAGACAATGCACACAACACCATCTAGCCCCAAATTAAGCATAGCTTGTATTATGGTGACAAAATCTATACTTATGGTACTTTACAACACCCAGACATGGAACAAACACCTACGTTGATAACACAAATCGAAATCAATACAGCGCAGAAGGCAGAGTGGTTGCTAAGCCACAAGCAGCAGCTAGTCAAATTCAAATTCACAAACAAACAGACATAAGTGATATTCAATTTCAAATATGTTTTTATTCAAAACAATCATACAAGCTGAATTTAGGTACCAATTCCTCCTATCCTAAGTCCGAGAAAAATCGACAAGTAACTTTTCCTAGTCCTACATCTTTTTTGTATGATCCTTATTATAAATAATACATAAATAATTACGGACATTTCACACAACATCATCTGGCCCTAAAGTAAGCAGAACTTGTGTTATGGGTACCACATGACTAATTCCTTATATACTTTTTTTGTAAATACAATCATATAAAGACAAAGATAAAGATAAAATGTTTTATTCAAAGTTTGTGTTCTGGAACAATATAACTTATGGAGTAGACTAAATTATCTAGTTACACTTCTGCTGCAGTCGCATAAAAAAAAAACAAAAGGAGGCCAGGGTCGGGTTCCCCACACTAGGACTGAAGAGCCTGTATTGTGGGGACACAAGGACTCCCATGGTCTCATTCATTTCTTAAATTATTGAGGAACTAAATGATACAGAAATGATGTACCTTAAGTAGCTCTGTGCCCCACACTAGAACTTACTTAACTACGAAAAACTAATAAAGGTAAAAGAAAGATATACTTTTTAAATCTATCAGTTAACTGTCAGTGGGTACTGCCATTAGGATAAACCTGACAGAGATACTTTCGCATTATTAATATTCTTTTTCTTCTTATCGTGTCGCTAGTTCTCAAACCAGTGTGGTGAAAAGATTGAAGTGCAATAATAATATTGAGATGCATAACTTCTAGTCACTATTGTAGTCGACTATGCCGCAACAAAACAAATCAAAGTAACTATACAGTATTTTATTCCAAAAATGTGGGATGCTTTATTTCCTAGCGACTTTATAAAATCATTTTGGCATTGGGAGCAATAAGTTTGCGGTTTTAGAATCTAAAATCACGATTAAACACCGCGACGACGGCGCTAGAGTCGCGTGAATGCTCCCGACTAGTGTGACCACGCTGTTTTATTCCATAAATTATTATTGACTGGCCTGTCAGTTGACAAACAAACTAGAGATCTGGGGATGTGTTTTTTAACCCTGTAGATTGCTGTCTAGAGCATTTATTCTTAGCTTTTGTTAATAAAATAATAATAAATAAATATTATAACACGATTAACACCATTTCATTTAGCTACCCAAATTAAACTGAGCTTGTACTATGCAAACCAGATTACTGATATATGTATATATAAACATCTCGTCACACGATGTTTATCACAAGTAAATAAATAAATAATAAATAAATAATCCGACACACAACATCATTAAAGCCCCAAAGAAAGCAGAGCTTGTGTTATAGGTACCACATGACTGATATACTACTTATATACTTTTTTTTTGTAAATACATAGAAATACCCAGACTCGAGACAAATATTAGCAGATTAGACAAACATTTGTCCCGCGGCGGGAATCGAACCCGCAACCTTCTGAGTCTCAGCCAGACATTAGCCCACTGCACCACAGAGGTTGTCAAATCCTGAATTCGTTGATATAACAGCACACTTTTACACAACACTGTAGGTTAACACAGGTGATGCGTTCTCCTTCTCTATTTCCCATTTTTTTTCTTGTCACACAAACGCACACTCTGTTGGCTGACAGAACCAACCTTTCGGAAAATGGGTAGGTACTATCTGATGGCCTACTCTACATTTCCACGCGCTCATTGGTCAAATCAAATACTGCGCGGGCCTAAATGGTCAAATGAACAGCACGCGCTTCCCCGGCTTCCTTTTATACACTTCCGTCCCAAAACTAGAGAAAAAATGTTACACATAAAAAAACTAAATTATATAATACTGTAAGTATCCATATCTAGATACAAATAATATAAAAAAATTCTTTGATTTTTTTGTACTGTATGCCAAAATTATTCGATTCAGACGGGTCTTCAAAAACCGTGTCTCGTGGTCACCACAGCACAGAACGCTCGTGCACAGATCGCGCTAGATAGCCGCTATCAGATGAGATCGCTGGAGATTGCGCACGCGTTCCCACGCCGAGGCGCGAGCCAACTGGACTAGCGGAGTGCTGTAATTAGTTGAACTTTTGAAGCATCAGCAACTTTCACCACACTGGGGGTTTCACTAAAAAGCACTGGTAAACCACGAGTAGTAGTGGCCCTGCCTTTCGATCCTTGGGTCGTGGGTTCGAATCCGGTGGTGCATTCATGGTTTTTCTGTTCGAAAAATGTATGTGTACTCTCAAAGTACAATCAAAATCAAGTGCACGAAAGGAGCCTCTGAGTTGAGGTGCACTATAATTCTTTACCTCACTGGTTTGAAATAACTATAATGAAAGTTAACCTGATTTCATTAGAGTTAGAGTTCGTTAGACTATACTGCGCACTATAAAGATATCAATAATAATAATAAATAATAATGGCCATTTCAAACAGCATCATTAGCCCCAAAAGTAAGCTGAGCTTGTGTTATGGTAACCGCATGACTTATACACTTTTTTTGTAAACACATACATATAATACATAGAAAAAAACACCCAGACTCGAGACAAATATTAGCAGATTAGACAAACATTTGTTCCGCAGCGGGAATCGAACCCGCAACCTTTGAGGTCGTCATCATTGGACTGATAGAATAATTAATAATGTTTATCTTTTTGGTAGTACAATGGGCTGAGTAGGTATAGCTCAAAAAGAGTGGTTATAATAGTACTATGTGATTTATGATTAAATAATGTGTACATAAATACATATGTATTTACAGGATAAGAAATAGAGAAATACTTCAATATTAAGTCAAGTTGCCAAGTCTTTAACAATTCATCCGAGACCGAATTTGTATGAGACATTTTTAGTCTCATTTATCCCAGTAGTGGCCGCCAATATCACAAATGAGACTTGTTTCGTCGCATGTGTCCCCTCAAAGACAAAATGTTTCAGTAGTTCAATTAGCAACTCATATAATTTGAGTCCTGATCTTACGACTCAAATTATAGGAGGTGCTAATTGAACTACTGAAACTTTAAAACTACAGATGTCGCATCTTGCCGTTTTGTTACGAAACTATTGCAATCTATATAGGGTTATTTTGAAAATTCTTTTTCTTCTTGCCTAATGAATCAAGGTACTTTCTTAAAGGTACTTTCTTAGAAAGTCAATAATCAACGCAGTTAAATTTGCAAAAGGTTGGTACATTATTTTGATAATCTAAACCTTAATAACATCACTGTTATTACTATTCCTATATCACTTATTAAGTCCTAGTTTTAATAAAACTTTGCCCATCTTAAAACGGGAATTGTCTAATGTAAGCACATGGTGAAAACAGATCAAAATATTTGCACTTTTAAAGAACTCCGTCGCAAAGCGTACTGTCAAATTTTAATCAATGTAACAAGTGGGACGAATAAGTCCCAGTAGTTATATGATTGAAACTGCCACACAGGAATAGACTAAATTGTTGTCACTTTAAAAAGCGTTGTTTTAGAAGAATCTTCGTTATAAAGCGACCGCTACAGAAACCTTACCGCTTCTTCGTAAACCGCAGTTTTACTGGCATTTGCTAACATATCGATTTGCAGCGTGTAATCACCAATAAAAGTTATATATTAATGAAATTTCAACGTCGACTTTCTCTCAACACTGAAGTTAGTGAAAGCCTCAACAACTCCAATCGTCTATCGTGCACAGTTTTGGAGAAACGCGTCTTAATATCCGCTTTTTTTTAAACTCAGAAATGGTACTAAGGACATTCAGAACTGTCAGAAAATTATGCATAGTTCTTGATCTGACGAATACAACCGTTATTATTTTGAAAAAACGATTTTTAACTTATTTTGTACTTTATAAACCGAATTTTGAAGGTATCTGGTTAAGTTGAGCTATCTATAGATCGTTTTAAGCGGTGCTGTTGAGCTAGTACTTTAAATTGTTTGTTGTTATTTGTTTTTAGTACTTTATATTATTATATATTATTCCGTTATCGCTGTACATATCTGAAAATCCTATTTTCTGGACATCTTTGTGCTCAATGAACAATCATTATCGCCATCTGACATGTCCTCGGATACTAATCCCTACTAATATTATAAATGCGAAATGATAAAAAAATGATAACTCTGTCTGTCTCTCAGTCTGTATGTTTGTTAAGTTTTCACGCCTAAACCGCTGAACCGAATTTGATAAATTTTGGTACAGAGATAGAGGGCCTTGGAGAAGAATAGGCTACTTTTTATGTAGGTACCACGCGTGCAAATCCGTGGGCAGCAGCTAGTTTTATATATGTGTGTTAGTTTGTAAAAGTATTTGTAATGGATCAACTCAAAAACTACTTTACCGATTTTACAAATTCATTCACCTATTGAAAGCTGCATTATTCCGGAGTAACTTGAGCTATATAATTGTAAGTTATAAAGATATTGTAATAGTGCTTCCCTATAGGGAAGCACTGTCAACGAAGAAAGCGCTCTGACTTTTTTTTATATGTATGTATGTGAGTCTATAAGGAATTTATTTTCTATTGACCCTAGTTAACGTGTTTTATACACATGATTTTGTTGTTAAAGTTAATATTATTATAAAGATATAATGTAGTGACCGATATTCCAACCAGCAAACTTGCAAAATAAACATACCTGTCACCTAAAGATCTCAGCTCCTGGGATATTGCCAATGTGGTGTCAGGCAACAATCCAACACACCTAAAGACCACTTTGACACTGACAGTTGACACTGATCGAGGTTAGACCTCGTTGCTCGGAGTATCTGGGATCTCTCTTTTTAGGGTACCAAACCTCTATACCTAAGGCTCTCTTTACCAAAACCACAAGGGAACCATATAATTTCGCTATGTCCGTCTGTCTGTCTGTCCGCTTTTAATCTTGATCTTGCCTCAAAATTTGATTTTGGGGTTATTTTACTATCCCATTGTGGGGCCTATTGTTTGATATTTTAAAAGAGTTTTTCAAATAGTTTTTCGATACAGATATTCTTTTTATGAAAATTAAACTTTCATGTGTCCATTTTTGAGGTCACTGTTGAGCTCCCCCTACCGGCTAAACTGCTGTTTGAAGAAATTCGAAATGTTTTACAAAATTGTTGGATATATAACAAAATTAGCTGCTGTCCGCGACTTCGCACGCTTGGTACCTACCTACAAAAAAATGCCTATGTCCTTCTCTAAGATCTCATCTATCTCTATACCAATATATAATTCAACAAAATCGGTTTAGCGGTTTTGGCGTGAAAACGTGACAGACAGACAGACAGAGTTACTTTCGCATTTATAGTATTAGTAAAGATAACAAGAATAATTATAACGGATAGTAAGGCTTTACTAGATTTTGAGTAAACATTAATAAAATTCAAAAAGGCATATAAACTTATTCTGTTATTTCTAATAACTAAACGTAAGAAAATATTCGATTATTCGTTTGTGAACGTTAACGTGTTGAGGCGTTGTTCATTATCATAATACTAAAACATAATAAAAACAATTACGTTTTCAAAACTAAAAAGAAAACCGACTTCATTTATATAAAAATACGGAATTTTGTTTACTTGGATGACAATTTTATTCCGGATATTTCGATTTAAAAAGCAAACTACTGAACTGATTTTGATGTAATTTCTATGGGACTAATCGGAAAGTATATCCTTTCACATGAAAAAATATTTTTCAAATCGGTTCATAAATGAGTTATGGGTAACTATAACAATTGTTTAACTGCGGATTGACTTTAATTATTGGGGTCTTATGTTTAGAAAAGTGATAGAAATAACATTGGGAGAAATATCATCAAATCTGATACTAAACAATGGTAACATCAATATTAACAAAACATTTACAAAGATTTGGAGCAAGTTTGACGTCATTTCTCTAAACTACATTTGTCTTAATTTTTCCAAATACATTTGAGTTTCAACGTCCCGCAGTATTCTTCTTTGTATCGTGTAGTTATTTCCAGTGTAGGGAAAGGTATAAAGTGTGTCTCAGAGGCTCCTTTCGTGCAATTAGACCATGTCTTTGAACTTTTAGGTTATACATGTCGGATTCCTCACGATGTTTTCCATTACCGATAGAGAGTTTAACTAACGTACATTTTTCAATCAAAAAACAATTGGTGCACTACTGGATCTGACCTAGGACCTGCAGTTTTGATATCTACGAGTTTCTCGAATTGCAAAATGTCTCACAACATTGAGCTCAACACGTCACCTGCATGTTGCCGGATCTATAAAAAAATCTTAATAAAAAAAAAATCGCAATGTCTCCCGAGTTAGTTGCCGAGGGAACATTAAATGAACGTACTATTTATTAGTGTAATAATATAATTAAGTTTGACGACCTCTGTAGCGCAGTGGGCCAAGGCCTGGCTGAGACGCAGAAGGTTGCGGATTCGATTCCCGCCACGGTACAAATGTTTGTAAAATCAGCAAGTATTAGTTTCTGGTCTAGGTGTTTCTATGCATATTAATGTATGTATTTACAAAAAAAAGTATATAAGTAGTATATTAGTCTTATGGTAACACAAGCTCTGCTTACTTTGGTGCCAGATGATGCTGTGTAAAATATCCGACACAAAATAAAAAATCCACAAGAAAATACCTTCTGTACTGTATTGCCAGTACAATTAGCAGATATTGTAGGTACAGTTTACAGTTCTGTCCGAGACACGGTTTGGACGGAATACCTTCGTTATCGATCGACATTCCATGTGGCGCGTGCGCAATTGATTTGTCGTCTGACTGTCTGCGTTATTGGTATAGCGCATGTTATGATTCAACTAGACAGGTTTATTGAGTTTCAAAGTGACTTTGGTTTGTTTATATTTATTTTGACGTTTTATTAAAAACGATTGTTATTATGAGATGCATTTCCGTAAACTTGTAATGAAACAGCTGCTTTAAAATATGGCTTAAATTTTTTTAAAACAATATAAAAAGGCCGAAGAGTCTAAATAAATTTAGAAGGGTAGTCACGTACTGTGAGGACGTTTTAAATATTTAAAAAACATGTCACAAAACTTTATAAAAAAATTCAATGATTAAAAAATCATGGTCTGTAATTTGACGAATTTTGAAAAAAGCCCGAGTTCAAGTAATTCCTAAAACATGCATCTATGGCAATCGTTCCACGTGACCACGTTACAGAGCAAGCTATTCAAGTGCTTATGAATTAGCCCGTACATAGAATAAGAAATAGTCACTAACTCTACGATATTAGAATTTAAAGTGCAGTGACATCATTGTAACGATTTAGTATTAGAACAAATGAATATGGTAGTTTTTTTAAGTCTACTCGTCCATTTCCGAATTTCAAACAAACTAGTTTCTCAACAAACTCAACTTCTACTTCTTCTTCTTATCGGGTCACTAGTTATTTCTAACCAGTGTGGTGAAAGAATTATTGTGCGCCTCAGAGGCTTCTTACGTGCACTTAGGTAAACAAACTCTGTCTGTCTGACACTTAAGTGTCAACTCTTCCAATTCTTTATTTTTAAACTGGTTTAAAAGAAACAAATAAAAAATAATCTAATGATCTATAAAGCTAGGCTATTATCAACATGTTATATAACTTTAATTGTTATTACCTACATATATAATGTGGGTTGTATTGTATACACGGGGACACAAAATTGTTAACTTGGTGTCTCCATTATCGAAATTCAAATATTAATATTATAAAAAAAAATATTAGAATAGAAATATTTAAAAAAAATTCAAGTCCGTCCACAAGATAGAATGTCCATACCAAATTTAATCAAGATCTGATTATCCATTTAGTCGTGGAAAAGTAGCAAAGAAACAAACAAACAGAAATGTTTTAGAATTTAATTTTAATAATAGTATGTGACATAATGATGCAACATTAAAATAACAATTCTATCTAGTAATCGTTTTTATTCGCAGTTTGAATTTATTTTGAACTTATTATTCGTAATTTTTGCGTAAAAATGACTTAAACATTACATTTTGATAAACACGGGCTTTACTCACGTATTATTTTGTCGATGGAGGCACCGACAATGTTTCGATTCATGTAGAGAATCTTCATCAGGGTGAGTTTGATCCGCGGTCCGCTCGTTGCCGCTCGAGTTCACGGTTCGCACTCAATCGCACGGTGCCTCCATCGACAAAATAATACGTGAGTAAAGCCCGTGTTTATCAAAATATATGGTACAACTTACGAAAGTTTTGAAAGTGAAAGATTTAAACATTGTTTAAATATAATTGTAAAAAAATATTATTGATTATAATGATAATAATATATTGTCTGGTGTGGTCTGGTCATGTTTGTCGCATGCCTGATGAGCTGTAGGCCAAAATTACCACTCAGTGGAGCCCTGAGACAGCGAGAAGGCGCCGCGGTAGACCCAAAAAGAGATGGCGAGATGATCTCGACACCTTTGATAGAGCTTGGGTCCAAACAGCTCAAAACCAAGAAGACTGGAGAGATCAAAGGGAGGCCTTTGCCCAGCAGTGGGACACAATGGGCTAATCGTAATCTTATTGATTATATTTCTAATAAAATATAACTGTTTGGTTAACTGCGCGTAATATTGTAATATTATTATAAAGTATATGACTATGATATAACTTACGAGTATCCAAGGGTATTGTAAGTATCTTAGTTGATTTAAAAAAAATCAAGTTAATTTTTTTTTTCGTTTTGCTACAGTCGAATAATTTTGTCCTGCAGTGTTCACCCACACTATTATATTGCGTTGGCGGAGTTATTATTTCACCAAATTATCCGTAACTCGAAACAACCCACACTACTTTTAATTACCATTGAGTGTTCAGAACTCATACTGTTTAAATATATCTTCGAAATATATTACTCAATCTCTGTTCTAGTAATATCTTAATAATATTATTTATAAATGCGAAAAATGTGATGTTTGTAAGTATCATTGATCAATCAAGCTGCAGTGACGATTTTAGATTTTGGTAAATCTTGAATAACATCTGGAATAACATATCTATATGAAAGGTAATGGTAAGGTTATGACATATTTATTACATATATGCACGTGGTTTGAGTAGGTACTACGCGTGCGAAGTAAATAATACTACGGATAGACCACAATTATTAATCATCTAATGACAAGTAAAAAATGTATGATATAATATTCATTTTAAAAACACTCGGATTAAATAAGTAAGTAGGTAAGTAACCTTTCATATACGTATTAAAAAAATACCGTAATAGAGGAGTATTGACAAGATAAAAAATATACAATGCATATATACTGGGTATATTGACAAAGCCAGAGCACTGACCGTACAAAAATATGGTCAAAAATATAGTCACTTATTTCAAGAGTTTTTTAAAATAATTCCTCCTTAACACATGCTCGCCAACGTTCTGTATTTAAATGTAACGAAAACGGAATAACAATACGATAACGTTTTGCAGAGCAAACGAGCGATTTTGCTGCAACATCTGGCGATCTTAATAACAGAGCTCAAGCGATTATGATTAAAATTCACAAGATATTTTATTTAATACTATCACAAGGATCACTTTGGAACGTCTTATATACAGGGTGAATTTAGGTGCTAATTCTAAATTCATTCAATTCTAAAGCCATTTCTTTCTAACTCAAGTCTGGGAAGAACTGGCAAGAAACTCATCCTGGTCCTAGCTCTTTTTTGCACAATCCATCTTATAACTACTACAAGTATACTTTAGTAGTATACTACAGTAAGTATACTACTAAAGTATACTAGCTCACTTATAATAATATATTCACCATTCAACAAAATACTCAAGGATTTTATTTTTTCCTTTTCAAACATCTATGCTTCTAAAAAATACCTGCATTGGCAACTGTCTGTTTCCTGTCCTATATAAAAATGTTCCTACTGACAGTAGCTACTAACAAATGTTCGTAATGAGAGGCTCGCAAAAGTTGCCCGTATGTAAGCAACAGTATGTTATACTATATGTAATAGGTTGAGCTGAACAAACGTCGCGAGCGCCCTACGTGATCTCGAATAAACTAAGGCTGGCACATTCGTTATGTGCTATAATGTTATAGGGACACCATGATGATGGAAGATACTGAAACTCAAACTCAAATATGTTATAATTCAATACAATCACAAGGATTACTTTGAAACGTCTTACATACTAAGTGAATTCTTACTTATCAAATGACTGATCCATTGAACGCCTAGCTGAAGGGGACCCCTAGAAAACAGCGCTGTGAGGATTGGGCACCCTACAGAGGGTCCAGTACGGATAGGGACGTTCTGCGCGTCCTGCTTGCGCTACGGAACCTGAAAGCGCATAACCCCAACGAAAGCCACAGCTGATATCAAGATGGCAGCGTACCGTTGCAAAATGCAACGAGACCCAATAACCTAACAGCTGTCTCTGAGAGTTGAAGCCAGGGTTATGACAAAGATATCGAGACCCTTACTTAAACCCAAAATAGGTAAGGTTTAGGTGACCAGGTTTCTATAAAACTTTTTACAGAACATGAAATCCATAAAACCTTCGAGATCGCCAAAATCACAAAACATTGTCACCTCGTCAAGCGACGCGTGCGCAGACTGCGAAACCGCAGCAACCTACCGCGCACGCGCCGTGTTCGATATGAATTCAAATCAGATTAGCACTGAGCTACATTTTATAGCCTGTGGTCAAAGCGGTTCGGAGGAATTGAATTATTTTGTCAAACGGAGTTACACTTTAGTCTGTGCAATATAAGAGACCACGACATTTTATAAAGTTACATAGCTCCTATTAGATAGTTTGTTTCGTTTTATTTTATATTTTAATAGATAAACTTGGCTGAATTTTCGATACTAATATTATAAAGATTTGATTTTTGTTTGTATTGAATAAGCTCCGAAACTACTGGACCGATACAAAAAAATCTTTTACCGTTGGAAAGCTACATTATCCCCGGGTGTCATAGGCTACTTTTTATCCTGGGAAAATAGGTTTATCCCAGGAAAAATCTTTAACGCAGGCGAAGCTAGTAATTAATAAATTGTGATTTCTTAGCGCAAGATTAGATAATTCAATTATAAGTGTATTTTTTTCTTGTGATTTGTACGACAAAGGAATCCAAGAGAATTATAGATGGCTATTCTTTGATGACGTTTCGAACAGACAAACGACGATCGACCGCGACCTAGTGGCAACATTTATAACAAAACAAGTCAAATTCAAAGTCAAAGTCAAAAGATATTTTATTCAATACCATCACAAGGTCTTTTAAGAGCTGTGGATTTTGTACAACGAATAAATAAATAAATAATAAAATAAAATCACTTTGAAACGTATTCACCTTACATTTTAGGTGAATTTAGGTACCAATTCATCTTAACCCAAGCCTGAGAAGAAATGGCAAGAAACTCGTCCTGGTCCTAGCGCTTTTGCATGATCCATCTTATAACTACCTTAATTACGAAAAAGTAATAAACAAAAAGAGGTAAAAAATAAATAAACAAATCGTTAACGTATACTAGAAAAAAATAGTGCCTAGTATTGAATCAGGTCACCACCACCACCACCACAATCACCACCCCTATATCAATAATAGATCCTGAATACCTCTCACCACCCACGTCAACTTTCTGAACTCTATTTAATTAATAAGACTGTATGAGGTCAATTGCCCAGTTTTTAATACAATAACTTGACATTGGAAAAATCCTTTGGCTACTGCCATGTTAGCCCAAAGTGAAACTAAACGTTACACTTAGCCTGGCTAGACTCTTAGCAAACAAACAATTAGATAAGGTATATGAAGGATCATAAAAAAGCGCTAGGATCAAGTTCATGCATAATTTATAATATTCAAATTCAATCAAAAACATTTGTATTTTTTTTCTCATTTTTTGTTTTTGTTAGTCGTCTAAAAGTTGAACTAGCACCTTAGAGTTACATACGTATTATCACTTACAAACTTTGCCTTATTAAAAAAAATATATATATATTCACGATTGCAACCACAAGGATCGAGTGAGACCTTTTAGATTTCCAGTCACTTCAATTTGTGAATAGCTATATTATGTTGTAAAATGTTAAAATCATAGTCATTTATTTATTCATTTGTTATTAGATCCTATTTAAGTTCTTCGCATCTGTAACACAGGTTTACCTAATTCAGGCTCGTGTTAATCATTTACCCTTGTCTAATTAAGATTTTGTTTTGTTGTACTATTTGAGTGTTAAATAACATTTTATTATTGTTATTACTATTTTTATACAGAACTAGCTGTTACTCGCGACTTCGTCCGCACTTTTTTTTATAGGAAAGCTGAAATCCTTCTCCAGGATACAATTTATCTCCTTGCCAAATTTTATTGATAAGTTTCAAACCAATAACACCCACCACCCATTAAAAAGTTTCCATACAAACATTCACACTTCATTTTACACATTTATGAGAGTTATTTAAAAAAATCCTGAAACACGTGTCCATTTATTTTGCATTTTAAATATCCAAACCAAGTTTCTAAGAAATTACACCACCAGTTAAAAAGATCCCATACAAACGTTGACACCCGATTTTACACCTTTGTTAGGGTTATTTTGAATAATCCTGAAACACGTTTTCATTTATTTTGCATTTAATTTATTCATATCAAGTTTCAAGCAAATCGCACCACGCGTTAAAAAGTTTCATACAATCGTATTGACCCTCTTAGGGTTTGATTTTCAAAAAACCCCACCTTAGTGGGTGGTTTTGCTGTAAAATAAAGCTACCTTCCAAATTTCAGCTTTCTAGCTTCAGCGGTTTCGGCTCTGCGATGATCAATCAGTAAGTCAGTCAGGTTAAGCTCTTTTATAGGTATAGAATAGAGTAGAATATATATTTATTGTTCACCTTATATAATAAAACACAATATTAGAATTTAATTAAACTAAAAGTATTTGAGAGGTACAATGGGCGGCCATATCGATTGAGAGCGATCTCTTCCTGACAACCTTTGGATGGAAAAATAAGTATATATAAGTATTCGTATAGATAAGTTGCAAGCCCGCAGTTTTGCTATGACCTCCCTAAAAACGATTTCGCAATAGTCAACCTATGACATAGATTAGAAACTATAAAACGTAATGTGCGTTTACTAAAACGCACTATAAAATCACAAACAAACAGACAATGAATCAATGTAAATCTGTAGTTTTTTGTAAATATATGCCCGCTTTTTGACAGCCAAAAGTCAACACCCAGCGGTGTATAAAAGTAACTCTGTGACGATTTCTGTGGCACAGCCGGTCAAGATCCGGCTGAGACGCAGAAGGTTGCGGGTTCGATTCGCGGGACAAATGTTTGTATTATCTGCAACTATTTGTTTCTGGTCTGGGTATTGCTATGTATAATATAAATGATGAATTTACAAAAAATTGTATATAAGTAGTGTATCAGTCATGTGGGAACAATAACAAGCACTGCTTACTTTGGGGCTAGATGATGCTGTGTTTAATGTCCGGCATTATTAATTTGTTTATAACTATAGCGGGTTTATTCTATAATGACACTCTAGATTAATGTGTTGTTTAAATCTGTTTCCATGTTGATTTATTGAAGGAAAAGTCATACTTAAACATATGGTAGCTAATTATGTTGACTGAGGAGAAGTGTGTTAAATAACATTCGTTTTAGTATAAATTCATCAACATCATTATCATCTGCTTGCCTTCATCCCACTTAGTGGGACAACTGGTCGGGACAACTGGTCCTTTTTCCTCCACTAGCCTCTATCGTTCGTCGTCTCAGTAGACACAGTAGTCCTTTCTTATCCGTATCATATCTTGCACAGTCCATCGACCTTTTCTTAGTCTACCTCTACTCTATCTACCCTCCACATTAAAATTTGTCACCCTTCTTGTAACATGTCTTTCATCCGTCTACATGACATGCGTACAATACACTAACTTTTTCATTTATGTTTGTTACGTTACGTTCGTTACGTTGTTACGTTCGTTGAAAATACTATTGTTGAAGTGTATTGTTTTTTGTGACTTGTTTTTTTTACCAATTTGATACAGACATAAACTTTTCTTGCTATCTTTCTTTCAATAAATGATTAATTCTATTAATAAATGATTCAATTAAAAGTCCTCATTGCGAGTCTTTACGGCCGTCATAACGGTCACCGTTTCTTAACAAACTGATGTAACCTTTAAAGACAAAAGCGGATTGCACACGTTCACTAATCCATCACACAGCCTTGAACCGGAGACAATGTATCCTCCTCCGGAACTGAACCCACACAGGCTCAAACCTACTTTCAATTTCACACGTAAACCTTCATTTAGTAATGATAGATTGATAGATATTCAGCTGACGGATTTAGCGTTGTATAGTTTTAAACAACCATTCCAGAAGTCAAAAAGTCATATGTTTTATTCAATACAAAGACACATTAAAACGACTTTCTAGAATTTAGGTTTCAAATCCCCATAACCCAAATCCGAGAAAAAATAACATGAAACTTGTCCTAATCCTAGCGTTTTTTTAATATAATTTGTATTATACCTAGCGATCTTAAAGTCCCATTACCAGTACAGTTAATGAGATTATTAAGACAAAAAAAATGGTGAAGTGCGAAACTTTTTTCACCAACATGATTCGTTTACTATCTTGTAAACGTGTTACTAACGAGTTCGATTTTGTGATTGGCAAATTTAAAAACGTAATTAAACAGATCTATCAATGCATATCATAAAAAATGAAATTATTTAGACGACAAAAAAACTTGGGATCAATCTGCTCAAACTCGACTCGGCATCCGTAACAACATTGGCAAGGATCATACAAAAATGTGTTAAGACCAGACAAGTTTCTTGCCGGATTCTTTTTGAACTGGGATTAGGTAGAACCGGCACCTAGATTCACTAGCATGTAAGAAGACTGTTTAAAGTGGTCCTTGTGATTTTATTGAATAAAGAATGTTTTGTTAGTTTATTTGTTTGTTTGGTTACTATTACTAGTCTTCTTACTTCTTGTCAAATTTCATGATTCTATATCAATAGGAAGTACCCCATAGATTTTGAGCCACTGACGAGTTTGAAATATGTGGCATAAAAGACCGTACCCAGGCCGTAGTTTCAGATTACGTTGACTCTCAAAAACCCTCAGAAGAAAATGCCACTGCAGTCATTCATCCATGTACTCCTAACAAAGTGGCGTAACTTCGTTGATTTGTTAGGACAACTGTGCTATGAGCACTTTATAGCAGAACTCTTGTCACTGCTTAGCATTGAAAAAACATTACTAAATGAAAGGTACTAACTAAAACATTACTTTACCAGGCCATTGCCCTATACAGGGTGACCAAAAAATAAGTTTCGAACGATTACGTATCACTCTTTTCCGTGCATCAACCTTCTTTTGTCTCAGCGAAAACCATCCATTGCCGCAAATAAATAAATTAGGTTTTTGTGTCAACACCCCTCGCGATTTTGTTAGCTCCGAGCACACAGTGGAGCGAAGATTCTCGAATATCATGTTTGCACGTTCCGTTGAACTCCGCGATTCGCTCCATTCACAACGCAAATAGTGGCTGCTGGGATACGCGGAGGAACAGTCTTGGTACTTGAGCTCGAGCTGATACTCAGAATGTGAGATTAATATCTCATGTAGATTTTTCTTTGACTCTGGTAAGGAGGAACCGGCATCTAGCAACACAAAAGAAGACAATTCAAAATGGTTTTGACTTTGAGATAACCGCATCTCACCTGAAGTGTATCTGCGCGAGATATTAATCTTAGCTTTTGACTGATGATCATTGCTCACAGATGATCATCAGTTTTCTGGAGATTGAGATTATACTAACAGCAGCAGACTAAAACAGTGCTAGTGTGCTGACATAGGGGGTAGGACAAGATATCTTTTACAGCAGTTGGCAAGACATGAAGCAGAGCACAAGTCTTTGTCCAGTGACCTTTGGATAGATCCACCAGATTACAAACAAAGGAGCGAGACCTTTATGCCATGTATACGGCATATTTATCGGGCAAGAGGAAATCTGGAGGAATTGGCACCTAATATAACCTAGATGTAAGAGGTTTCAAAGTGATCCTTGTGATGGTATTGAATAAAATATCTTTTGACTCTGACTTTGACATAAGTATGTATTAAAAATATATAAGTATTTTATCAGTCATCTGATCACCATAAGACCAATGTGGTATACAAGCATGTGTAAATAAGGCTTTCGCGACTCTGCTTTTGCCCAATGCGACTGCGGAGCTCCTATTCAAACGATGTCACATCTACTCGTCGGCCCTTACACCGGCACAAGGGGTGACCTTATGGACACGGAGAATGAAGTGAGGGTGGCTGTATTTTATTATTAACTAATTGAGTTGTATTATTAACACGCAAGAAGAACCATAACACAAGTTATACTTAGTTTGGTGCTAAATAGTGTGGTGTGCTTTGTCCACTAATATTTATACTACTAGCTGTACCCAGCATGCGTTGCAATGCCACAAATTTTCTCACCGTTTAAACCTTCCCTGGACTACGACAAACATTTCAACACCAAAATCATCTAAATCAGTCCAGCCGTTCTCGAGTTCTAGCGAGACTAACGAACAGCAATTGGTTTTTATTATATAGATATATTAATAACTAGCGACCCGCCCCGGCTTCGCACGGGTGCAATGCTGATACTAAATATACTATAGAATGTATTTATATACAACGTTGTCTAAGAGAATAACATAACGTAAGAGATAGACATACCACCATCGCGGACTTTTTTGAAGACTTTTTTAAGGTGTACAATACTGTAGTACATTATTTTGATCTATCTCGTAGGGTTCAGCCAGCGTTTGCAATGTAAGCGCAAAAAATTTGTTTATTTTCGACCTCACATTAGAAACCTCTAAAAGTATCAGTGTTTTTCTACTATATTATGCATGTATTATACATATAAACCTTCCTCCTAAATCACTCTATATATAAAAAAACGGGTTGCACTCCGGGAGTGCCGACAGAAGTGAAAACTTATTTTGACGCGTTAGAGTTTAGTAATAAATCACTTCAAAATCAGTAATTATGGCGACTGCCAGTCAAATACTGAACGAAACAGATGATACAATATTTTCTGTTCAGAATGTAGATAATATATCAAAGAACCTAACTCAGTAAACTTCTCCGTACCAAAGTAGACTGTAAACATGTGAATTAAGGTTTATAATCAAATGGGGCGAGCGCGGCAGCCGGCTGCGTCTATATCAAAGAACCTAACTCAGTAAACTTCTCCATACAAAAGTTGACTGTAAACATGTGAATTAAGGTTTATAATCAAATGGGGCGAGCGTGGCAGCCAGCTGCGACTCGCCCCAGACGGTAACGGTGTCGCGAATCCAGAGGTTTTACCTCATCCAAAAATATGCGTACCGCGCTAAAAGAAGTTTTCACTTCAAAAACCGCATCAAAATCTGTTGCCTAGTTTTAAAGATCTAAGCATACATAGGGACAGACAGACAGCGGGAAGCGACTTTGTTTTATACTATGTAGTGACTACAGCACCCACACACAGAACGAGCATCTATATTCAAAACACAAATGTTACACTGATGAGGATCAAACCCAGAACCTATAAACAGACAGAGTTAGTATTGAGCAGAGACCAGTCAGAACATAAATTAGACGTGAACTATGAAGATTACATTGTCCTAGTATATTAGCACTCACAATGTAATCTAAGACGTTGGTTTAGTCAGCACAGGAGCAGACCACTCCACCATGCTTGTCGAGTTTTGTTATTTAGAGCTTAATGGAGATCACAACTAAGAAAGTGCTTTATCACGTTTGAACTCTGCTAGCTGGACTTAAGGTTTAATGTGACTTGTCACTTCTTTTGTCCACAGTACCTGTATCATCATCAGCTACGTTTGCCCACAGCTGGACATAGGTATGATGCTTGCCAAGGCGCGAGTTAAAACATCGCTTTTGATTTGAATCAATGTTGAAATTAAATATGATTTATTTGCTTGAACATATGTGATAAAATTTGGTCTTAAAGTAGTTTTTCTATTGTATGTCTTTCCAAATTCTATTGCACGTTATTTTTTAAAAAGTTTTCTTACATTAGTTTATATACTGTATTTTATAGTTAATATAAAATAGTTAATAAGTCAAAAATATATAATATTACAGCCTAGATGTACCCCACTCTACAATTCAAATATTCACGTATTGTATAAGAACATGGGTATGTCTTAAATCCACTTTTTCAATTGTTAGATATCCATGTCCATCTAAGTTCCATACTATGCTTCAATATTATACTTTATACTTCCATACTAAGTTCGAAAGTATCTCTGTCCGTTAAGTTTTCACGGCTAAAAGGCTAAACAGTTTGTGGTGAAATTTAGCAAAGATATAGATTGTATCTTGGGGAAAAACATAAGCTACTTCTTATGTAGGTACCATGCATGCAAAGCTGCGGACAGAAACTAGCGTTGACGTACCATCATACAAATGGTGCAAATTATATTTTCGAGACTACAAAAATCTACTTAACTAGAGTTCATTTGCTATGTAGAGTAGTGGGGTGACATTTATATACAAAATTTATAGAATCTCGATTTTCGATTTTACTTATAAATAAATCATTTTGTTGGACAATTTGTACCATGAGAACAATATGACTGATAGAATACTTTATGATACTCTATAACACCCAAAACAAGCATCTATGTTCATCACACGAATTGTCCTAGGAGTAAATTGACCCTGAACCTATAGCACAAAAAGCTACCTACGTATACTAATAAAATTTTCATACTCTAACATAATTTCTCAACCCAACAAAGTATATCTGAGTCATCATTTCATAACACCACCCACTGCGCCTGCGCCTGCCTCAATGAACTTCACGAGAAAACTAATCAGCGGTGATTCATGTGGATTAGCCCTTATTTAGAGTAACTTTATGTACATTTTAGATGAGCGTAGGTCGGCCCTAATTAATACCAGCCTATGATATTGACAGTGCTCTCAATTGGTGCGGGAAGCATCGTGAGAAAATAAAACCCTTGAACCTTAAGATCGAAGGTTTGTGTATCTGTTACTACCTTATAGTATTATTGACTGGCCTGTCAGCTCAGTTGGTCGTAACTCTGCCTTCAATGTTGTAGGTTGAGGGTTCGATTCCCTCACAGAACAAACATTCGTGTGATGAATATAGGTGTTTGCTCTGTGTCTGGGTGTTAAAAAGTATCATAAGTATGTATTTAAAAAAAAATATATGAGTATTCTATCAGTTAAATCAGAGAGAAAGAAAGAAATAACATACATTTATTTGTAACAACATACACTTAAAAAAAACAATATGAAGGTACACTTAAAATAAAATAAAGAAAAACAGAAAATACAACTTAAATTAAACAAAACTAAAGATTGAGTGTCCCGCAATCGTCCAAGTGTGCTGTTACAAATTGGTGCCCGACTCAGCATTATGTTGCGTTATACAGTCGGAACTATACAACACAACGCTGATCTTTCATAGAACTAGGAGGGTGAGCCACGGGTTAATAAAATAATTAGGAACTGTACAAAATATAGATATATATATGATATTAATGATAATGGGACATCACTAGAAGGACGTAGAGCGCGGGCAAAGAAAAAGCGGTAGAGTATATAGATACTGGATAATAGTAGGTACGTAAAGACTAAAAGGTGTGGGATTTGATATTGTTTTATAAGTAACATGTAAAAATATAAAGAATTCTATTATTTATAGATGTATATCAGTTATTTATATAAATTATTCAATCATTTATCGATATAAGTAGGGCATAATTAAAAAAGAAATAAGGTAGGTACTATGAAAACGAGATCTCATTTCTGAGATCTTCATGTTCTTTTTGAAAGTCCGTAAGAAACTTTTAGAGTTTAAATTTGAAAGTATGGACGCTTTGTAGGTTTTTTATTGGCGGGGAATGTTGTTCCAACATTTTGACGCCGCATACCGAAAACTGACTCTAAAACCTGCCGAGAGGTGACGCTGCGTAGCCAACTGCTTCGAACACTTACGTAGTGACCTAGTGTTAGAGACCATGTAAATTTTTTGAATAGGTATCAAGTTATCTGGTCACCGCAATATGCTTAGTTTAGGATAAGATGATGTGAGAATTATTCACTATATCTATTTATTATTTATTTATTCCTATGAATGGCGATAGGCTTACAACTTATCATGGACTATTAGCTTCAGAGAGTTATCAAGAACCAAAAACCGAGTCTGGGTCGTATAGATAATGTTCGTTTTGTTTTTGATTTGATGGCTAAGACTTTGGTGTTTTATAACCAGCTGCTGCCCGCGGCTTTGTACGCGTGGTACGAGTACCTACATATGAAGTAGACTATGTCCGTTTCGAAGATTTAATCTATCTCCGTACCAAATTTCTTCAAGATCCGTTCAGCCGTTTAGCCATGAAAAGGTAACAGACAGACAGAGACTAATTCGAATTTATAATATTACTAGCTGCTGCCCACGGCTTTGCACGCGTGGTACCTACATAAAAAGTAGCCTGTGTCCTTCTCCAAAGTCCCATATACCTCTATACCAAAATTCATCAAAATCGTTCCAGCGGTTTAGGCGTGAAAACGTAACAGACAGACATACAGACAGACAGACACACAGATTTACTTTCAAAACTAAAATATTATACATATAAAAGGGATGGGTTTCTCGTTTGTGACAGTGAGAATGTAAAAAAACTAATTCTTTTATTAAAAACATAAATTCTCGCAAATTCATCGCACTTCAGATCGGGAATATTAACCACAATCGCGCCCTTTAATGCATTACCATATGACACATTGTGTTGTCAATCACCAGCGCACGCGCACCTATATCGCCTCATATGCATAATATAGGGTGTCAAACAAGGAGCGTGTCAAGCAGCAACCTAAAAATGGTGAAGTCAGTCAAAAGAATAATAACGTGCAAATTTATAATGGATGACCTATTTATACAACTTGTACATCCTTAAATTATACTGTTTTTGTATTTACAGACATGAGTTTGTGCCGCAAACTAGTCTATTTTTAAAAGTACCTACCTATTTACTGCATGCAAAATAAAAAGTACCAAAAATATGTTGTTGGTTGCTAGTGCAGGATTAACCCTAAGAAAATAATTTCTGGATTTCTTCGTTTGTCATTTCATGAATAACATAGCACTTCTAAATTGTTTATATTGTTTCATCTTTTATTCAGTAATGTTAGCGAAATTTTAATCAATAAATTGTGATAAAAGTATGGACATTTGAATTATAAGTGTAATAGTTTTCAATGTGCTTTGAATTACAAGGAATCTCGAGAAAGTTCTAGACGGCCATTCCGCGATGACATTTAGAATAAACAAATAACGATCGACTAAAGCTTTGTAACAATCACTTGACACTGGTAAAATTGCAACAAGACCGATGCCACTAGGAAGAAAAGAGAGTAGACATAATTGCTAAGATGTAGTCGGATTATTATTCAAAGACTTTTTTGATGAACATAGCAGATTTACTTAGTGGACAAGTTTTGTACATGGCCAGGATGTACAGTCAATGTTCATCTTGTCAACGCTGTGGTTCCCTACACGCTCGCATCATGAACATAATCATTCAGCAAAATAAAAGGTGCTTACCCACCATCCACATCCCTAAGACCATCTGGGTGAACCGTCGAAAGTTTTTTACATCGGCTCACCTATGTTCACCTGGATGATCCTTGGGAAATATTTAGTTTCCACCGTCCACCTTGCTATCAAAACTCTTTAGATTTGAAGTGCATAGAGATTATTTAGGTTACAGGTTAGCAACTGGACAGAGTTATTATCTAGACAGATCAATATATTCTTCTGGCGCTTCGGCGGCCGCTGCCGCGGCACGCTTGCTTTACTATCAAATAAATCAGTTCACTTTCAGCTACGGACTCGGGTGGTTCTAATTTATTACCTATCATAACTATCAATATCAACTAAAGTGTAAGAAATACCCTTACAACGAGAATTTTTCAAAAATTTAGTACTTTTCCGCCAATCTATTCCAAAAGAGTTACGTGAACCTTCCTCCCGCTCGATATTGCAAAGCGTCAATATAAAGGTAGCACACACCATCCACACATGTAACCTCAAAAACAAATTTGACACGTGTTTCGTTTCTCCACGAGCCATGCTCAGGAATCCATCCAGCCGTTGTCTTGTGATTGAGTCACAAACAAAATTTACAAAGATACAAACATCCACATAAATTTTCACATTTATAATATTAAGTAGGGTTTATTTGTTTACACCTTGTACACGCATAATATGATCAGAACACGGGAAATCCCTAATGTGCTGGCAGACGCCTCAATGCTATATTTTATAGAAAAGCTTTTTTACTAGGGTTCCGTAGCGAATCTCGAAAGCAAAGTCCAAGTAATTACGCCGTGGTGTTGCGTTGTCGCATACCGTCAGTTTTTAAACAAAATAGAATGAGGGTAATCATAATTTGATTTCTTACTTTAATTAATAAAAATTTGACAGATTGGTGAGAAGGTAATCCATACCATCAACTATATACTAGCATTATTAAGTATCTCTGTTTGTCTGTCTGTTTGTTTGTGACCTTTTTACGGCTAAACGCGAAAACGAATCTTAATGAAATTTGGACGGTCAGCGCTAACCCTAAACTCCGTCTAAAATGCAATTACTATCCATTTAATGTCACGGGCCCCTAGCGTGGTTCAATACGGCTTGGCCAGATTTCATGTTTGATCGCTGTCACCACAATTTTCTTTTATATGGCGCATTGTTCCAAGCTATCTGTCTGTGTAGATGCAATCTGATGGCAAATCATAGTGTTAATGTTGTATGCCAGTTTGTTTACTATCGGGTTACTAGGAATTTCATTCTATTCAATTATTTTATATGAATTCTAGCCATCTTTATTTACTTATTTTTAAACGACTTCAAAAAATGGAGGTTCTCAATTCGGTTGTATATTTTCTTACCTTATAACTCCGTCATTTATGAACCAATTAAAATAATTGGTCCCATAAATTTCATCAAAATCGGTTCAGTTGCATGGTTTTTAGATCAAAATATGTCATTCAAATAAATAAAATTTCGTAATTTGCTTTCCTGGGACTTTCCAATGTTGTTGTGGTATTTTATATTAAGATGATAACTCAAAACGTGGTTAAAAGAAAAAAAGTTTTTTAACCGACTTCAAAAAAGGAGGAGGTTCTCAGTTCGGTAGTATTTTTATGGTCTCAAATTTCATTCAATGAAGTCGGTTTCCTTGTTTAGTTTTAAACGTAATTATACTTATATATTAAACTCATATCTGGCTTATCGGCATTATTTTTTTATATTGGCTTTACTTTCGCATAATTTATACCTATTGTTTTATGTTTTTATCCCGTATTACTTTATAATTGACGTTACGATTATCTCTGGATAACAAGGGACGGAAAATAATAAGAGTATTTAAGTAGTCATGTGGTATCCAAAACACAAGCTCTGTTTACTTTGGGACCTCATGATGCTGTGTGAAATGTCCGGCATCATTTATCAATAATAATTATAACTAGTTAATAATTATTACCATAATTAATACAAATTAAAAAAAATAGCATTTTTCACTCCTCCATAAGTGTGCGAAATTTCATACACCTTCGTCGGCGCAATTTTCGTAAAAAGGTGTACAAAGTTTTTGCTTCACATATTAATATATAGATTGTCCCATTTCTCGGTCAATAAATAAAAACTACGTAGAAGCTACAAGTTCTGATAATATAGGTTCTGATTGAAATTGTGAAAGGGAATTTTCCCAATCGGAAAACCCAGGACATTGTAGTTATAGTGTGACACGCATACAAGATTCATTGACTCTTCACATTGTTATTATCAACGTTGGGCTTTGTAGAGAACTAGTGATAGCCTGGTGCTTTGCTCGTGGTATGCAGATATGAAAATATAAAATCAGGAATCAGGAATCTGGTAACTATTTATTTAAAAAAAAGGTAGTAAAATAATGTTTAAGCTTAGAAAACGTTTTTAGAAATACTTAGTCTTAAATGTTCCTGATTTACAACCCATGGCTTAGACTTGTTTACAAATACATGGTACCTACCGTCTCAGAAGCGCATTTGACAATGTATGGTGTAAATAAATAAATAATAGTGCATGTAATGGATATATAACCATCATAAGCCGGCGGTATATAACCATCTTCCGGACACCATCACAAATGATCCGTCAACGCAATCCTTCAAATTCAATAAAAAAAATTGGCATCAATCGCATTATAGAGTTGATGAATATCTCTGTTAGACACTACGTTATTATGGGACTACTATTATATTATTAGTTACTATTATAGTATTAGTAGGGGTAATGTTCGCAGTAAAAGACTGAGAAAGAGGGTAGACCGTTTTGTCTGCCAATAACATCCACCCGCAAAGACTTCAGTTTATCTCGTGATCATGGCGCATGCAACTGTGCCGAAATATCGAGAAGCAGAAAAACTCATATATCATGGTAAATATCCCGTTTTGAGTGAAAATTATGTACTATTATATTGACATATTATTATGAATAATAAAATCATTATTATTGTACTAATTAAATAAATCGATGATTAAAATTTTCAATCGTTCAATCGACGTTTTCAATGACGCTAAAACTGAACATTGAAGATTTGGATAAATCTGGTATATATGTAGTCAGATACTTTTTGTGTAGGTGCTACATATACGAACCTGCGAACAGAAGCAAGTGAATTGATAAATAAAAAGATAAACTGTTTCTAAAACAAAATATCTAGAGATATAAAAAAACATATTCGTTTAGGAAAAATATTACGATAACAGTATTTTTACGAAATTTTTAAGGATTAGTCTATTTCGGAAAAGTTTGACTCTTTTGTATTTTTATTTCAATTGAAGTTGTTTATTTGTGTTTCTTTAAAGGTAATCAATATTCGTGTCAGCATAACCGCATGAGAATCGGTAATTTCGGTGACCACCATCCATTTCGGTCACCTTCGCTGGCTGCCGTCCAAGTCTGGGCTCGTGCTCAGGCCTGCCGCTCAATAAGACAAAGGTTTTAACCAGTGATTTATATTTCGCATTCTTTTACTCACTCGCTATTACTTTGTTTTTCTTTGGTCAGTGACCGGATATTATAAAAAATCTTTAATATAATATATGCAAATCTAAATCTAAATTATAAATCTTTAATATATCCAGCAAATTATATAACAGGAGCCCACCGCGTTTTCAAAATTATTTCACAGCATCTGGTAGATACATTTCATAACCCAAAAGCAGGCTATTATCTGGCTCAGAGTATTAGCATTGCCATTCAACGTGGCAATGCCGCCAGTGTCTTAGGAACGCTACCCTCTGGTAGTGATCTGGATCAGTTGAACTATCTATAAACCGTTTTAAACGGTCTTTAGACAGTTTAACTGCTTCACATGTATTTTCTATTATTGTATATTATGTACACTTCTTTAATTATTTCTGTCAATAAATTTATATGCTTAAGTTTATGTGGATGGTTGTTTGGGGTTCAATTTTGATAAAACTTGTAATAAATGTAGCCTGTGACCTAAAATAGCAAATATACAATTTAAAACCCATGTGTGTCACAAGCAAAAGTTAGTAAATAAATAAAGATAACCACTGATTCGTACACACTAACTTGGTTATCTAACATTGCTATATAATTGGCTGCGAACATTGCGGCGGCTGCAGATCTGCGGATCATACTGTGGCTCGAGTTGTGGCTGTTGCTGCCCAATAATAACAGTACACATTTGCTGTACGAAGATTTTCTAAGCACCACTGCTGGCAAACTATAATGGAACAAACGTTCGGAATGCTGCTTCTGTTAGAACAGTGTTGTTTTAGTGCAGGTGCAAATAAATGATTTAAATACAATCGGTTGTAGATGATGATGATGAAAAAGTAGGTGCAACTGCGTATCAAAATGACTAATTACTAGTAACATTACTTTACTGTGTAGGTTTTACTGACGAGTCATAAGATTGTGAAATACTTTGATCTGAGATAGCCGTTTTATTGAGATAGAATAGGTAACGGAAACCAGAAAATGTTATGTAGTTTTATTCTCTTTTTAACCGACTTTAAAATAGGAGGAGGTGCTTAATTCGTCGGAATGGTTTTTTTTCTGTATGCTCACAGATTACTCAAAGACGCTTGAACCGATTTGGAAAATTATTTTTTTCCTAGGTCCCATTTTAATTTTATAGAATGTCGGTTTTTAAAAAATCTAAGAAAATAAAAATAAAAATCCGTTTAGTTCGAAACCTCGCTGTCTCATTGGAGCAGATTTAGATAGCCTGCCCATATTATATATAAACAAAATACATCTATTTGCCACTAACAAAATGATTATAGACTCAAGTTTCATTCAATGAAGTCCGTTTTCTTTTTAGTTTCTAAAACATAATTATATTTCCACCCGTTATAAATAACTTTGCTTAGATAAGGTCGTACGTATTTTAAGGAAGTTTTAGCTAGTCACTGCTTACTAAACAAATGTGGAGCCCCAACGAGCTCAACACCTTGGGACACCGATGACGCCCAGGGAGGTCTGCGCCGGCGTTAACGAGCTGCTGGCCTTCCTGGAAGACATCGGATGGCTGGAGTAGCGGCCTCCACCCGTCACACAAAAAGAGCCCTAGTGGTCTAGTTGCGGAAAACAGTCCACGCTCTAAGTACCAAGTGCACCTGCACTAGATACTATTCTAACAAATAACTAAAAACAAAAATTTTACTAGCCTGTCACCTTAGTTGGTAGTAGAATAGAATAGAATAGACATTTATTCGGTACACACACAAAAAAAAGAAAGTAAGGACAGTAAAAATAAAATAAAACGAAATAGTTTAAGTATAGGCATCCCCCTAAGCAGATGGGTACCCAAGCACTTAACCTACTTACAACTATCAAACACCCACGATCAACAGTCCCTCCCTGTGTGTGCCCAAATAGGTCCAGTCTTATGCCAGCTTTATGCCACTCCCATACAAAGTATGAAAGTAGATCTGCCTTCCGCGCTGTAGGTTGAGGGTTCGATTCCCCCCCAAAACAAACATTTGTGTGATGAACATACTCGTAGGTGTTTGTTTTGTCTGGGTGTTATAAAGTATCATAAGTATGTATTTAAATATAAATAAGTATTCTGTCAGTCATCTAGTCACCATAATACAAGCTATGCTTAGTTTGGGGCTAGATGGTGTTGTGTTTATTTCACCAATATTTATGTACGTATTATTATTATTAAAATAATTTTATTTAATACAATCACAAGGAAGGACCACTTTGAAACAAGCTACGTGAAGTTAAGGCCAATTGCAGTGAAACTTACACTCGTAAAATATAATACTTGGTGCTATTAAAATATATACTCGTATACTCACGTTTGTAAGAGCATCGGACGGTTTCTCGCAGAAATGTGTCACGAAAGGTTTTCAAACATCGATGTTATCCTTGATAGTTCACATAAAGCATTCCCTTGGCAGTACATGCGGTAGGTCACAGGTCGCTCGTTATAAAAATGATCATTCGATAGTCTGAGACACCTGCGCGGGCGCACATCGGTCACTGTGGCGTTGTGTGCGGCGCGGATGGTGTTCTGCAAAGATGAGTTTGTAAACGGTATAAAACTGCAATAATATAATATAATTTATTCAAATTATTATGGGTTTTAACACAATTTTCATTTATAACGAGATATTTATCTTATGATCATGGCGCATGAACCTGTGCCAAAATTATCGGAAAGCAGTAAAAACAGTTTTTGAGTGAAAAATATACAATAATAATTTAGCTACTGCTTTCACTAATAAGCAATGTAAAACGACAAAATTAATTATAATTATGTAAACATAGCTTATTCATACCAAAATTATAAATTCGAAAGTATCTCTTTATGTCTGTATGTTTGTTTCGTTGCCTGTTTGACGACTAATCTGAAAAAAATTTGGTACAAAGACATTTTTTCTTGGGGACGGAGATAGGCTATATCTTTATGTAGGTATGAGTACAGCGCTTACGAAACCGGCTGTCAAAACCAACTATGAAGTTTAGCAATTAGAAGTTGGTTTTTATACAGAATAATTATGTTTTAAAAACTAATATACAATCTAATTGAGAACTTCCACGTAATTCGTAAACATCACTGAAATGTCACGGGGAAGGAAAATATCTAAATTTCAGTTACTTGAATGACATGTTTTTTAGAAGTCGATTAAAAAGCAGAGTCGTGAATCATTTTAGTTTGCACCTGTATATTAATGACATGGAATGTCACCAAGCGACTCTTCCATTATCAAGACTATGGACAAAGAACGAATGAACATCATCAAAAAACTTTAACGAATGTTTTTTTTTATATATGATAAAAATCTTTGTGATGTTATAATGAATGCTTGCTTCACTCCTGCGCAGTTTTACGCGTAAATGCGAGACGCTGCGTCCCTCGACTAATATTCGCGTTCGCAGTGTACGCAGGCGCCATTCATCCTACTAACTAATGCCAGCCCACACGTGGACAACGTGGACATTCGCTTTTGTACTGCGAGTGATGAGTTTCTGTAGCACTTTGTGGACGTTGTTTGAAAAATTGTTCGTATTCTATAAATTGGATACAAGTTTGTTTTAAAATGTTATCAAATGTCTTGTTGAAGGCATAAAACAATGAACTTTACTGCCGCACACATATAATAGAATAGAATAGAATAATGCTTTATTTGACACACAACACAAAAAGGTTACAGACATAGATAAATAAAAAGAAAGAAAAAGATTAGAGTAGGTAGGCCAAATTACACATGATGAGATAGCTACATTTTTCATAATCATAATCATATGATACATAATCATTTTCACTTACTTAATCCAAACTTATATACTAATTGCAATATATAATATATAATTACCTTTTCACGGCTGAATGGATAACAGATGGATTGTATTTTTGAGACGGACAATGGTAAATTTTTATATCTATATAAATAAATATATACCCAAGTGTGAACCCAGCAGCAGCAGCGGCGGCAGCAGCTAGTGTATCCTAAATGTATCGTAATCGTGCTGTCAGAAAGCAACTACATATTAATTTTAGCAAGTAGAAGTAAAAGTTTTTATACCCACAGAAAAACCAGTCGTCAATTAGAAAAAAAACTCATTTAAATAATTTGTAGTTTATTTAAGACGCCATGTAATTAAGAAAGAAAGAAAACTAATTCAATTATGAAACAAAATTAAAATTTTAATTTATTTTAATATCATAATAAAACTGTTACTCTAATTTGGACTTTGGTATAAACGAAATAAGGTCGTTCGTATGTAAGGAAATTGTATCTAGTCCGTTGAACTAACGGAATCACCAGCATTTTCAGTTTAACTTTCTTTTTATATAATTTTATATGATAAAAAATCGCGAATCAAGCGTATCAAAAAGCTTCAAGGTCTTTTACTCACGTACGCCTTAAAAGTTTCTACGAAGGCTCTTCGTCTCCACCTCCTCGTCTGTCAATGCGTGTTTGATCTAGATTTATAATCTAGATCAAACACGCATTGACACAATTGTTTTTACAAAAGTTCCCAAGAGTTCCCGAAAGACAAAGCCTACGCAAACCGCAAAAAGCCGTATTGTCATAGGTTACAATATGACTAACTACACCTAACCAGGTGAAGGGCGCGCGTATTGTTTGCAGGGATTGTTTGTATTGTTGTATGACTCATTATGGGAGTAATTTGGCTTATTATTTCATACACGTAGCGTACGTAAACCTTTTGAATAACGTAACTACATAATAGGTATATGGAATTGTCAGATTGAGAACATTTCTGGATCTGCTGAGGTATCTAAGTATCTTTAAATCGTCTCTTACTATTTTTAACCGACTTTAAAAATAAGTTCTCCATTTGGTCTATTTTTTTTTTTCATTTTAAATAACAGCTTTTTAACTGACTTTAAAAAAAGGAAGAAGTTCTCAAATCGGGTGTATTTTATGCACTCAAATTACATTCAATGAAGTCGATCAATAAAGGTTGTATGGAGGAAATCGCTTCTTTAGCGATAATACCGCCCATTGTAAGTTCATTTTTTTTTTCAAAAGTTAATTTATTTATCAAATTGTTATATTTAGTTTTAAGGTGTACAATAAAGAATTTTCATTCATTCATTCATTCTATTTTCTTTCAAGTTTTTCAAACATGATTACGTTCATTCATACATAAACAAATATTACAAGACAGTTCGCAAAAACTCTTTTTATATTCTTTACTTTTAATTTTAATATTTCTTGTAGTTATTCCCATGTCTAGTGGTAATGGTCTAGTCCTTCTATTCCTAAGGTCGTGGGTTCAAAACCAGGTGAGCAACTGATTTTGAAAAATGTTTATGCACTATACCAGTACTCTCAACTGGTGAATGAAAACATCGTTAAGTAACCGGCTTGTTGTAAAACCTATAAATTTCGAAAACATGTGCCAAGAGCACGAAAGGAGCCTCTGAAGTGCACTTTCATCCATTCACCCCACTGGTTCGCAATAACTAGTGCCACGAGAAGTAAAATTTCAACGAGGGTGGTCATAAGTATAGAGGAGGTGGACCATCGTTTTTAGCCTCGGCTAGGTCTATAACTTATTTTCAGAACCATATTCTTGAAATAACACTCGATGATACCATACGCCGTAAAATCACTAAGGAATACCGATATAACAGCTATTAATGACACAGCCAATATAGAAAAGCTACCACACAACAGAAAGCAAATAGTAAGACAGTTGTTATTTTGCCGACTACACGATACAGGCTTGCCTAGTGTGGAGATCAGTAAATATAAATTTAACTGGATAACTAAAGACCCTGTATAACACATGGAAAATTATTATATTAATTTTATGCTTATTTAGTCTGTTTTTGATCTGTTTTTGTCTGTGTTGATACAGAAAATATACTATTTTTCGTTTTTTTTAATAGTTGTTAGATTTATCAATTGGTAAAAGTAATAACTTAATAAATCAGAAACTGTCTCTTAAAGCATATTATAAAATTTCTGATTATTTAGAAGACAAAAAAGCTTCGGATGGATCTGCTCCAACTCGACTCGGCATCCGTAACAAAATTGGCAAGGTTTATACAAAAAGTGTTAAGAACAGACGAGTTTCTTGTCAAATTGTTATTGAACTGGGGTTAGGAGGAACCGGCACCTAGATTCACTAGCTTATAAGAAGACGATTCAAAGTCAAAGTCAAAAGATACTTTATTCAATACAATCACAAGGATCACTTTGAAACGTCTTACTTATAAGGTGAATTTAGGTGCCAATTTCTCCTAACCCAAACTCGAGAAGAACCGGCAAGAAACTCGTCCTGGTCCTAGCGCTTTTTTTGAATGATCCATCATAGAAAAACCTTAACTACGAAAAACTAATATATGAGAGTTTATACATTTCAAATGAGGGCAGAGCGACATGAGGCCATGCATTGCTATCAATAATATAATCATTTATATTAGAATACGCTTTCTTGAAAATACTACCCTTTAGTATGCTTTAAATTTCTTAATTGGTAGTTTAATTGCATTTTCAGGAAGCTTATTATAAACGCGCATCGTATTCCCCTTAAAGGACTTATTAACTTTTTCTAGTCGAAACCTAGGGATGTATAATTTGTTTTTATTCCTAGTATTGATTATATGAATATCATCATATTTTGCTGAAATCCATCTCTACTTTTATGAGTGTATTACAAATTTTCATATATTTCTTGAATATGTCTCTCACTCTCGTGGTTGCATTTTACAAATGTTCACATCCTAAAATTGAACATAAAAAGTTTGCCATGTTTGCAAGACATATGCCAAGTGCACGAAAGGAGCCTCTGAGACGCAATTTAATTCTTTCACCACACTGGTTATCTAAGTGGTGCCCTTTACTACAAATAACTAAATCTTAAATTAAATCAGGTTTTATCAGTACCGGCGCATAAGTTGTCAGATAACCTCACAGCATAAAATATAAATTGCTAGGTAGCGTGGAACAGCTGTTCTGAAAGGACTGTGCTAATAGCTTTAACACTCTCGCCAATATTGTTTTCCTTGTTTATGTTTATGCTATAGTTATTTCCGGGTGGGTAATGTCTTGACTGATCGTAAACGGGAGGGGAATCTCAGGTTTAAGCTCAATAGAACCTACCTTTGTAAGAACTTGGCGCATTGGGCGTAGGCCCACCTGAGACATAGAAGGTTGCGGGTTCATTACCGTCGAAGACAAATGTTTGTATGATCTGCATATATTTGTTGTTGGTCTGGGTGTTTTTCTATGTAAAAGTCAAAAAAAGTATATTAGTTGTATTTCAGACATGTGGCTCCTTTAACACAAGCTCTGCTTACTTTGGGGCCAGCCGGGCAGTTATGGAATTCTGATACTATCAAAACTTTTATACTTATCGTTTTCAGTTACTATTGATGAATTGGTATTACGGAAGGTTGATGTTGATTGTCATACATGCTGTCATATGAATAAAAACCTCAGACGAAATAAATATAAAGACGAAGGTCCGCGATCAACTAAAATAAAGGTTCAAAACCGTGCTTCCGTGTGTAAAAACCCGTACCCACGCACACATATATGTCCACCGAAATCATACTTCTTGCTTTTAGTACATGACACGGTACAAATTGTCGAAGTGTTTGAGACAGTATTCCTATAAGCGGGGACTAGCCTGGCAACAGATAACCTGTAAGTTATCTGTTGTTCTGAAATAAATAAATTCTAATTCTAATTCTAAATGCTAATTCTAATTCTGTCACATGAGAAAAACTATTTGCTGTGCATAAATGTGGATATGTGGCAAATATGTTTGGACGTGCCTTTGACTACCCCCGGAGACATTCTTAACAACCTAAGTTTCTAAGCATGTTTGTTTTTTGCTTTTGCAAATGTGTCTCGTATACGCTGCGATAAGCTTGCGACCTGTCACATATAAATGGCGTAAACTCACTGAGAGCATTTACTACGTATAATTTAAGATTAAGCCTATTGTGATCACTTTTTATCGGGCCTGTCAGCTCAGGTGGTAGTAGCTCCACCTTCTGCACTGTAGGTTGAGGGTTCGATTCCCTCCCAGGAGAAACATTAGTGTGATGAACATAAGGGTTTGTTCTGTGTCTGGGTGTTATAAAGTATCATAAGTATCTATTTAGAAATATATGAGTATTCTATTAGTCATCTTGTCACCATAATACAAGCTATGCTTAGTTTGGGGCTCGGTGGTGTGGTGTGCAATGTCCACTACTTTAGGCGTTATACAAGTAATAGTTATTAAAAAATATTGTGTTAAACAGGTAAAACTTAAAGATACAGCAGCAGATAGGACTCTTTTGTAATACGTCCCGTCTTATTTTTAATAAAGTAATATTATTATGTATCTATTATGTTTTAATTTCGTATTATGTTGGTATTAAATTATACATTTATAAATTACATTAAATACATAGTGTAATTATAATTACGTTATTTAAAGTAATTACTTATTTTAGCTTCACAGAAATATGTTCATGCATTAGCAATTACAAGATTTTCAACATTATTTAACTTTTGCAGTGCGTCTTCGCTTTCATTCAATAAATCATAAACGGTTGATAATACCCAGGCATTTGACAAAATCGAGTTGACTCATCTTCGTCTTCATTATTATCACTTATAGCCTATTATTTTTATTTTCTACTAAATGGAGAAAGAAGTCACTTGCAACACCACGCGAGAATTTTTGGGGGCAACTCTATATGTTGGGCATTAACATAACATAACATTTACCATAGAAAAAAGATGGATCGATGGTTTTTGGATTTTTGGAGAAATTTGGTTATTTGGTTTAGTTCGAGGGATGGAGTTAGAACCCCTTATGGGTTGATGGAAAAGGAAATTAAGGTTGTTGGAATTTATTCCAACTGGTGTTGGAGCCCCTTACACTACATAAAACGTAGCATATGTCTTAGTTTAAGATACAATGTCTTAAAAGACAGACAGAAACACTTTTTCGATTCCCTCTTTGGACATTAAATTGTGTGATGAACTTATTTTGAACATTATGAAAGTTTTACTGCCCGATATTTCGATATTTCAGTCCGAAATCATAGTATCATGGTATATATCCCGTTTAGATGGAAAATTATATCATAAGAAATTATTTAAAAATATATAGATATTCTATCAGTGATATGGTTTCCATAATTCTAAGCTATGCTTTGTTTGAGTCTGCATGCTGTTGTATGAGTTGTCCACCAATATGTTTTAAAAACTAGCTGACCCGGCAAACTTCGTACCGCCTCAGAATCAATAAATAAAAAAGCAAGCATGTTTTTTTCATATTTACTCACCTTTTAAACCTTCCCTGGACTACAACAAACATTTCGACACCAAAATCAGCTAAATCAGTCTAGCCGTTCTCGAGTTTTAGCGAGACTTACGAACAGCAATTGATTTTTATTATATAGAAGATAGACTAGCTGACCCGGCAAACTTCGTACGGCTTCAATAAATCAATAATTAAAAATAATCATATTTACTCACCTTTTAAACCTTCCCTGGACTACAACAAACATTTCAACACCAAAATCAGCTAAATCAGTCCAGCCGTTCTCGAGTTTTAGCGAGACTAACGAACAGCAATTGATTTTTATTTTATAGAAAATGAATATGGGTTATCATAAAATTACTATGTACATTTATGTTACAAGGTTTTGTGAGTACTCAAGTAATAATTAAAGTCTTTGTTAGGTAATAATTAAAGCGTTTATGGTCAGCGATGTGAACGCTGCCATACATCGCCTTATGTTTGATTGACCACACAAAGCGACCGCGGTCGCGGTGTGGCAATACTACGTGTGTTTACTTGTAAATCATTTCAAGTATCAGTGTACAAGTGCCTTTATGTACAGGTAGAGCCCCCGACCAATAAATTAGCGTATTTAATTATTAATTTCTTTAAGTGCAATGCAAGATATATTCGGACCGAGTCGGGCTCATATAGCGCTAACGATTTTATTTCTTTTATAGAGTGCATAGAGTAATGACGCCACAGAGAGTTAATCCCATAGTCCCAGAAATTTCACACAGCATCTCTAGCCCCAAAGTAAGCAGAGCTTGTGTTATGGGTAGGTACCATATGACTGATATATACTTATATACCTTTTTTTTTTTGTTTTACATATTATACACAGAAACACCCAGACTCGAGACAAATACTTGCAGATCATACAAAAAATTGTCCCGCGGCGGAAATTGAACCCGCAATCTTCAGCATCTCAACCGAACCTTAGCCAACTGCGCCACAGAGGACGTCATATCAGAACTTACACGATTTTATCAAACACTTGGTGACTGACGAGCCATCACGAGTCATGGGTCGGCTGGACATTGGCTGTATAATTGTACAATTCGGAAACACGAAAGTTGCCGAAACTTCTTATTAAAATCGTATAACAGCGCTTTTTGACAAGGATAACGCAATTTGTAGCACGTCTAAATGAGTGGGACATGGAATTGTGCGTGATTGTTGATAACGACAAATCAATAATTCTATTTTAAAATGCCAGCAGGAGTGGGTGGGTTTTTTGTGTGTACCACAATAGTGCTAGGTATTCTGAGTGCAAGCATTACTGTGTTCAGGTTTGAAAGCACTGGAGCTAGCTATAGGAGACATTTCTGAGCGAACAAACTAAAGAACTTAATGTCATGGACCAACATTATGCATGTGATTCTTTCTGGTTTTGCAAGCGTCATAGATCACGATAGCCACATACCGTCAGGTGGGCCGTAAGTTTGTTGCATTGTGCTCATTCAGTTGTAATAAAAAAAAACAATCGAGCAATTAGATTTCGTAATTGATGAAATAGTTAATTACTTACATAATAAAACTAGCTTGATCAAAAAATTTGAGGTTAAAATATCTCTGAAACTTCGCTACTCTACGCCAGGATCGTCCCTCCGAACCCGAACGCGGGCGTCTCGATCTCAAATCGAGATAACTATCGAATAAACACAATAAATTATATTTATTACATTATATTCGGAGCTGGCCATTATTTGTTTAATACTATCGAAATTGGACATGTGTGTACGCCCATCAGATTATTGTTCTTGATAGCATTTGTTACTAATACGTTGTTTGATCATGCCTCGTTTAGACTGAATTTACTAATTTTACAAACCACGTGACTTTACATCTTGCACGTTATAGAATACGTTAAGCTGCAGGTCAATATCCCATAAAGTTACCGCTACTAATAATTCAAAACATTATGATTCATAGTGGTTACCGGCGCGGGCGCAAAGCAAACAGTCTTGTGTGCAGCGCTAAGTAAGGTGGCTGTTGATTTAGTGTATATTTATAAGCAGGTTTTACTCCATCGAGTATGAACTGGGCCTTTGACACTGAGGAGTTAGCACCAGGAAGACCACACTGGCTTATAAGAACTAGTCACTCGATGAGAAGCAACAGAGACGGTTTTGGACAGAATATGTCGTTAGCAACGTGCAAGGCTCTTGCGAGCTGGTGGTAGCTCTCATGCTTGCTCCAAGTTGACACAACAGGATGTTCCCACAGGATAGAACGGAAAACAAGAATAATGATATACATCATGTAGACAGGTTGAAACAAAATACTGGAAGAACAGATTGTCAACTGTATATGCCTACTTAGTATAATGGTAAGTCAGAGGCCTTACTACACCAGAACATTTGACACTTCAACTACACTATGCCTGTGAATAGGGTATTACTTAAAAGCAGCAGTGACAACATCAATATAATAAATAATGCTGGACATTTCACACAGCATCATCTAGCCTCAAAGTAGGCAGAGCTTGTGTTATGGGAACCACAATTACCACATTAAATTAAATTAAATTAATTTATAAAATCAGACAACATATAAAGTCCATTTTTTGGTAGTGAGTTGTCTTAAAATCTATGTTAATATTATCGAAAATACATTTTGTAAATACATACATATTATAAAAAACACCCCAGACTTGAGACAATTATTCGAAGACCATACAAAGATTTGTCCCGTGGCGGAAATCGAACCCGCAATCTTCGTGTCAAACTCAAACTCAAATTCAAATATTTTTATTCAATACAATCACAAGGACCATTTTGAATCGATGTACATATCTACTAGGTGAATTTAGGTGCCAATTCCTTCTAACCCAAGTCTAACCCAAAAAGAATTTGGCTAGTGTCAGGCCTTCGCCCAGTGCGCTACAAAGGTCGTCAATAACAACGTGACAGCAATATCTACGTAATGAGTCTCTAGTCTCTCTCTTCCAGTCTAAAAGCCTTTTTATTCGGAGGCCAGCTTCCGCTTTTTACAGACAAAAATATGCATATAGCAGAAATATTAGTGTTACATAAGTGTTTTTGACAGCAATGATCGCGCAATTTACGCCTTTTGTCGCATGTTACGTAATAATAATAATAATAATAATGCCGGACATTTCACACAGCATCATCTGGCCCCAAAGTAAGCAGAGCAAGTACCACATGACTGATATACTTCTTACATACGTTTTTGTATATACATACAAATTATACATAGATAATAAGTAATTGTAATAAGATGTCCATGAGGATAAGTGATCGGTTTTTATTGGAATATAGACTAGACTTGTCTTACCACGATATGTTCATCACACTGTATTCTTTAACCATTCAACATGAGGCAGTCGTTTGAAATGGTACGAAGGTGTACTAAGGGCTGCGATAACACGGTCACTAACGTCTGTATAATTAGCTATCGTGACGTTTATGCATGATCAGTGTCATTCAAATGTCAATTAACATTTTAATATTTAGAATATTTTTTATCAATAAAATATGGCAACTGATTTAAACCACGCAATGATATGATAACAAGAGACTCACAGAGTATTTTGTAGAGAAGTTATATGCGATTGATGGTTTACACAAAACAACAAAATATTAAATGAATGGGTTTACGGTATTGTAAAATTACGGACTAAAGCACGTAATTTTAAAGACAAAGACATGTCCAGTTATGTGATGAAATGGGCAGGTATTGATGAAAATGATTTAAAGGCTTCAAAGCCTCGCATCGGATAAAACAATTCACGCATATAAAGCACCTCGCAGAATTAAAGCCAAACTAAAACATTACTTTCCTCTCAACTTGAACCCAGCCTGAACACTGCTTAAGATTCGCCCTGTCTCTATTTGTCACTATCTTACAAAAAGGGATAGCACTATTTAAAGTGTTTAACTTTTGACAGAGAGACATTTATAAGTAAGGTCGATGAGATTCTTCGATTGTCATTTCATGAAGTAACATAGCTCTGCTAATTTAATATTTTTTACTCGTTTATTGCATGTTTTATTCAGTAATCTTAGCGGAATTTTAATGAATAAATTAAGACTACATAGGACAAGTATGGACAATTGAATTATATGTGTATTATAGTGCAATGACGAGGAATCCCAAGAAAATTCTAGACGGCCATTCCGCGATGACATTGAGAATTGACAATTGACCATCGACTAAGGCTTTTTAACAAACAAATTGACTATAAACACTTGACACTGGCAAAATTGACATTATTATGACACACGTTATTAACAAAGAAGAAGAAGTAAGTACAGAAGTTTAGGGACGTTTATAAGTAAGGGCGATAAAGATCTACTCCCAGTAATGAGACGTAGGGAATGTAATGATGATGATGGCTTCAAAACCTCGCAAAACCAAAGCTAAAATATTTACCTACAGTCGTTCCCAGCAGTTCAAGAGCGCGGTGTCGAAAAAGGCGACATAACACGGAATCTGTCAGTGCAGTACAAATATTGGGGCGCCATGTTTCCGAGTGTTTGGCGGCGGTAAAAGCCGTGACAGCACGCTACACGCTCCGCTTATACATGTGCGATGGGGACGACATACCTATTTTAAGCCTTCGTCATCAAAATCACGGTCCCTATACATCACTATGGGGAAACTGGCAATATTTCAATGACTGGTCTGTCAGCTCAGATTGTAGTAGCTCTGCAGGTTAAGGGTTCGATTTCCTCCTGGGATAATCATTTGTGTGATAAACGTGTTTGTTCTGTGTCTAGATGTTTTAAAGTATCATAGGTATGTATTTAAAAGTATATTAGTATTCTATCAGTCATCTGGTCACCAGAGTACAAGTTATGCTTAGTTTAAGGCTGGATGGTGTTGTGTGCATTGTCCACCTGTCCACCATTTTTCTTATTTTATTCAGTTTTCTTTCGTGCACTCTGTGAGGCTCGAGCTTGGCGCACATGAATCCTTTCACCACACTGGTTCGAATTAAAGTGACACGATAAGTAGAAGTCCTTATATCGCTCAATTTAAAACCGTTCCATGTTGAAAGAGGCATGTCGCCAGCTTTTAGCTTCTTTACGCATTAAGTTCTTTAAACAGAATGAAAAAAATGTTTTTGAATCAAATTATTGTCTTATCTTATCTCTGGGACGCTGTCATCTAGTGATCTAGATAAGTTGAGCTATCTATAGATTGGTCAAATCGATTTCATAAATAAACTAGCTGATGCTCGCGACTTCGTCCGCGTGAATATCAGTTATCACGGTTGGATAAATATTATTACCATGTCCTTCCTTGAGGTTTAAGCTTACTCTATACTATATTTCGTCAAAGTCGATTCAGTTGTTTAGCCGTGAAGTTGTTGCAAAAAGACAGACAGGCAGAGGTACTGCGCGCGTGAACCCGAACATACCTATTTTGTTGCGGAGTTATTTAAAAATTATGATATCTCCTAAGATGTTGATTGAAATCAAGTGGATGTCAAAGACAATTTTATTTAAAATTAAATGCTTGTGATTCATAACTTTATTTGGATAAGGATTGATATAGTGTTGATAAAACTCCTTCGCAAATAATGCATTAATTTCGAACAAATTTAATTACCATAAAAGAGGTTAAAGTGACCCAATCTTAAAAGATAGACATGCTGTCGCGGACTTATTTAGAGACTTTTAAAGAGAAACAATTCCATCATACATAATTTTTGCGTAACTTATACCGTTTACGCAGCGCACACAACGTAAGCTCTCAAAGAGGAATATTTTTTCCCGTTTTTGCAACATTTTCCATTGATGCTTCGCTCCTATTGGTCGGAGCGTGATGATGTATGTCCTAAAGTCTTCCTCGATAAATGAACTATCCAACACTAAAATAGTTTAATAGTTCAAACCGAGATTAGCGCGTTCAAACAAACAAACAAACTTTTCAGATTTATAATATTAGTATAGATACATGCATTTTAAATATGTTAAGCATTCTTATTTTAATTTAGTTAAATAATTTCGAAATTATTCATATTGCTTTTAATTATATAATATTAAATATTCAGTTACTATATCGGGTTAAGACCTCCAGTTCCATGCATCTATCACGATTGACAGCCGTTTCAGACCAGTCTGTTTCCCTCAGGACTCGTCGATTCATCTAGTTAGTGGCCCGCCAACCCTTCTTTTTCCGTTTGGACCTTGTCAGGATGTGACTGTAGTGACCCATCTTTCCTTGCATCTTTCTTTCCTTATATTAATAAATATAGGTGGACAATGCACACAACACCATCTAGTCCCAAACTAAGCATAGCTTGTATTATGGTGACCAGATGACTGATAGGATACTTATATATTTTTAAATACATACTTATGATGCTTTATTTATTTATTTATTTATTTATTTACACAATAAGATCATAGCATTACAGTAGGTACACCAAGGCGCTATGAAATAACATTTTAACAGAAAAATTTAACACTATAAAATATTTTTACTAAATAATTAATAATAAAAATACTTAAAAAAATAACAAAAAAAAAAGTATTAACAGATTGAACTAATTCTACTACTATCAATCGTCTCACAATACCTCAGACATTCTCTGCACACATTCGTCCATCGGTCAGCAAACAGATCACAAGAAGGTGTTGATGCCAGAAGCGCATTTAATAATTTTAGAGCCCGAACAAGAGGCGAGTTGTCGTGCGCGACTGACCGCGCCCACGGTGCAGCCAGTAAGTCGTGACTACGGGGCCTCAGCGAGTATTTAGGCACTTCGGGAACAGACAGTCTTACAACTCTAGCCACTAATTCAGGGCAGTCTGAAGTACCGCGCAGTATCAGACAAGCAGTGACCAGAAGATTGTAGTGACGCCTAGCTTCCAGAGAGTTGAAGCCTAGCGCACCAAGTAAAAATATTGTGGGGAAAAGGAAAGGATAATATCCATAGGTCTTTTTGTACAAAAATCTTAAAAAAGCCTTTTGGATCTTCTCCAATCGCAAGGCGTAAGTACTCTCATGTGGATGCCATACGATAGACGCCGCCTCAATCTTACTCCTTACAAGAGCCGAGTAGACCAGTTTTATAGCACCGGCATCGTGAAATTCACGGGCATTCCGCAGAACAAAACCTAACCTACGATAACAATCGGCAGCGAGTACGTTCATATGCTCATGAAAATTCAGACGTGTATCAAAATTAACGCCCAGGTCTCTCACAGAGTTGACCCTAACTATGGGTTCAATACCTAGCAAATATTGTGCTAGGAATGGTACACGCGCGTATATATTTATAACACCCAGACACAGAATAATCACCTATGTTTATCAGACAAATGTTTGTCCTCGGAGGGAATTGAACCCTCAACTTACAGCGCAGAAGGCAGAGCTACTACCAATTAAGCTGACGGGACAGTCAAGAACGAAACCAAATTCAACGAAGTCCTAATAATTCGTTAAGTAGCTCAACTTTTTTACATCTTCACTATTATTCTGTACATTTCTGTTAATAATTGAAAGCAGAAAGTATAATAAAAATCAAAAGTTTCATTGTATTCACTTTTTAATTTATTATGAACGTTAAAACGCGGTCACCGCTTTTAATCAAACATTGCTTTAAACTAGTTTGTAGTTTAAAACTGAGTGCGTTAAACATGTTGATTTGTTGATTGAGAGAAGCGGTACATAATAAGAATTTTGAATTGGCTGCAAACGTAAAGTACTAACAGGTGGGCCGAATGCTCATTTGCTGTGTTAGTTGGGACTTGTAAGAAAAATTACAAGCAAATGTTAGTCGCAGCTGCTGTACCCGGAATAATAAAATTGAGATCGTACATTGAACAATTTGTATAAAATAGATTAAGTATGTATTATTTATTTTTGTATTAGTATCGACGTATCTATCAATTTCTTATCCTGTTAATTTGTATATGCACATTTATTTCATTATAAATCTCTTATTATTATTATAATCACCTTTTTTAAACTACATTCAGTTCAATTCATCCCAAGGTTGTCTGGCAGAGATCGCTAAATAGCAATAAGACCGCCCATTGTACTACGAATAATTTTTTTTTGAATTCAAAACATCTTTCAGCACGTGAGCTTTTTTTTGATGAACAAAATTCATGGAACTCATGTCATAGTCACCAAACGCTTTCCATGAGCTATATGTATACTGTGTATATAACTGTGTACATTTTTTTTTTTTTTTTTTATTTTATTTTATTTATTTTAGGTGAACAAAAAGCGTGAAACTTGCGTCATCGTCATCGCACGCTTCTCGTTATTAACACTTCTTTACAAATCAAAAATAATTCAAAAATAATAATCGAATAGCTCAACTATACAATTCACAAGTTACTTAGTTTCAAAGACTGCCCCGAATTTTTTTTTACTTGTCAAATGTATATATGGTGTGCAATACTTATCTATCTATCTATATAAATCCTTAACAGAACACGATACAAGCAAAGCACCTTATGAATTTCCATGTGTCTGTTTGTCTGTCTGGACACGATTGGCGTTAAAACTACTGGATCGATTTTTATGGGACTTTCTCTTTATAGCTTATTCTCTAAGTAGCTGAGTTATGTATCATCACGCACCCTACAGGGGTCAAAAATAAGAAAAGTTTTTACGGGATAGTCTCGAAAGTTCATAAAAGTGCGTACGAAGTCGCGAGCAAGTTAGTTAGGTTACAATTTAATCTGATCGGTAAAGGCTAGTTCACAATGGCGAGGTTTCAAGCTTTGTAACGTTTTTGCTAAGGCTTTATGACTGAAACTATTTTGCTTCGGTTCTTACACTCACAAAAAGATTTGCGAGCATAGAGAAATGGATAGATGAGACAGTTGTAGGATGGGTGTGTATAGGTAAAGTTGAACCCTTTTTACACAGTATTGTGGAAACGCACACTGAAACTGTATTGTGCAAAAAGTGGGCATTTGGATGTGCCAATCTTGGTTTTTTTACTCATGGTCAAGTCAACCAATTTTTTTAAGTATTTATCATCGAACAATGAGAAAAAACAAGATTGAGAAAATTATGTCACTTTTTAATGAACTGTGACTATTAGATAACTTGACATGAGGAATCCAAAAACGCAACCATTTATATCCTCAAATATCTATAGATATAAGTAATATACGGCATAGCTAAGAATGCTATCAAAATGTTATTCCAAGCAAGATTTACTAAAACTTTATGATTATATCTTACCTAATTTTTTACCTAATATATATATATATATATGAATATATAAATATATATATTATATTATATTATATTATATTATATTACCTAATATATATATATATATATGAATATATAAATATATATATATATATATATATATTAGGTAAAAAATTAGGTAAGATATAATCATAAAGTTTTAGTAAATCTTGCTTGGAATAACATTTTGATAGCATTCTTAGCTATGCCGTATATTACTTATATCTATAGATATTTGAGGATATAAATGGTTGCGTATATATATATATTTAGACACCTTAAAAATCTAAGTAATAATATATTTTCAGCGCAGAGCAAAACGGTCTGTGTATCTATAACTTAGTTTTATACTTCAGCTCTTAGCTACATTTACACTAGATTCTATATTTTTTTTATATCTAAGGTAAGTCTACGAAGTAATTGAATTTTAGTGCTGATTTTTTCCAAGCCAAGTCCAAGAAGAAGAAGAATAAATTCGTTAGAATACCTATTTTGTGGTAAGTATAATGTGTACCATCTGCACGTGCGTGATTTATATAATCTATGCCATGCGCATACTACACCACAGTTGAAACTGTAGTTATATCGCAGTCACTTCCAGACAGCCCATAAATAAATGGCACAACTTTACTCAAGCTAAAGAATTTTAACGTTCCGTCTCTGTCTCTCACGTGGTAAATCATATTATCTGCTCTAGTCTTGCAACACGATTTTTTTGCGATTACTGTAGTTAAAATAAAACGCTTCATTAAACGTAATACTGAATCAAACGTACTCGTAGATTATATATACACGAAAGGACATGTCTAGATATTATGTGGTATTTGCGGCTGAGATATTAAAGTTTATTTTGCAATGACAGCTGATTAACAGTAACACAGCGGTACGGCGTATGCGCGTGCGCCGTAAAACTTTATTTTACATACCCGTAATATTTCTAGGTCGTAAAGAGTTGAGTGCGGACCGACAAACGATGTGCATTTTTGTGTGACTGCGGGCACAGGGCTTAGTGCTTAGATATCGATTGGAATGTTTATCCTACAAGTCTTTAGTACCTTTCAGACACTTAATATACATATTGGCCTCAATTCTGTTGGCACCAACCTAACTAATTTTAGCTAAAATTAGGTTTAGAAGTGTCAAATGAAACTTGGTATTCTGCTGTTACCAACTTATCCTAATTTAATTTTATCTAATTTAATTAAGCGTTCCTAATTTAGTTAGATGGTACCAACCGAATAGGTTTTACAAATGCTATAACTAACTAAAATATATTTTAGACAATTCCTAATTTTAGAAATGAACCAACCGAATTGCCACATTTGACTAATCGTCTTAGATACTTATAATCACGTCTCAACTGGAACACTGCCTAAATTCGCACTGACGCTATTTGTCTTTCAAAAAGGCATACCTTTTAAACCAGTGAATAACTTTTGACAGGAGTTGAGAGACGTTTATAATTGTAAGGATATGTGGTTTATCGTCTTCATCTTCTTTCTAGTATCTGTTATTATTAATATCTGATATTAGTATCTGTCTTGTTATCAGCCAATATCAAGTGATTTGATTACGAGACGTGACATCACAAAGTTGTATGTTGTCTTTTATCGTTTGTTATTTTGTACAAAATGGTGGTTTGGCAATCAAAACAAACACAAACCTTTTAATATAATTATTCACACCCGAGTCAATAACTCTAGCTTTATTTAAATAATATCACCAACATTTTTAATAAAACCCGAAATACGTTGAGACAAATAAATAAATATGAGCGCTCTGTTTTTTTTGAAAAAATAATCTTAATTAAGAATCCGTTTATTTTCTCTTTATTCTTCTTTCATAATAGCAGTGTCATAAAACGTGTGTTTTGCCAGTGTCAAATGAATCGATTCTTTACATACGAGGACTATTTTTGGTAGTCTTACGAAGCAAACATTATTATTTTTCTCGTAGAATTATTGACTCGGATGTCAATAATTATAATTAAAGCTTTGTGGTTAATGTGATTCAAGTAAAAATACTCCATAAATTATTTTATATGCAAAACTACCATATTATGTAAAACTAGCGACTAGCCCCGGCTGCGCACAGGTGCAATGCTGATACTAAATATACCACAGAATGTCTTTATATACAACGTTATCTAAGAGAATAACATAGACTAAGAGATAGTCATATACCGTCCGGACTTTTGTGTAGACCTTTTTAAGGTGTACAATACTGTTGTACTTTATTTGATCTATCTCGTAGGGTTCCGCCAGCGTTTGCAATGTAAATGCAAAAAAATGTGTTTATTTACGACACAATCTTAGAAACCTCTAAAATTATCAGTGTTTCTCTACTATATTATGCATGTTTTATACTTATAAACCTTCCTCTTGAATTACTCTATCTATTAAAAAAACCACATCAAAATCCGTTGCATAGTTTTAAAGATCTAAGCATACATCGGGACAGACAGACAGCGGAAGCGACTTTATTTTATAACTTGTAATGATAACAAATGACGAACGACGACATACGACATTGTAACGTCTTACTATATAATCTAATCACGTCAAATTGGCTCAATTTTCAACTTATCCGTATTTTATTAACCTCATTTTTTTTAATTTACGTTGTAATCGTTGAAATATTGCCCCCACGATACAGAAAGCCTACTGTGGGGATCATCGGTACCCATTAAATTAAATACCTGTGACTCAACTAAATATTAAGCTATTAGTTAAGTTTCCTCGTTTTTAATAAACATTTTTTAACAGTACACACAGTATTATTAAACGCCACTAGCTAGGTAAGAGTTGTTTTTCTATTTCAACCCAGAAGCCGTAAGTAATAATTGATTTTCTTTCTTTTTAGTGATAACAAGATACAAGGTTAACGTATGAATTAACTTGTTTATTTATTATATAAATATTTATCCAAAAACAAGAAAAGACACATAGCGCGTTTAAAATCTATTGCTTGAATTTGACTTTGAAGATGAAAAGTTTATAAATGTCTTTTTCAATAATAAAACTTTATTTCAAACTTCCTGCCCGCGTTTTTGCAGGCGTGGTACTTACTTAAAAAGTAGCCATTGTCCGTCATCAAGACATAATATATCTCCTCTCTAAATTTCATCAAGATCCGTTCGGCCGTTTAATCAGGATAACGTAACAAACGAACAAACAGACAAAGACGCATTTAAACTTAAAATATAAGCAAACATTTTCTAAAATACGAATGACCTTATGTTGTTGCTTCTTAAGTCCAAATTAGAGTAATTATTATAATTGACTGTTTTAAAATGAGTTGAAATTGGAATTGTGTTCCTCTATTGAATTGATTTTCCTTGTATTTACAGCATCTTTCATCAACACCTCAACATGACTAAAATGAGTTGAAACACGTAATTTTTTGTTTTTTGTCTATCCTTTCCATCCAAAGGTTTCCTGGAAGAGATCGCTTTTAGTGATAAGGCCGCCCATTCTACAACTTTATTGCTAATTGTTTTTTGTTCTCTGTACAATATAGCGTTAATTTATTTATCTATTTATCGATCAATTATACGTAAATTAAAGAAGTGTAATTTAATTATGCTACTCAGAGTTTGGTGCAAACTTAATTAAATCGTTCGTACTAAAGTCAAAAGTCAAAGTCAAAAATATTTTTAATAAATACAATCACAAGGATCACTTTGAAACGTCATTATTGGTCAGGTGAATTTAGGTGCGAATTCCTCCTAGCTCAAGCCTGGCAAGAACTGGCAAGAAACTCGTCCTGGTCCTAGCACTTTTATGTATGTTCCAACTTATAACTGGCTTAACTACGAAAAACGAATACAAGATTACAGTAGTTTATACATTTCAAATGTGTCAGTTAACTGTCTGAGGGCAGAGTAACATGAGGCCATGAATTCTTATCAATAATATAGTATTTTATGTTATAATACGCATTCTTCTCAAGACTGCCCGTTCTGTAAGCTTTAAATTTCTTAATATGTGGTTTAGTTGCATTTTCAGGGATCTTATATTATAGATGCATGAGGTCATGGATCTATATTTTTCAAGCTATGTAATAAAGGGATGTGTCCAATAGAGTCATTCAAAGTTACATGATGGCTCCTGGTTCAGTTATTTAGCCGAACTAGTAAATATATCGTTAAAACTATCATATTTCGTTTGTACCAAAGTCTAAATTAGAATAATATTGTTTAAATTACATCAAATGACTTCCTAAATTTACTAAATTGACGAGTAATCGTTTTAGCTCGTTAAGGTTACGAAACATGTATTAAAACGCAAAAATCATAATAAATACAGTATCAACTTTTGGGCACTTATCCTGCGGTCAGTGAACTGAACTCTGTTTTTTATCTATAAGTAATTATCTAATTACGGCTAGTAGAAAATAGAGTTCATTGTTTTAATAACAAGGTTAATTTGTTAATTATATGTATCTCTATAAGATTTTTAAAAATAAAAACATATTCATGTTTTTATAAAGGATCAAATTCAATAATGTGGATTTTAACATTCAAAGAATAAAACTGTCATTTCAATGTATTATTTAAATTCAGTCTTTGTAGAATACGACGAATATAGACGAAATTATTGGTAGGGCAGCGAGAAACCAGGATCATCACCGCGTTGATTAAACGAAGTTGTGCAACACAAACTGCACCACAACACAATCCACCGTTTACGACCGTTTAACATATCGTAAACCTGAATAACGGAATCTGGCCGTTAAATCGAATAGGCTTTATAGGATCACAATAGGATATGATTCTATTTCGCGAATAGGTTTGGCGCCGGCTGTGGGGAAAGTAGTTTATTATAACAAGGCAAACGGGCGATAATACCAGACGATTTATATGTTATAAAGTAAAAATTATTTTAAGTTTTAGGAAAACTTAGAGCTTCGTAATTATGAAATAAATAAAAAATACAAAAAAAAATATTATACAACATTATATAAAAAAAGTTCTCTTGCAATGTGTGGACAAATATTTAATAAAATACCTGCCGAAATAAAGGACTTGCCAATAAGGTACTTTGTAATAAAAATATAATTGTGGCGTTTTGACAGAACTTTTTACACTGTTAACGAATTCCTTAAAAAGTAATGAATATGATTGATTAATGCTAAAATAGAATACTGTGTACCTTAATTTAATGTTTTTGACAACATTAAAATTTACATGCCAATGTTCTTTGGAGAAATATGTGTACTTACTGTATGACTGTATCTGTTACCTACTATATTTTTCGAAAATAAATTATTTCTATTTCTAATAGCAGACGATAGATTTTAGAAAAACAATAAATGTATGAAATTTTGATAAAAAAATAAATAAAACAAAACAATTAAATATATTGCGTAAACTACGATTGACTAACCAAGAACAATTTATCATTGAGTACGCGCTTTAACTTACTTATCATAAGTATGCATTTAAAAATATAAAATTATTTTACCAGTCATCTGGTCACCGTAATTTTAGTTATGCATAGTTTGGAGCTAAATAGTGTTGTATATAAAAAGTCTTAGAACATAAGTTGATGCTTGTTTTATGGGTTCCGATATTTGTTGGCTCAGTTGTATAAAAAACTCTTGCCCTTAGATTATTAGTACTACGGTGATAAAATGTTGTACTGTTTTTAAATTTATGAAATAAAAACATTAAAGATATGAGTTTAGGGTACCGACAGATAGATTCACAGAGCGACGAACATGGCGATACACTAAGGGTAGACTTGAAAACCCTTAAAAGTACCTATTGAAATAAGCAAGGGAGTTAACATTAAACTTACTGATAGCGTTAAATTTCTAGGAGTCCATATTGATCCGTTTTTAAACTGAAAACAAGAGTTAGAGTCTATAGAGATCTCTGTGAGTTTAGCCTGCTATACCTTAAGAAGTCTGAGTGATTAGGAAGATCTTAAACAATTCAAAACTATATTATTACGCATTGGTTAAGTCAAAATTAAGATATGGCATTAAATTTTGTGTATACAGTTACGCCTATAACATTAAAAGAGCATTTGTAATCGAAAAACGAGCGATTGTGCGAATGGTTCGTTTTTGGATGATGGGTTGGGAATCGTGTAATGAGTATTTTATGGAACTATACATATTGACTCTTCCTAGCCTCTACATTATGGTAACTCTTATAGATATTGTACGGCATCTCTCTAAATCAAAATCCCTCTATTAATCACAAGAACAAAGAGCACTAGAACAAGAAGAAAATTTTAAGAGAATCCTCATGTCCGAGGTAAGAAGTTGTTGAAGAGAAATACCCAAACTTGAAATATATCTCTAATCCGACGGAAATTTTAAATTTCCTCGCTTGCTGCATGAAAAACGCAGCGTTTTATGCGCAAGTCTGGAACGACTGTTCGCCGGAAACTGCGCGCTATTATCGTAAAAGTGTCATCGTAACGTAGGATGGCACTGTCATCATGTCAGCTGTGTAACCTGACGGATGGTGGGCGTTTATTGTGACAACGAATGTGAAACAGCTATTTTTGTCCATATAAAAATAAACTTTCCAAATAACGCTAACATTTTCGAAATAGGATTTAATTTAATTTTAAGCAGATTATGTAAGTATTCTTAGTTTCGAAAACAGGCACGTTAAGATACAGACTTGACAGATACTATGTAACTAGGCATGATAATACTCTAAAAGTAACACTCCTTGATTGCACATCTCTCTTTATTACAATGTACAGAAATGTACAAAATATAAAGTACATATACAATACATAAATAACAATAACGTTAAATACTTATAAAATAGTTGAGCTATCTAAGGACCAATTAAAACGATCTATAGATTAGATTACAATTAGGCTTAATTACTGATTTATGATAATATAATATTTTTTCGAGTGTTATTTTTATTCTAGCATATTTCGGATATATATTACGATATTAGAAGAATATTAATGTAAAATCCAGAAGCAGAAGAAATGTAGAAATGCCTACTTGAGTTGTTCTATATATTGATTATTTATGAGGAAGCAAGTGAACCGTAGATCAAACACACCCTGATGAAGATTCTGGATGAAGCGAAATGCCGGTGCCTCCATAGACCAAATAAAACGTGAGTAAAACCCATGTTTCTCTAAATATGATACATTATATTTACTTCTCAAATATCTAAGGTGAACAATCAAATTATCAAAGCACAAGTTAGAGTACAGCGACGTACTATGAAACATGGTCAATGACAAAGAGAAATAGAAAGATCGAAGATATAAGAGATAGAAGAGATGTGATGTTAGTATATAATGGAAAAAAATTGCTGCAAATTTCTCTCCAGTTCGTTATTTTAATCATATTTAATAACATAATTATATTATGTGGAAGTTCTAAATTGAGTTAAAAAAAAAATATTAAAGTGATTGAAAAAAGATGAGGGAGAATGATTAGGCTTCATAGAGCACGACTGTTTCATAAACCATTATGTCAATATCATGAAATTTGAAGGCAAGAGGTAGATTAAAGTCACGAATTAGATATTTGAGCCGAATTATGAAGACGGTAGCTATCGTGTAGTATAACGAAATCAAGGATGCTGCGCTGTAGAGGAATCGGTGAAAAGAGTTAAATCATTAATAAGAGCACAGTTTATACGAGTAAATTAAAAGTATTTATAAAAAACATATGTGGTAGCAAAATAAACATAATTTTAAAATTATAAAAGTTGTTTATTATACAACCATTTAAAATAATCTTCTAATTTAAAAGCTGTGCTAATGTCAGTGAATGATGCAGCTCTTTCCACGTACTATTCTCCTGCATAGCCTTCTTGTTCCCTTTATCAACAAAAACAAATTATACATCCCCAGGTTTCGACTAGAAAAAGTAAATAAGTCCTTTATGGGGAACACGATGAGCTTTTATATTAAGCCTCCTGAAAATTGAACTTTAGGACCTATAAAAAAATTTAATGCTTACATGTAGGGTATTCTTTTGAAGAAAGCGTATTATAATATAAATCGCTTAATTATTGATAAGAATTGCCTCAGACAGTTAACTGACACATTTGAAATGTATAAACTCTCTTGTATTCGTGTTTCGTAGTTGGTAGTTATAAGATGGATCATGCAAAAAAGCGCTGGGATCAGGACGAGTTTCTCGCCAGTTCTTCTCAATCTTAGATTAGGAGGAATCGGCTCCTAAAGTCACATAGTATGTAAGACGTTCCAAATGATTGTATTGAATAAAATATCTTATGACTTTGACTGGACATTGAAATGTGTTAAAATGTTTACTTAAGTTACCTTAAGCTAACTCTGTCAACAGATTATGCCAAAAAAATATATCAAAACCAGGTTTTCTCTGATGTCTTGTATGCAGAAAATATTCCAAAGAGCCTCGCGTCTATTTGTAACGCTAAGGAATTCCAATTACCATTTACCTTCAGTACCATGTCTTAAGTACCTCAAGAATTCCCAACAGTGAAGCGCATTTATTCACTTCAATATCCCCGTATATCCCCGTATATCCCCGTATATCCCGTACTCCCGGCATTAGCAAACCATATTGCACCCGAGCGCATTGTATGCAAATCCAAGTACGTGTCCATTTCGTTCAAAATAAATAAAAATGAAAGGTTACACCAAATCGCTGTGGCATTTTGTTTTATATTATCAGGAAAGCATAACACGAACTGTTGCACGGTTTTGTATGGGTGCCAAAGTCACGCTTTAACTTTTTTGTAGCCCGATACGTACTTAGATATATATTGAAAATGTTTTCTTCTTTTGAAATGAAAAAAATGCTCTAAGTACTTGGTACTTTTGTTTTAATAAATCAATAATACTGGACATTTTCACACAGCATCATCTAGCCCATAAATAGTTTGTATTTTGAGAAATACATGACTGATATACAACGTATGTATTTATTTTTGTAAATAATATAAATAATATGCATTGAAAAACTCCCAAAGTCGAGAAAAATATTCGCAGATCATATAAACATTCAATCGAATCGAATCTGCATTCTTCTGCGTCTCATGTTACTATCTTCTTTAAAAATAAAGAAAACTGTGCTAAATACTTGGCCATGGCTATCATTTATGATTATTTATGAGTATAATGTAGGTATGATAATTTTTAATATATTTTATTATCCGAATTTATGACTCATTTCCCCCACTTTCGAAACAGATAATGCAATTTTTTTATAAAATTCAAAAATATATATTTTTGTTAAGTTCTGAAGTTCGACAATGAACCTTTAGTTTTAAGTAAATAATACTTGGTGCAATAATGCAATGTCCGATCTGAATATTTTTTGATATTTTGGTGACACATATTAGTAAATGGTTTTATATTTTCACATAAAATGTCATTGTCAAACGTAGAATAAGGTTCATCAAAACTTAATAGAAAATGTAAATATCCAAGTCAAAGCTCCATTCGGTTTCCACACAAAGATAACGTCACGTCATTTAATCGTCACTAAAAACACATCGTAAAAAACATTAATCTTAATCAACAAACATAAAACGTGAAGATTACGACTGCTCCAACCAATAATCTTTGTTCATTCACATATTTCAAAGGTAATATCTCTTAAATACACAATAAGACGCCCTTCTTACTATTTCTTCCATTTCCCATCAAAAAAACCAAGTTTGTAACACCATTTAAACAAAAAGTCACACCTATCTCTAATAAAATAAAGTCTAAATTGGATTCATTGTTGGAAAAGTAACGGTAAATACATATTTGTACTATTAAAGTCACCTAAAACCATTGACCTATGACACCGTACGGTTCGCTACACAAATATGTTAACAAAAGTTTCTCAATGTGACAGCGAGATGGGCATAAACTGATTTAAATACAGTTTGCATGTCAAAGATCGGGAAATATTTTGAAACGTACGAGCGAGGATACTGGGTAACTTGCATTACTTAGTAGATATTTTAGATTTCATAATGGTAGGTTTGTAATTTTGTGTCTAAGTCACCTGTTTTACTTGTGTTATGCGATATAACGCAACATTCGTCCCAAATCTAGAACCGTTTGAACAAGCAATTTTTTTATATGTAGCTTTGTTTCGGGTCTGAGTTTTTCTAGGTATAAATTATGTATTTACAAAAAAAAGTATAATATAAGTAGTATATCAATCTGTAGTACCCATAACACATAACATAGCGACGTGTCAGATTTGACGGTTGGCAAATTTAAAAACTTATTGAAACGAAAATTGTCTTAAAGCATAATAAATCATAATGTCTTAAAGCAAAAATAAAATATCAGATTATTTAGATGACAGATAAGCTTGAGATGAATCTGCTCCAACTCAACTCGGCATCCGTAACACAATTGGCAAGGATCATACAAAAAAGTGTTAAGACCAGACGAGTTTCTTGCCGGATTCTTCTTGAACTGGGGTTAGGAGGAACCGGCACCTAGATTCACTAGCATGTAAAAAAATGATTTAAAGTGGTCCTTGTTATTTTATTGAATATGTAATGCTTTGATTTGATTTAATTTGACAAGCTCTGCTTACTTTGGGGCCAGATGATGTTGTGTGAAATTTCCGGTACTATTTATTAATTAATTTATAATAGAATATTTCATTCAGATTCTTCTACAGTGATAACATTCAACTTTTTGTAAAACTCACCATTTTGTGACCCAGTTGTGGTCTAGCCGTGGTATGTCACATTAAAGTTCTGTATAACGCATCTCAAGAGGTTAAAATATAGATGGACATATTTTTTTTTCTTTTGGACAACAATTGGTTAATAATTAGGAACAATGTTAGTAATAACAGTATTGTTAATGAATAATCAGTCGCATTATCTACAACTAATGATTAGAAAGCTGAGAGATAAGAGACTTATATACCTATAATTAATTTAGTTAACATTAATTTATTATTAAAAAATAACTACAAATGTAACTTTTTAGTTAGTAGATTTGAATGTTAAATTTATTTGAATATAAAGATATAAGAATGCTTTTATTAAAATAGTTAAAAAAAACAAGCAATACATAGTTTAGTAATAGTTTTTGCGCGAGTTAGTTTCGTAAAATCTCGAAAATTACTCGAACAATTTGTAATTGTCAAATTTGCACGACAATTTTTAATAACATGTCACCGGAAATATTGTCAGGTACCTACAAATCGATCGATTACAACTACGATCGATCACTCATCACTTATTTAACATCATTCAGTTAGTAATGACAGATGACCTCTATTGTAAAGTTACCTTTAGGCCAACTTGCATTCACCACACTTATCAGCGTTTAGATAAAACTACACATTTACCTACAAAACAATATTAAACTATGGTTATAGTAACCAAGGTTGTTGTAAGTGGGGCTTAGTGATCATTTGCAACACATCAAACTATATTTGCGAGGTAAGTCAGACAGTTTTGTTGTGTGATAGTTTTGATCGATGGGCGGAACCTTTATTATAAGAAAGGTTCTTTTTGCTATTTGTCGCAATAATTATTGTCAGAACGTACCTTAGCTAACAGTTTAAAAAAACCAAGCATAAGGCGACCTTTTGGCGGTTCTGCGTATCTAGTACATGTTGCTATACATGCAAAACTGTTTAAGTTGCTAATGGGACAATTGAGACTCGTTTATTCCCATTTGTCCCAGTAATAGCGGCCAGTGGGAAAAGCGATGCTTTTTTAGTTTTATTTGGTGGGAATGAACGTAATACGCGATCAAGAAGTTGGAGCTCATACTATTAACATCAATATATCTAATAACAGAAATAATTACAGATATGTACAGAGTAATACAATAATATAAATAAAATACATGTGAAACCGTTGAGCTATCTAAGGACCGTTTAAAACGATATATAAATAGCTCAACTGATCCAGATCACTGCCAGAGACAGCCAGAGACACTGGCGGTATTGCGACGTTGAATGGCAATGCTAATACGCTGAGCCAGCTCTTGTGTCACGCAATGTATCTACAAGACGCCATGAAATAATTTAAAAAACGCTGTGGCCTTCTCTTTCCAACGGGCCCAGGGTCTCGGCTCCAAAAGGCTCAAATATGTAGGCCTTATCAAAACTGGCATATTAGAACCTTTTGAGGTCCTCGGCACATTCAGCTGCCGCACCAGCTCTAACGGAAGTCCCTGACAGATGGAATGCGGCCAGGGTGTCTACGCAAGTAGCATCCCACACCAATGGCCTACCTATCTCTCAAGGGATAAAAGTCATACCATCAGGCCTCTTACCATCATCACGTATCAGACCGTTCGGTTCGAGAACAGCTGCCCGACGTAAGTGCTCGATGAATGACATCGTTAAAGCTTGGCGTGGCGGGCAATCCCACGGGCGGCCCTAGAACACGATAACCCGTGGAGACCAAGCTGGTCGACCGTTGTATCACACTGGCACTGATGAGGGGCGCAGCAACGCGCACCCAACCGCAGACAAATTGCAACTCGAATTGTTGTAGGATCTAATAAGGTGTCAATGTTAAATGATGATAGTGCTTGTAACCAATGTCCTGACTCCCATTTCAAAACGGCTAGGAGACGGGTGCGATCTACGGAGCTTGAGTATGTTTCTAACAGATGATTCCATGTAAGCTCACATAGAGGCTCTTCTTATGCCGTTGGGCCGAATGGTTCTTGGGGGGAGCGGAATTAGGGTAAGCACTGTTCCAAACGTTTCTAACCTCGTCTAGACATGAAATTTTATGAGTGATTTCAGAAATCACTAGTTCTGTAGACGGAAGACGCTGGTAGTTCAACACTTCAAATTTTGCGAATACCTAAAGCCTAACCTAAAATTTCTATATATATATATATAATATATATATATATATATATATAATATTTCTATATAATATGTATATATCTGAAATAATCTACATAGTAAATGCTTCTTACGAGATTTTTTTCAGTATATTTTTTTACTTCTTAGTCAATAAAATCTAAATAAATTAACCCTAAAACAGGCACAAGCCCCAAAAAACCAAAACAAACAAAATTATTTAAATTTAACCAAATACATTCAAGCGGCGCCTGCGCAGCGTTCCGAATGTTTATCTAAAAAATGTCACCGTGTGTTTGTGTGAAATTTTATGTCAATTTGTCAAATACCTGCTTTTATGAATATTCAAGTTGGTTTGTTTTTAGCTACGTGCCTAACAATGGAGGTGAGAGGTGAAAGTAAGACTGTCTTTATTATGTTTTGAAAACAAAAAACACTGTTTCGCTACACATTTTTCATCGCTCATAAGCATCACAGAATTGCTCAATTAATTAATAAATAAATTATTAATAAATATTGATAGGCAATGCACACAAAGATGGTGGATCTAGTCCCAAACTAAGTATAGCTTGTACTATGGTGACTAGATGGCTGATAGAATACATAATTTTTTTCTTTTATATAAATATAAAATACATTATAACACCCAGACACAGAACAAACATTTATGTTCGTCACTCAAATGTAATAATATTAATAAATAAATAAATAATCCTGGACATTTCACCCGAAAATTTCACATCTGGCCCCAAAGTATGCAGAGCTTGTGTTATGGATACCACAAGACTGATATAACACTTACATACTCTTTTTTGTTAATATATAGGTACATATTATACATAGAAACACCCAGACCCGAGACAAATACTTGCAGATCTAGAATAGAATAAAATACATTTGTCCCGAGGGAATCGAACCCGCAAGCTTCTGCGTCTCAACCAGACCTTAGCCCACTGCGCCAACGAGGTTGTCAAATTATAAGACACGGAGTAGATATAACATAGGTGTTAAACTGTTATCTGAGTTAACAATAGGTCTTGTGATAATTTTCTATTCTACAGACTTCAATTAAACGGGAAACGCAATAACACGATAAAAGCCGTTAAATCTTCTATGCTAATGGGACCACACGCATTTTATAACGCACAGTAATGTAAAAGATCAAATCAATTCGATTGAAAACTATGAATCAGTGGTGACAATACTGGATCCGGCCATTTAATGATTGAAGTGCTCTAGCATCTTAGAGTGACCATGTTTTATAAAATACATGGCTAGTTATAAGATGGATCATAGAAATAAGCGGAAAAAAACAGAACGAGTTTCTTGCCAGTTCTTCTCGGGCTTAGGTTAGGAGGAATCGGCACCTAAATTCATCTAGTATGTAAGATGTTTCAAAGGAATCCTTGTTTCAAAATATTGGTCTTTTGATTTTGACTTTTGACTTCCGCAGACACAAACTGTGGGGTATTTTAAATACATTGATACAAAGAAAAACGAATAGTTAAAATTTTAAATGAATACCAACAGGGCGATTATGTATCTCTTGATACTATGTCTGTCAATGTCAATGTCTATAAGTTTCGGATACTAATAATCATTATTTCATGGATTGGTATACGTACGTTCGCTTTCCATCTTCGTTTTTATTGGTATGTTACAATCAACATCAGCCTTCTGTAATACTTAATTCATCAATAGTAACTGAAATTTGTTGGTATCAACATTTATATCCAAGACACGTCCAAGACGTTGAGTGGCAATTCTAATACGCTGGGGCTAGATAGGAACCTCGTCTTGGATCACGTGATGTTTCCATCAGACAGACACGGGAAATAATTTTGACAAAGTGTTTGTCCTCTTTGAAATGTTTTGTGTGTATTACCTTCGGGCCTTTTCAAATTGTATTTAGGCTAAGAAACGGTTATCAATAATTTCAGCGATCATCCGCAGCAGTGATCTGAATTAGTTGAGCTATCTATATATCGTTTTAAACGGTCTTCGATCGTTCTTCGACAGCTCAACGGTTTCGCATGTGTCAACTTTTTCACATTTTGATATTGTTATATTGGTGGCAATTCGGTTGGTTCATTTCTAAAATTAAGAGTTGTTTAACATATATTTAGTTAGTCATAGCATTTGCGAAAACCTATTCGGTAGTTACCATCTAACTAAATTAGGAACGCTTAATTAAGTTAAATAAAATTAAATTAGGATAAGTTGGTAGCAGCACAACACCAAAGGTTAATTTGACAGTTCTAAATCTAATTTTAGCTAAAATTAGTTAGGTTGGTGCCAACAGAATTGAGGCCATATTGTGTACATTTATTTTATTAATTTAACTTTAGCAGTTTTGATGGTGTCTAAACCGATTCTGTTTCGTATGGTTTTGTCATTTCTTACGGTAGGTACTTAAAAAATATCGGTTAATTTTGACCTGACGAGCAATGGTTTGATGGATTTTAGAGGTAAATAATAATGGTTACCCTACATTCATCACGGTGTACATTTTTATGGTCCATCCCGCACTGAACTCCTAAACTTTACGCGACCGCAATAGACCAAAACGAGTGCGTATTAAAAGTGTCCAGTTAATTTATGACTGTGAATGTAAAGCAAGTTTTACTGTCTAAACAGTGAGAGGAGCCAGTGTTAAGTTTCTTACGTCATACTGCTGACCAAAGTTGTAGGTATGTAATGTAGCGCGCAAAACTGTTGAACTCATTTTGCGTAATATTTTTTACTAATGTGGTTCTAATAGTTTATAATAAATAGTATAATAAAAAAAAAAGATTAAAGGCTTTTATTAAGATTTTTTTTTATTACGATAGTTTTAATGTCGTCTAGTTTGAATATTTCGTTTTTAGGTTGCCAATTTGCCCTGCAGTCGGAGGTCACGGGTTCTTAATAATAATAATAATTTGACCTAAACTATTTTCCAAATCCACGCGGTTCTAATTATTCCGAGAGATATAATTTTAGAACAGTTACTACTTATACTAACAGTAAGTAGTACTGTTAGTATTTTACGGGCAACGACAGTTAATTTAAACCAAATCAAATAAACAGATTATTGGTATAAACAACTTCTGTTTATCCAGTAAAACAGAAGTAAAGTCACCCAGTTCAATAGTGTCTTGTGAATGCAGTATGACGTAAAAAAGTCACTACTGGCTTCTGATCTATCAAGTCAACTTTATCGTCTAACTAAACAACAATTTAGATCGACTTTGACGAGCGCTTATAATTTATTGTGACTCTTGATCCTATTTTTTAGATCATTCTCATTTTATTTGTTTAGTCGTTAAAATGGCGGCGCCACTGTGTTTTAACTGTGGTGTACTAGATTTAATTGGCGTTTTATTACTGCTATTTAACTAACATTATCGTTTTGTTTCGTTGATCTTTTTAATAGCATATAATAAGTCATCCTAGGTAGCTACTAGATATAAAGGAAACCCTGCCTCTATTTCCTATTTGTTATTTATAAAGTAAATAACCAACAAATATAAATTTAAAGACATAATGTTACAGATCTATAATGAATCCATAGGCTCCCGAACTAGTCGTGAGTCGGGAGGAAATAGTCCTGATACACTAGTAACTGTGTTTCAGGAGCTACTGGCTCCACTGGCATAAATGAGAAAGTATCTATAATACCTCTGTGATACAGTGGGCTAAGGCCCGGTTCAGACACAGCAGGTTGCGGGTTCGATTCCCGCCGCGGGACAAATGTTTGTATGATGTGCAAGTTTTTGTCTCGGGTTTGGGTGTTTCTATGTATAATATGTATGTATTTACAAAAAAAGTATATAAGTAGTATATCAGTCACGTGGTACCCATAACACAAGCTCTGCTTACTTTGGGGCTAGATGATGCTGTTTGAAATGTCAGGTATTATTGATTTAATACCTACTGGACTACTACCGAAGATAGCATCATGCGGTAAGTAGACGAGAGGCCGATGCCGAATCAGGGAGCCCTCCTTCGTACATGTACAGGGCTTGAGGCGGTTCGAATTAAATAGAGAGATCAACTTCAATTCGTATGTGCTTCGGGAAGCTGCTAAGGACGAGGATCTGTTCCTCGTTCCCGACTTCTGGACAGCAAGAGTTTTTATCGACTGTTTAGGGAACAATACTTGTGTTTTTTTATTTTTATTCTAATGTAAACTCGTACTCGTATACTCTGCAAGGTATCACTACATAGTATAAAACAAAGTCAAAGATCTTTAAAACTACGCAACGGATTTTGATGCATTTTTTTTCACTAGATAGAGTAATTCAAAAGGAAAGTTTGTATGTATAATACAAGCATAATATAGTAGAGAAACATTGAAAATTTTAGAGGTTTCTAATGTGGTGTCGTAAATAAACTTATTTTTTTTGCGCTTACATTGGAAACGCTGGCTGAACCCTACGAGATAGATCAAAATAACGTACTACAGTATTATACACCTTAAAAAGGTTTACAAAAAAGTCCGCTATGGTATATGTCTATCTCTTAGGGATAACTATTCTGTAGTATAATTAGTATCAGCATTGCACCCGTGCAAGGCCGGGGCGGGTCGCTAGTTCATTATATAGGTGATTTTATTAAAGGTGTGTGGTGTGGATGGTGTACGCAATTTTTTCCCTAACTCTTTGCAGGGCTTTCCAACAGCGGGCGGGAGGGAGGTGTATGCGTCTTCATCGTGTCTAACTCATTAGGAATAAATTGGCGGAAATATATTATACATATATATGTCCATCTGTTTAATGTTTTATATAGGTCATATTTTTTATGTTTTACATTGCTTGTTATCTTAAATAAAGATTATACTGTTATAAAAGATTACTATGGTCGAAAAAACATAGTTTTTCCTATTCAGTATGTGCAAATCACTAATCGCAATATTTTGAAAATAACGGCCGTCATAATTAATTTGATTAATGCGTTCACTGATCAATAAATAAAGGTACACTCATAATTGTATAATGTTTGTTTTTTTTTCTAACGCCAACAATTACAGCTTGAAGTTACATTGAATACAGCAAAACTGACATAAATCAGGAGAACGACGCCCGAATACCGAAACGTCACTAAAGCAGACCAATTTAGACGTTTGAAACCCCATTATTCATTTTCTTCTTACAGCTAGCGTTTTGGTGAATAACGTAAACTTTCTGTTATTCTCAAATAAATAATTATATTTCTAACTATTCTTATCGTGTCCCTAGTTATTTCGAACCAGTGTGATGAAAGGATTAAAATGCGCATCAGAGGCTCCTTTCGTGCACTTGGCACATATCTTCGAACATTTTGGTTTTACGACACCGATGTTTCCTTCACCGTTTACACATTATCTTTTATATGAAAAAAAATACGGAAACGTCATCTAAGTAGACTTTAAATGTAAGTGCTGTTACAGTATTTTTGCAGAATGATAGTTTACGTGTGATTTAACTAGCGATATTCTCAAGTTTCATATCCGACATATTGACAGATAGTTTTAAAGATGTTACAAAAAAGTATGTTATTATCGTTGATGTGTGAAGGATGCGTCATGACGGTCTCCGTTTCTTAAGGCCACGCTCCACCACAGCGCCGCGGGCGACGCGCTCGTAAATCCGCGAGCGCGTGTCGCGACGCGGGTGGTCCGCTCCGCTCTGCTTTTATTCCGCGGGCTGCTGTTATGTAGAAGAGGAACAAGAATTTAGTATCATCCTAGTTCATTAACATTATAATATCCATCAATCTTAAGATTATACTACAGTATGTAGTGGGCTCAATTCTATCTCAGGGTTCTCCCAAACAATTGTGTGTTGAACAAAATGATGACAAAACAAACAACTATGTTTCTTCTATTTTTGGGTTTATAAAGTACTAAAGAATGTATTCAAGAATATATAATTATTTCATCAATTATCTGGTTCCTATAGTTAAAGATATGCTTAGTTTGTGGCTACAAGGTGTTGTGTGTGTCCATCAATATTTATTTATTTATAAGTCGCAGTAGCCAGATACTTTTTGTAGTAACCAAACAAATCTGTGTAGGTACTTGTACAAACAAAGTGTCAAACTAACATCTAAACACACAAATATCCACACAAATTTTCGCCGGGTAAGATTCTAAATAAATGCTATATTTACTTGTTGGTGGAGCTATTAAGTCTAAAAGCTGTTATATATAAATAATTACTTTTTAGTTTTAAAAGAAAACCCACTTCATTTATATAAAAATACGAAATTTCGTTGACTTGGATGACATATTTTTTGATATTTTGATATAAAAAGCAAACTACTGAACCGATTTTGATGAAAATGGGACCTCTAAAGGAAAATATATCTTATAAAAAATACAAGCAAATTGAGTATCGCCTCTTTTTTTGAAGTCAGTTAAAAAAACGTAAAAAATACACGATTAAAAAATATTTCTCATGAAATTGCTTTCAAAAAAAAAAAACAATTAACGCTTAAATTTTGTATCTGAATTTCAGCATGTGTCGTATAATTGTGAATTAGATAATTTGTTGATTAAATGTATTGTCATCTCTGTTCATTTACATTAGAACAAGGACATACTATACGTTAACAAAACGCTGGCTAATTATGTCAATATAAGATAACGAGTACCTATGTCTTGATTGTTTAATTTGGTATCTAAATTTTAGTCTTCAAAACGATTTTAAAAAGCTGAACTTATTGCATAACACCATCCAATCGACGTGTCATCATAGGTTGCGCGTTGCTATAATTCTGCGATATCGCATTGTTTACGGCGGGATGCTCTTTAGCGCGACAGCCTTAAATTACCACTTGTTGAACTAATCGACCTTCTACTTCTGGAACATTCCTGTACTTTTATACTCACTATTTCTATTAACTTTAGGTCTAAAGCTATTTGTTGCTGTTTTCACAACAAGACAAGCAGACGTACCGCTCAGTGCCATCTATACCTTGTCAGTCTACCACCCTTACGAACAAAGCACTTTGCTTCCACATTTATAATGCGTACAGCCAAGGATTGGAATACTTTGCCGTCGTCTGTCTTTCCTTTAAACTACAATCTAAGTCTCTTCAAGTCAAGAGTAAAGGTAGGTAGGTGTAGGTGTCTTGTAGATCTGCGTGCCCCATCGTCGGCCCTGCGCCAATGGAGTTTGTATAGTTTTCTTTAGCACAAACCTACAGTTTGTGCAAAGAGGCCGTCATCTTTTCTACCTACTTTTAAGAGCCCCTGTTTCATTCATAAAAAAAAACAAACATACTCCCGACAAAAAGTAGTCACATCTTCAGATCCATGCTTCTTCTTCTAATTGTGTCAGCAGTTATTTTGAACCAGTGTGGTGATAGGATTAAAGTGCTCAGAAGCACTTCAGTTTTTATTAAACGAATGCACGTTTAATAAAAACTGAAGAACGAATTCATAAACTTTCCAAGGCGTCGATTCAGTAGTCCACCAATAATATCGGATAACACAAAAAAACTCACGCGATAGTGCGGGGACATCTCAAATATCGATTAATATCACCGGGAAATAAATAACAAAGATCGAGATCGGAAAATATCCGGAGTTACGAGGCGGGTGTATCTGCGCCTGCGCATCGGTCGCCATATCGCACGCCGAATGCCGGGGACTAATCGTAAATCTTGAACATTTTTGTGCTAAGAATTTACGGATAAAGTATGAATACTTAGAAACAGATTGTAGGTTGTCCGTAATAAGGAAAACGCTATGAAAAATAAATACATTATAATACAAACAGTTTTTTTTAAATAAACATTACAGCAAGCCTAAGCTTTTTGTATGATGAATGATTAAGAATGATTATTAATTGAAGAATGATTAAGCATTGTGGAATTCATAAACTTAATTAATGAGATAATCATACTTTTTTATATATAACAATCCTTAGCCTCTAAATATAAAATATAAATAAAGAAATAATGAAGGACAGAAAAGACGCTTCTATCAGCAAATTAATTTTTGTATGGTAAAAATATTTTTTTTTGACCGCTGTTTAGTCGCGATCTGCTCGTTAATTGAAGAAGTAATGACTATTAAGGATTTATGGTATGTATTTTCAATATTTTGCCTCCTACTTCCTTGTTTCAAATTGTTTTTAATATGTTAGTGATATAATTTGGGTTTAAATGAACTTATTCTCAAAAAGACAAGTATTGTCACATACATGAGATTTTTTTTAACATAAAGTAAATATAGTAGTAGTAATTAGTAGTAGTAGTAGTAGTAGTAGTAGTAGTAGTAGTAGTAGTAGTAGTAGTAGTAGTAGTAGTAGTAGTAGTTTCTGTATAGGTAAGTAGGATAAGTATTTACCCATCCAATGCATCACGAAATCTTAGAAATAAGTGTCATTGTCGTTTTCAAAATTATTTCACGGCGTCTGGTAGATACATTGCGTGACCCAAGAGCTGGCTCCTATCTGACTTAGCGTATTAGCATTGCCATTCAACGTGGTAATGCCGCCAGTATCTTGGGAACGCTGCCTTTTGGCAGTGATCTGGATCAGTTAAGCTATCTTTAAATCGTTTTAAACGGTCCTTAGCTAGCTCAACTGTTTCACATGTATTTTATATTATTGTATATTATTCTGTACATTTCTGTAATTATCTCTGTAAATAAATTTTATTTGTACATAAACTAGTGTCATTTAAATAATTTTACGAAATAAAGACCAATATATACAGTTATCATTATCTTCTCCTAAAGGTGACGTCGTATTAACTTGCAGCTTACATTAATAGGTGGAAAGTAAACTAAATAAAATATTACCCGTTACTCTTTTAGATTATTGAATATTTTCTAATAAAAAATATTTTTTTTATTAGAAAAACAAGTATGAGAAATCGCCGTGAATACGCATCATGATACATTGATGAGGGAGTTGCCTTAAAGCTAAACAAGCGCAGTCATCGGAACGTGCTAGTTAATAAAATCCTTTTCACGCAACCAAAGTATCGACATTTGGAATTCGGGATCTAAGTCGAGATAAGTGGGTCATTCCACGTATTTTGTAATAAATATAATTTGACAGAACGTTTGCGGATTTATATTTAGAGCTATCCTGTCATAACGTATTATTTGTTGTTCTTTATATAAAAGGCGTTGTTTGGTCTTGTTTTTTTTTATTTTGAAACCTCGTAAAATCTATGACAGGTGATTATTTTTTTGTGCATGTTTTCTGATCGATAACTGGTTTTGTGGATCTATATTAACCTGTAATTTCAAAACGTAGTCGATGTTATATCTTAATCAGATTATTAATCAAATAGCAAAAGTTAGTTATAAAAAATCATTTTTGAGGATTTAGTGTTTATATAAAATAAATTTAAAAATAAACTAAACTCTTTTGATCGTTCTTTTCTCTTTTGATCAACGACACGATTATAAATAACTAAATACTATCACTAGAATGAATTGATAAGTTCCAAATAAGGGTGAAATATACAAAGAATATCATTTTACAACTAATTAATCAGTACAGCAAAAAATAAACATAAAATAGACTGCAATCGACAAAAAATTATTAGAACCTTAAGAGAGCAAACTCACTAGAGAACGTTTTTAAATGTAAAATAAACTTTGTTTCGTTGGATTTGAATTCAATATACCTAGCTCGGAATTAAGCTTGATATTTTTTTCATTGCAAAAAATCTTCACTAATTGACTAAGATTTTAAAACAAAAATAAATAAAAAAATGTGTCTACGGTTTTTTGACAAATTTCAAAAATAAATAATTCGTACATTCTCTGAATAAAATTTAACATTCTAGGTTATGGGTATGGATAGTTATCTGAATAAAACAGTAAAAAAAGCTATTTACAAAATTTGTTCTATTGTTAATATGTGTATAAATGTCAAAGTTAAACTTGTGTACATTACTATTGTTAGGTCTGCGATCCGGGACTGGTATCGCGGGATCTCGCAGTCCGGTAGCGCGGGATAATGTATCGACTACATGACATCACTAAAATAAATTTAGTGCTGCGCCCGACCCGGGGTTAACAACGTAACGTGTACAGCACTATTTTCTCGCCGATCTGACGCGATAATGTTTATTTAGTGTATTGTTGTGGTCGAGTTTTGGTGATAATACAATTGAGGTAATGAGGAAGTCTTTTTAGGAGTTTAATAAACAATTAAGGCCAGACATTTTACACATCATCATCTAGCCCTAACGATGAATGGAATACTACATAATTTTTTTTTTTATATATACATACTTATAATAAACAGCCAGGCCGAGATAAATACTTGCAGATCATACAAACATTTGTCCCCCGGCGGAAATCAAAACATATTTATTATTATTTTTATTTATTGTTATAAATTAGATTGTTTAGTGCGATTGATAAGTCAATCTATTTATTTAAAATATAAAAGATTTTTATATTGATATGGTCACTATAAGATGTTGTTAAGTTAGCTAATAACGTAATAACTTTAAGACAGAACGTCTCCTAAGTAGGGAGTGAATAAATTGACCGACTTGGTATTACATGGATCTCACAACTTTTTACGGTAGAAAAACTGATTTGCGAGACTTTGTTTTTTAAAAGTTATGTTTTTAATGGCATCTGATTTCTTTTTCTAGATAGTTCAACTTTTTAGGTACCTATCTATACCTATGATTCCATTATATTATACATATACAGGTACACTGATTCATTCACTGCAAATGTTACTTTGTAATTCTATATATTTATATGGGATTACAAAGTTATTTATGCAGAATAGTTTTTCTTTGATTTATAGACTAAAAACTAATTGTTTTATTAATTTGAAGCTTCTTTGTCTGTTAGATCGTTCAGTCAGTCAGTGTCTAAACTTTGAAACTTTGACTAATTATAATTTTTAAACTACTGGTTCAAATTGAATGAAATGTGAAATATATCGAGTTTCGAGTTTCCACAGTGCCTGTTTGGTTACTGAAAATTCAGGCTTTTAGTTTTATCCACAACGAAGTTATAGGGGGGTCGAAAATGGCCTGAACTGTTTCGAGAAAAGGATGGTACAGCCGTGCCGCTTTATTCCTCGACTAGGCGGTAGCACTGCCGTGCCCCCGGATATGCGAGTAAATCAATTGCAGTGCGTTAGTTTCGTTAAAACTCGAGAACAACCTATATCAATTTATTGTTTTACTTTGAATTGTTTTCTTTTTTTTACGAAGTTTGCTAGTTCATCTAATAAAGTATAAACCTATACCTATCTTATAAACACACACTAGTTAATGTGTTGATTTTATTCATTGACACTTGAATGACAAGAAAAAAAAACATACTTAAACTCCACTCTAGCTATATATAATAGAGTAATAGTATATAGAGTAAAGAATTAGCCGCTTATTAAAGCCGCAAGCTCCGGCCATTACCATTTACAGAAACATTCATTGCTTATTTTTCTCTGGCTAGTCAGGGGTACATTCGAATAGATTAAAATCAATTAGTCGTATGCGATTCGCTGATCCGAGACACGTCCCGTGCGATGTTCCGCTATCTCCGGGATCGCGCGCGGGTACAGCGCATCCCTACTTTATAAAACTAGATGCTACCAGTGGCTTTGCACGTGTTGCATAATAAATGATGTTTTTAGGTACGTACGTACCTAAAAACATCATTTCGTCATAATCTATCTCACAACCTAATAATGGTTGTATGTTGAAAAAAATTTTATTTCGTTTGTTTTATTAAAATTAACGGTTGTCAGACTTTTTGTATTACTTGAGCTGTAGACCAAATTTCAAGTTTCTATATCAACGGGAAGTACCCTACAGGTTATGATTTACTGGTGTCGAAATATGCAGCATAATGAACCGTTTTCAGGCCATATTTTTTGATTGCGATGACTTAAGTATTTGTTTTCCTTACAGATCCAAGAGACCGCTGACTAAGGTGCATATACATTAGAAGTAAGGTAAATACCTGGAAACAAAATGAGTCTTGATTCACATTCAGACGAACAGCAAAGTGATCGTATAGGGGTCCCATATTACCTTTTAAGGTACGAAACCCTAAAAATCAAAGAGTAATAAGATCAAAGCTATAACTATAAAAACAAATTGAAACATCTCAATTTCCTGGCAATTTATGGCGATTTCATACAATTAACATGAGTCAATAAAATCAGAAACACTTTACTAAAGAAACCATAATTTAGTTACACTCCATAAACAAAGCGATTTGCCTTTATTAGGTAAGTATTTGGTTTACAACACTGATATAAAAAAACGCAGCGTTTTACAAACAAGTTTTAAAAAAATTATAAAACTGGCTTGTTGAATATTATTAACGTTTTTTTTATCATCGATAGACCTACGTTTGATGTGGCCGCTGACGGGGCACGCAGGTCTAAGACACCTTTTTACTCGATACTTGAAGAGACTTAGATTGTAGTTTTCAAGAAAGACAGACGACGGCAAAGCATTCCAATCCTTGTCTGTAATCATTATAAATATAATTTTCACTCAAAACGGGATATTTACCATGATATATGAGTTTTTCTGCTTCTCGATATTTCGGCACAGTTGCTTGCGCCATGATCACGAGATAAAAGTTATATCATTATAAATGTTATAAATGTTAAAATATATAAAATATAATAAAAAATAAATATATAAATATAAATAAGGATTACTTTGAAACGACTTACATACTACATACTACGGTGCGTCTACTTGTCCTGTTGTGTTTACGTAACGTACTCTATGTAGGTACATAATTAATGCCTGGAAAAAAGCCTCATTTAATAAAATTTTAGCAATGACATCTGGTAACTGTGACTGGACTTATTTGAAGTAACGCTTTATTCAAACTAAAATTTATTATAAAGAGATTTTTTTTTTGTATTGAAAAAACGAATTCACCGTTTTTTTTTTATTATTTCACCTATTTAAAATTACATTATCAGTGAGTAACATAAAATATATTTAAATTTAAAAAATATTGAGATCTTTACGAAAATTTGTAACCCGAAGTATCAAAAACTTGTCTATAAATGTCATTATTACGCGCGCGCTGCGTTAACTATAGATGATACATAAAATAATGTACATTATATATATATATATATATATATATATATATATATATATATATATATATATATATATATATATAGTACTCATCACACCCACAACAAAGTACGTAATTTTCGTAAATTTTCGTGAGTTGTATTATAAACACGGGTACATTTAATAAACATATAATGAATATTCATTTAATATTATAAACAGAAATATATTTTTTTATATAATTAGGTAGCATTTTGATAAACACGGGTTTTATTCACGTATTATTTTGTCGATGGAGGCACCGACACTGTTTCGATTCATCTGGAAAATGTTCATTAGGGTGAATTTGATCCGCGGTCCGCGGTCCATTTCCGCTCAAGTTTACGGTTCGCACACGAGCGGACCGTTGATCAAACTCAGGGTGAGTTCTCAGATGAAGATGAGGTAAGTAAAATCCGTGTTTATAAAAAAAACACTCCTAAATGTTTAATATATTTACTTCAACAAAAAAACGCCACTTTTCGCTCCCCAGTGCGTGCATGGCCTCATTGTTCTAAATCTGTGAAGAAGTGGACCGTGGAATCCGTGGAAAATCAATGGCTGTACCGAATTCTATGTGGTTTTAGTACATCGGACATGTGAATGCGTTTCCCCGGTCAATGTGAACTAGGCTGGTACTATTTAAAATCGTTGATCTATCAGTTCCTGTTACTTCTATGACATTTCAATGCTCCATTTTTAACCCTTACAGTTTCGCAATGCTGTCTGTTTGTCTGTCCGCCTCTAATTAGAGCTCTTACTCATAGACTATTTGTTTTATTCTGATGTAATTGAGCACGGTTATACGTATTAATGACCCTAAAAAGTCATGAAATAAAAATTAAGGAATAAGTTTTTTAGTATACATCCTATACATGTATATATAGGGTAGATTTTTTATTAATATACTACCCCATCGTGTGGCATACAGTAGAATAGGTCTTTTCAACACACTACAAGGTTCTTTAATCAGTTTTTCAATACAGATATTTATTTGATAAATTTCAAAGATAAATATCCAAATAGTTATTAGAATTACAAAATACATATGATGAAAATACAAGGACACATCTCAAAACCTGGTAAGGTCTTACTATCAGACCTTACTAGATTTTGAGTTAAAGCCTGATTTGTATACATCAAAATCAAAAAACTTAATACTTTTTTTTGGCTTTGCTATTGAGTTGGTGTTGAACTGGCTTGAGACCTGACCACTAGTCATTCTGAACCTTAGTGACTTCGGAAGTCTTCACTGTGCATTCTTATATGCTAATGCACTTGGCAAATTTTTTTAATGTGTTAATCTTTTGTTTTGTAGTAAATAATTCACAATTTTTTCATTGTCTGAGTTTTCAAAAATAACATTTTCCGCTTGAAAATTAAAAAAAAAATATAAGTATTTATATTACTCTCGTATTTTGTTATGTACTTACCTACGAGTAGGTAACCTTGTGTGTTATCTTTGTTCGTGATTTATATTCTGGCCTGTCAGCTCTGTCTTCTGCGCTGTAGGTTGGGTTCGATTCCTTCCCTTAATAAACATTTGTGTGATGAACACAGGTGTTTGTTCTGTGTCTTTGTAAAAAGTATCATAACAATTATAGGTATGTGTTTAAAAAATATTATATTATATAAGTGTTCCATCAGTCATCTGGTCACCACATTATACAAGCTATGCTTAGTTTGGGGCTAGATAGTGTTGTGTGTGTGTTGTCCACCAATATTTAAATGAATTTATTTATTCATTCTAGACAGATATATATTTATTATTGATTTAGTTTAGGTAGGTAAAATTTCAGTCCAAACCTCTCATTCCCTCTGTGCTTGGTTACAAGATCAAGGAAGGACTTGTATAGGTCACAAGAGAGGATGAGATAGAAATTTAGTGGGCCTTAGAAAAAGATTTTTCAAATTCGTCAAAGATTTTTTGGAAAGCAGAGGAATTTCACACGATAAAGTTAAAGTTAAAATGAAAAAATACAAGCGAAATAAGTTGGCACGTAAAATAAATAAATAAATAATGCCAGACTTTCCAGAAATCCTCATCTAGCTCCAAAGTAAGCAGAGCTTGTGTTATGGGTACCACATGACTGATAAACTACTTATATATCACTATTTTCCAATGTTTTTAGATTGTCTAGAGTAAGTCGTAAAGTTGTTGTCGCTCGTCATTTGTTATTTTAAATCAAATGGTATATTTGATTATATTTGCTCGAATCATTAAAAAAAACACAAAGATTTTATTTCAATTATCCACATTCGAGTCAATAATTCTAGCTCTGTTTAAATAAAAACAAAATTACTAATAAAAACAATATTACGAATAAAAACAAAATTACTAATAAAAACAACTTTAGAAAAAAAAATAGTTTATGAGTGTAATATTTTGCTTTACTAGACAACAAAAATAATCGATTTTCATCTCACTTTCGTTGTATCAGCTCCTAGTCACATATTATATGAGGGTTTTTTATAAACATGACATCATAGACATCTTAAAAGATCGAAGTAACTAAAGATGTTGTACAAGCCTTGTCAATTTTTGTCCTGAGGTTGTTATTTTTACTAGATACTTACCGTAATACTTATTCTATCACGGGATACTCCAAAGGTCACTTTAGAACATCCCTTTGCCGACAATTAGACAATGCACAGAAGCGCATTATTATTTTAGGGTTCGGTGGTAAATAAACAAATCTACGAGTATCTTAATTTAAGTTATTGTTCTCTAAAATCTTTGTCTTAGTTATAAATAAATAATGATAGACATTTAATCAGAGCTTATGTTAGGGCAAGCACATGACTTATATACTATCTTAATCCTTTTTTTGTAAATACATACATATTTCACTTTCAAAACTTTCGTGAGTTGTACTATACATTTTGATAAACACGGGCTTTACTCACTTATTATTTTGTCGATGGAGGCACCGACACTGTTTCGATTCATCTAGAGTTCACGGTTCGCACTGAACCTGTGCGAACCGTGAACTCGAGCGGCAACGAGCGGTTCGCGGATCAAACTCACCCTGATGAAGATTCTCTAGATGAATCGAAACAATGTCGGTGCCTTCATCGACAAAATAATACATGAGTAAAGCCCGTGTTTATCAAAATGAAAAAAAAATACATACATATTATTAATAGAAACACCGCTACTAATATTTGCAAATCATACAAAAATGTGCCCCACGGCAGGAATCAAGCCCGTTATCTTCTACGTCTCAGCGAGCCTTCGCCCAGTGAGCTACAGAGGTGTATAACTTGCCTGTGTTTTTTCAGACAACAATACATGGGTATCATAAATATTACATAAAAAAATTATATAACCTTAGTCATCTTCATGGTATAAACAGCCAACTCTGTGGCCGCCTAAAGACCTTCGTCATGGCGTAACAACTCTTGAAAAGCCAGGACCGATAGCTAAACGTACCCTCCAAATGATCGTTGATCTATGGATTACTTTAGTGGATCATTTAAACAGTTTTCGAGTCACAAAAATGTCTAAAAGACTTCAGAGATGCTAACATCTTGTAGTCTTGCTGATCTCTTTGATTACTCTGACCTCTGACGACCTCTGTAGCGCAGTAGGCGAACCCGCCTGTAAATGTATATATTCTTTTATTATATATTTATTTATATATATACTCAAAACTTTAATTTTTAAAGTAAAAAAACAAGTGCGTATCAAACAAACAGCTAAATATTCCGATTAGAATGTAGGATGCCTCTGATAACATGTACTACAAACCCGACATTATTCAGATCTGATAGTAAAACCTTATTAGGCGGAACCCTTCCTCCTCCAGGCCTGTTCATAGCAGCCTAATCGGAAGCATTTAATCGAAGCCCAGTCGACCTTCTTCGCCAAACAAAGATGCATTGTACCAGCTTGGAACGAATCCAATATTGTTTGTCGAACATACTCCGTGACCTCCAAACCCCGCATTTAAATACCACAAACCTGAACGATAATCAACTTTACCCTCAAAGTCGTAGAGCTGGATTTACAAGGGCTGATTGTAAATGACAATTAATTTATGACATTAAAGACGAGGTGTCCATTGTGGTTCGACCTCGGTTTGGAAGAAATGTGTGGTGACAAATCCAATGGTGCAGTAGACAGTCAAGGTTACGCTGGTCGGATATGGTCAGGCTGTAGTATAGAGCGATGAGCTTAGTATTGTCTGTGGTCAGGATCATTGTTTTACAAATTCTTTGATCTAATCAGCCTTTGATCGTACAGTCACATGACTATACCAACATATATTTAAGACATCTTGGAGGATCCTGAATCTGTGCAATTGACAGAAGGTCGAGTACACAGTGTTGCCATAAAAATAGGGTTATATTTAGATCCTTGTGATCCTTGTGCTTGTTTCTAAAATATGGGCTTTAGTTATCCTTCTGTCTTCGAATCCATCCTTCAAATCCTACCCTTCGCATGTTTTCAGTTTATGATCATCAGCTCGTGAAGGCTTTACTTAACTTTAATGTATTACAGCAATGAATTATGAAGACCATCAGTATACAGGTGAACTGAATGATAATAATGATGATAATGCTATCAAACGGTGAGGGAAAACACTGTGAGAAAACCGGCACAGCCCTGAACTAAAGACTCAAATTTGGGGTGTCAGAACTCCTATAAGCGGCGATGGACCTGCAAACTGTCATTACTGTCCAAAAATGTGAGCAAATATTGTGTTTAAACGTGTCTCTGTCTACCCCCCATCGGACAGAGACCTTAGGACATGTCTACCGAAGCTTGAAGATTACAGTCAAGAGCATATTATTTTATATAGTGAATAAAAAACCCATGAATCACAACGGTACCTATTGTGATGACATTCCGATACAAAATCGGAGGTGTTGGCATTCATCGTACACTTTCAGTTTTTAAAGTCCTTTGTTTAAGGTGATTGGCATTTGTCTAATGTCTTTTAAGATAAACACTACACAAAACATGTGTAAAACACTTTCGAGCATACAAATGTTAAATTATATCTTTTTTGGAGATCGGTTTGTATGACGTCTAGTATTGAAGAAAAGGCGTTATGTGAATTCTTTTTTGGCACACCATAGATTGTTGGTGCCATTTTTGTTAAATGCGTTTGTTGAGCTGATGACCTATGTTTGTCTGGTCTGTGTGTTGTGGTACGTTGTACAGCTCATTTGATAGTAGCTCTGTCTTCTGCGCTGTTGCTTGTGGTTCGATTCCCGAGGAAAAACATATGATAACCAAAAAATTTCTGTGTTCGGGTGTTAGTATCTTACGTGTAGATTTTTACAATATATAATGGAGGCAATTCGGTTGGTTCATTTCTAAAATTAGGAATTGTCTGAAATATATTTAGTTAGTCATAGCATTTGTAAAACCTAATCGGTTGGTACCATCTAACTAAATTAGGAACGCTTAATTAAGTTAGATAAAATTAAATTAGGATAAGTTGGTAGCAGCAGAATACCAAAGATTCATTTGACAGTTCAAAACATAATTTTAGCTAAAATTAGTTAGGTTGGTGCCAACAGAATTGAGGCCAATGACGACCTCTGTGGTACAGTGGGCGAAGGCGTGTTTGAGACGCAGAAGGTTACGGGTTCGACTATCGCCGCGGGATCAAGGCATGTATGATCTGCAAGTATTTATCTCGTGTCTGGGTGTATTTCTATTTATAATAATAATAATAATAATAATTTTATTTATTCCGATAACTAAGATGTATTTCATCCATAAAAGTAAAAAATAAAATAAAATCATTGCTCAATAACAAAGTAATATAAGTTAAATTAAATGTTAAAAACTACTTAATTAATTTATTAATTAATTAAATTAATTAATTTGCCGAACAATAGGGTTAATCAGGGCTGATACCCGAAAACATTGTATAATATGTATTTATTTTCATCTGGTTCCTCTAAAACAGGCGTTGCTTAGTTTAGGCTAAATGGTGTTGTGATAATTGTCCATATAGTTTCTACCTATAGAGAAAAAGTGTGGTATCAGGACCTAGTTATCTTCGGCTTCGTTTTTTTCAAGCCGTTTATATGAGTTGACGAACTGGATAGGCCAGTAACGCCCTTTTATTAAGTATTAAAATACCATCAATCGCTTTTTAATTATGAAATGAAGGAATAGAGAGTTCTCATAGTAATGGTAATGAAATATATCGTCATTTTTGACATTTAATGCACGTTATGACAAAAAAAAATTAGGTAAGTTTTTACACATTATTTTAGGGATTCAGGGAAGGTTAGACAGTTCGGTCCGTTAAATGAAACTAACCACAAATAAAAAATCCAACAAAACAAGAACCTTATCTAGCGAAAAATAGATCAGCGAACTCCTAAGCTCATTACCCACAGTCGCATCCCGCGATAAAATCGCGACGCGCCGCGTAAATCACGCGATCGTATCGCGCGGCCATGTCGCACCGTGTAACCTAGGCCTAATTGTGAGCGGATTTATAGATAGGACCTAGTGTTTTAGACTTCAACTAGTTTATCGTTTTTATGCGGTATTCCGTTATGTTTATAAATAAATAAATAAATAAATTCAAAGTGTTTTTAAATGATATTATCAGCTTACTATCCGTGGCATACAGAATACAGGCTAGGTATGTCTTACATATTTCTTCTAAACATCACGATATTCAATCATACCTAATAAATAATTATTATAAATAATCCCGGACATTTCACACAGCATCATCTGGTCCCAATGTAAGCAGAGCTTGTGTTATGGGTACCACATGACTGATATATTACATATTTACATTTTTTTTATTAAATACATAATTATTATACATAGAAACACCCAGACCCGAGACAAATACTTGCAGATCATACAAACATTTGTCTTGTGGCGGGAATCAAACCCGCAACCTTTTGCGTCTCTTCCGGTCCTTGACCCACTGTGCCACAGAGGTCGTCAAACTTAGAAACGTCTCTCGAATTCTGTCAAAAGTTATTCACTGTTTAAAAAAATGGCATTTTGTAAAAAAGTATTAAATAGTGACATGGTGAATCTTTATAAGTAACGGTATATGACCGTAATGATCCTATGAGGGTTACTAGACTATAAATAAAAAAAACTTTATTTGGTATTAGGATTGTTCGCACATTGCTTTTAAAAAAAAAATATTTTCAAGTGAAAACTTCTTTTAGCGCGGTATGCATATTTTTAGATGAGGTAAAAACCTTAATACACATGTTTACAGTCTACTTTTGTATGGAGAAGTTTACTGAGTTAGGTTATTTGATATAGACGCAGCCGGCGGCCGCGCTCGCCCCATTTTATTATAAACCTTAATTCACATGTTTACAGTCTACTTTTGTATGGAAAGTTTACTTAGTTAGGTTATTTGATATATTATCTACATTCTGAACAAAAAACATTGCATCATCTGTGTTCGTTCAGTATTAGATTGGCAGTCGCCATATATACTGATTTTGAAGTGATTTATTACTAAACTCTAACGCGCCAAAATAAGTTTTCACTTCTTTAGGCACTCCCGGAGTGCAACCCGATTTTTTTTATCTGGTTTTCACGATTTTTTTCCGTAAAAAATCTACGAAAAAATTTAATCTCAAATACAAATCAGACAAACCACAAAACAAAAAAGCTACCACAACCAATTGAGAGCCATAAAAAGCAACAGTTTTTTTGGCTTCCAATTGGTTCAGATTCAATATTATGTATCTAATTTGTACACCTTCCATACCTTTCGACCAGCAATTAATCTAGACCGATTTCGGGAAACTACCATTTTAAATTTACCGTTATTAAAACCTTTATTTTTGTGTAAATAAAGTTTATTTTTGAAAAAGCTGTTGTTTGTATAGTTGGGTGGTTCTGTATGGGTTCTGTCATCGAGATATTTTTCAAATGTAAGTAATATTTTGGTTTTTTAACTCGCAGTGTTTCGACACGAGTGCTAATGCTTGTCATCAATTTGTGCTGTACATTTGATAAGTTTGGTCATTGTCAGAGCAGAGATAAGACTTTAGAAGACAGATAGACACCAAAATCAGTTTTCTAATCATTTCTCACGTCTTATGTTAACTTGCATTATATTGCAGCAAAACTAATATTTTATGCACTAGGATTAAAGAGATTTCTAGTCACGCCTATGTACTATTGAATAATTAAAATTGGTATGGAACTGTGTGTCACTTGTTATTCCGAAGCAATGTGGTGAAAGAAACATGACTGTGAAAACTTGTTTCATTCCTTATTGTATATATACCTGCTAATCAAAACGGTATGTGTTTTTAATAGTAGTTGTTTTTTATATATAAATAACTTACTGTTACCTGCGACTTCGTACGCGTATGGTTTGAACATTTATTTTTATTTTTGTAAGGAATGCATTCTGTGCATCTAAAGAAAATGTCATAAGAATCATCCCTTATTTTACCCCCTTCGGGGATGATTTTGCAAAAACCTTGAAACACATATTTCTTTATGTTTTACCAAAATCCTAAATATGAATTTTCAGATCCCTAACTTAAGGAAATATGAGTTGCCCAAACAAACTTTCATCCCCTATTTTACCCCTTTCAAGGTTGATTTTTGAGACAAAAATTTGCCCATGTTCTTCCCCAAATGCAATACATCTTCTTACCAAATTTCATCAAGATCCGTTCAGCCGTTAGAAGTTAAAACGTAACAAACAGACAGACAGAGACACTTTCGTATTTATAATATTAGTATGGATGGTGGACAATACACAACACTATCTCACCCCAAACTAAGCATTGCTTGTACTATGGGAAGTTATCTCAGTGCAGAAGGCAGAGCTACAGTGGCGAGATATCAAAAAGGACAAATTATTATAATTTATACCTTTGCTGATTTTTTGATAAAAATATAAGATGTCATAGGAGCTTTAATATACATTAATATTGTAACCTTATATCCAATATCCATAGAAGTCAATTTTATTGTTAATGAAACCAAAGATCTTTCACACCCTTTTTGCCATGTTTCTAACATAAAAGTAGGTAACTAACTATACCTTATTTAAAAAGTCAACTATAAACCATACTTTCTTATTTCACACCAATATTTGTTTATTATTCCAAAACGGTACAATATTAGAAATTTACCGTAATTTTAGAGACACAAGGCTCAAATTCGGGTATTTTGGTTACGTTATGGAAGATGACAAAGCTATTATTTATAGATTTGTTAATAAATTTATGGGTTTGTTGTAGAGTTTTATGGCTCGAATGAAACAGAAACGGAGTTATGTTGTTTTGAATTATTGTCACTTTGATTAGATAAGTAATGTGTGATATTGTATGAATGAAATTTATTGTAGAAAGTTGACACTTAGGTAGGACACCGCGCGACTGTAAGTGCGACTTCCTTTTCTGAGAGACTACATGAATGATAATAAATGAAAATTGACATTTAAATTAAATTAACTGACTGACCTGTCAGGTCAAAAAGTCAAAGTCAAAAAGTCAAAAGATACTTTAATCAATACAATCACAAGGATTACTTTGAAACGTCTTACATACTAGGTGAATTTAGGTGCCAATTCATCCTAACCCAAGCCCGAGAAGAATTAGCAAGAAACTCGTCTTGTACGTCTTGTCTTGTCAAATAGATCTGCCTTCTGCGCTGTAGGTTGAGGGTTCGATTCCCTCCTAGGATAAACATTTGTGTGATGAACTTAGGTGTTTGTTCTGTATCTGGGTGTTATGAAATATCATAAGTATTCTATCAGTCATCTGGTCATAATAATACAAGCTATGCTTAGTTTGGGGCTAGATGTCGTTGTGTGCATTGTCCTCCAATATCTATGTGTTACTGTTATTTATTATTTTGTCAATAATCCTTAGTCAAAATGTTTCATATTTCATATTTCCGTTTCATGTTTCCATCCATAAAGGTTGTAAAATAATTCGTTAAACTGAAAATTCTGACTTTACTTTCATTATTCATCATTGACTGGCATATCAGCTTAGTTGGTAATAGCTCGGCTTTCTACGCTGTAGGTTGGGGTTCGATTCCCAGGACACATATTTATGTGATGAACATAGGTGTTTTTTCATGTCATTATAATGTAGTCTAAGTACATTAAAAATATATAAGTATTTTAGCAACCATCTGGTCACCATAATACAAGCTATGCTTCGTTTCTGGCAAGCTGGTGTTGTGTACATTATCCAGCAATATTTATTTATTTATTTTAACTTCAAACCCTTATGACGAAACAGAGTGCAGATCACGGAACGTATTGTATTAAAAGATTGCGACGCTAAATTTAAATACTTCTGTCCGCGGTTTCCCACGCATAGCACTTACATAAAAAGTAGTCCATATGCTATTCCATATTACTGACTACATTTACACCAAGTTTTATCTAAATCTGTTCAGCCGTTACGGTGTGATTAAACCATAAACAATCATTTAAACATCCTTTATCCACACCAACTTTAGCATTTATTATTAGTAAGTTATTTTTTATAATATAATACATTTATTTACAAAAATAATAACAGAAATGTTCAGAATAATATACAATAATATAAAATACATGTGAAACAGTTGAGCTATCGATCGTTTAAAACGATCTATAGATAGCTCAACTGATCCAGATCACTACCTGACGCTGATAGTGTCTTGGGAACGCTGCCCTTCCCAAGACACTAGCAGGGTTGTCACGTTGAATGGCAATGCTAATACGCTGAGCCAGATAGGAGCCAGCTCTTGGGTCACGCAATGTATCTATTAGACGCCGTGAGATAATTTTGAAAACGCGTTGGGCTCCTGTTCCCCAGGGGACCAGGGTCTCAACTCCAAAAGCCTTAAATATGTAGGTCTTATCCAGACCGGCATATTTGCGCCTTTTGAGGTCTTCGGCACATTCAGCTGCCGCACCATCTCTAGCGGAAGTCCCCGACAGATGAGATACGGCCAGGGTGTCTACGAAGTAACATCCCATGGCCTACCCCTAATGATGGGTAGGCCATTAGTTTGGGATGCAATTGATAAGATATATATATGATATATATGCTAAAATTTAGAATTTTGAGATAGTTGGAGTGCGTTTCGTTTGCTTTTTCGTGTCTCAATAGGGGGCTGGTTATTACATAAAAAAAATATTGCATAAGTAGACAGTAACATCAAAATCTGACTAACAGGTAACACCAGCCGTAAATAACCACCATCACATAACTTATAATTCGTAGAAACAAAGGAGTTACACCACGGGATCTCAGAGCTATGGTAATGAAGAGAGACTTCAAACATGAACAGTGAGACAGGTATGAACATTTTTTAAAACAATACTCTTTTCGGAGAGTTTAAAAATGTTTGAATAGTCTACAAGTCTTGAGTCTCGTTGTTTATGTATTATATGTACGTATTTACAAAAAATAAATACATTTTAAAAATTTAAAACAACGCGATTTCATTTTATAAAAAAATTAAACTGAATTGAGAACTTCCTTCTTTTTAAAAAAGTTTTTCGAATCTCGTTAACGGAAAGTTTTAGGAAAGCAAAATACCAAATTTCGGTAACTTGAATGCCATCTTTTATTCAGCTATTTGGATTTAAAAACTAAACTACAGAACCGGTTTTAATTAAATTTTTATGAGACTAATTGGAAACTATATCCTTTTACATAAAAAATATTTTTTCAAATCATATCATAAATGACGGAGTTATGAGGTAACAAACATTAAAAAAACTCAATTACCTAACTCAAGCTCTGCTTTCTTTGTGGCTAGATGACGCTGTGTGAAATATCCGGCTTTTTTTCTTGCAAAAAGAGTTTCTGATGCATTAAGCGTATGTATTACCCAAAACCACCTTCTCGGGTTTTTGCAAAGTCGCCTTTTGTTTTCATATTGTAATACAAGATTAGACAAAACTTCCCTTTAACAAAACTGATTTTAAAAACTAGTGGCACGGTAGGACGAAAAAAACAATATTGCGAAACTTAATTATATGTTTTATTAATTATAAAACTTGTAGTAAAAAGAAATGCTTCAATTAACGTTTGAATTAGGACTAAGGGTATAGCGACTTAGGGTATGTTCTAGCCTGAATCTATTGGTATCTCTACTCTTTGACATTAAAATAACAAAGACAAACAACACTTTAACACCACATTAGCTAATTATATGGTTATATGATAGGTAAATGTACCACCATCAGTCGTACCTATTACGCCATAGCTTCCTATTAGTACCCAGGAACAGACCACACAGACAACTAACCGTGTTCATAAACTATTTTTATTATTAAAAGCAACTTATTAGCATACGATAAAATGGTTATCAAATTACAATGAGCTTACATTTGTTTTATGAAATATGGCTCAGCCGACACGAAAGAGGCGTTTAAATGATCTGTATGAGCGTCATCTTCTTGTAATAAAAAGGGCGATCGTGTTTCTTCATAACTTTTGTGTGTGACCCGAAATTATATTTTATCATTGAATGCTGGATGCCCATAACTAGCTTCTGTGCATTGCTTTGCTTTCTTCACTTGTTTACGTTGGGCAGGTGACAGAAGAAATTTAAAAAAATAATTTCGTTTTAAGAACTTAAAAAAAACCGACTAATTTATATCCAATATAATTTATATCCAGCTATTTTGATTTAAAAACCTAACTATTAATTCGATTCTCATTAAATTTCTATTGGACCAATCGGTTATTGATATAATAACCGTTTTGCAAAAAAAAAAAATAATCAGATTGTATTTAATGAGTTATGAGGTAGATAACACACCTAAAAAAATACAACCGAATTGATAACCTCCTACTTTTTTTAAGTCGGCTAAAAACATATGATGTGTCAAATTATTTTTCGTAAACGCGAGCCTAGCGATTCCGCTCAGACAGCCTGGCGGCACTGGCATTGATTTACTGTGACGCTACGTGAATTCATAGAATTCTATTAATGAATAGACTACCATTTCATATTATATAATTTAGTTTGACAAACCTTGTTCTGGAACATTGTCCTTCCTTGCTAGAGAGGAGGGCGCTGACTTTGCCACACAGTTTATAACTTTTGCAGTTGTCAACGTTTCTTTTGTGTACATGTGTTAAAGGATCCAAAAAAATATTTTTTTGAAAAAAAAATAGATAGATAATGGTTATATAATCACTTTTATAAAATTATTAATATAAACAATAAAAAGTGAATTATATTATATATTTACTAACTACGTAGTTTCGACTAAAAATAAATAGGGGCAATGAACTAACTATTATAGTATTATAATGTAAACTTACCTATTTATTATGCAACATACCGGATAATATATGAAAAACAAAATATAAATAATCCAGTCGGGCCTGGTCGACACCAATTACATATTTATTTTATTATGTTTTGTATTTTATTTAAACATATTGAACCCGGTGGTTGCCAGTGCCAGGTATTGTCCCTCCATGCAGCGAGTATTACTGTGTTTATATTTCAAGGGCACTGGAGCAAGTAACATTATAGGGAGAATGGACAAAATAACTATGTTTTAAGATCGGCAATGCGCTTGTTACCTCTATTGAAAATGCCCATAGGTTATAGTAATTAGCATCAGGTAGACTGTAGCTAGATTGCTTTCTCAGTTAAATAAAAAAAACTATATAGGTACTAGTGGCTCTGTGAGCTGAACCTCGCGAACATTTTTCAAAATGACTCAACTAAGTTTTAACGGTTTTTACGTTTTCAACCCCCATATCTCCGCCATTTTGAAAAGTTTCCAAAAACTGACTCGACAAAAAAATCTATATTGTTATAGAACCTGCTCACAAAATTTCACGAAAATCGGTTGAGAAATGCGACCTGTAGAGGAGAACATCTGGACAGACGTCGGCCAGACGCCGTTCAGACGCTGTTCGGACAGACATACGAAAGCATTTTTGTCTAAACAATGGCAACCTCTATTCGTCACTTCGTCATCCGATTGCGGGTTTGATTCCCGCCGCGGGACAAATATTTATAGGATCTGCAAGTATTTGTCTCGGGTCTGGGTGTTTCTATGTATAATATTTATGTATTTAAAAAAAACATAAGTGGGTATATCAGTCATGTGGTACCCAAAACACTATGCTTACTTAGGGGTCAGATGATGCTGTATGAAATGTTAAAAAAAAACATATGGACCAGTAATATCTGAAAACCAATTCCAATACTAATTAGAAAGTGCCTTGTACGTCCACAAATCGACTGCGACGTCCCCTTTAACCATTTAAAAGTAAATAGTCAAATTAAAAATGCACCAAGCTCGTAAATTCGACCTTTCATGGCACAAACAAACAATAATTAGTATAAAAAATTGACCCAGCAGGGGGGCCCATTATGGACACCGATGGGCCAATGGGCCAGAAATGACCTGAATGGTCCCAATGTGGCACCGGAGGTACTTGTATCGACACCGTGGCTAATTGAACCTCTCAATCGGGAACGTTAAACCAAAGTTAATATGCATGCAAGGTTTGTATCCATTGTTGGACGAGAATGTCGTGTCAACCAACCGAGTTTTATACCTTTTGAAATGTTATGTAAAAATGATAATGTAAGTGGTTTTTCTTTTCTATTATAATTATGGACTACTTTAAATTGTTTGAAATAAAATATATTATTATCGTTGTACTACTAATATCGACCAAGGACCGGAAAACGAAGCGTAGGACGATCCCCACCCTATGGACATTGTAAAGATCGCAGGAAGTCGGTGGATGGAGAGGGCTCAAAATCGTTCTTCCTGGAAATCTATTGGGAAGGTCTATGTTCATCAGTGGACTTCTTAAATGCTGTTATGATGATGATGATGATGACTAATATCGCTGTGGTTTTGTGATATTTAAAAAAAAAACGTGTGCGTCTTGGAACGCCCGACAGAAGTGATAACATAAAGTAATTTAACTAGCGCTGTGGGTTACAGTGAGAGAGGACTGCCTATCGCTGCCGTATACATGAGAGAAAGATAATCCAGACAGGCTAGCGCCGTAACGCGTTACGTAACGAAGCGGTTTACCCTCCTATAAGAAGTTATCACTTCAAAAACAAATAAACATGTTCACGACTGTAATTCATAGGCTCGATAGATATTATATGTAAAAGTACATATTTGAAGATGTCTAGTCTGTGGGGATCTCATAGTTTCTTGTGACTATTGTTTTTACTTTTCAGATAAAAAACAATTCAACTTTTATTCTTCATATCGTGTCATAGTTATTTGGAACCATTGTGGTGAAAGGATTAAATTGTGCATCAGAGGCTCCTTTCGCGAATTTACAAATATATTCGAACTTTTTAGGTTCTACGACAACTATTAGATCGGCATTTTTTGAATTTTTCTTCTGTTACAATGGTCGAGAGAGTGATTGAGACTACAAATGTGCTTATTAATATTTAAATGCCTAAACATGCTAATATAACATGGTTTATCTAGAGGTTTTTGATTTGTTCCTAGATGGTGATGGTAGTGTGTTGGGCAAAATTTACTTATTTAGGTATTACAAAAGTTGCCATCTAAAAAAACAATTATTGACGACAATTCTGAAAAAGGTACCTGTAATTCCGTGCTGTATAAAATCTCGGCCGGTGCGGGATTACATTGTCAATGGAAACAAACCCAAACAATCACGCCCACGTGTTATGTTTTCGTATTAATTTTGTATAATTGTGGTCTCGGTTTTATGTTACAGCTTTCATTAATTGTTTGGGAATCAAAAGTGGGATATTCTAAAGCTGTGTACTCACTGAGCTTAGAAACAATACCAAATCAAAATTAATAAATAAACGTTAGTAAACATAAAAATTTCCTGTGGATTTACGATTTTTGTTACAGTCAAATCTCCACATTTCACAATCTGAAACTTATTGATGTGCGTTGAATTTCGTCCTTTAAATGAAAGTGACAGCAAACTTTGTTTGTTGACGTGATAACGTCTTACAAATCGCTAAACGCCGGCTGCACGCACGAGGAATTTTCACGTTCCGCCTGAGCCGAGCGTGTAAGCGAGAGCGCGGAACAAGCGATAGAGAGGCACGGTTGGCCTAAGCAATCGGCTTCTAAACGCATCTTATTAGGTTAAAAGTATGCAATTTTTCATCAATATTTTCCTATGACACTATCACGTAAAGATTGTCCGTAAGCCGACATAACACACAACCATTTTTTTTTTGTAAAAACGTGATTCAAACGTCATTAAATGACGATAAAGTATACTACCATTGCAACTATAGAGAAGTCCCTATAAAACACGCAGCATATACAATAATATGAAGGTATTTCGATTTTTTTGTTAACAATTTTTCTGATTACTAATTAAAACCAGTATTATTGATATTTTGGATTCTGTTATTGAGTACGTACCTTTACATACCACCGTAACTTGATTTATAACTAACAATTTATTTGAATAACGTTTAATTAGATCTTGAATAATATTTGTTTAACATGCATATTTTTCGGCTCTTTCAACATCTCTAATCGTATTTAAAAAGTAAATTATATGAAATAAAATCACGATTACTATAAAAAGGTACCGTTTTAATTAAATTTTAGGTATTTATGCTAAATAGATGCCCTTATTAATTACTTATTACCTATATTCTTGACATTTTGGGTAAATAAAAATAACTAATGACTGTGAGCTGTAGACCTCGCAAACATTTTTCGAAATGACTAAAATATATTTTTTTTACGTATTCAACCCTCATATCTCCGCCATTTTGAAAAAATCCAAAAACTGAATCGACAAAAAAAATCTATATGGTTATATGGTATATATGGTTAAAAAAACGACCTGTAGAGCAGAATATCCGGACAGACAGACATACGAAAGCATTTTTGCCTAAGCTGAAACTGAGACACTCGCTTCGCTCGGTCAATTGATAATAATAATGTCGGACATTTTACACAGCATCATCTGGCCCCAAAGTAAGCAGAGCTTGTGTTATTGGAACCACATGACTGATATACTACTTATATAGGATGAGGGTTCGATTCCCATAATCATTTGTGTGGTGAACACAGGTGTTTGTTCTCTGTCTGGGTGTTATAAAGTATCATAAGTATGTATTTAAAAATATATAAGTATTCTATCAGTCATCTAGTCACCATAATACAAGCTATGCTTAGTTTGGGACTAGATGGTGTTATGCATTGTCCAAAAATATTTATTTATACCTTTTTTGACGTAACAACGTCTAATAAATCGATGAACGCCGACTGCACGCACGAAAAATGTTGACTCATTGTCCCGTTACGTTCATTGTAACGTTACGATCGTAGCGAGAGCGCATAACAAATTCTATCTGTTTTGTTATGACGTTGTCACGTCATACTATCGTCCGTAAAGCAACTTTACAGACAACCAATTTTTTTGTTTGTAATTACATGTTATATTTATAGAAACATCCAGCCCCGAGACAAATACTTGCAGATCATACAAATATTTGTCCCACGGTGGGAATCAAACCTGCAACCTTCTGCGTCTCAGCCGGACCTTAGCCCACTGTGATAAAGAGGTCATCAAAGTAATTGACTTACTAATGACATAAACTCCTTTCATCTAGAGCTCTGCCTAAACACTGATTCGCCCTGAATCTTTAAAAAAGGGATAGCATTATTTTAAACAATGATTTTCTTTTGAATGAGGTTGAGAGTCGTTTTTAGAGCCGTATGCGATACTTTTTTTATATATGTGTACAATTCTTAAAATTATACTCTAATATTATTACAATCTAGCCAAGTATATAAGTAATTCAACTATGACTTAGTTTTATAACGTTAACTATGTCTAAGAATGTATTCAATAGCACTTTTCTTACTGTATCTAGTTAAGTTAACAAAGTGTCCTCCATTTTCTTCTTTGTTCTTGTGTTCTTTATGAATATATTCTAGACTAAAAAAAAAATTATAATAGAAAAATTCGCAATCGCATTAAGAGACTCCTCCTTTTTTTGAAGTCGTGTGTGTTTTCCACATAATCTATAACAGATGGTAGTTATAACCACCCGTTAAGCCGGTGAACTGCGGCCTAAGGATATGAACACAATACACATTCCGTGAGATGAGCTATCTCGATAGCTTGTCATCACAATCGTAACATCTACTTTAGTAACCTTAACAACCAGATCTAAGGCTAACACCCACTAGCCGAAAACAATACCCCGATTCTCAGAGTAATGATGAAGTAATAATGAGTTCAAAGACGAGCTAAGTGCACGAAAGGAGCACTTTACTAAGTGCACGAAAGGAGCACTTTACTCCTTTTACCTCACTGGTTTGAAATAACTGGTGACACGATAAGAAGAAGAAGATAATTGATATATCTATCTATCTATTAAACCTCTGAAATCCGGCTGAGAGACGACCTCTGAGCGCAGTAGGCTTAGGCTGAGACGCAGAAGGTTGCGGGTTCGATTCCCGCCGTGGGACAAATGTTTGTATGATCTGCAATGTATTTGTCTCCGTCTGGGTGTTTCTATGTATAATATGTATGTATTTACAAAAAAAAACGATATAAGTAGTATATGAGTCATGTGGTAGGTACCCATAACACAAGCTCTGCTTACTTTGGGGCCAGATGATGTGTGAAATGTCCGGGATTATTTATTTATTTATTTATTAATCTAGTGATAAAGGTTGTCTGGACGAGATCGCTTTTAGCAATAAGGCCGCCCATTGTAAAATTTTATTTTTATTATTTCTTCCGTGTTCTTTTTACAATAAAGTATTAATCTGTCTATCTATCTATTCTTAACTTCTGTGGCGCAGTGGACTAAGGTCCGGCTGAGACACAGAAGGTTGCGAGCTGGATTTATTTCGCTAGATTTAAACTTAAATTTAAACATTTATGTCGGGCATTATTTGATCAGTCAGCTGTTTTTGTGATGTTTTCGCAAAACACTCTCAGCGAAATACCATTCTGTGTTGAAATGCCGATCTTTCAATGGTCTAAATTGAATTGGAAAGACATGTCTAATGTTTAAAAAATGTCTATTCTTTCTTAAGTTATCTGTGGTGTACAAAATGTTTAGATAACTCTAAAATGAATTATTATGCAATATAAAACAAAACATACATGCTCATAATTCTGACACTTCAGTCACGACTTCTGGTTACTCAAAACTTTTATAAGAATATCCAAGGGTTTTAGTAAGATAATAAGATCGTGGGTTCGAATCCAGTCGTGCACCAATGGTGACACAATAAAAATAAGGGTTTTAGTAAGAGGCACGTCCATTATCTTCAACACACATCTTGCATAGAAGTATTATGTATATAATATATATGATAGGATGCCGCCGCCTATTGAAATACTAACCAATGAAATAAAATAATTTTATAATTATAATTAGAATCTTAGCTTTTTACTACTCTGAGACCCAAATCTCTGACATTCGCACATGACCTGCTTCAGCGGCCTTGCACTAAATTATAATATCTAATTATGTTACCGTCGTTATGTCACAACGCTCTTCTCACGATTGTGCTTTGTCTCGGGCCTTGGCGATGTGGGAAGCGAATTCAATGGTTCAATTTATTGTATGTTGAGGACATTGAAATAATGACAAACATATCTAATGTTTTTTGAATTATAAAATGTAGAGTAGGGTTTTATGTAACCTTTGTTATGTTCGAAACAGAATGACGAGAATATAAATATGGAATGAGTTTAGTAGAAAAAGACTGATATTAGCGCCAGTGACAAATAGATTAGAATAAAAAAAATATATTAATAAACAATACACACGGCACAATTTAGCCTTGTACTAGCTTGTACTAAAGGAACTATAGGTAGATGACTGATAGAATTCTTATATTTTGAAAATACATAATTATGATACTGTAATACTTTTTTTTACCTTTTATTTCTTATTATATCATTGTCTAGTTAACTCCTATTTATTCTAAGTATATGTGCTACTAATCTCTATGGATCTAAGTTGTCCGAAATAAAAAGATTTGATTTTGAAAAATACCCTGACACAGAACAAACGTTCATCTCACAATGTTTATCCTCAGGAATCGAACCTTCAACCTACAGTGGAGAAGGCAGAGCTACCAACTGAGATTAGAGCCTGTCAATGACGAGAATAACCGATAATATGAAGTCTATTTTATAGTATACCAGCTAACCCGGCCACGCGTTGCTGTAGCTCAGTAGTTCTAATACGTTGAAGCCATATACTCTAAAATTATCAGTGTTTGTCTACTATATTATATATGTATTATACATATAAACCATCCTCTTGAATTACTCTATCTATTAGAAAAAAACCGCATCAAAATCCGTTGCGTAGTTTTAAAGATCTAAGCATACATTGGAACAGACAGACAGCGGGAGCCGACTTGGTTTTATACTATGTAATATAATTTTAACGTTTTTTTATCCGCCAGTGCATCCTACATCTGATTCCATGTTCTACAGAAAAGCGCAAACAAATTTGCCGCGGATAAAACAGCAATGCACGCGGTATATACATAAGTATGCACAACATACTTACAATTAATTATATATTAATATAACGAATACGATTACTATTAGCCTAGAGATTGTGTCCCACTGCTGGGCAAAGGCCTCTCCTTGATCTCTCCAGTCATCTCGGTTTTGAGCTGTTTGGACCCAAGCTCTGTCGAAGGTGTCGAGATTATCTCGCCTATTAATATTATAAATGCGAAAGTATCACTGTCTGTCTGTCTGTCTGTCAGATTTTCACGCCTAAGCCGCTGAAGCAATGTTGATGAATTTTGGTATAGAGATAGATGGGACCTTAGAGAAGGCTATAGGCAATTTTATGTAGGTACCAAGCGTACGAAGCCGTGGGCAGCACCTAGTATAATATACATGTGAAACAGTTGAGCTATCTAAGGGCTATTCAAAACGATCTATGGATAGCTCAACTGATCCATATCATTGCTAGAGGTCAGCGTTCCTAAGAGACTGGCGGCATTGCTACGTTGAATGGCAAACTACGCTAAATAGGAGCCAGCTATTGGGTCACGCAATGTATCTATACAAATTAAAAAGTGTCTTTGTCATTTTCAAAACTTTCGTGAGTTGTACTATACATTTTGATAACACAGTTTATTCATAATGTTTAGCCGATGGAGGCACCGACACTGTTTCTATTCATCCCTTTCGTCCACGTTCGTAACTAAGATTTCATAGCTAGTTATATATCAGGATTTTATTTCACCGTTTCATAACCAGTTATTAAACAAGACTTTTTTTCCATTTATATAACGAGAATCTCTTAGTCATGTATGGTCTCTTAGTTACTTAGTTGTCAGTTTGTCTGTCTGTCTGTCTACTATGTTCATTTTTGTTACCACGGCTAAACACCTGAACGAATCTTAATGAAATGTTAAGGAGATACGAGACGAGATCGTATCTTAGATACACGCATAGTCTGCTTTGACGCTGCCCTCTGGCAGTGATCTGGATAAGTTGAGTTATCTATAGATCGTTTGAGGCGATCCTAAGATAGCTGAACTGTTTTTCATGTATTTTAGTTATTGTAAGTAAATTATTCTGTACATCTCTGTTGTTATTTAATTTCCTTATTTGTATTTTTGAAAGTTTTAAAGTTAAGGTTAGTTCACACTTACAGTGGTTTTCGAGTTCACAAAAGTAATAACGTGCGCAGTAAAGGTATTTACTGTCTAAACGTTATGTTTTACGTCTGCGCACGCGCATGAAATGTAACGGGTCGCAAGGAAAACTCAATTTCACGCGATTTTGACATTGTTTGAAATTGTAACAAAATCTACAAAAGTATATGAGACATAAATAAATAGTAATTAAGTACACATCTTACTTATAACATTTTAAGTAAGTATTTTCTACCAGACAAAATTCTAATTAAAATCAGTTTAATTCTTTAAAAAATACGTATTAAAAACTAAAAAGAAACCGAATTAATTTATATAAAAACGAAATTTCGTTTACTTAACGAGGTAAACAAAAAAAACAACAAAATTGAGAACCTCCTCTTTTTTTGAAGTCAGTTAACAAGGAGCCTATTAGTTTCACTTCTTTTCACCACACTGGTTTAAAAGAACTACTGACATGTTAAGAAGAAGAAGAATTTAATACAATACAATACAATACAAATACAATACAATCATTTATTAATAACACCAGGTTACAGGTCAGTTTTTGTACAATAGGTAGGTATATTAAAATATACTTTAATTTGTAAACATATTAATTAATTCAACATATATATTAATTCAATTAACTAAATTCAACTTTGTAACAGTCATTCTATGTCAATATAATAATAAAACTAATATAAAATAAATAAATCACGGTTTTAAATTACAAAATATTAATCATAAATGTATTAATTAATATTAATTAATACAAGGATCACTTTAAATCGTTTTCCATGCTAGGAGAGTAAGTCAAGTCAAGTCAAAAGATACTTTATTCAATACAATCACAAGGATCACTTTGAAACGTCTTACATACTAGGTGAATTTAGGTGCCAATTCATCCTAACCGAAGCCCGAGAAGAACTGGCAAGAAACTCATCTTGTAGGTGCAGATTCCACCTAACCTAAGTTCGAGAAGGAAAGAAAAAAAAATATTTTTATTATAAATTAAATCACGTAGACAATTTTGAATCGTATTCTTATTAACTACGTGAATCTAGGTGCCGGTTCCTCCTAACCCCAGTTCAAGAATCTGGCAAGAAACTCGTCTGGTCTTAACACTTTTATGCCGAGTCAAGTTGGAGCAGATTCATCCCATGCTTTTTTTTCTAAATAAGCTTTTTGAGACAATGTTTGCTTAATAACGATCTTAAATTTCTCTATAAAAAAATTACTTACTTTAGCGAGCTTTGTTTAGGAATATGTAGTAAGTTTATTTTTATTTCTAGTGTTAATGTTATGATCATCGTAACTTTTTAAAATTTATATTATATATGGCTTCACACGCATGGAACCTACATACAAAGTAGCCCATGTTCTTCTCCAAGGTTTCATCTAAATCTATACCAAAATTCATTAGAATCGGTTCAGCGGTTAAGGCATGATAACACAACAGACAGACAGACAGACAGAGTTACTTTCGCATTTATAATATATGTAAGGATTTGTGAACATACATTAAATGTTATATATACTATGTTTATTTACAAAAATATTTACAGAAATGTACAGAATAATATACAAATATGAAATACATGTGAAACAGTTGAGCTCTCTAAGGACCGTTTAAAACGATCTATAGATAGCTCAAGTGATGTTATGTTATATATATGTTATATACATATATACTGACCAGTCATTATCATAATATTTATTTATTTAATAGATTTATTGAGAAGAAACAACAGAGAAAAAAAAACTTTTTAGGGATCTCTTTACAGTAACATTCATATTTATTATATTTTATAACATTACTAGCTGGTGTCCGCGACTTTGTCTGCGCAGGATTAGTACTTTTTGCAGCGCACACCAGTATAGCTCACAGATGTCAGAATGTTTTCCTATTTTACACTTATCGTTATATTTTGGTCAATTCACACAATGTATTTATAAATTATTGCCTATGTGTTCTTCTGATGTATAAGCTATATTATTATAAAGTTTCATTAAAATACATTCAGTAGTTTTTGCGTGAATGAGTAACAAACATACATACAAACTTTCGCGTTTATAATATTTCTAGCTGTTACCCGCGACTTCGTACGCGTATGTTTAGAATATTTTTTTTTTTTATATTTCGTACAATTTTTTTATATTTTTCATAAAATGTATTATATATTATGTTACTTCATATACCTCCAAGAATATGTGTACAAAGTTTCATGATGATCGTTTAAGTAGTTTTCGCGTGAAAGCGTAACAAACAAACCTACATTCACATTACAATATTATTATTAGTAGGGATATATATATATATATAGTAAGGAAAGGATTAAACGTTTGTCTCATGAGTTCATGACTCTATCATGTTTTATGACTTTCTTCGCTAATAATAACTCAGAATTGTACGCTTTTATTACGAGAGCTTTACAATCGTTGAATAGTGCCATCAACGAACCCTGAAAGGAAACCCAGGAATCAGTTCTAAGCACTGGCCAGGCTAGCTATTTTCTTAAAGAGTTAAAACCTCTTTACAAAAAAACTATTCACTTACAGTTATTCTATAACACATTAGTTCAAGTAAATAAAAAAGCGATATTATTATCAAAAGAAGAAGTCTATTTACTCAATACAGTGAACTTTAATTTAAACTTATACTAAAACTTTAAAAGTTTGAAAAAATGTACCAAGAGCACGTAAGGAGCGTCTGAGGCGCACTTTTATCCTTTCACCACACTGTTTCTACATTACTAGAGACCATAAGAAGAAAAAGACTGCCGTTATGGTGATACGCTCCATTTTAATATTGTAGATTTTCTAGTACTTTATTATATATACTACGTTAATTATAATAAGCATAAGTAAAATTAAAATAATAATATAAAATTAATTTAATTTTGCCTTAGACAACCACAGTGGCACAGTGGGTCAAAGCCTGGCTGAGACGCGGAACAAATGTTTGTATGGTCTGCAAGTATTTATCTCGGGTCTGGGTGTTTCTATGTATTATATGTAGGTATATATTCACAAAATAAAAAAATGGTATATATAAGTAGCATATCAGTTATGTGGTACCTATAACACAAGATCTGCCTACTTTAGGTTCAATGATGCTGTGTGAAATGTCCGGCATTGTTATTATTAGTATAAATTTGTTATCATCCTATTTATAAAAAAAAAAAAAAACCCGAAATAACAGAAGAATTGTAAAAGTTTGACAGCGTAAATACATCCCTTTTGAATCCTAAAACGTCTTAATCAGTCTTGTATAATAAGAGTCGTGAAACATTGCATCTTGTATCTTATTTCTTCAACATAAACATCACCCCAGCACTCTTCTCTCACAGAACTGACTCTAACACGATTATATCCCAAATTATGACGTCAAAGTCACGGCCCACAATTTCCATTTAAAAAAGTGTTAGGTTCAAATCCATGCCATCGATCAAATTCATCCGATCACAGTAAAAGGATTACGCGAATGTTGATTTAAAGATTGGTCATAGATATTGCAAATTTATAATTGATTTACGTGAGAGATTTATATGGGAACCGTGCAAAGAATTTGGGCTGTGCACGTTATACAATTATAAATGAAACTCGTCGAAAATAACGTAACACGTATGGTTTTCTTTCATGAGGGAGTTCTAAGAATAAGATTGAGAGACGACTAGCTTTAGGAGACATCTTGGCGGTTCTGCGTTCCTGGTACTTGTTGCTATACAAGTATGTATCCGTGCCTCATCCAATCAGGTTCCAATGGAAGACCAGCGCTTGGTAGCTAATGCTAATGCTAATGCTAAGTTAGAGCCTTTTTGTGGCAGCCTTTTTTATATATTGTTTGTAATATTTTCTATGTATTTTGTCTATTATACCGTCACAAAAAAATGAATTTCTTTTCTTTCTTATTCTTTCTTTATGAGCACTTAAGTTGGCTGACAATATGAAATGAGATTTTTCAAGTCTCATTTGTTCTGAAAATAGGACTAAAAAGCGAATAATCGAAACTAAAAGAGATCTTACGCTTTCTTTTTTCAAAATTCAGTAAATCTCATAAGGTGGCTTAAAAAGCGTTATCAGTCATCGTCTGACGTTTCGAGACGAGTTCGTTTCGTCCGACACTTATGGACTTATAGATGGAAGTTAAAAGGAACGTAGAGAAAAAAAGTTGAAATGTGTATAAAAAGTTATTTTTACACACTGACCAGATATATACCTGAATGTTTAATTTGAAAAAGGAATTACTGCGATCGTCTTTTGTTTCAAAGATTATTTTTTTGGTTTTCGTGTTTTTGTCATTTGAATTAGTTTATTGGAATAAATTTGCTGGAAATTTGAATTTCGTTTCTTTTTAAAAATTTTGCTTGTTGCTTACATCATTGAAAAACTATGAAGGTACGGAGTACGTAACTAACATTTTATTTTAATAGTTTTTACTCTGAAATGTTTGTTAATTGTTGTATTTCTCTACCTATGCCCATGAGTGTAGTTTGCAGCTTTAAGGTGATGTTTTCATTTCAAAATTTTCTGAATACGAACGATCTCATTTGTTTGCACCTAAGTCTAAATTATAATTTACATATACTTAATAAATTTTAATTATAATAACTTTTTTTCAGTCTTTTATTCTAATATAATTACTTTATATATTTAAATAACAGTATGAAAAAAGTTAACATTTTATTTCTTTATTGATTTTTGTAAAATTTTCCGCAGTTTTATTCAACACTTACATAGCGTCTACAATGCGTTTTTTTTAGTAAATTTTTTTTAGACGGGTAGCCATACATACCTGGTGTTACATAATAAAAAGGCCAAGAACATTTTAGGGTTCCGAAATCGAACAAGGAACCCTTATAGATTTACCATGTAACCATGTCCGTCTGTCTGTCTGGCTATCCGCTCCTAATCCTAATCCTTAAGTTTTTTAAGAAAATATGTAATAAATAATACATAAGTAAGTCATGAAATAAAAATAAAATAAATGCTTTTTAGAGATACATGTGACATGTAAAATACTGTTGACTTTTTTAACCAACTTCAAATAAGGAAGTGTTTCTCAATTCAGCTGATTTTTTAAATCAGAATTCATTTATGAGATTTAAATTAAACGGTTTATAAATGAGAATAAATTTACATAAATTGTCACACTGTCGAGTGACATATCGTTGGATAGCTCTTTTAAAGATATTGCATGGTTTCTTAAACAGTTTTTCGATATAGATATTTGTTAAATAAATATATATATCAAGCTTGCGAATCCGCTGTTTGAGGGTTTAATATTTTCAAAATTGTCGCATGTAATCGTATGCTCAATTTTAAAGAACATTATTACGACTAGTAAGGCTTTACTAAATGAGTAACAACCTGATAAATCTTCATCATTGGCTTTTGTTCATCTGTTGAAGATGATATAGGTCGCGTCAGTAAAGTTACAGAGCAACTAATTGTCATTGAAAACATTCGTTCATGGATCCACTCCAGCAAACTGAGGCGGGTGAAGTTTCCACTCCACTGACGTCACTCCGCCTGGGATTCTGTTTGATAGCGCAGGCCTTCCCAGGTACCCACACTAACCTCTAGACCTTGCCGACAGGACCCGCAGGAAAGTCGAGTCAGTACATGCGGTGTCGGTTCGCTTGCACGTGCTTAACGGCTGAAACCAAGACGGGCTTGTTTCATGTTTTCCTTTTTATTGCTAGCTCTTGTAAATCTTAAAACATTGAATTAAAACTCAATTTAGATGGTGTTGAATTGGTTTGGGAGCTGATCTTTGAATTAGTTACTAATCCTGAATTACTTTGGAAGCCATCACTATGCGTGGTAACATGCACTTGGGAAATCCATATACAAGTAGTTCAGTAATTAGACAGATTCTCACATTGCGTGTATGAAGAAGACCATTCAAATCCAGTTACCGTTCAGAGATGATTGATTAATTCGTTTCATTGATTGGCTCATTGGCTCATGAGTAGTACAACTCTATAGGATAAGGAAATGCCGATTTTTGTGAAGCCTAATTTCTTAAGGAGCGGCGGCCGCTATATAACGGTATTATTAGCAGCCTTTGCATCTAATCTAGATGATTTATTACGAGATACTTCAATAAAACTAAAAAAATATTAGCTGGCTATATTAAAGCTTACACTACAGATTGTTACTTTTTAGGAAGCCGGGCTTAACAAGCGTTTTTTGTTCTAGGAATGAAAACATACGGGTATTATTAAATAAAATACTGCAGAAGGTATTATTACTTTTGATACAGGATGGTGGGGATTGGTGGGGATTGGTGGGGATTGGTGAAGTAATATCTCTGACGACCTCTGTGGCGCAGTGGGCTAAGGTTTGGCTTTAATTCCCGTCGCCGGACAAATGTTTGTATGATCTGCAAGTATTTGTCTCGAGCCTGGGTGTTTCTATATATAATATGTATGTATTTACAATAAATATAAAGTACGTAAGTATATCAGTCATGTGGTACCCATAACATAAGCTCTGCTTACTTTGGGGCCAGATGATGATGTGTGAAATGTCCGGCATATTATTATTATAATATTATATTAACTAGTTTTTCTCATGTTTTTCATAGTTTATCTTATAGGTAATCTTAGGTGAGTTTTAATCAATAAATTGTGTCTTCTTAACACAAGTATTATAAATATTATAAATGTAAAAAATTGCATTGTAATTTTATGACGAAGCCCAAGAAAATCCCGAGAAAATTCTCGACGGTCATTCAGCGTCGACGCTTAAAAATATGTAGATAAATGTCGACTGCGACTTTGTGACAAAGCTATTATTAGACATTGGCACAATTGACATTATTATGGCACATGCCATTAACGAAGAAGAAGATATGATTTTATGATAGTAGACAATATTATATTTCTTTAATGAGCTTTTTCGCCTGAATTATTGCTCCGTATGTTCCAACATCTAAACCAAGTTATATTAAAAAGGTTGGAACTCAATAGCAAAGGCCACTGAGTAAGCTTCTCTAATTGGTTCAAATCAAATTCGAATTATCACACAAGCCATTATACAAAGAGCTGTGCACGCGTAACGTGATTTACGAAGCGTGGATCAAAGTTAACTGGATTACGGAACGTTACAAAAAAGTTTTGTATATGGATTTAAAGCTGTATCTGTGTGTATTGTGCGTAGTTAGTTCAAATGTAAGGCATAGTGCAAATAAATGAACGAAATAAAAAGACAAAAATTCGTAGAGATCTCCTCGATCTATATATCTAGATCTTTTAAGATGTCAAAAGGAGTAGTCAGAGGCACGTCTAAGCATTACATTTAGCAGATGCCCTTGCTTTATACTTTAGTTAGTATTTTGTACGAGACAGGTAAAGCCAGTTAGCCCATCGCCGCTTAAGACGGTGCCCATAGTAAATTAAATTTTGTATGGAAAAATGATTCTTTTTATACCGCTATTTAGGGGCTCGTTATTTGAAGGAATACTAGTTATAAAATAAATATAGTATGTACATTAACATGTACATTAATATAATATTTTGCCTACTATTTTCTTGATTTTAAAATAACTGGTAATTTTATAACTTATTTATAAAATAATGTCTAAAATATTCAAAAATCATTATCATCTAAAGTTGACGTCGTTTTAACTTGCAGGTTACACTCATTGGCAGAAAGTAAGCTCATAAAAACATTACGCGTTAAACTTTCCATAGATTTCCTTAGCTGATAAAAAAAAGGAAATGTCTTAAAGGAACATTGACCAAATCAAATCAAAATATTCCATATTTAATAAAATCACAAGGACCATTTTAATCGTCTTTTTGAATACTAAGTGAATCTAGGTGTCGGTTCCTCTTAACCTCAGTTCTAGAAGAATCGCAAGAATCTCGTCTAGTTTTAGCATTATATATATATATATATATATATATATATATATATATATATATACACATATTGTATAATATATATAATAATATAATATGTATATATATATATATATTATATATATATATATATATATTATATACGAAAATTTAATGTATGTACACAAAAATGTTCAAATAATATAAACTCGCTGTTCCCACTGTTAGGCTCGCTAAAGTTAATAAGTCTTATATAGGGCAATGTGTACGCTTCTATAACAAGGTCCCAAGCGACGTGTTAGATTTGTCGATTGGCAAATTTAAAAACGTAATTAAACAGAAACTGTCTATTAAAGCATATAATAAAATATCTGATTATTTAGATGACTAAAAAGCTTGGGATGAATCTGCTCCAACTCGACTCGGCATCCGTGACAAAATTGTCAAGGATCATACAAAAAAGTGTTAAGACCAGACAAGTTTCTTGCCGGAGTCTCGAGTCGAGTAGGAGCAGATGACACACACCTTTGATCTTAAGGTTATAGTTTCCTCGCGGTGTTTTTCTTTACCGTTTGAGTGGTCATAAAGCGATAATTATTAATTTGCTACTAAATGATAATCTTATATAATTAAAATCAGGCACTAATGTGTACAAAGCTTTACGTGACCCGAGCATAGAGTAGTGAAGCATTAAGAGGTTACAATTAATTTTGGAGATCGTTACACAAATTGTTTTTTAAATCCGGTTCGGGAGTGGTTCCGTCAAAATTGAAACGTCATGAAATATTGAAAAAGTGCGTTGAATGGCGGCGCGTTGAAAGCTTTTAATCTCGTTCGTTATAGTTCGATGCGCGTACGCATATGGATGATTTTCGAAAATAAATATTTATTCATACTAATATTATAAATTCGAATGTGTCTTTGTCTGTCTATTTATTTGTTAGATTGGAGATAGGTTGTATCTTGAGGCATAGGCTACTTTTTAAGTAGTTACCACGTATGCGAAAGCACAACCTAAACCAGATGGTTGTAGAGACTTGAAATTTGGAGGTTGTTTTCATTACAATGTGTATTAAATAAATGTATTCCTTTAAAGTTGCAATAGGGGTAAAAAAAGAAAGAAGCATACGACTGTAATTACAAGACTTGGCAGATATTTCGTACGGTTCTCAAACGTCTTAACAAGGGAGATGACATATTAAGCAATTTGTTTTTTTATTTACAGAAAGTACCCTTCTACTTTTCAAGAAGACTGAAGAAGAAACGAAGACAGAACGCAAAATAAAATAATTCACAATCGTTTCGCTGGAGTGCTGTGAAAACTCTTACATACTTGGTGGATTTAGGTGCCAATTCCTGCTAACCCAAGCCTGAGAAGATTTATCAAGGAACTCGTCCAGATCCTAGCGCTTTGTACTTCTTATAACGAGCGTAACTACGAAAAACTAATACAAGATCACAGTATTTAATTTATTACAAATCTGTCAGTTAACGTGAGGCCATGCATTCTTATCAACAATATAGTCATTAATATTATAATACGCTTTCTTCATAAGACTACCCTTTATGTAAGCCTTAAATTTTCTTAATAGGCAGTTTTGTTGCATTTTTAGAAGCTTAGTAAGGAATCAAATGATTACTATTAAGATCCCTATAAACCGTTGCGTGCGTGAATTATTTTACAAACTGCACCCCTTTTTAGGGTACAACATAAAACTTAATATTAAAATTACTGGCCATAAAACCCTTTTAGGGGGGTTAAATTCATAAGAAAGTTAAAACTAGTCAATAAAAACCAGTGGCAATGCATAGTTGATCATAATTAAGTGTGGTAGTCAGGTGTGAACAGCAGCTATGACTCAATTCGGTAGCGAGGTCTGACCAATTTGTACAGTCGTGTATTAAAATTAATTAGAAGCCCGCGGCTGTTTGTATAGAGCTTTTAAAAGCTTTAGACGGTACCTACTATAAATAATACTTCGTTAATAACAGTAAAAGTAATGTTCGGTTTAACATTACTTATACCAGCTTATCTTATTTTTAACTTAAATTCTCATTTTTTTTTATTTTATTGTATACAACTTGTATTACGGAAGAGCGACACACTCTAACGCATGTATTTCTATACTTAAAAGAAGATTCTGCACTCATGAAATGTATCACCCAAAATGCTCCTTTTCTATCCTTTTTTGGGGGCAATATTGAGAAAGTTATTTTTAGAAAGAATAATAGATAACTATTTAACGGCCTTAGTTATAAACGTCTCTCAACTCTTGTTAAAATTTAACCACAGTTCAAAATAAAAATAAAAAATATTCATTTATTAAATCAGACACATTATAAGTCTATTTGGTGTTAGTAGGTATGAAAGTCTTATTTCTATGTTAGTGTTACATATTAAAATAAATGGGATGAACATGGAGACTGTTTAGTTTAATAGTGCCATCCCTTATTGTAAGGTTGGGACAAATAGAGTCAGGGCGAATCCTAAGCAGTGTCACGGCTGTGTTCAAAGTTTTTTTGGTTTGAAACTGTAACCCAAGGTGCCTAATATATCGGGATAATTTCACTTTCACAACTTTCGTTACTATCAGTACGAACCGTGAACGCGAGCGGCAACGAGCGGACAGCAGATCAAACTCACCCTGATGAAGATACTCTAGATGAATCGATACTGTGTCGGTGACTCCATCGACAAAATAATACGTGGATAAAAACCGTGTTTACCATAAAATATAGGGATCGATGTTTGAAATAAATAAACAAATAAATAAATAAACATTACTTTTGACTATCGATGTCGCAATACTCCCAACAGACAATAATTTGAATTTGAAAACAAAACAACCGTCAAATCGACTAACATATCACATCGAGTTTATCGTTCCGAGATATCAAAATCGGTTTGCTGAGTTTTTTTTAACTCACACAGATGTTTTACAACGGTCTCGACATCTCTAAACATAACCCCTAACCGTTTTCATCAATATAGCAGCCCCAAACAGAATCAAACCCGCATCCGATTGCTATCTGCCCAAACGTTTAGCTCGTGTTGGCGCATAAATATCGAAAATCATAAAAAATAATTTGAGACTCATGGGAGTTGGGACCCTATTCTGGAATCGATAGAAATACATATATGGCATTGGGAATCAACGGGTTTTATCTCATCTTATTTTAATTGAAACTTGTAAGGATGATGTACCCTATGATTGATACACTCGATCTAACAATAGAGTATATTGTATTTAGTTCCTCATTATAGGTACCTAGTAATTATTGTTGTTTGGCGAATTAAATACAGTACCTGGATGACCAAGCTTTGTTCGGCAAAAAACACGAATAAAACGACGTTTTCTAAAAATGAAACCTAGCTAGATCGATTTATCGCCCTCTGCATACTAAATCTCATGAAAATCGTTGGAGCCGTTTCCTTGATTCAGATTATATATATATACATATATACAAGAACTGCTCGTTTAAAGGTATTAGATAATATAAATTGCGTGATATCCATTTCAAAAAAATACGTTTATACTCGTAAGTATCTTCAAAATTGGACATCGACGTATACAAATACGTTGTTGTTCAATTTTGATTGACTTTAAATCGCTGCCTTAATAACCCTTTTGTAAAAACTGCAATTATAATGGCAGTAACAAGGTAAAAAAACTGTATTCGAGCAAAAATAGCAACAAAACAGTAAATAATTCGAATTAGTATGCTCAAGTACTGGAACAAATTTCTGGTGTAATGTTAGTTTTGACCTAACAAATTACTTAGTTGGTAGTCAGGAATGCACAAAAAAGATAAATATTCGTAAAAACTTTTGTATAAAATTAACGAAAAAACTGCTTTATAAAAAGCTAAGGTCGTACGACGATACAAATTGATGCATTAAATTGTAGTGCAAAATAATCAAATCATTTAATTATGTACAATGTTTACGTCATGTGGTCACTCCCTCCAATTAATGTATTTGTACCTGAGTGCCTTGGGGTGACCAGTTGAAATAGGCTAGGTAGTATACCTACATTCACATTAAACTTATAACTTGTAACTGTAGTTTTTTTACAAACACCTCAGAATAAGTACCTCGCCCTTCAAGGTGTGAATCGTTGCTCAAAAATAGACAAACGGTGACAGACAGACAGTTACAGATTACTACCCTTTTATTATAAACATATTAAGATATTATCTGTGCTACAAAAAGTCGCCTTTTCATTGCACTTAATCCTTTCATTCATTCTTTGAGAATTGGCACCCGTGCACGGGGATCCACAATTCCAAATTTGAAATACAGATATCAAATATTAAAAAGTAACTTTGTCTAAAATGAACGTTATAACTAGGGTGGTAGAGTTGTGATTGAATCGGTAGATTTTTGTAAGGATTAAAAAGTCAATGTTGGTTATTTAAGGCGTTAAAAAGGAGATTTTATTCGCGTTAAGAACAATAAAGTACATTTACATTAGCGAAGGGAAGTTTCTTGTTCTGGAACAATACTGCGAAATAGTGACTTTGGACTTGATAGAAAAAGTTAATACTTAGGATTTCTCATATCTCTTTTTTGTTCCACTTAGGTGGAACTACTACTACAGAATAATGCGAGTTATTTTGAATATTATAGATTTTATTGTCTCCATTTAAATGGAAAAACAGTAACAAAAAACTTAATATTATGTTTCAAGTCCTTGCTTTCCGCAGTCTGCTATAAATAATAATTAATCCAGCTTAATAATTGTTCGCATAATAGTTGTTATTCACGAACAAAGGGTATTTACCAGAGATCTTATCTCAGCGACAGAAGATATCATAGTACCTACTTTAAATAGCTGCTGAAATGAAGATTCACTTCAAATACCAGCATCTTAAAATTCGTGATAGTAAACTCGGTGAGCTTTTAGAACTCCCGAAGGACTCTATCGTGGTCTATAAATGGTACTATGGTTTTTTTCGATCAGCTATGCGAAATTAAATCTTAAAGCAGTGCGATAAAGTTCCTATTACATAAAACTCTGCTTAAAGTGACATAGTATATTTGAACTCAGAAGCTCAACGGAAACGCTTTGTTAGGTGCGTTCAGATTGAGACTCAGTGGTGCATAGAATGCATTAACTACTTACATGCAAGAAAACGGAACATTTGATCGAGATCAATACTAGTATATGCTCGGAAAACTGAAATAAATGTCATCGAGAGAGATCGATCTCGTCAATACTAGTATATGCTCGGAAAACTGAAATAAATGTCATCGAGAGAGATCGATCTCGCCGAAAACTGGTGAGTGTCAGATTTGACGTCGTCTCAAATTATATTTATCGCACATTTTTGAAAATACCCAAATGAAACCGGAGGCATAATTATTATCTTCGGCTTCATTTAAAATTATTATTATGCCTGTCATTATAACAGTCATTGTGTGCGTCAATGTCATTGTTATCATTGATCGCCGGAGTCCTTATGCAAAAAATCGAGGTATTCCCAAAAAAGCACCTAAAAAATATCGCATCGCATCTTACTCCTAGCACCTATCGTAACATTATTATAACCGAGAAATAAATAAATAATACGAGATATACTAGGCCAATGCACACAAACACCATCTAGCTAGACCCAAACAAAGTATAGCTTGTATTATGGTGACCAGATGACTAATAAAACATATATTTTAAATACATACTTATTCAATTTCATTTAATTATATACAAATTAAGGCCATATATATCATAATAATAATTTAAATCATACAGAACATAAATAAAACAAAGAAAATAAAATATAGACTGCATGCACAACATCATTACATCGAATGACGACCTCTGTGGCGCAGTGGGCGAAAGCCTGCCTGAGGCACAGGAGGTCGCGGGTTCGATTCCCGCCGCGGGACAAATGTTTGTATGATCTGCAAGTATTTGTCTCGGGTCTGGGTGTTTCTATGTATATAACATGTATGTATTTACAAAAAAAAACGTATATAAGTAGTATATCAGTCATCTGGTACCCATAACTCAAGCTCTGCTTACTTTGGGGCCAGATGATGCTGTGTCTTTACTTTGGGGCCAGATGTGAAGTGTATTGTCCTTATTAAAAAAAAAAGAATACATCACCGGTGCGAATGGTGCACCTCTGTGCAGTGCTTCATGAAGATGCAGTCAGTGCCTTCCTGCTATAAGTTGCAGGTATCTGTTGGTGCTGTTCCTCACGTGACGCATCAGGGACGACGTTCTCTTGCGGATGATCCCATAAAAGTCATCGACGCGTGCGTTCGCGACCATCCCCGATGCGCTACAGAAGTATGGCAGCCTCAACAGCACCCTGAAGCTATTATTATACTGGACTCGAAGGGCATTCCAGCAGCACTTAGTTAAGTTAACCCATAGACTGCACGTGTAAAAAGACTGGCAGTACGCCTTAAACAAACTTGTTTTTACAGCCGTACTGCACAGTGCAAATCTACGGGCCATGTTGGCTATGACTGATAATGCCCTTCGCTCTTATGATACGGGACAAATATTTGCTTACTTCAGGGTCAGATGATGCCGTCGTGAAATGTCGGGCATTATTATTATTATCATAATTTATAAGTTATAACACCCAGACACAGAAGAAAGAAATAAGCTCATCACACAAATGTTTATCTACCTTTCATAGACAAACATTTGTCAGTTGTCAAATTGACAAAAATCTTACTAGATACACAAGAATATGTAAACGATTAAATATAATGGTAATCTGTCTTGTAGACCGAAAAATCCAACATAAATTACACCCAAATTTGACACTTAAGACCACATATGGTTAAGGAGAGCCGATGTCAAATAACATATCAACGACCACTGCGCAGTGGACGCAGAAGGTTGCGTGTTCGATTCCCGCCGCGCGACCAATGTTTGTATGATCTGCAAATATGTGTCTCGGGTCTGGGTGTTATGTATAATATATAATAATATGTATAATATGTATGTATGTATTTACAAAAAAAAGGTATATAAGTCCGTCCGTCCTGTGCTTTCCAAAACACAAGCTCTGCCTACTTTGGGGCTAAATGATGCTGTGTGAAATGACCAACATTATTTGTTACTTATTATTATTATTAATGTATTTATGGTGTTCAGTAAAGTATTTTCTATCTTCTACATATCTATTCAAACAATGTCAGTATATGTTTCAATATTTCATATAAATAATAATTCAATAATAGTAGATTGTTGCACCGAGTGCAAAGCGAGTTATTAATGCACGAGTGTTTGAGCGAGGGCACTGAATTAACACGACTGCATTAATAACTCTCTTTAGCAAGGTGCGTAATTAACTTTTCTTTCAATTACCAATCTACCTACTGTGATAAAATATACCTACTCAAACTAAAAATATGAAGAATCAAAGTTTTACAATGGTACAAAATGCGCGCCATTTGTTTTTTTTCCACCAAGTCGGTTTTATTCAGCCGATTTTTATTATCAGCCAGTATCTTTTTGATCTAATGTAAACATTTTATATTAAACTTAATGGGAGATATTAAACCTCTGTGGTAAATTTATATCTAAATAAAAAGTAAAAAACAGTGCAACAATGAGATTTCATATAACATTACTGCACTGTTTTGGTTCTAAGCAAAAATACGTCCTTTGTGATCGGTTTTGTAGTGATTAATGATAACATTACTACGTAGTTGAAAGAAAACAATCATTTAATTATATCTTAAAGTAACTTCTGACCGTTAAACCTTCTTTTTTATCTCGGGTCTGGGTGTTTCTATGTATAATATGTATGTATATTATATTGAATTTTGTAAATACATACATAATCAGTCATGTGGTACCCATAACACGAGCTCTGCTTACATTGGGGCCAGGTGATGCTGTGTGAAATGTCCGGCATTATTTATTATTATTTTTATTATCTTCTCGTGTCACTAGTTAATTTGAACTAGTGTGTTGAAAGGATTATACTGATCCTTAGAGACTGCTTTCGTGCACTTGGCACATTGTTTCGAACTTTTGTGTGAAATGTCTAGCATTATTTATTTATTTAACATCGAGATGAAACAAAATGCGTGATTGGAACACTCGGTTGGAATGCAGTTCCTATCGTAGTATATTATTATTGTTAAACGTATAATATTATTATAACAAAATAACTAATGAATTAAAGGAATGGTAGGAAATTTAGTAATTCATATATTTATTGAGTCGAAACATTTTATTGTACATCATTCAATTCATCTAATTCAATCGTTCATTTGTTCATCTAATTAATTCATATGTGTCACTCAATGGATAACCGTCTACACTAAAGAAAGGGTCGTGACGGAAATTCGTGACGGAAAAATCTTACACTTTTTTTTGCCTAGACCCATACACCAAGTCCGTACCGTACGATAAGGAACTCCGTTCGAAAATACCCATAGTTTTTTGGTGATCCAACCTGTGAAGCTGATGACTAGAGGTGAGCACAATTTAGTTCATCATTCGTAAGACACGATTTATTAAGGTCATATCTTTTTTGTCAATCCACAAACTGAGGATAATTGAAAAGACTACATGCTGCGCTCAAGTTATTATTTTTTGCGTCAAAAAATTATGCTCTTTTGTACCGAGAGCAAAAACTTGGATTAATAAAAGGACAAAGTAGACTAATGGCCTGTTTTGATGATGATTTAAAGGTTAAAATAAATTGGGATTTTTGACGAGTGACCTTTACTGTAAGTAGGTACTATTAATGACAATGAGAGTCAGTATCGTAGCAGGTTAGATACCAACACTAGAAACGCTGGTTCGATTCCAACTGTAGAACAAAGAAGTGCCAACTCGTGACGAGTGCCTTCTGAAACACTAAATCACTCTTGAAACTTCTGGTCCTTTCTAAAGTGTTTCAATTGAAATCCATTTACGACTTCCTTCGAACCCACGACCTCTAGATCTAACGACAGGGGCGCTGACACTACACCAATGCTTTTGCTCAGCGTTTATTTATTAGGTCTACAAATATGCAATAAAATACAGTAGAATCCCTGTGGCTTGTAGGAACAAGGAAGTCCATAATTGGTGTTAAATCAACACGGGCTAAAATCCTGCGTGAATGGAATCTGCGAATCGGAGATGACCGAGGGTTCCGCCGGCGATGTTATCGCTGAACACCTAGCGCTCGCTACCACAGAACATAGAAACTAAAGATACGGTAGTCAAAACTGGCAATAGAGTATAATATAATAATTTAAAATACATATAATTTAAATACTTAGTTACTATAATTTTAATCCTTGTGATTGTATTGAATAAAAATATTTGAGTTTGAGTTTTTGACTTTATTGCACTCCATAAATTCTGTCAGACAGATAATTAGTCTCACGACATTTCTATGCAATGGATTCTGTATGAGAAGAAAAAAATGAAAATCCAAGATAAAGAACCATACATTATGATTGACAGGAAAAGAGAGAAAGTAACGCTTAACAAACGTCTTCTTTTTTCAAAACAATTTCAAAACTAAAAACTCTAGCATTCAAAATACAAATTCAAATTAAGCTCCATTTGAATTCAGAATGCCGTCTCCAAGCTTCACAGTACGCGTTTGAGGAATTTCCCGCCAAATCGGCGCAGGGTGGCGCACGTAATTGCGGCTTATCGCACATTGTTCCGCTAAGGAGCACAAGGCTAGACGTGTGAGCGTCTGCAGCCTCCTGCATAGACATGACGAGACAGACACTGACCACTTGACCAGTGGATACATAGGACATAGCGGTTTGTACAGGCGAAGAACAGTCAAAAGCAGGTTTTTGTTGACCGGCATTTACGACTGTTAGACGTGATTTTGCTAATGTATACATACTAGCTGCTGCGCGCGACTTCTTACGTGATACCTGTATAAATTTAGTCTATGTTCCCAAGATACATTCTATCTGCTTACCAAGTTTCATCAAGATCCGTTCAGCCGTTTAGTTGTGAAAAGGTAAAATACAGACAGAGACTAAATTTGTTATAAGAATAACAATAAAATACGTATATTTTGTTTCTTAATACATATGCAATTAAATTTCTTTAAAAGTTTGTGGAGGTTAGTAAGTGCAACGTATAAAATAAGTTAAAAAAAATATGTGGACAATGCACCATCTAGCCCCGAACTAAGCATAGCTTGTACTATGGAAACCGATTTAAATATTTTTATATACATTTTACTTAACAAACGTTTAATGTTCATCACACAAATGTTGTTCTGGAAGGGAAACAAACTACCTACAGCACAGAAGGCAGAACTGAGCTGCCAGGCTAGTTAAAATGACAAGATTACACGTAATTAATAAGCACAACATTAAAATTACCAACAAAAAAGCATAGGGCCTAACACTCAGCCTTGAAGTACTCCTTTCCCAGTTGAGCCTATCGTCAACAATAATCAATAAACTGCATACGAACGCTTGTAATCGATTGTCTTCTCCGATGACATTAAATAGTAATACTGGTTTATAGAAGCGCAACTGTTTTATTTAAAAAAAGCTGATTGATAATGTTACTACAGCATTTGCTTAGTCACACTGAAATTATCTAAGAAATAGAGTCTACAACCGTTGAGTGAAATTATGAGTTATTCCCATTTGCCCCCCTGATCTGTCCTCCTAGGGAGAAAGTTGGGACGAATTATATAAAATTTTATGAAATTGTAGTTTCGCCGGACTAATTAAAATTTCGACCATCTTATTTTATTTGCACCAAAGTATAAATTAAGGAAACATTTTAAAATAACACTTCGTAAATTTACTTAATTTGACGTTCGAAGTCATCATATTGATTGGTGTGGATTGTGTTGATTAAAACTGCGTAACATCTTAGGAAAATAATAATAATGCCAGATATTTCACACAACATCATCTGGGCCCAAAGTAAGCAGAGCTTGTGATTAAGGGTACCACATGACTGATATACTACTTATATACTTTTTTGTGAATACTTACATATTTTACATAGAAAAAGCCAGATCCGAGACAAATACTTCCAGATCATACAAACATTTGTCCCGCGGCGGGAATCGAACCCGCAACCTTTTGCGTCTCAGCCGGGCCTTGGCCCACTGCGTTACAGAGGTCGTCATGAATTCAATAAAGGAATAAATTGTAAATTTGAACTTATTTTAGAACTGTTAATAATATGTTATAAAGCAACTCTAATTTCACGTAAGCAATAAGGTCGTTTGTATTTTAGGAAATTTTAGCAGAAAAAACAAGAGCCCCCGTTTATACCAGAATCGAGGCCATAATGTCGAAAAAATTTTTTATATTAAAAAATTACTACATGAAGTCTTGCTTCTACGGCTACGAGATTGTCGCCTCTATAAGCTATTTTTCTTTTAGCACAGTGCATGAGGGCCATTCCATTGTCAAGTTTTTTCCACATTTCCACAGTGAAGGGACGGTGTGAACTATGGCACCGCAAGGTCAACCGTGTCAAAGGCTTGCGTTTACTGCAGATAATATTGTCATAATATGACAGACATTACAGTATCTTATGCGAGATTTAAGACAAGAGCTCTTGCGTGGGCTTTTAACTGATCGAATGAGATTACGCGTATGATTTATAAATCTACTCGAAAACGTTCGACAAAACGAATTTTGTCTAACGTTTTGTCGAACGTTCGAGTGAAAGAAAATAGGTGATAATTAATGTTAAAACGCATCTAGCCAATTTTTTTTTCTTTGTTTGATCAATATCGTTTACATTGGTATAGTTACTCGACAGTGACGTTGCGCTTACTATTCTCGTGTATACTCAGCTTCAGTAACCTGACACGAGGTTAGAATGTTGACCGGACCAGTTGGTATTATGAGCACACGCGAAAAGGATGACCTGGTACTATCAACAACTAAAGCTTAAAATTGAAGCTTAGTTTTTGAATTTACTTCTTGAATCTAGAAACATCTTGAAACTTCTATATCTTCATTAATGACATAATTACAGAAACGTACAGAATAATATACAACAATATAAAATACATGTTACAGATAAGCTATCATAGGACCGTTTAAAGTGATCTATACCTAGATAGCTCAACCGATTCCTTGCCAGAGAACAGCGTTCCCAAGACACTGGCGGCATTGCCACGTTGCCTGGCAATGCTAATACGCTAAGCCAGATAGGAGCCAGCTCTTGGACTACCAGACGCCGTGATATAATTTTGAAAACGCGGTGGGCTATATTATGAATCTAGAAGCACTCGTAGATACATACACGCTTATTCAATCTACTAGATGACATACTCAAGCCCTATTTTTCAGTACATACGCCGTATCTTAACGCGATAAACTTTACAACAACTGAACGAGTTTTCATACGGGTTTCACCAACAAACGGAGTGATTTCTAATCTTTTAGGTGTATAATTTAACCGTGAGAAGCAACATCAAAGTTCTAGTGCAACATCAAAGCATTTGAAGAATCATCTATCAACTGAATCCTCTAACAATCTGAACTGACAATCTCCTTATTTATTGAATAAATTATCTAACGAATGCATAATTAAAGAAACTCAGCATCAACTTGCGCACTAATGCACAGCTGGTCTAGCGATAGTGGCTCTGCCGTCTGATCCTAGGTTCGTGGGTTCGAATCCGCTCGTGCACCAATGGATTTTTCTGTTCAGAAAGTTTGCGTGCGCTATACTAGTACTCTTGGAAAAATATTGCGAGGAAACTGGCATTTCGTAGAAAGAAGACATTATACCAATTGATATATGATAGAAGCTGCAATTATACTGAGCCTGGGCCACACGACACAGAGGAGACTAATTATACTGAGCCTGGGCCACACGACACAGAGGAGACTAATTTGCACAAGACCATACCAATTTGTTGCCTACTGCTTTTTTTCTTTTGTTCTGTTTCTTTATCTTTAATGTTGTTTTTGTTGTGTCTAGTGTTTTGTGCTCTCTGTGTATTGTGTGTTAAATAAACAATTTCTATTGTATTATATTTAACTGCATGAAAGGAGCTTTTGAGGCGCTCTCTAATAACTATAAAAATTTAATTAAATGTAAAAAGTTGATTTTGACACACACACCCACGTACACACAGATAGAAATAACATAGCATAGCAGGACAAGATAAGACAACATTAAAAAAAAAAACTTTAAGTTTAAGAGTTTAGACACCCTACACCAACTCAATCTGTGTTTACAAAAAAGGTCCAGTTTCTCTATGCTACTTAACACATTGCGAAATAGCGCTGGTTTTAGAGACCCGATATGGTAAGCATTTTTCTTTTTTAATTTTACTGTTTAGTAATGTTTTAATGCTTTTCTGCACAATGCTACCAGAAGATGTTTATTACAAAGTACATTCAAGGAAACGAGTGCTCGGACTGCAATTATCGGTCGGCCGCGGAGCCACAACCTCGACTGACTCCATATTGCTCTATTAATTAGACTAGGGATGGGAAATCTATGTAAACAAGAACTTTCAAAAAAAAAAAAACTAAAACCTGACTGTAAAAATATATTTTCCTATTTCATTCCTATTATCTTTACTTTTTAAACTATTTATTCCTAATTAAATTTAAATATATAACATATATATTTTTATAATCCTTTTTCCTTTATTTTGATACAATGCTCAATAGGTTTGGTATTTTTTTTATTAACGTATTACCATATCGCGCCAAAAATCCGCCATTTTGTTGCTTTTACATACACTTATCTTATTGCACTTGGATTTTTAAGGCGAATATAACGATACCTTAACTGTCGAAATCCATCCAGCCGTTTGGAAGATACGAGAAAGGAATAAAGAAATTTACAAATGTTCTTACAATTTTTTCCAGCTACTTTGATGTAGTTTGGTTCAGTACCTTAGTTTTTAAACAAAATTACCGAACCGATTTTGATGAAATTTCTATAGAACCAAAGTTTCAAAGTGATCTTGTATTGTATACCAATATTTTTTACTTTGACTTTGTCTTAGTGCACATGTAAAAGCGATCTCTTCCAGGAAACCTTTGTTTATTTATTTAATTATCTATCTAACGATGTATAGATCAGGTTGTAATATAAAAAAGTCAACCCTTTTCATGTAGAGGGTAACCCTAAAAATCATTTCTCAATGTTTTTATTTCCTAACTTTGTAAATAATACTAATATTAGAACATTATTATCAAACGAACTATCATCACAGTAAAACTAGATACTCTAATCAGGGGCAGACAGACAAACAGACACGCAGACGGATATGACATGGCGAACGTATACGGTTTTCGGAGATTTCAAATTCTTAATAAAGCTAATAATAAGGCTACAATATTTTTATTAATATAATGAGGCTGAGACGCAGGTTGCGGGTTTGATTCCCGACGCTAGAAAATTGTTTGTATGATCTGCAAGTATTTATCTCGGGTCTGGGTGTTTCTATGTATAATTTTTACAAAAAAAGTATAATTGTAGTGTATCAGTCATGTGATACCCATAACACAAGCTCTGCTTACTCTGGGACCAGATGGTGCTGTGTGAAATGTCTGGCATTATTGACCGAGTGAGCACGAATCGCGAACGATGTCTCCATTTCAGCATAGGCCAAAATGTTTTCGTATATCTGTCTGTCCGGCCAGCGCAGCGTCTGTCCGGATGTTCTCCTCTACAGATCGCATTTCTCAACCGATTCTCGTTAAATTTTGTGAGCAGGTTCTATAACAATATAGTTTTTTTTGTTGATTCAGGCGGAGATATTCGTTGGAAACGTAAAAAAAAGATATTTCAGTCATTACGAAAAATGTTCGCGAAGACTACAGCTCACAGAGCTACTAGTTGATATATTATGTATATTACTTTTTTACTATTCAAATATTTGCCATATTCGATTTGAAGCAACAGAACAATTGTTTCAAATTCTTGTTTCAATGTCAGATTTTAAAATTAAAATTTAACCTCACGTCAATGCCTATATTTTTTATGTGTGTGTTGTTATTAAAGTTTGAAGTGTATTCAATAATTTTTACTAACACACACTTTGTATCGCACTTTACAAATGGACGCACTTTTTGCACAACGCTAAAATATAACAAAAACTGAATCGATATGCTCATTAAAGATCATTTTAAGCAGCGGAATACTACTCGACTTTGTTCGCGTAATATTTTCATAAGTTCCCCTTTTAAGGGGTTGAATTCTGAAAACACTAAACCCCAAAATAAGGCTTCATTATCCACAATTTTGAACTTATCAATGGTATTCTTAAATTAATTGGTGACTGATCAAGTCCATCATTTAATTATTAGAGGCAGGTCTCAATCAGAAAGAGCTATAAGTTGCAAAAATAAAGCCGAAATTAATTACCATCGCCACTGTATTGCCGCGATAGGTTTGCAACCTGCCTCGTACGGAATATGTGTAAAATATCGGCATTTGCCAAATATATGGTTTGAAGTGCTTCTTAAGCATCCTCCTAAAAATAATACAGATATTTATCACCCTGTTATTTTAAACAATATGAACTCTGATCGCAAAAGTTCAAAATATACTATAATATATATATACTATATATTTAGTATACACATCCTAGATCTTGAGTTTCTAAATATACTATATATTTAGAAACTAAAGATCTAGTATCTGTATACCAAGTCTATGTATTAGATATTTAAGTCGTAAGCGTCTTTGTTTTTTAACCGACTAAAAAAAAAAGATTTAAAGAAAAAAGATTCTCAATTCGTTTTTTCTGTTACTTCATAACTCCGTCATTTATGAAACGATTTGATTTTTAAATGTAAATGTATATATTTTCCGGTTGAGAAATCAAATCAAAAACGGTTCAGTAGTTTAATTTCAAATCAAAATAGCTAAAAACAATGTGCCATGCAAGTAAACGAAATTTCGGATTATACTTTCCTGTGTCTTTGCAGTGGTGTTTACGAATTTCGAAAAATAATTATGTACTGAAGAGCGTAATATATGTTTTTTAAACCGACTTCCAAAAAAGGAAGAGGATCTCAATTCTGTTGTATTTTAATGGGCTTAAATATCATTAAATGAAGTCGCTTTTCTTTTTAAAACGTCATATATTTTTGTTCTTGGGAACTTATAGGCTGCTCGTCATTTGTCATTCTGTCAGTCAGCTTTTATATGAATGCATGACTGGACCGTTTAATGTTCATTTGAATTTGAAAACGATTTTACAAACACTTAGGTTGTGCTAAGTCATCTCATTTGCAAAATATTTTGAGCCATTAATTAGAACGCCATTCGAGAAGTAGGCACTTCATACCAAAATAATTATGGTGCTTGTTTTTGCTATATATTTGTTACCTGGGTACTATATTGATGAATACAAGTAGGTTATTTAAACGAAAAGTTATTTAACAAAAATATCTGAACTTACTTATATGTATATAGATAGAATCATCATTATCAATCTTAATTTTACTAAACCACGACCTCTGACGACTTCTGTGGCGCAGTGGGCTAACATCCGGCTGAGACGCAGAAGGTTGCGGGTTCGATTCCCGCCGCGGGACAAATGTTTGTATGATCTGCAAGAATTTGTCTCGGGTCTGGGTGTTTCTATGTATAATATGTATGTATTTACAAAAAAAAAGTATTTAAGTAGTATATCAGTCATTTGGTAACCCATGACACAAGCTCTGCTTACTTTGGGGCTAGATGATGCTGTGTGAAATGTCCGGCATTATTATTATTATTATTAATCATGATATATAAGATTCATGAGTTTATTTTGTTTTGTATGTCCAAATTCAGTGCGCTTTGACATCAGAAACTTAGCGTATGTTTTCATCTGTCAATCTTAAAAATTGCTGGCAGAAAAAAAACACAGCACATCAAATTATTGATAATTGCTCGTAGCAGCTACCCGCGACTTCGCACGCGTAGTACCTACATAAAAGGAAGCTTATGTCCTTCTCCAAGATTCAATCTACTTACCAAATTTCATCATGTTCCGTCGAGTGGTTTAGTAAAATAAAAGTTACTTTCATTCCAGCGCTCGGCAAAGCAACGAGTGTGCGGTGTTTTATCTAGAATGCGAATCTGAGGTTGCCTCGTGCATGCGAAACATATGTCGAATTTATTTTAGAGGTTACATGTATGTATGTATGTGGTGGGAGTTACCTTTTTACTAAAAGGCATGACTTTTCTATTGCAGGCGGAAGGGAGGTGCATGCGTCTGCATCGTATCTAAGTCAATAGAAACAGATTGACGGAATTGTACTAAATATATGTCCATGTGTTTACACTTTTGAATTTATAATATTAGTATTAATTAATAAAAAAAATTGAAACGCGCATTACCTACTCAGAAAATTACGTCATACGATTCTTTAAACTTAGTACTTTGTCATACATTTGTACTATTTAACTCACATCAAATCTTCTATTGATTAATACAAACTTATCGCGAAGGTAAACCAGCAACATCCCTAGTCAGTTACATAGGATATGTTCTGCGCGCGCATCTCCTATAAATAACACACAAATCGGTTTGTTTGTACAGAACTGCGATGCGCATACGCTGGTCTGATATTTGAGATTTCATAAAGCTATAATAGAAGGCGAACTCATTTGCATGGTACGAGTATTTATGGGAATAAAGCCCCGTTCCCACAAGGCAGAGATGATGGTCGATAAGTCGTTAAAACCGCACGTATTCAAGATTCGGTTTTAGAGTGCATTTTGCGCTGTAAGTTGATTTGTTTCCCATCTAGGACAAACACTTGTGTGATGAACATAGATATTTGTTCTGTATCTGAGTGTTATAAAGTATTATAAGTATGTATTTATAAATATATAAGTATTCTATCAGTAATCTGATTCTCATAGTACAAGCTACGCTTAGTTTGGGGTGTTGTTGGATGGTGTTGTGTTGACTGTCACACAACACAACTATTGTGTTGATGTGTGAAAATAATACTTAACGTGCAGTTTCGAGATTTTTCAGCAGGTATAAAACGCACTAAATATTTTGTTTTCCCCTTACACTTCGATACTTGTTGGAATCATTGTAACAAAAAGCTTTTGGAAGGAGCGTTTTTTCCCCGGTTGGTAGATACTGGGCCTTATTGCATATTCCCTTACTGGTTTTCCATCTACTATGCCACGTTTTAATAACTTAGACATTATCATGTTTACATCTTGTACTTAGGTTTCTAGTCTGAACTTTGTGGTGACAGATCAAAGTCGTACTAAAACCTAAGTTTTATAAGTAAGCGTATGAACGGCTATGACCGTTACGTCTATGTCTATGTTACCGTTAGAAGGATAGACTTTAAAATTCACACAGCATCATCTGACCCCAAAGTAAGCAGAGCCGGTATTATGGGTACCACATGACTGATATACTACTTAAATACATTTTTATTTGTAAATACATACATATTATACATAGAAACACCCAGACCCGAATCATTATTTTGTATGTTTGTTTGTAATGGATAAACTCAAAACTACTTAACCGATTTTAAAGATTCTTTCACGTATATAATGCTACATTCTCAGAAAGTAACATGGGCAGTTTTTTTTTAATTGTGAGCACTGCGGAAATTACAATAATGTTGTAAGAGGAATCAAAAAATTGCCAATAAAAGACATTATTTGGCGTGCGCTCCAAAAACTTTTAATGACACATCAAATAATGTACTACTACTATCAAAAGTTAATAACTGTTTAAAACAGTGTCATCCTTTTTTGTATCTTACGTCTTATCACAAATGCGCAGACGAAATCGCAAGCTTTCTAGCTAGTATAAATGAAATTGAGTAGAGTCGTGAATCATTGCACTTTGTGTCTTATGTATTTGACATAACTGTCACCGTAGCACTCTTCTCTTAAAAAACTCATAAACACGCTATCGACTCGTTTACGTCAAAACAGGTAGTTAAGCTTCTATACCGATACCCTTGCATCTAGTTCAATGTGTTCGATATCTCAACGATCCTATACACTGGTCAGTTAAGATTAAAAACGCGAGAATCAACATGTTTTCTCGATTTATTCACAAATGCAAACCCGATCATAAAATGCTCAGCCTCAATGCGCAAGGAAATTAAGTTTTGAAAGGGCAACGCGATACTGTTGATAGCTTTGAGGTGTCAACCACTTAAACACGCGCAGTCGCACTTTGGTTTAAAGCATTACATGTAAGAAAACATTTTGTATACTACCGACCTTATAGGACATAGAATACTTATAAGGTATACAAAAGATGGACTTGAAAGCATTTAGATAAAAAGCAGCTCTTGCTACGACCCATCAAAGTGCAATTTAGCTCGCAAAAACGTTTCTTCTTCTTCTTCTTATTGTGTCACTAGTTATTTCTAACCAGTGTGGTGAAATGTTTAAAGTGCGCCTCAGAGGCTCCTTTCGTGCACTTAGGTAAGTCTTAATGTAAGCTCTCGATCTTGCCGACAGGACCCGCAGGAAAGACGAATCAGTACATGCGGTGTCGGTTCGGTTGCAGGTGCATAACGGCTGGCACCGAGCCGGGCTTTTTTCAAGTTTTCCTTCTCTATTGCTAGCTCTTTGTTAGTCAGCAGGAGGACTAACCCCCAATAATTTGAAGACTGTCGCAGTCGTCTCCATCGTCAGTCTCCAAGTAGCACTCATCCCAGATGAGATCAGTTCCACGTAGAAATCCTCACACAAAGTGTTATAAAGTTCAGCGAAATTACCAACCCGATTTTACAGTCAGATGCGGGTGCTGCGTCACTTTTGATGATCATCAGCTGAACTTTATGGAGTACTGCGAATCATCTGAAGGGATGACAGGAATCATGTCATGAATTACCAAAACATAGAAACATTGACTGGTCTGTCAGCTTAGTTGGTAGTAGCTCTGCCTTGTGCGCTGTAGGTCAAGGGTTCGATTCCCTCCCAGGGTAACCATTTGTGTGTTAAACAGAGATGATTGTTCTGGTTCTGGTTGTAAGTATCATAAGTATCGTAAGTATGTATATAAAAATATATAAGTATTCTATCAGTCATCTGGTCACCATAATACAAGCTATGCTTAGTTTGGGGCTAGATGGTGTTGTGTGCATTGTCCACCAATATTGATTACATTATTTATTTAAAACCGCACGTATTCAAGATTCGGTTTTTATGTGCATTTTGCGCTGTAAGTTGTTTTGTTTCCCTTCTAGGACAAACACTTGTGTGATGAACATAGATATTTGTTCTGTATCTGAGTGTTATAAAGCATTATAAGTATGTATTTATAAATATATAAGTATTCTATCAGTAATCTGATTCTCATAGTACAAGCTACGCTTAGTTTGGGGTGTTGTTGGATGGTGTTGTGTTGACTGTCACACAACACAACTATTGTGTTGATGTGTGAAAATAATACTTAACGTGCAGTTTCGAGATTTTTCAGCAGGTATAAAACGCACTAAATATTTTGTTTTCCCCTTACACTTCGATACTTGTTGGAATCATTGTAACAAAAAGCTTTTGGAAGGAGCGTTTTTTCCCCGGTTGGTAGATACTGGGCCTTATTGCATATTCCCTTACTGGTTTTCCATCTACTATGCCATGTTTTAATAACTTAGACATTATCATGTTTACATCTTGTACTTAGGTTTCTAGTCTGAACTTTGTGGTGACAGATCAAAGTCGTACTAAAACCTAAGTTTTATAAGTAAGCGTATGAACGGCTATGACCGTTACGTCTATGTCTATGTTACCGTTAGAAGGATAGACTTTAAAATTCACACAGCATCATCTGACCCCAAAGTAAGCAGAGCCGGTATTATGGGTAGCACATGACTGATATACTACTTAAATACATTTTTATTTGTAAATACATACATATTATACACACCATATTATACACATATAGAAACACCCAGACCCGAAACATTATTTTGTATGTTTGTTTGTAATGGATAAACTCAAAACTACTTAACCGATTTTAAAGATTCTTTCACGTATATAATGCTACATTCTCAGAAAGTAACATGGGCAGTTTTTTTTTAATTGTGAGCACTGCGGAAATTACAATAATGTTGTAAGAGGAATCAAAAAATTGCCAATAAAAGACATTATTTGGCGTGCGCTCCAAAAACTTTTAATGACACATCAAATAATGTACTACTACTGTCAAAAGTTAATAACTGTTTAAAACAGTGACATCCTTTTTTGTATCTTACGTCTTATCACAAATGCGCAGACGAAATCGCAAGCTTTCTAGCTAGTATACAAATTAATTTGAGTAGAGTCGTGAATCATTGCACTTTGTGTCTTATGTATTTGACATAACTGTCACCGTAGCACTCTTCTCTTAAAAAACTCATAAACACGCTATCGACTCGTTTACGTCAAAACAGGTAGTTAAGCTTTTATACCGATACCCTTGCAACTAGTTCAATGTGTTCGATATCTCAACGATCCTATACACTGGTCAGTTAAGATTAAAAACGCGAGAATCAACATGTTTTCTCAATTTATTCACAAATGCAAACCCGATCATAAAATGCTCAGCCTCAATGCGCAAGGAAATTAAGTTTTGAAAGGGCAACGCGATACTGTTGATAGCTTTGAGGTGTCAACCACTTATACACGCGCAGTCGCACTTTGGTTTAAAGCATTACATGTAAGAAAACATTTTGTATACTACCGACCTTATAGGACATAGAATACTTATAAGGTATACAAAAGATGGACTTGAAAGCATTTAGATAAAAAGCAGCTCTTGCTACGACGCATCAAAGTGCAATTTAGCTCGCAAAAACGTTTCTTCTTCTTCTTCTTATCGTGTCACTAGTTATTTATAACCAGTGTGGTGAAATGTTTAAAGTGCGCCTCAGAGGCTCCTTTCGTGCACTTAGGTAAGTCTTAATGTAAGCTCTCGACCTTGCCGACAGGACCCGCAGGAAAGACGAATTAGTACATGCGGTGTCGGTTCGGTTGCAGGTGCATAACGGCTGGCACCGAGCCGGCTTTTTTCAAGTTTTCCTTCTCTATTGCTAGCTCTTTGTTAGTCAGACTAACCCCCAATAATTTTAAGACTGTCGAAGTCGTCTCCATCGCCAGTCTCCAAGCAGCACTCATCCCAGATGAGATCAGTTCCACGTAGAAATCCTCACTCAAAGTGTTATAAAGTTCAGCGAAATTACCAACCCGATTTTACAGTCAGATGCGGGTGCTGCGCCACTTTTGATGATCATCAGCTGATCTTTATGGAGTACAGCGAATCATCTTAAGGGATGACAGGAATCATGTCATGAATTACCAAAACAGCATTTAAAATATTACACATAATGTACATAGAAACATTGACTGGTCTGTCAGCTTAGTTGGTAGTAGCTCTGCCTTCTGCGCCGTAGGTTAAGGGTTCGATTCCCTCCCAGGGTAACCATTTGTGTGTTAAGCAGAGATGATTGTTCTGGTTCTGGTTGTTAGTATCATAAGTATCGTAAGTATGTATATAAAAATATATAAGAATTCTATCAGTCATCTAGTCACCATAATACAAGCTATGCTTAGTTTGGGGCTAGATGGTGTTGTGTGCATTGTCCACCAATATTGATTACATTATTTATTTATACATAAAATCAAGCCTATTTCCAGCATCCTTCAATATCATCACATTCCTCACCAGGCCTTTCTCTAACACATCCCTAATTTCGTCTGAGTACGCCGAGGTTTTCCCCTTCCAGCTTCCTCATTCACACTCGCCTCATGCATCTGTTTCGTCAGTCTTCTTTCTTTCATCCTCTTTACATGCCCAAACCATCTTGTCGTACCTCTCGCACTCTTCTTTACTATGTCTTCTTTAACTCCAAAAACTCTCGTTTTAACTAGTTTCTACCTCTTCATTCAAAATTAATCCACACATCGCAAAACTCACATTTGAACTGCATTTACTCTGCTTTTGGTAATATTCCAACAGCTCCAAGGTTAAGTAGAAACGGCTACCTATTTAACGTACCTGTTTAACCTTTTGATTTATTTCCGAAGTTTCGGTTAAGTAGCTTAGAAAGTTACTGCCGAGTAGCATTGGCAGTTTTTTGATACTACACTTTTTCTGAAGATTTTAGGGTTCGGTACTTCAATAGGAACAAAAAAAAAACAGGATTCTAAATAAACTTAATCAAAAATTAAAAATTATTTATGCCACGTATTTTAACACAGCCAGTAAATCAAAACCTATGGGGTACTTTTTGTAAAATCAGAATTATGATATTTGACAAAAACCAAAGACTCGCAGTCCTAGTAAAAAAAACGAAAAACGTTTATCACATAATTATTTTTTTATTTAGGTATTGTAGGTACAGTAGGTACCTGCTCAGACGCGATTTTTGCTCTTGACCGGTTATTTTTTATATTATTAAAATAATAGCACTGATACATAATTATACAAATACAGTTTAGTTGTAACAAAGGCGCATAACAAGTAACTAGGCACATAAAAACAGTGATTACCATACGTTTTGCATGCTTTGATTGTTTGCCAATTAGAAATTGAAACACCCAGACCCGAGACAAATACTTGCAGATCGTACAAACATTTGTCCCGCGACGGGAATCGAACCCGCAACCTTCTGCGTCTCAGCCGGACCTAAGCCTACTGCGCTACAAAGGTCGTCAAAAGAATAAGAATGTGTTTCAAATTCTTACTAATTTACTCATAGTAATGAGTAAATTAGTAAGAATTAACTTACTTGTGGCACGTAAAGTTAGTATTTTTTGGATGTTAAAATGCGATTAATTTGTATCTTAAGACCGACTACTCTTAGTCAAAATGCATTTGTTAAATATTGCCATCTTTGCAATAGCTCCGGTTCTGGTTTCAGATCGCTTTACTGTAAAGCCTAGCGTTGACCGTCATAACGATTATCACTTAAATAATTGATAATTATCTACCTAGTTTTACTACAGGCAAAGCTTTTAATGAAACTGCTTAAGGGGCACTCACACGACTGCACGAACAACTTTATCCTGGCTTTGATCTGGATCAGTTGGATCATAGATCGTTTTAAACGGTCCTTAGATACCTTAACTGTTTCAAAGTCAAAGTCAAAGCCAAAGTCAAAACCTATTTTTAACCGACTTTATCAAAAAGGAGGAAGTTCTCAGTTCTCAGGAAGTTTTTTTTTTTTTTATGTATGTTCACCGATTATTCAAAAACGGCTGAACCGATTTGGAAAATTCTTTTTTTGTTTGAAAGGGTATCCTTCACAGGTGGTCCCATATACATTTTATCAAAATCGGTCGAGCTGAAAAATCAACGAAAATCTAAAAATTGTATACATCGATGATGTTTTCATGCATTTTGATACCTCTCTGTCTCATTGGAGCGGTGCGTTTATTTGGCCTACCCATATTATATATACAAAATACATCTACTTTCCACTAAAAATGTATTATAGGCTCAAATTTCATTCAATGAAGTCGGTTTCTTTTTAGTTTTTAAAACGTAATTATATTAAATACAATCACAAGAATCACTTTGAAACGTCTTACATCTAAGCAGGCGCCAATTCCTCCTAACCCAATAATTATTATTTTTGTAAATCTGTAAATAAATAGTCATTTTCATTATTTTTATTCATACTATTTTTCATTCGATAGTGTTTCTGTCTGTTTGTTTCAGTTTCACGTTTAAACGGCTGAATGGATCTTAATGAAATTTGGTAAGATGATAGATTGTACTTGAGGCAGGACATAGGCTACGTTTTATGTAGTTACCAGCAGCGGGCAGAAGCTAGTGAAGATATAAACTATACTCGCCATATTTGACTAACCTATTTGTATAGAATCTGTTAAAGACATGAAAGAAGAGCCACTTGAAACCTATACATTTTGTAAAGGTTTTACTCGAGTATTACTTTGTCGATGGAGTCACCGACTCATGGTTAGCACCGTGAACTCGAGCGGCGTCGAGCGGACCGCGGATCAAACTCACCGTGATGAAGATTCTCTAGATGAATCGAAACAGTGTCGATGCTTCCTTCGACCAAATAATACAAGAGTAAAGCCCGTGTTTATCAAAATGTATATAGTTCACTTTAATCTTTTCAACACACTGGTTACTACTAGAAACTAGAAACACGATAAGAAGAAGAAGAAAAATATATTATTAACCAATGGAAACGTCGGAATATCTACAACTTTTGTGTCTCCCAAGTCTTCGGAAAGTTGTTCGTGTAAGAGAAACTTAATCGAGCTGGATTATTTTGTATTTATTGCCATTTTATTAATAAGCAGTAGCCATCAAATCCACATAAAATCTACTTTTCAAGTATTTTCAACGACTCCAATTAAAACTATATCGGTAATAGAAACTGAAACTATAAACTTTTATAGGATATTTGAACTGGAATGTCACCTGGAGAGCAATAAACCGACAGCAGCGCCCTTATAATCGATGTACCAGATTATTAATCAATAGTTTAACTAGCTACTGCACCTTGCTTCGGCAGTATATGCAAATACTAATCAGAACGAAATGTAGCCATTAAAGCTTTACACAAGAGCAGATACTTTTTTAGATCATTATATAGAATCGTAAGGAATTTAATGCATCAATTTGAGTCGTTTACCTTAGTCATCATCTCTCTGCCTTTTACCACGCTAAGTAAAGTCGATACCACATGTTTCATTCTTCTATTTCCTTCCATCAGACGTCATCATTTGACTCACATATTTTTTATTCATAATTATAGTCTTTCACACAATCTATCGATCTTTTCTTCAACCTACCTTTACTTCTATGTCCATCCACATTCATATCTAATACTCTTTTCGTTATATGACAGTCATCCCTTCTCATAACATGTCCAGTATATACATTACAACACTACCTTAAGTCTATTTTACGATTGTTACCCTAGTCACTAAACAAAAACATCGGAGTTGTTTGAAAGTGGCTTCAATAATCATACGAATTCCAGAAATCTAACCGAAATAATGACCACCGTGATATCGCAGGTTTGATTCCCGCGGGTCAATTGTTTGTATGATCTGCAAATATTTGTCTCGGGTCTGGATGTTAATGTATAATAGGTATGCATTTACATAAAAAGAGAATATCTCTTGAGTCTTGCGGTTAATACCACAAGCTCTGCTTACATTGAGGCTAAATGACGCTGAGTGTAAAATTTTCAGCATTATTTATTTTATATCACGAGATTCGTCTCACTTTTGGTATTGTACATCCTCCTATAGCTCAACATGAAACCGATAAATAGTTTCGTAAATAAAAAAAACAGACACTGCACGCCTAAAATGTTTTGTCATAATAACGTTTAAAAACTTATAAGAAAATCGACCTTATTTATACAAAAATATGAAATTTCATTTAGTAGAATGACATTTTTTTCAGCTATTGTGATTTAAAAATCAAACAAATTTTGATGAAATTTCTACAATCAGAAATTATATTTTTTCACAAAAAGTTTTTTTTCAAAGAGGTTCATAAATGAGGTAAATGCAAAAATGAGCAAACATAATAATAAAAAAAAACAATCAAATTGAGAACCTTCTCCGGTTTTAGTCGGTTAAAAATGACTTTCAATTATCAAAAGTTACGCTGTACTTAAATACCATACCGCTATGGAACAGTCCTCCGGTATGCATATGCATATCCATTTACAGTAAATATATGTGCCTACCTGTGCATATACATTAGAAAATAATAGATAATAATAATAATAAATAATCTCGGACATTTCACACAGCATCATCTGGCCTCAAAGTAAGCAGAGCTTGTGTCATGGGTACCACATGCTTGATATACTACTTATATACTTTTTTTTAGTAAATACATACTTATTTCACATAGAACACCCAGACCCGTGACAAATACTTGCAGATCGTACAAACATTTGTCCCGCAGCGGGAATCGAACCCGCAACCTTCTGCGTCTCAGCCAGACCTTAGCCGACTGCGCCACAGAGGTTGTCGTAGGAAGCATAAAAGTGCTATTCAAAAGCGTACCAACATTTCCAACAGTAGTAAGACTACTGAATAGACTACTGAATACTGAATCTTCACGAACTCTATTCAACATTTATCGCTTTGCATACGAAACTTAATGTTTCTGGTATTCAAAATGTTGATAGCTTAATCACGGCAGGAGCTGATTGATCGTGTACTCCCGCTTTATGCGCGCACACGCATGTGTATAAAACCAAGACTATAAAGAGCATTAGAAAAATCATACTAAAATTGTTAGAGCCCTAACTGGGATTACGCAGTAAGAAATGGCATTTCGTGTGATGAATCGCATGTTCCGTAAATATAAGTAGTGAAGTCGCATATTCCACAATGGAGCAATCACTTCGTTATTTGTCTGTATATCAAGACCTTTATCTCAGGAACTAGTATAAAACTAAAAATATCAAATACTTAGGTCTGTAATTCCTTTTAGGGTAATAAGTATCATGACAGAGCCTATCATATAGGCTTCCCAATTACTTTACAGGAAGAACGATTTTGAGCCCTCTCCATCCACCGACTTCCTGCGATCTTTACATTGTCGTCAGTCCATCGGGTGGGGGGTCGGTCGTCCTACGCTTCGTTTTCCTGTCTGGGAATAAAAGTTCTCAAATCGCGACCAAGGCCATTTGAGAACTTTTATTCCCCAACGGTTATCAGCTCGCGAGCTATATGGCCTGTCCATTTCCACTTCAACTTGCAAATTTTGAGTAATATGTCGGTGACTTTGGTTCTTCTACGGATTTCCTCGTTGCGGATCTTATCTTTTCATAGCACGTTGCGTGACTCTAAGCTTGTGTATGAGGCTAATAGTTAGCGACCAAGTTTCTGTTACATATGTCATCACTGGCAACACGCGCTGATTATAGACCTTGAATGTATGAAAATCTAATGCTCATAAAAAAATAAATTAGGTATTAAAAACAATAGGAAAAAAAAACATAATCATAATACTAGAAATAAGGGTAAACTCGCTTTTCCCACAGGACAGTTAGGTTAGGTTAGGTTAGTTAGTTCGCTAATGTTAGTCAAACTTTTATACTGCAATGTGTACACTTAGCGACGTCATTGGTCCAGGAAGGAACCAGTGACGTCAGCACGTTGATGTAGGTCTATCTAGAACCCACGACCTCCAGCAATAATACTGAATTATATGACGTTAAACGCGAAATTCTTCCAGCTCGCTAAATTACTCATTAGATAATGGATCCCGTTAGTTATATTGAATGGAGGATCGCCAGAGTCGGCTGTTTAATGCTTTTGCAGACGGGCGACTTTCTTCTTATGCAGAGAAAATTTAGGTAGATCAATAGAAGTATTGAAGTGAGGTAAAACAAAAAGTTGGTTGTCTGTAAAGTTGGTTTACGGACGATAGTATAACGTGATAACGTCATTACGTTATGCGCTCTCGCTACGATCGTTACGGGACAATGAGCGTTACGAGACAAAGAGTCATCTTTTTTCGTGCGTGCAGCAGGCGTTCATTGATTTATTAGACGCTGTCACGTCGTCAAAAAACATGTGCGTCTCAGGCCGCCCGACAGAAGTGATAACTTAAACTAATCTAACCAGCGCTGTGGGTCAGACTAAGAGAGGAGGAGCCTGCCTACCGCTGCCGTATGCGTGAGAGAAAGGGAAGCCACACAGACTGGCGCCGTAACGCGTTACGTAACGAAGCGGTTTACCCTTCCATAAGAAGTTATCACTTCAATAAAGAAAGACTCTCATGCCATAACATGAAACCAATGGGTGTCTTAAATAAAAAATTTGCAAAATCAAAAGACTTCAAAAATGATTATTTTTGAGCGTCTTGTTCAATAAACATTGAGCTCTTAGTATATAATTATTATTTATTTGTCTCGAGTTATTTCTGGTTTTATTAGTAATGTTGTTTTTATTTAAATAGAGCCAGAATTATTGACTCAGGTGTGAATAATTGTAATAAAAGCATTGTATTTCTTTGTGATTCGAGCAAAAATAATTCATTTCATATACAATAACATATGACAAACTTTTTGACGTCATACTATTAACAATATAATCACTTGACATTGGAAAAATTTACATTATTATGACACATGCCATTTAAGAAGAAGGAGAAGGTCAAGTGTCAAAAATTAAGCTGAAGTTACCATTGCTACTGTACAATGCTTTGATAATGCTTACGGTTATTTTACGACCACAGTAATGTTATGGTTGTCACTAGAAAATGGTTTTAAAGTTTTAATGCCCTTGCAATTTGGGAATTTCGCAACTAAACTAGAGATCTAAAGATTAGGATTAAAGTGTTACGAGTCTCTTCCTAAAACATGATAATTTTAATCGGATTACGAGTAATTCTAATACAGATTGCTCTACATTGTTGTTGAAAAATAAATGACTTTGTATTATAGTTATTCACAGAATGGTTAAAGAGTATATAAAATATCTATTAACTTTATTTCTGTTAAAACTTAAAACCGCTTGCCTCTACAGTCCTTACCAATCAATATCCTGTTCCACAAGTATACCTAACCTTACTTACATCGTTTAAAATATAGTTTTTTAGGAGCGATTGACGCCACTTTAGAGCGCCACTGACGGACAGTGGCGGCTATTAGTAGCCAGTCTGCACAACCCGCGTACTGCGGTGTCTGGGCCATTCTAATCCGGGCCATTACTACTTGACACTTATCCCATGGATCCTCTACAATATTATGATACGATCGCGCGCAGATAAATGTTACCAATTTATCAATAGGATTCACTTTGGCCAGCCGAGGGAAGGGCTAGAAGGTGCAGAAGGCAAGACTGAGAACCGAACCCCAGAGCCTTAAATCGAGAAGTAACCATACAATATTTCAGAGAGTTTCCTCAAATTTTTATTTTTTATTTGCGGGTGTTAAAGTTTATGATGAAGAGCAAGTATTTACCTTAATACTGATATTCTATTTTCGAGAGTTTTTTTCAATATGAGTAGAGTCGTGAATCATTGACTTCTATATGTTATGTTATTGACATAAATGTCACCATAGCTCTTAGCTAATAGACTCTAATAAGATTATTTTTAGGCATTTTGCGAAGTAAACATTGTGCTAATATATATTATTTATTTTTCCCGAATTATTTCGGGTTTTATTTGTAATTTTGGTGATTTTATCAAAAAAAGCTAGAGTTATTGACTCAGGTGGGAATAATTGACATGAAAGTTTTGTGTTTCTTAGTGATTCGAGCAAAATAATGCGTATAAATATTCTATAAAGAGACACCAGTTTTTATTAAATAACAAACGACGAACAACAACAAACGATTTTGTGACGTCTTACTGTAAACAATCTAAACACTTGACATTGGTAAAATTGTCATCATGTTGTGGCACATTTCATTAACGAAGAAGAAAAAGAAGACTCTAATAATAACACGACATCTATGCCCAATGCACAATGCCTATAGTGTTACAGAATCGCTCAAAAAGACAATGATTTTTCAATAATGCCGAACACAATACAAAGATTTAGAAGTTTAGGGACAACAACAGAAGTGAAACAACAACCACAAAATGGACTTTAAGCAAGAAAAGTTATTTTGCAATGTGAGGACCAATTTTCTTCTTCCTCTTACATAAAAAAAACAATTGCCGTGTGCTACCTAGCTTCGCAAAAATTAGTAAATGGTTTGACTATTGGAATTGTTTTTTTTTTTTGATGGTTTAAAATCAGATACCGTTTAGGTGATACGAAGTTCACCAGGTCATGTAGTATTTAATAAAATTCAATTGCACGCTAATTTATTTTAATAGGGTTGAAAATGAGGTCTTGGTTTCCGAGGGTTATAAACGAGACTCCATCTATCCCTTATGGTTCTACAACGGCAAGTTCTTATCGGATCGCGCTCTGATATACCCCGTGCCGTATATCTTTAGATTATCATGACGTCTTTATTTAGGCATGATTTTTGTACTTTTTAAAGGCATTAGAGTCATCCGGTTCTAATGTGTTGCGATTAATCAGTGCCAGATAGCATCTTAAACTGGTTAGATTGATTCTAGATGTTATGTCATGGTTCTCACATTTGGCGTTCTTTGTTGATATGTGAGTTTGTTGGCGTAGCCGTTGTCAGCTTGTATGTTTGTCAAAAAAAAAAGACTCACAAATTTGAGCTCTGTTTTTTGTTTCCTAGAGTCGAAATTTCCCTTTGTTTACCGTTTTACCGAGGTACGACTGGCCTGTCGGCTCAGTTGGTAAGAGCTCGACCTTCTGCGCTGTAGATTCAGGGTTCGATTCCCTCCCAGGATAAACATTTGTGTGCTGAACGTAGGTGTTTGTTCTATGTCTGTTTGTTACAAAGTATCATGTACGTTTTTTAAAATATATAAGTATTCTATCAGTCATCTGGTCACCATAATACAAGCTATGCTTAATTTAAGCCTAGATAGTGTTGTGTGAATATCAACCAATATTTATTTATTTATTTATTATTATTTATTTATAGTAAAAAGCACCGCAGTAACATCAATGGTACATACTAAATTTTTCTGGGCTAAAATGGCCGCTTCTGCGGCACGCTCGCTTTGCTCGTTTGCCTTTCGCGTTCTTTTCTATACTAAAACCTAGCCTAACCTATGTAGCCATCTGGTTACTACTAATACTAACTTTAATATTTACCACGTACTATCAATGGTATATTCGAATGGTACCTTAGTAAAGGAACTGCATTTTCACTCTTATAAATCAATAATACTAATAATTATATTAGAATATGTCTGTTAGTTTGTTTTTGATTCAATCACGATGCGACGACTGAATGGATTTTGATGGAATTTGTTTATATTTGTGACCTTACAGTAACACGCATAAAGCTATTTTATAGCAATACTAGCTGTCCCATCGCGACTTCGTCCACGAATTTTTTTTATTTTGGGTTTTTTAATGTGTTAATTCCGCTAGTTATTCTGGGCAGAGACCAATCCAACAAATCAAAAATCATGAAAATCGGTTCATTTCCATTTCCATTCTCGAGTTATAGATGGTATATAGTAACTAACACGACTTTGTCTTATAAATATAGATTGTTATAATGACTAACTAATTACTCAAATTTATTTATTTCCAGCTGTTTCTAAGGCTTAGGGTGCCAGACGAAAACATACCCAAAGCTCAGCTTCCAAAGTGTCAAATTGCACTGACAAACGTAAAATTTTGAGAAGCATAAGTTCACGCTTTCTTTGGTCTCCTAAGCCTATGCTTTTGGGCATCTTACAATCCAGGTACAAGGTTACCAAGTTCCATATGATTTGGTTTAAGCTAAATACTTACCGAACCCTCTCGCGAGAACCGGTAATACTTAACTTGTAATGTTTCTATTATTCATAATAAATTACATTATCATCTAAAAAAACTCGCTTCCTGCTACAACTTAAATTGAGACAGTTAATATTCAAATTTGATTTCTGGACTCCGCACATCCAACTTTTGTTGGACGAATACGAAATAGCCTAGTATTTTTAGGGTTCCGTACCTACCTTAAAAGATAAATTTAATATTTTTTTCTTTGTCTTTATCATCTATCTCATGTCCGTTTCCTCTCTTCAACGCGTGGAGGTTTGTTGAAATGTTTTCAACAAATGTTTCATCTTTTAAATCTGTACAAAATAAATAAAAATACGGCCCAAATACAATCATTAATACTGCATATTTCGAACTCGCCAGTAAATCAAAACCTATGGGGTCTTTCCGTTGACTAAAAATCATGCTATTTGACAAGAAAATAATATACAATGATGTTAATGTCATAGTTAATAACTGTATAATTGGACTAGTAACATAATTAGACTAGCAAACGATGGTAAAAGAACAATGTTGCTGAAAAAAGTAGGTGGGTACTTAGGCACGGTACCCTCTTAAGCGCGTCTTTTCGTACTTGCCCGATTTTTTATACAGTTTCGAAGATTAACGTAGTTGTCACTAATCTGGCCGACCTTCTCACGGCTGATAAAACAATGTCGCCACAGGCGTCACCCCTATCCAGATTAGCAAAACAATAGAGAAACAAAGAAATGTCACACTTTTGTGTTTTGTTTTCGAGAAGTTGCGGTCGTTTTCGTTAATCTATTCCTTTGTAGTTCAGTTATGAGTTACTGTTGTTTATGTAACCACGTGCTGTTTGACTTTAAGCATAAAATAGGTTACGGTTAGGTGATAGTTTACAAAAATAATATTAAATAAGCGTGAAACAGTTAGGTATCTAAGGACCGTTTATAGATCGCTCAACTGATCCTGATCGCTGCCAGAGGGCAGCGTCCCCAAGATACTGCAATTGCCACGATGGACAGCTGGATAGGATCCAGCTCTTGGGTTATGATGTTTTTAACAGAAGCTGTATAATAATTTAAAAAATACAATGGGCTCCTGTTCTCCACGTACTTTATATATATTTTTATAAACAATAAAATATTGGTGGATATTTCACACATCACTGTCTTATCCCATATTGAATTTACAGAATAATCCTTACTAATATTATAAACGCGAAAGTTTGTATGTATGTTTTTTACTCCTTCACACATAAACTACTTAATAGATTTTATTGAAACTTTACAATAATATAGCTTATACACATAATAATAACACATAGGCTACATACATATAATTTATAAAGATATAGTGTGAATTGTCCAAAATATAACGATAAAAAAAACGTGTCATGTAAATAGGAAAAAAATCTGCCATCAGCAAGCTATTCTGGCGTGCGCTGCAAAAACCGTTAGAATTACACGATGTACTAATCCTGCGCAGACGAGGTCGCGGGCACCAGTGAGTGTATAATAATATAAATACATATGAAAGAGTCGAGCTATCTAAGGACCTCTTTAAACTTATTTTTTATTAGTAGGTACATAAATTATTATACATAGAAACATATACTTGCAGATTCTACAAATATTTGTCACACGGCGGGAATTGAACCCGCCTTCTGCGTCTCAGTCGGGCCTTGGCCAATTACGCTAAAGAGGTATTCGAAAAAGTCTATATTTAAGAAAATATTTCATTTTCTTAACAAACCCGAATAATTTTACTAAATACGTAGATATTTATTTAATGTTTCAGTAAGTTCAAGACTCATCGTTCTAAAAGAGCATAAACATTAATCATAGAGAAACATAGTTATAAATCGCGTCTGGCTCCTTAACATCTCGCTATCAGATAATCAAGTATCTGTCGCCTGTCGCATGCGACAAATGCCGTAACCGACAACATATCACCTTTCATATTATTTATAACCAGATAAACTGGAAGATGAAAACATGCACCGTTATTATAAACATAGTTTAAAAGTAGTGTTGTATTGTCTGGCTGGCCTGTAAGCTTAGTTGGTAGTAGCTCTGCCTTCTGCACTGTAGGTTGCGAATTCGATTCCCTCCCAGGATAAACATTTGTGTGAAGAACATAGGTGTTCTTTGTAACACCTATTGTAACACCTGTGCACAGTAAACTTTGTACTGTGTTAGGGTGATATAAAGTATGATAAGTATTTATTTAAAATTACATAAGTACTAGCTGGTGCCCGCGACTTCGTCTGCGCAGGATTAGTACTTCGTGTAATTCTAACGGTTTTTGCAGCGCACGCCAGAATAGCTTGCTGATGGCAGATTTTTTTCCTGCTTACTTGACACTTATGGTTATATTTTGAACAATTCACACAATATCTTTATAAATTATAGCCTAGGTATGTGTTATTCTGATGTATAATTATTGTAAAGCTATATTATTGTAAAGTTTCATTAAAATCCATTCAGTAATTTTGCCGTGAAAGAGTAACAAACATACATACAAACTTTCGCGTTTATAATATTAGTATGGATTCTATCAGTCATCTAGTCACCATAATACAAGCTATGCTTAGTTTGGGACTAGATGGTGTTGTGTGCATTGTCCAGCAATATTTATTATTGTATATTAAAAATAAAATGGGCAAGCGCGTGTGAGCACCCACAGTGAAGGTTTCTGAAGTCAGTATGGATAAAAATGACTAGTGACCTATAAGCCGTATAACTGTGAAAAGTTAAGAAATAAACACTAAAAACTTATAATATTCTAAAGGGTTTTCAAAATGGTTCTTTTGGATCTTGTTGGTCACTACAATAGAGAAATCAGGGCATAGGACACTTAAAAGCTCGGTTTTACTTAAAAAAAAAATTCGTTTAATTTAACTACCTAAATAATATTATTAAACTTTAGAGCGGTATAATCGAAGTTGTCGGCCATTGGGTCAGACGATTCAACTATCAAATCCAACTTCGACAAAGAGGTCAGCCGACGAATCTAACTCGAATGGACAGCGTTCGGGAAATTACGGCACATATTCTCGTCACAGATACCGCAGAGCCTCAAGACGAAATTCTTTAATCAGTGCGTGTTGCCAGTGATGACATAATATGGAACTGAGACTTGGTCGCTAACTATTGGCCTCGTACACAAGCTTATAGTCACGCAACGTGCTATGGAGAGTGTTACACTACGTTATAAAATCCGCAACGAGGAAGTCCGTAGAAGAACCAAAGTCACCGACATAGCACTCAAATACATACATATTATACATAGAACAACCCAGACACGAGACAAATACTTGCTGATCATACAAACATTTGTCCCGCTGCTGGAATGGGGAATTGAACCCGCAACCTTCTGCGTCTCAGGCGTGCCCTCTGCGCCACACAGGTCGTCAAATTTAGTATATTTAATTTATGTTATGTCAAATAATTTAGTATGGGTATGGATTAAAGGAAGAACCTGAAACTCAATCAAACAAAATATTGCCGTTAAATTGAGTGGCGCTAGTAGTATATCAAGAATGCTTGATAAGAGATAAGAGATATGCAAAAAACAACTATATCACGATAAAATAGAAATAACGAGGCGATGGTGAGACGATTCGTAAACCAACTTATTTATTGTCCAATTCAAAAAACAATTTGCTATGAAATACAATATAATAACATTAATCGAAATCAAAAATGGAAAAGAGCTGGTTCAGGTGCTCGTTCAGGTTCAAAAGTCACTTACGACCTTTTTGCTTAATCACGATGTGAGATACGGCTCTACGTGTTAATACGATACAAAGTGTTCCGGATTTTTAGGGTTCCGTTGGAACCAACTCGTACACACCGAATTTCAATAATTTTCACTAACTAGAGATCTGCCTCGCCTTCGCACAGGTGCACGGATGCACGGGATACATAGTTGCTATTTTATAGAGATCTCATTTATGTTAAAATTTTCGTAGGATCTAATTTTTTTTTAATATATTGTTCAATGTTACTTGCTGATCTATCTATCTATATATTTATCTTGTTATCTATAGAAAGAAAATATTATTATATATTTATTTATTTTTATTTTCTTTATTAAACTAGATTTAAAATTAGATTAGTCAAAAAATTTACAAAAAATTGGTCTAAATAAAGGCTTTTATTATTATTATTATTATTATCTATAGATAGTCTTAAACGGTCCTTAGATAGCTTAACTATTTCACATGTATTTTATATTATTGTATACATATTATTCTGTACATTTCTGAAAATAAGTTTACTTTGCTGAAATTTTAGCTTTCTATAGATTTTTTTTAAATCTGTTAATTAGTTTTCTTCTATCCTATAATCACATAATTAGCTAACGTGGAACTACCTCCTGGTATTGCAACCATCCACTGTTAACCTAAGTTACGGTAATACCATCGGATGGGCCGTATGCTTAATTGCCAAAATGCACCGAGTTTTAACATGGCTCGATCACAGTGTGAGTGGCCTGGCATTATTTCCCACTAGAAGTGGTAGTTTAATTAAATAATTTCATTATTTTTACTTTCAATAATTATAATACTAACATACCAACATAACGAAAAAAGTAAGTTTCTCAAAGTCCCCGTTTTCCGAAATGTACCGGTAACTATAGAAGATCATCTCGAACTCTTGGGAGTTTCACTTACACGGACTCTCAATTTTGGCTTCTATATCGAGTCCAAGGCCAAAACTGCTGCCATGAAGCTTGGCATCCTCAACAAGGTGAGGCGATACTTCAAACCTGGACAGCTTTCCACATTATATAAAGCTCAAGTCCGGTCGGGTATGGAGTATTCCTTTCATCTATGGGATGGTTTAGCCAAATACCAGCTGGCTGCCTTGGACTCGATTGAGCTTAGAGCATTGAGGATGATGGGTGAACAGCTTAACGCTGAGTCTAAGTTTCAGAGTCTCGAGCACCGTCGTAAAGTTGCTTGTCTTTCGATCTTTTATGGGATACATTTCGGAGAATGTGCTGAGGAATTACATGATCTGATTCAACCATCTCCTTTTTACAACAAGACAAGCAGACGTACCGTTCAATACCATCCATATCTTATCAACCTACCACCCTTACGAATAAAGCGCTTTGCTTCCACATTTATAATGCGTACAGCCAAGAATTGGAATGCTTTGCCGTCGTCTGTCTTTCCTGAAAACAACAATCTAGGTCTCTTCAAGTCTCGAGTAAATGTCTAGAAGACACCTGTCTTCTAGACCTGCGTGTCCCATCGTCAGCCACATCGTCGCTTAACATCAGGCGAGATCGTGGTCAAACGTAGGTTTATCGATGATAAAAAAAATGTACGTTATCTGAATGTGTGTCACTTTATGAATGTAAGTTATCTGAATTAAATGAACTTAATTTATTATTAGATTGACAGAGACACTTTTTAATGTATATATTATACGAACATGGCATCATACGATGTGCTTATAAAAACTTGTAATAACTTGAACAGAACCCAGCAAATAAAATAAATATCACCCTTGACCAAATTCTAGAGTTTCCAATAAATTAAAAAGAAGGCCCGTTACTCAATACTCACTATTATCTCAAAACGCCGTATTTAGGTACACTCGGCACAATAAATAAGCGACCCAGCGGTGTACTGTGACACCAATAAATTTATTGTAAAATTGAGATGTAGGAGATCTAATCTCCGTATAGAGATTTATTGTTGAAACAGATTTATTTAAGAAATACCGTAATGCTTTACATACTGCTATCTACCCTGTGGTCATAATTTTGAGAGAGAGCATCTAGGAACCTCTGCGTGTTTAATACTAGTATAAAATAAATCCGCCAAGCGTGAAAGCCGCTCCTGAGAAGTTCCTAAGTACCTTCTTTATTTTTGTTAGCATCATGGTTCTTTTACCATCGGTTACTTTACATCATTTATGGTCATAAACCATGAAAGCATCGAACATTGTAAAATACATATATTGAAAAATTTATATTTTACGTGAATGATTACATGTGTCTTATATATATTATTCTGTAGGTATATTATTTTGTACATTTCTTTAAATAAATGTTTTTAGCATACATACCGAATCTATAAGGGTTCCTTGTGACCCAAAGTGACGATTTTAGTAAATTCCTTAAGTTAAGTTCCCCTAGAACTAGCTTTAGTGGCCTGGTTTCTAGAGTTGTCCATTGACTGTCATATTTAGTGTAGAACTACGTTTTTGCAAAAATAATTAATGTAATTTTCTATAATATAATAATGTTTCTGTGTTATCTTAATATCTAATTGCAAATTGAAAAACGTGCAAGGTATTTTTTAGGGATACCAAAGTTGTTGGGATTGTTTTTAATATAAAAATGACTATATTATTGATAAGAATGCATGGTTTCATATTGCTCTGCCTTCAGACAGTTACTGACACATTTGAAATGTATAAACTCTCTTGCTTTTGAAGTGATAACTTCTTAGTGGAGGGTAAACCGCTTCGTTACGTAACGCGTTACGGCGCCAATTCATCTGGCTTCCCTTTGTCTCAAGCATATGGCAGCGGTAGGCAGGCTCCTCCTCTCTCACTCAAACTTATCATATCACTTCTATCACTTCTGTCGGGCATCCCGAGACGCACACGTTTTTTCGTAGTTAAGGTAGTTATAAGATGGATCATGCAAAGTAGCGCTAGGACCAGGACGAGTTTCTTGCCAGTTCTTCTCGGGCTTGGGTTAGGAGAAATTGGCACCTAAATTCACCTAGTATGTAAGACGTATCAAAGTGATCCTTGTGATTGTATTGAGTAAAGTATCTTTTGACTTTGATTTTGACTTTATTTCACCACCCCATTGTGTTGCATGTCGTTGGATAGCCCTTTTAAATACACTACCAGGTTTCTTGAACATTTTTTCATAAAATTTATTAGTTTGATAAATATTAAGCTAAGAAGTAAGCCTTTTTGTAGAGGTCAGTATAATTCAAGATATGCTTAGTTATACGCATTTAATTAATTATAAATATAATATTGGTAGACAATGCGCACAACACCTTCTAGTCCTAAAGCTTGTATTATGGTGACCAGATGACTGATAGAATACTTATGTTTTTAAATACATACATATGATATCACCTGTGTTTATCACTCAAATGTTTGTGATGGGAGAGATCAAACTCCCAACCTACAACGCAGAAAACAAAGCTCTACATACTAAGCTGTCACGCCAGTCCATTGTCCTCAATTATTTATTTATTGTAAAATGTAACCTACCAGCTGCGCCAATTATAAAACGCCCCCTGGGGTTCTCAAGTAAGAAATCAAGATGAATGAAATTACTTTAATATGAACTTCAATAGTTACAGAATTAATATAAACTCTTAATAACTAACTAATCTAGTTGACGAGTCCGAAGTTAGAACTGATCTCCTTTCCTGTTTCTCTCTTCCTTTATGAAACATCTGTTCGATGTTGAGGTCACGTATCTGTTATCTATGGAATCGATAAGCTATTAGCATTCTTTGCTTATCGAATGGTTCCTTACAATAAAGATATTAGAGTAAGCTCATCTAGGCACGTAAGACATGTCTTGAGAACATAGTACATGTACTATGTAACAACCTTCATAACAATAATTAAAACAATAAAAACCCCTAAAAACAAACAAGCCACAGAATTGGCTGATCAGGATCCTGATCAGGAAGTCTAATTTTCAAAATGCCTAAGAAGTAAAATGCCTAAAATGTATAATGATTATTTTGCAGAAAACCTAAACAGAAAAATGACTAAAGTCTCATTGTACCTAAAATATTAAAGGTCTAACATATGTGATGCCTTACTGTCCAAGGTTTATGAAGGTGTATACCTAAAAAGCTTTTCGCCAAACTTATAATACCTAAGAAGCAAATTGCCTAAACTGTGAAAGCTCTCTTTTACGAGTTTGTTTAACAATGACAATAACGCCTACATTTTTTCTTTTTGGTTAAACTGTAGTAACACTATACTAAAATTATAAATAAAGTTTGTGAGGATGTTTGTTACACTTTCACGGCTAAACGGTTGAACCTATAAAATATACTCAAGTGGCCGGTATCAATCAGATTAAAAACTCTATACGTAGCCGCAAGATTTAGTCATCTTCCTATGAAGCAAATGGAGCAATATGAAGCAAAAGACTATTTGCTTCTTAAGAAGTTTCACATTTATACAATTTTCATTTTAGGCATATAACCGTTTTAGGTGTTCTGAATCTTAGGCATGTTGCTTTTTACACATGACATTTAGTCATTTTACTTCTTAGGTAACTTAAAAATCAGACTTTCTGATCAGGAAGCCAGAATTGTAATCCCCATGTTTGGAAAACACCCTATCAGATCTATGGTTACAAATGAGAGTAGTCTGAATACATTCACACATTATATTTGACACGATGTCAAATTTTGAACGCCTATATAAATCTAAATCTTGAGACGGTGCAAATTAACTTTTGTATGAAAAAAAAACATTACCCGTTAAACTTTTTTCAGAATTCCTTATTTGAATTATTCTGTAAAAAATCGCTATTTGAGCATCCAAATCATTCGATCAGTAGGTAGCCTGAACTTCATAGACATCAATTATTATCAGTCCTGCGATTTTTTTATGAATAGGTACTTATTATCGCTTATGTTTTTGTAATACTTATACTGTAATACTTGATTTCATTTAATGAAACATGTTAGTCAATCGGCAACATTTTATTTATAACTCTAGATTTGCCGGTGAAGTTCCTGCCACCTATAGTTGATTTGTTGTCAAACGATAAATCCGCTACTAACGCCATCTATTGAAAGAAATTCGAAATGGCAATTCTCATACAAAATATTTTCGGTTTTTTTTTCTCTAATTACAGTACTGATGAGAACAAAACAATAATAGTTAATCAAAATGGACGACCCATTTTCGTTTTTTTGCCAAACTAACGAACGGCATTTATTTTTTATATAAATAGATTATAATTTTGATAACCTCTGTGGTGCAGTGAGCGAAGTGCCTTAAGTGCAGCTTGAGACGCGGGAGGTTACTGGTTAGATTCTCGTTGCAGTTCAAAAGTTTAAATGATCTGCAAATATTTGTCTCGGGTCTGGGTGTTTATCTATCTATAATATGTGTGGTACTTTAGGGATAGATGAAGCTGTGATGTCCAGAATAGTTTATTATAATTAGTAGTACAAATAAATAATACCACGGATTACACAATCTGCTACCTATACCAATCTGGTATTGATATTTTACAACCTAACTAGACTCCTAACTAACTTGCATAGTTGTGACGATTTAATCTTCATTAAATATTAACTAACAATTTTTGGATGTAAGTTCTGGTTCCTGGAGATAGTGCAGCTGGTCTACTGGACGGGACGCGACCGTAGTTGTGACTGTCCAGGACTGGATGGATGTACTGTCTAAGGGCGATAAGCAGAGGATTGCGGTAAGATAACAGTACAATATTTTCTGTGTGCTATGAAAAGGAGAGCTTAATGCATAGGACTATATCTGTGTAGGGTAAAAACAATGCAATTATTTTAACCATTGTAGAGCAGGTACCTACTCCAGAGCAGAAACAGATCGTGTGTCTACGTTTTCGGTGATTTTAGTGCATTTTGGCATACTCAAGCATAAGTTTACGCTTTTGGTCTCTAAATCTTAAAATCTGAAATGTGATCTTCCTTATTTGTTAAATTTACGAACAAAGTCGCGGGAAGTACTGCTAGTAAAAAATTATAAGCATTGTCATTTAAATCTGTGCAAAGGCCGTCGATGTTAAGAGTCATATTGGCCGGTCGCCAGCACATTAACTGCAATATCGCTTTCAAGGAATCCGGAAGTTTTAATTTCTAGAGATGTTTATGTGTTACTGTTTGTCATACTTATAAATGTCTGACATATTTTATAGTAGGTAGGATTGTTGTATTCATAATTAACTCATAAAATGTAATGGAACTGGAAAATCTATACTAATAATATAAATGTGAAAGTAGCTCTTTCTTTCTGTTTATTTCGATTTCACGCCTAAACCGCTGAACCGATTTTGATGACCTTGGAGAAGGACATAGGCTACTTTTATGTGGGTACCACGCGTGAGAAGCCTCGGGCAGCAGCTAGTATATATAAAACAAAGTCGTGTTAGTAACACCATTTATAACGGCAGGACTGATTTTTATGTTTCTTGATTTGTTGGATTTGTCTCCGCCCGAATTGCCAAAAACTATTAAATAGTTTGAAAATTTGCATATTTATAAAAAAAAATTGTTGAGTTCAGCAAAGTCAAACAAAGTGCTTAAATATTATGTGATATATTTTTCTTTTTAAAATATGCGCGGACGAAGTCGTGATAAGTCGGGACAGCTAGTTTATTATAAATAGTGATGTCTACAAAAAACAAATCGTCCGCTCACACTCAAACGACTACAACCCAAAAAAGTAAAAAAGCACAACAAAAGCACTGACGTCACGGGAACTGACTAACGGTCTATAACCGGGCACCTTAAAAAAAAGACAATGTTTGAAATTTAAAAACAGTAATTTGTAATAAATGTAACTGTCTTTTGCACCCGAAGCAGAGTAATAAAGTAATTATCCCAAACACTTTTTTTTTATTTGTGCAAAATTTCTTTTCTACGAAATTATTTTTAGCAATTCATTTGCCAATTTTTGTATGGTGCCGCGCCTTTGATGTTTCTGGCCTTTTAGGGTTGCTATATAGAAAGGATAAAAGTTGTACAATTGAAGTAGGTGATTTTATTTGCGAGACCGTTATCAGTTTTAAAAAAGTGCAAAACTTTTTTACCAGTCTCTAAAAAAAACTGCAACAACGCGACGTAACAATTTGAGATACGGATGTGTTTCAATATTTCCACCTTGGTAGAATGTTACCACACAATAAGCTTAAAGAAAGCCAGCATTATAACTTAAAATTTTGAGTATGTATATGTGATATATTTAAAAAGTACAGATTATAAAAGATTATAAGTGATTCTTAAACACCTACTATACCGTACATTACATACGACCTATAAGGACAAATATTGATAATAAATTCAGATTATTTATGTATGCAAAAGATAAATTTATGTCAATGATATAAAATGCGCATAGACGCTCAAATCACTAAGATCACTTACTTTATATCGTTGTAAGTGTTGCCACACTCACTTAGATTGTACAAATAAAGATTGACATTGTACTGAAAGGTTAAGTCCGTAGCAGCATTTATTTTAGCACATACATGTATATAAATTGTTTTGAAATCAACGATTATTGACCATAAGCTAAGTGATATGTAGTTTTCTTTAGCTTACTGCAAAATAGGGAGAAACATTGTATGATGGAATTTAATATTATGCGCTTCTATATAAGCTTCCTCAAAATGCAACTAAACTACCTATTAAGAAATGTAAAGCATACATAATGAGTAGTCTTTTGAAGAAAGCGTATTATAATAAAAATTACTATATTATTGATAAGAATGCATGGCCTCATTCAACTCTGCCCTTAGACAATACTAACACATTTGAAATGTATAAACTCTCTTGAACTTATTAGTTTTTCGTAGTTATAAGATGGATCATGCAAAAAAGCGCTAGAACCAGGACGAGTTCCTTGCCAGTTCTTTTTGGACTTGCGTTAGGATGAATTAGTATCAAAATTCACCTAGTATTTAAGACGTTTCAAAGTGATCCTTGTGATTGTATTGAATAAAGTATGTTTTGACTTTGACTTTGTACCTAAGTATCACGCGTCCAGAGCCGCGGGCATCGGTTAGTTATATAGAAGCTTATTTTTTAATTCGTGAGTATTTCTAGTTTTTGTTTAAAACACTTAATAAAGAGATGTCTTTAGTAATGAATAATGTAGGGTTTAATTTATAAATAAATGTCATACGTGGGACGTGAGGATGATATGAGATTAAGTATTTATGATCTGGAATGTCATTTTCTGGAAAATCTGGATTTTACAACCATTAATATTTATAAGGTTCTGGAAACTGAGTAATTCTGAGTTTCCTTATCTCGGTAAGTACTTGATTAGTATTAGTAGGTACCCACTTAAGGTGAACAGAAATAGGCTACATAAGTTGCAAATAATAATAATATTGGTAGGTATTCGTTTAATTTATTTTGTTATAATTTATTTTATTGAACAGTACCAGTACTAATAAGGGCTTTGTTACATAAATCGAATATATTTTAGAAACAATTTAGAGCAAAAACAGAATATGCAACATTCTTAGGAGTTATTTTATAAATACCTTTAGATGCGCAAGCACGAAAGAGTACGACTTAACGTAATTATTATAATGATTCGTTAAATATAATCATAAATAATTTTATAATTACGCATCCATTAAATAAAAAAGAACGTCGTTGCATAATGATTCAGCGCATTAAACTATAGAAGTACGATATCGCGCAGCGATCTATAACGTCGCGTATCGTTTTATTAATCGCACCGGCGCAGGCGCAGGCGCAGTGGCAAAGTTCACGCGATCCCACCAAATTGCCGACCGGTAACGCACAGGTATTAGACCACGAAACGGAAATACACAGACCGTGGTACGCAAAACAGAGACGACACGATAGATAGATGTTGCGTTAGAAGTTAACCACGCCTTCCCAGCGGTCGAAGCTTCGATGCCACCTCCGAGAGCATTCGTGCGCGCGCGCCGAACGAGAAACACGCAAGTTGTGTAAAATTTATATTTTTCGGCATGGACTCGGCCGCGCGGTTTCTGTAAAATGCCAGTTATATTTTTAAAGTTTGTTTTTATTATTAAGACTGTTTATACTGCTAATATGTTGCGTCAATAGACGGTTATATGTAGCAGTGGGTTGTCGCGTTTCAGTTTGCGTTTTCAGTTACAAGACGGCTGTAAATTGAGCGCGGCGACATTGTTTGTTTGTATCGAAAGTGACTGTGACATTTGAAATCGATAGTTTAAGTAATTGAGGCACCACGCATGAAGGCCGCAGTGAAATTTGTATTGACATAAACAATTGAGGATAATATCTGTGAAGTGTATGTGGGATTTGTTGGAGAGGCGGCTCTGATACTTCGACACCAAAGATATAAAGGTAAGTGCTCGATACCTAATGATTACTTTATAAAGTACATACTTTGCTTATAATAGTTAAAATAAATTTTAAATTTCACTTTCATAACATTGGTGAGTAGCACGAGTACCAAACTCACCCTTATCCTATTCATTAATTGAAAAAGTGTCGTTGCCTGCATAGACAAAATTATACGCTAATAAACAATCGTGTTTCTCCAAAATATGTCTACAAGAACTGAAAAAATAAATAAAACTCACGTTCAGAAAAACACCTTGTTTTGTAACACTGTTTTCTATTAAGTAGGTTTAAATATACATAAATATGCACTAAATATAAAAAAATACACATTGGGTAAAAATCTGTAAAATTGGTAAAGTTCTTAAAATAATATTAATTGCGGGATATGATCGTTTTATACAGTGATAACGACATACCCTGTGATAGACCGCATCTAAAAATATTTAAATAATTAGACATTAAATTCGAGGCCTTATTTCATTAACTGTATTAAAATAATTTAATATTTAAAAAACAAGTATATACAATCATCTCCCTACAACTTGTACCCTTTGATGTTCCGGACCAATAACAAATTCTCCCATTCAATTCAATTTTAATTATAACCAATAAAAAAGTATAACCAATTAATAAAATATTATACTTAAATATATCCGTTACAAACTTGCATACATTATCTACCAAAATATTCATTTTTATTTATATGTAGAATATATTCGTGGTCAATGATCCCGAGACGCATTAAAAGTATCCTTTGCAAAAGACTTCAACGCGCTTTCTTCGCTTGTTAATTTTACGCAAATACAAGATGGACTTGTCTCCGACTTGTCTCTAGATATTTTAGATTTAAAATTATTAAGATCCTTTTATAATCATAATTAATAAATACTATGTTATGTACGAGATCGCTCTTAGCGATAAAATCGTCCATTGTACTAATAATAATATTGGTGGACAATGCACACAACACCATCTAGCCCCAAACTAAGCATACCTTGTATTATAGTGACCAGTTGACTGATAGAATACTCGTATATTTTAAAATACTTCTGATACTTTATATCACTAAGACACAGATCAAACACCTATGCTCATTAAGCAAATGTTTGTTTGAGGGAATCAAATCCCTAACAGCGCAGAAAGCAGAGCTACCACCAACTGAGCTGACAGATCAGTCATAGTCTGTTGTATGTAACAATATTTAACATCGTTATTCATAACCAATTGTCAAAAACAACATCATCCTTATAAATAATGTAACTAGCAGTCTATGTGTTAACTTGACATTTTATTTGCGACGAAAATACGTTCCAACTTTAAGGTTACAAGTAAGTTAAATAGTCAGTTTGTTCTTTGCAAACTTTTAATACAGTTAAACCAATATAAAGTTTTAAGCAAATATTATACAAGTACTCTCAAACGGTGAGGATAACATCGTGTGGAAACCATAACGTAGAATTTAAAAAAATTGAAACGTGCCAAGTGCACGAAAGGAGTCTCTGAACCTTTCAGCACTTTGGTTTTGAAATAATTAGGTACACGATAAGAAAAAGAATCAAACACTAGACAATATTGTAGACATATACTCGTATAAAAGTAGAGTCACAATGGCACATATCGCTAATAATCATGATAAAATTATAATGAAATTCTGACAGTTCTGAATGAGATGCTGTCAAAAATATATGTCGTACTTGATCTGTTTTGGAGATTTGTTCTGATTCTTCGTTTATCATTTCATGAAGTATCGTGAAGTAAATTTTGTAGTCTTAGCGGAATTTCAATAAATTGTGACTTCATAGCATGGACAATTGCATTATAAGTGTTTTATGGTGCAATGTAACTTGAATGACGAGGAATCCTTAGTAAGTTCTAGACGGCCATTCTGCAATGACGATTAAATGACGATCGACATTCGACAATAATCATACAAACACTTGACACTGGCAAAATTGTCATCTACATAAATGACCTACATCCTTACTCCTTACTAATATTATAAACGCGAAAGTTTGTATGTATGTTTGTTACTCTTTCACGCAAAAACTAATAAATGGATTTTAATAAAACTTTACAATAATATAGCTTATACACCAGAATAACACATAGGCTATAATTTATAAAGATTGTGTGAATTGTTCAAAATATAACGAGAAGTGTCAAGTAAGTAGAAAAAAATGCGCAGACGAAGTAGCGGGCACCAGCTAGTACTATATAAGACATAATCTTGTCTAAAAAAATATTATAAAGGACCTATTTGGACCTGTAAGGACCTATTTGGCACCACAAGCGAAAAATGTACCTACTCTCTCATCATGTGTAATTTGGCCTACCTACTCTAATCTTTTTCTTTCTGTTTATTTGTCTATGTCTGTAACCTTTTTCGTGTTGTGTGTCAAATAAAGCATTATTCTATTCTATTCTATTCTATTCTGTAATTGAATCAGCTCAGTTGGTAGTAGCTTTACCTTCGGCGCTGGTTGTGAGTTCGACTCCCAGGAGAAACATTTATGTGATGAACATACATGTTTGTTCTGTGTCTGGGTATACATATATATAAGTATCAGTCATTTGGTTCCTATAGTACAAGCTGTGCTTAGTTTGGGGCTAGGCTTAGTTTGGGCTAGGTGTGATGCAAGGATTTAAGTACTCATCGGGGCCTTCTTTCGTGCACTTGGCACGTTTTCTAACTTATTAGATTGCCGATATGCCGGTTTTCTCACAATATAATTAGTACTGGTATAGCGCTCATACATATTTCGAGCAGAAAACTCTATTGGTGCACAATCTGAACCCACGATCAGGCCACTGCCACTAGGACAGCAGTGTTCTGAAACGCCTGACTTCAAAATCAAAAACACTATCAAAAACATACAAGCAGGTACAATACAAAAACATACAAGCACTATAGGTCTATCAGTTCATCGTGACCCCAAAAATCGAGATTCAATGAACAATCACCCATTATGTTCATAATAAGCTATCATTAAAAAAATGAGATAAAAACGCAAGTCTAAGACAATATGGTCAACCGTGGGACTCTTTCCCACGGCCAGCGGTGGGCTGCACACAAATACCTATTTGTATAGACACGTAATCTTATGTGTCTATGAACAATAAGAATTGTTGTATGAACTTTACGACTTATAATGATTATTCGTAGGTTATACGTAGAGGTAGATTCCTACGTTATCTAGTAGGTACTGGCATTGTCTGTGTTTCTTTATACTGTACATTGATTTGGTTCTGATGAAAACCAAAATCAATTAGGATATAAACATACAACAGGTATATGTAATTACTAAAAAGAAAACCGACTTAATTTAAAATACTTAATATAATTTACTTGGATGACGTATTTTTTCCAACTTTTTGGTTTGGATTAACGAGAAGGTGAAAAATAAAGTTTTTTCAAATCGGTTTATAAATAACGGAGTTTTGAGGTAATAAACATAAAAAATAGAAAAAAAAATGCGAATTAAGTTCGTCATTTTATTTAATTCGGTTAAAAATAAGATACCGCCATGAATCGATAATCGATACTGAAAATGCTTTTAAAATAAAATTAAATGAAATACTGTTTAGAAAAGCGTACTAACTGTGAATGCATTCTAGTATGATCGCGGTATTATCTGGTATTTAATTTTGTAACAATACTTTTGTATTTTGGATCATGTTATAATTTAATAACGATTTTGTATGCAGGATCCGGAGTTTCCATATTTATAGGAACACATATATGTATATGATATTTATGATCAGATTTCAGTCTAAAACTTGATGTAGGTACGTGAGTTTTTATAGAGATTATATTTTACTAACTTTTGTCTGGATTTGCACGCCACTGCACGCCACACGCTGAAATCCGTTCAGTCGTTTAGCCGTGTAAGGGTAACAAACAAACAAATAGACAGACAGACATATCAATTTATAATATTATTGTTGATAAATGAACTAAAAATGTAGTGTAATAGAATATAAAATTAAAAAATGTTTGGTTGTTAAATTTCACAGTTAGATTATTATTTATGGATAAAATACAGTTCACTGACCGCAGGTAAAGTGCCCAAAAGGCTGGGCTACGATACCACATTAAATAGTTATACTTATCCATTGTCCGAGATAAGCACTAGCCCTTTGCTCATTGGTTTCGTCCATCAATTCCATGGATAATTAATAATTGTTTTTACCATAGACTAAGACAACTTGAAACGTTTTACATACTATGTGAATTTAGGGGCCAATTCCTTCCAACAAGTCCGAGAAGAATGATCTTTCTGCCTTCTATCTGCCTTATCTATGAAGATGAGATAGTTGAAGCTCCAATGTGATGCTTGTAAATAAAATAAGACTACTTCAAGAGTGTAAATACTGAATCATTATGTATCTACCAGGAGCGCAGAAGTTTCCAAAAGATCGACTATGGCGGGCTAGTATCAAGTAAATTTCATTATAACGGGGTATTTAATATGATTTATGAGTTTTGCTATTTTCCGATCTTTCGGCGCATTTTTAGTGAACCGTTTGTAGTAAAAAATATGTGCATAACCATAGTACTTTGAAAGTTAATACCTATCAATTAGTCAAACGCAAATGATCTCTGCACCAACATGTCTTAAAATGTACTGGACAAAGTCGCAGCAAGTCGTAATATTAATCGTTATATGACGTAACTTGTCTCAGTCATCCAAACCTTGCATCAATTCGATATTAAGAAAAGTCATAAATAAAAAACTCATACAAAAAGTACAAATAATTTAAATAATTAAGATTGTTTAACGTTATGTAATAAAGCGAACAATAGTCGCGTGTTATTTAATTGTTCTTACAATAATTGTACATTGACATCGCTACAGTTCAATAAAAGAGTCGTAAACCGTAACATTCTGTACCCTATACCATTGACATAAACATCTCACTACAACTCTTTTATTATTAAACACTTTATTTTAGTTGTACAACCGTTTAGCCCTAAAAGTACAATAATTAACGAAGTTACTTTTCATCATTTTGATGGGTGACCGTTTGTATATCAGCTGACAAAAGCTTCAGGGAGTCGGCATCCGTAACAAAATTAGCAAGAATCATACAAAAAAGCGTTAAGAGTTTCTTACCGGATTCTTCTTGAACTGGGGTTAAAAAGGGCATCTAGATTCACCTAGTATGTAAGAAGTCGATTCAAAATGGTCCTAGTGATTTTGTTGGATAACTAGCGACCCGCCCCGGCTTCGTAATAAGAGTTGTTTTTTATATGTGAGTAATCTACCTTGATTATAATAGTATTCAGTTGGATAGTGATTAATATCATGACACGAATGTCATCATCATCCGGCGGTTCACTTATTTATACACTGTTATAGTGACTTAATAGGATTATAATAAAGTTTTTTTTTGTGAGTATCTCTACTAATATTATAAAATGTGAAAGTAACGTTTATGTCTGTTACGTTTTCACGCCTAAACCGCTGAGCCGATTTTGATGAATTTTGGTATAGAGATAGATGGGACCTTAGAGAAGAACATAGGCTACTTTTTATGTATATACCATGCGTGCGAAGCCGCGGGCAGCAGCTAATTATAAATTATCAGTAGTTCAAATAATCAATATATTTCTAACTTTTCTCTTTATTATATAAGTTTTGAAAACATTTTGATTTGAAACATTTTCCTTAATCTTCACACATGAATCGTCCTACTCCACTCGTCAAAACCTTGTATTGCCATATAGCCCTATAAAAGATATTCAATCTATCAATCTTTCAGCCCAAAGTCCGACACTATCTCGTCCTATTGTCCAGTGGGTAGGTAGGTAGATAGGTAATTGCTAATACAGTTTCTTTTCTAAAGTTAATTATTTCCAAACGACAGTTGGAAAACGTTCCGACATTGCGACAAACGCTCAGTTGCGCAAGCGCCGACAATTTGGCAGCAATTAGTACAAAAGGGATTTCCGAATGGATTGTCGTAACTGTTCTTGAGTTTACCGATAATCTGTTTTTACACAAGCTGGCATTCGGCCCACCTGTTCGTAAGTTGAAGGGTACCAGAGGTATCAGCCCATTAAAAGTCTGACCACGATGTTGTGATTTTCTCGTATTACTGAAGCTTTCAGACTTTACTTTTCTTTATAAAAAAAATAGCATCTTATTTATAATGTAGATCTAACTCAGTACTCACCGCGCCTTATTTACAATTTACAAGATGGGTAATTACATGGTTTTTATCTTAGAATAGTAATAGGCAGACTATGGAGGGTGACAGTATGAACAACAACAGCGACACTATGTCGATAAGCAATTGTTTTCAAACCTATATATGAATGAATTAACAGCAACAAAAAACATTTTGAAAGGCCTGGAGCTGAGGTAAGCAAAGCATTACTATGGCTATTCAATGAGATTTACCTGCGGTCAGTGAACTAACATTTTATATCCATAAATAATTGTGTAATTACGGCAAGAAAACAGAATTCACAGTTTTAAAATTACTAAAATTATTTGAACTGTGATACGATTTATATGTAAATACTATTATGCTAACTGAATGTACTCTGACATAAAATAAACTTTTGTTATTAATTTTTTTGTCATATCCGTCACTAGAGTTGATCGCAAGTTGGTGATACTTTTAATTTTATTTCATTTATTTATGTTTCAATGTACATTCAGCTTAGGTCTAAAATAAACAGCTGTAGGTATAGTGACATTGTATCCTGTGAGGGCGTTTCAGAATATGGTTAAGTACATCGAGATAAGTGGAATTCCAAATCATTACATAGTATAAAACAAAGTCGCTTCCCGCTGTCTGTCCCTATGTATGCTTAGATCTTTAAAACTACGCAACGGATTTTGATGCGGTTATTTTTAATAGATAAGATGATTCAAGAGGAAGGTTTATATGTATAATACATGCATAATATAGTAGAGAAACACTGATAAATTTAGAGGTTAGCGTATATGGGTTCAATGTATAGAACTACTGAGCTACAGCAACGCGTGGCCGGGTCAGCTAGTTAGGTATAAATTACGAAATATGTCATCAAAGCACGACAATTTATAAACATGTCATATTAAAGTGAAATAAGTGAGTATCTGTTTATATGTCAATAATCATAGATAGTTATAACGTATTTGTCAAATATACATTTATTTACAAGAATAATTACAGAAATGTACATAATAATATACAATAATATAAAATACACGTGAAACAGTTGAGTTATCTAAAGACCATTTAAAACGATATAGATAGCTCAACTGATCCAGATCACTGCCAGAGCGTTTCCAAGATACTGGCGGGATTGCCACGTTGAATGGCAATGCTATGCAATGTATTTGTAAAAAGACATTCTTCGTAGCTTGTTGATATCCCTCCTAGACTTTCCCCGTCGAACCCCGTGTCTTCGGCACTTAATATAATCTCCCTTATTTGAAGCTGGACCTTATCTCTGTGTAAATGTGCAAAAACGTTTCCGCTACAATTAAATGGTGATTGGTGACTGATTAAGAAACCAATGAACTATGGACTAAGGAATGCTCACTGTCTTTTTCTCAAATATGGCATAGACATATACATCTTTGCGGGTAGTCTTATAAACTTGTCTCTGTCTGTTTTTCGTTACCTTGTCTCAGATAAACGGCTGAACATATATTGGTGAAATTTCGTAGGAAATATATTGTATCTTGGAGTCGGATATAAGGTTTTATTTATGTAAGTATATGTGCGAAGTCGCGGGCATCAACTAGTAATATTATAAATCTGTCTAGTCTAATAGTCTAATCCATAATCTTCACGTCACTTTGTAACATTATTATAAATTTAAGCATTATAAATGCTGATTTTTCATAATAAAACTGGCTCGTTGACTAGCTATTATTATTAAAAGTGATTACTGAATTACTAGAAAAAATATATGATGGAATAGAATTTACCAATAGATAAATCTGTCTATAATTAAATAAGGTCGGCAGGATTATTACGTAAAAGTTAAAGTAGCGACAGAAACAGCAACGCTACAGCAATATCTACGAAATAAGTCCCGAGTCGCAAAAACGTTTATTACGGAAGCTAGCCGCTGCGCTTCTCGCATTATTACTCGCCTGTCGCTCACTTACAGATAAAAATGAGCTTGTTGTGTATAAATAGCGTAGTGTTTTTGACAGCAGTGTTCACGAAATTGATGCCTATTTCTAGTAGTCGCAAGTAACGTAATATTATTAATAGTAGATTTTAATTTGTTTCATTTCAGTCGTCCTATTTCCGGATATACTTAAGTATCTACTTAGATTTATTATTTAGAACAACCACAATCATATTCAATTCAAACCCAATCTCACATCATTACCGGTAAAGTACGAGCTGTAAGTACTAAGACACCTAAATTCTAGAACCTAGTAATAGTAACCTAAGGCGGCCTTCCCACATGCACTCTAGTTCCCACGTCCGCGTAATGCCATCTAATGGCGACGGTAATCGCTCAGGCACTTGCACACTTGTGCGAGACCGGGACTGCAAGACTAAGACTACAAAACTGGAAACTTAGCTCATATATAAATAAATCTATCAGCGGTGTAATGTAAATTGGTGACAGCAATCGCTAAGGCACTTGCACACTATGCGAGACCGGGACTGCAAGACTAAGACTAGAAAACTAATTGGTACTTAACTTTATACATTCTGTTCAAGAATCTCCGCGAAATGTCACCTAAATGGTCAGGTACTTGCACGCTTGCACGAAACTGGGACTGCAAAAATAAGATTACAAGACTTTTTAGCGTCAATGTGGAATTTACAAGACAGTTTTAAGATAGATATAACTGAGAACCTGCTATATTCGAAAATTAATAATATAGGTAATAATAATAAAAATACTGAGACGCAGAAGGTTGCGAGTTCAATTCCCGCCGCGGGACAAATGTTTGTATGATCTGCATTTGTCTCGGGTCAGGGTGTTTCAATGTATAATAAATGTATGTATTTACAAAAAAAATATGTGATTATCAGTCATGTTGGTACCCATAACACAAGCCCTGCTTACTTTGGGGCCAGATGATGGTGTGTGAAATGTCCGGAATTATTTATTTATTATTCATGTTTCCACATTCACTTATAGCTATGTAATAAACAAATGACTATATTAATTTGGAGAAATATCTAATTACTACCTAATAGATACTCGTACATATAGACTGGTACATCACGCTATATTTTAAAACAAATACTATTTAGCTTCTTCAACAATTCTAAATACCTAAATCAAATGCAAACTATCTAATGTTCAGATCTTAGCATTCATTTGAGAACAATAGAGGCGTAATAAAAAGGACGAGTGCAGTGTGAATGCTCCTTAATAAAACAAAGACCGCACCTTGGCCGTAAATCGCGTGTGTAACTTTCTGTTTCTTTATTTATATTTGCTTTAAGATATATAAAATAACTTCATACATTTTAATATATAATTAGCTAGATAAATATATATAAAATAGGCTCAAGACTGTTATCTCCAGGCATGGTACACATACTTAGTTACTTGGGGTTAGGGGAGTCTTATGGGTAAAATAATAATAAACAATAAAAAAAAAATACTATTGGACATTTCACACAGCATCATCTGGCCCCAAAGTAAGCAGAGCTTGTGTTGTGTTATGGGTACCATATGACTGATATACTACTTTTATACTTTTTTTTTGTATATACATACATATTATACACAGACCCGAGACAAATACTTGCGGATCATACAAACATTTGTCCCACGGCGGGAATCGAACCCGCAACCTTTAGCGTCTCAGCCGGACCTAATACCACTATGCTACAGAGGTCAAATATTCATGGATAATGTACACCATCTACACACCATCACCATCTGCGACATCTAGCCTTAAACTATATAGCTTGTATAATGGGATGCAGATGACTGATAGAATACTTATATATTTTTAAAAACATACTTATGATACTTTATAACAGTCTGGGAGTTACAAACACCTATGTCACATGTCCAAACATCTAGTCAGGTCCATGTTTTGAAAAGTAGACCTACCTACATACCATCTTATCATTACACAAATTCGTGAAAATGTTCCAACTGCCTGATATAGTATTTTGATTAACATTATTAAAACTTAGTTCCTAACTACTTATATTGTTGGAGCTTCACTCAAACTGTAGTCTAAAATGTTATTATTATTGTTATCTCTTCATTTTGTTATTTTATTTTATATGGATGCTTGTTTTGTACATCTGCCTCACATTTAGTTTCTCACTTTGTAACGTCTTATTTTTGATAAACATAGGGTTTCCGCGAGACAGGCTCGACCTAGTGTGGAACTCACTGTTAAAACTGTAAATAGATTGTAATTTTGGGGAAATAAAACATTTATTTATTTATTTATCTTTGATGTAAGAAACCCTTATATATTTTTGTTATAAACCTTGATTTAAAATATCATCATGAAATATATGAAACATATTTTAGGTGAGGGTCACGTCGCATTGCCAATGTCCGTTCCGTTTTCAACGTAAACAAAATCATACAACTAGAACCGATAGGTAACATCCTTACAACTTCATTGGAACGAAATCGTGCGCCGTTCGTGATCACTCCGGGTTACTAGGGACGAGTGGAGCCGGTCTTGTTTTGAACCTTCCACAGTCAAGTCAAAAGACTAAATAAATCATCAAATCAGCTTAATTTCATACAATAATGTTAAATCGTTTTACTTGATAAGAAAATTTAAACTAAACAAATTAGGTTAGTGTTCAGACCGAGGAGCAATTTCTGAATTTTGACTATAATCCCAGGATTTAGAAAAATTAAAAATAAAAAGTATGAGTCTTTATTTTGTAAGACACTTATTTCTTATACACAATAACTTTACTAGTTATTTTTTTTAATGGAAGGAAAAAAGTGACTAGTAACACAGTTTTTTCTGTTCAAGAGCATTATTCAGTTATATATACGAGTACATATATATATAACATATCTATAACATTTAGATCATTCAGATCTCGAGATAATAATTTTAGTCTACCAGTATTTTTTATTGCTTTTTTTTATTGGATTTTGACAATTATTGAACCCATGCGTTAAAAATTCAGTTTTCTAGATATAAAACATGGAATTAATAGTTATCATAATAAACTACATTTTAAATTATCAATTTTATTTATAACAATAATTTGTTTAGATATTTTACATAAAATAGCTATTATGGTGCAGTGGTAGCACCAATTGAACCTGGTTAGGTTCAAACCCAGTCGTGCACCAATGAATTGCTTTCAAAAATTGTATGTGATCTTAAACGATGAAAGAAAACATCGTGAGAAACCCGGCACACCCTAGATCCTAGTTATTATTTCTATAAGCGACGATTCGCTTGCAACCTGTCACGTACAGAATATTAACTACAGTGCAAAGCGTGGGCATGTTTCAAATATAATGTTTGACTGTGCCTCTGACTACCCTCTTAAACAACAAACACAGCTAAGGGGATTACGGTCGTAAACATGTTTTGTTTTGAATTATAAATACTTAAAAAGGATAAAAATAAATATTTTTGATATCTAGCAGTTAAAAACAAGTTCAGTCCAATAAATTTTAAGCAGTCTTGTTTTTTCCATCCCTAGATCACTACTTTAGTTAACATCGCTCGCCATATTCGGACGCTGTCGTATTGACGTGCATGTAGTCCTGTTTACAGCAACATATTTTATTGGCTCGTGACGCAACAAACGCCGATTTGTGTTGTGCTGTGTGGACTTGCCTTTAGAAAGTCTGAAATCATTGTTAAAGTTTGGTTTTGTTAGTCTCTGTTATTTTTTTGTTTCCAATTAATTAATTACAACTCATAGAAATAAAATTATTTTAATACGTCTATGTTATCAAGATTCGTAACCAACTACTATAAGTACTTTCGTTTACAAACCAATAATACAATTTGGTTTCGATTCTTCGAAACCGGATTTAAAAATTTTGATAACACCATAATTTATGGCTCATGGTATCATAAACATTTTTCTCTAAGGCGAAAATCGAACCCGCGACCGTCTCATCAATATGGTACGACTTCTGTCTTGTTATCGAAGGTTTTAAGACTATAAAATAATAAGTGTGGGTTAACAATTTAGGAATATAAATAACATACCTAAAATTACTGAGAACAATTATTTCTCAGTCATTTTTATGCCACTGTTCTGTTCTCATAGTCTATTTAGTTTTGTAAGAAAGGAAATATTAATTAAAATAAATGAATTTTAGTTTTTACAGTAGCAATAAAAAAGTAATATAATCTTATCCATCTAATAACTCCATTTTATTCTTAAAATACAATTAACGCCTGAGATTATATTCAATAACGATTAATTCTCGCAGCAAAACTGTCTATCAATAAGTAAAAATATTGCCGAACTAATTGTAAAAACTTATAGAATTTTGGTTCCTATTCATTAGATGGTAAGGGTCGATTTAGTGTAATATTACTGTGTCATGGTGTATTTCTTGACAGTCACCCTCAAGTAGCCACGGGTACTAACGATTCATTAATTTACAAGTGTTGGTCAGTTAACGGCTATTAATTTTAATTAGGTACGAGCAAAAGTTAAAGCAATGTCCATGTCATAAGCGGAAGCGGGGCGGGAAGCAATTTTGATACATTGCCAGTAATTTTGAAGTAGTGTATTTTATGAAGTTAAGGAGCTTATTTTAAAGGGGTTTTTTGCTTACTTTTTAAAATAATCGTGTATACATTCGAAGCAAAAGTAAGTTCTATTTAATAAAAGATAAGTCGTGTATTTAGTATTCCACCGACAAACAGTAAAATAGTAACCATAGTAACATAGTAATCATATTACCCTGACTCAAACTTTATTAATAATAAGACATAATAATATATATCGGTTGTCCACACACTGATATTTGTCCTAGGAGGGAGGGGATGGAACGCACGACCTACATCATAGAAACTGCTACCAATTAAGCTGAGAATCCATTTAATATCAATAGGATCACTTCTATCCTTTGCGTTAATTGATATTAAGTGTAAGACGTAAGACCATCAAATTCAGTAATATCATGGTAACTAAATTCACCTATCTATCATAACTTGAACTACACATCATCAGTAAGAAACTATACAGTCTGATCATTCTTTCGCATGACCCTTACTCTCCTCATTTCTAATTACAGTTCAGCAAAAATTTGACGTTACCAATCTCAGCTCCTCATGTAAACTACCAACTCAACTTGGCAATCGGAAACACAGTAACCTATTGAAATAAGACTCAAATTGCTTGCTTTTGGGTTCACTAGTATCGTGGTGAGAGATAGTGATATTTAATTTGTCAATGTTATCGACGACAGGCTTGTTATTACGTTTTTTACTGTCGAATGTGGGTTGGAGCTCTATTTAATTGCTGCATTATAAGAAAGTATTATAACTGCCAACGACCTGTGACTTATGACTTACTAGCTTCTGCCCGCGGCTTCTCACGCATAGTACATACATAAAAAGTAGCCTGTGTCCGTTCCTAGGATACAATCCCTATACCAAATTTGATTGATGAAAAAAAAATACCAAACTTCACAGGTTGACTCGCAAGGCCAATCTGAAGATTTCCTAAAAAAAACATCGAAATCGGTCCAGCCGTTGCGGAGTCTATAGGGAACATACAAACATACACACATATAGCCCTTTTATTGATATAGATTTCACAGATTACCTATAAGTAAGTAGTTAGTTGTACAACTAAAGAAAGCGGTTTCCACAAAAACATTTATCTAAATAGCGACTTTTGCTAAGACGCAACAATGGGCATTTCAGCTCGCATAAGCGCTGAGTGCTTAACTATATTTACCTACATAGTGCATCTGAGACCGACTCACATCCGGCTGAGACGCGGAAGGTTGTGGTGGCTGTTTCTATGTATAATATGTATGTATTAAAAAAAACGTATTTAAGTACTACCTATATCAGTCATGTGGTACCCATAACATAAGCTCTGCTTACTTTGGGGCCAGATGATGCTGTGTGCAATGTCCGGACTTATTATTATCTCTTTCTATCGAGGAACTCTGTCTCGTCTTGCGCGGTACTTCTCTACGAATTTACTAAAGTGCTGAGTACGCCTGGTTATTGATATAATGGACATCACCCTTTTACTCATTAATTAATATCCTCGTACATTACCTACAGTTTTTTTTTCATTAAATAGATCCCCTAGCATCTAGTATAGTACGACAAATCATAATGATAGATTCTCGAAACTTCGATGTTTCGAAAATCGATCGGTTTGCGTGACGGTTTGCAGTTTGTCAAACTGTCAAAATCTTTTAACATTTCGATTTAAAGCGTCTCTAGTAGACAATATCCATTCGATAAACACATAAACGATATCCATTAGATTATCCACAGCCCATTCTGGCCTTCTCAACAGCTCATCAAAGATTAAGTAACGTGCCGTAGCCCTCGTCAGGAGCAACAATGCTTCGACGTCACGATGCGCACGCGCCGGTTAATTACGGTAGCAAGATCAAGGCTGTTTTGCGTGCAAGCTATAGGCTGAAGCGATCCTTTATCTGGCTACTTCAACGATTTAATTTTGTGTTTTAAAGCTAAGCATCATGTAGATAGGCTATCGTGGATGACAACCACTTATTAAAAAATATCCGGAGTCGCATTGTACACAGAAATAAATAATATGCTTAGGAGAAATCAACATCTAAATTCACATAAAAAAAATGTTACATGTGGGTTTGTATATTGAACATAATTGATTGTATTGATTTTATCTATGATTTACGGACTACAGAAAATATGTAGGAAGGAACTAGGCAAGTCAATCGTCATCTGAATTCATATTCACAAATAAGACCACTTGATCCCTTTTTATATAATTAAATAGGCCCATAATAGAACTCGCTTTCGTTTATCATTAAGACCAGATGAGTTTCTTGCCGGATACTTCTTGAACTGGGGATAGGGGGTACCACCACCTAGATTCATCTAGATAACAAGCTGATTCTAAAAATCGACCGTGTTTTAATTGAATATGTTTAACTTTTCTTTTTTCTATCCCTTATCTCTATCGCATACTCATCTAGGCCCATGTTCACAAGTAGGTTCACTTGATCCCTTTTTAAATCATTAAGTGCTTCACAACTCGCTTACGTCGACCCTTTAAGCCGCATGCTCACTGGAGCAGTCCGTGGGAACTGGAGCAAGTTTTTTCACTTTTACTCGGCGCTCCGGTCGGGTAACCCGCGCATGCGCGTGTAATCTTATTACAATGTTTGTTTTGTAATGGCGTTATTTGAATCGATACGCTATGAAAACACTTTTAAACTATTGCTCTATATAATATATACTTATATGTTACTAGATGGCGCCACAGGAAAACAAAAACGCTTTTTGGAATTAGCTATAAATATTTTGTGATTCTTTACCTAATTCAGGAATTAATAATATTAGTAGGATAGAAAGTATACTTACTATAGTGCATTGCGTGGGCATTTGAAAAATATTATGCTTGGACGTACCTCTGACTACCCTTCTTAAACATCACTAAAAGTATGATTCTGGGGTTTATAGTTGTTATGTGGCTAAAACTAATTTACATTTTTTTATTTGTAATCGTTACTTATCTAAAGAAATTAATAATTATTAATGGACAATACACACAACCCCATCTAAGCATAGCTTGTATTAAGGTGACCAGCATGGCGATTATAGAACTCTTGATAGAATCAATATCCATCAGTTTATATTATCATTAGACTTTATTTCATTGGTATTACACGTTCGGCTTCTATCTCAGTTTCTATCCATGACAGCATTTCTTACAATCAACTTCTTCCGTAATACCAATTTATTAGTATCAATATTTTGATAAATACATACTTTTGGTACTTTTATAACACCTCTACTCTTACAATGAAGGCAACGCAACTTTATATCGCATAAAACATGACTTATAAATGCATTGTTAAGGTTGCAATACAAGGGGTATTAAACTATACCACGCCTCTTATAAGTCAAGTCGCTTAGAAAACTCACTAAGACTGAGTTCGTCTCTCTGCGTTTAATTTTGTAACATAAAACATAGTCTGCAGTTTCGGTCACTACAAGGAAGAGACTCGTATCTCTACTTATTTTACAGACACTGCATCATAAACTCTACACTCATTCATTTTACTTTGTTAGGTAAAGGATGGTTTATACTGAACCGTGACGGGTCCGATCCGAGAAGACTTACACCTCAAATCTTCAGTTTGATCTCCGGCTTGAGCTACCTCGGTTGGTATGGCTAGATCTCATTTGCCTGTGGTTATAAGATTCTACAGAATAAGGATTTATTTTGTTTTCGCCTGAGATGCCATCCTTTATTCTTTATCCTAGTTTTATTCTGGCTTAATTTCTAGTTTAAGTTAAACAAAACTGTACTTTTAACTGTAAAATAAACATATTTATCTCTATTTTATCTTTCACCACACTAGTCCGAAATAGTTAGTGACACGATAAGAAGAAGAAGACAGTTTAACGATAATTAAGCAAGTAAGTAGATGCTGTCTGACGAGCCGTCACGAGTCGAAAACACGAGGCGTTGCCGAGGCGTCTTATAAAAGTCGTGGTACTATACTGTACGGCTCGGACCCGGCTCGGACCCGGCTCGGACGCGGCTAGCTCTAGCATAAATCATCCTTTAGCTATGTATTGTCCGGTCGAAATAATGTTTTCTGTATTTCTATTTCACATGAAAAGCCTTTATGGAACTCTTACAAAGGCTTGTTACAAACGGTGCGACTGATTTATTGAAACGTCAAAGTTTGTCGATAACTTGAGAAATAAACTGAAATAACCTGTCAACTAAATTAGGTCTAAGTAGGTAGGTATGCGAGAAGTATGATTTTGTAAAATAAAATTATTGTTTTATATTACCTTATAGAATACATCGGTTATAAAAACGAAGCGCAAACGTAGACTGGTCGATAGGTCAACCAGGTTTTGATTACTTCTGCGTGGTTGTCTTCATTTGGTTATAAAACTACTTGTAGCATGAGGGTACAGGTCCATGTTTTAAGAGCACTTTAACCTCTCCACCTCGCGAGAGAACGTGCGAGATCATCCCACAAAATCCCTTTAACCGACCACGGAAACTCGTCTGATCAGCATATTTTGCTTTAGCATTAGTTAGTAGTACGAAAGTTAGTTAGTACGAAAAGGACAGAAAATTATGCTTCTACCCTATAGACGTTTAAGAAAAAATAAAGACACAAAAAGATTGTCACAAACGTCATAGATAGAAGAAACGTCGCATCGGTTGTCGGTTCCTCCTAGCCCCAGTCAAGTAGAATCTGGCAAGAAACTCGTCTGTTTACCCGTCTGTCATATTGTTAAATAGATAAACTCATTATGTAGATGACAAAAAAGCTTAGGATGAATCTGCTCCAACTCGACTCGGCGTAACAAAATTGGCAAGGATAATACAAAAAAGTGTTAAGACCAGACAAGTTTCATGCCGGATTCTTTTTGAACTGGGGTTCGGAGGAACCGGCACCTAGATTCACTAGCATGTAAGAAGACGATTCAAAGTGGTCCTTGTGATTAAATTGAATAAAGAAAGTTTTGTATTTGTAACATTTCATAACGTATCTTAGCTTAAGTAAACTCGTCACTATTGAACACTAATCTCTTAATTTTTTTTAAGTGATTTAAAAAATATTAGTTGTTTTTCGAAAAATTGTTTCCAAATATCTAATTGTTCTAATCTTGGAATAAACAGTACAATATCTTGGATGCCAAGATTACAACGGCACATATTGACAAAGCTCAGTTAAGTTTCTAATCCAACCCCAAAACTATCTCATTAGCATCGACCAAGCATTTGTTTAAACAATTTCAAAATGCCTCACCCATATCGCACCTAACTTAATCACGGATCTCTTTAAAAACAATCTAAAACAAACCTTGTTTCTGAGGTTTAGGGTTCACGACGGGAAATATTTCAACACATGACGGAAAACATAGATAATATTACGCATCAACATGATACAACGATTCTTGTTGCGATGTGGTAGAGTTGAGTATTGATTGTTTTTAGATTGTACACAGTTGGTAGTTTAGTATTGATACATCTTGGCATAATGAGCTCTAATGAGCTAAGCGAGAAACGCTGATTGGTCGTTCATTACTAAATAGGGGAGTGAGTGCTAAGCATTTTTGGTAATTATCGTATGTATGTATGTATGGATTTGAGAAGTCAATAGACGGTTTGGTTTCTTGACCTTTGAAAGTTTCACATTCCATTACTTCCTCAATTATATAAAAATCCGTCTTAGTACGGATATAAATTCGAAAGTGTCTCTGTCTATGTTACTATTTCACGGCTAAACTACTATATAATACTATATAATATACCAACTATTATATTGTGCCTTGGTGTTGGACATAGGCCAATTTATATGTAGGTAACATGCGAGCGAAGCCGCGTGCAACAGCTAGTAATTTACACATTTTATTGGTTAATGATTTTTTTTACAATAAATACGTCGGTATCTATATTTATAGCGAAATCTATTCATACAATACCGACTACCGGAAGGTACCTGCGTCACGGTAAAAACACGCTGGACACGCATTTTCATAGGGACTATGAAAATGCGTGTCCACGAATCTAATTTTGTACTAGACGGGTCAGATAACGTTATTCAGACTAGACCTAACCCATTAAGCCCATTAAGGAGGGTATTGTTTTTGATTGAAACATTTCACGCTTGTAAATCTTCAGCAAATCTGTTTCTCTGTTCAAATTGCTCTGTATACTAAATCGAAATCAAACGAACCCATTAAAATAAACAAAATACAGATAGCAAATACATTTATCTTAATAGTAATATAACCCTCTAACAAATAGCGTGATGATATCGTATCAAAATGCGTGTACCGTCAGCAAAAACTCCACAAATATTTATTAGAAAATGTGTGACGTAGATTAAATTAGCTCTAGCACTGAATACAGATTAAATACTAGGAAAAAAACAAGGATAATGCAAAAATAGTTTATTAAAAAATCCTTAAATATTAGATGTTTTATGCACACAAAACACTTTTAAAGTGATAAGAATAAATAAAATAAAATGTTAAAAGACGTTAAACTTACTAATTTACATTTTAAAATCGAGTTTACGTATAATTGCCGGTGTCGTAACATTGATTGCTGCGAGTTCCGAATCGATCGTTTGGTATTCGTAATCGATTACAAAAGTGTTTGTATGTTTATAAATGTCACGGTTTTATGCTTTTGTTGTTTTAATAATTACTGGGTGTTAAATACAGTTATTGAAATTTGACTGTGAAACAGTTATTTACACGTTAGGTGTTGGGTAAGGACCTAGCAAGGACAAATTGTTGAACGGATCACGATAAATCGTTTTTAAAAATGAGTTAATTGTTTCACCTTCATATTAATCGATCAGACTAAAAATACAAGGATAGTCTTTCAATCACAATTTAAATCAATCATCCCATATTAAAATATTTACATACAGTTTAATAATATACAAATGGGAAGTCCCACAGTCGTTCGCACAAACTTTATTTATTGACGTTCTAATAAATTTATTTATTTAAAATAAATTTATTTTTGGGATAAAAATTATCATGTCTCAATCCGAGTCATAATTTACATATTTAAGTCATATTAAAATCGGTTCAACTGTTAAGTACGACGTTATTCAGTCATCTAACCTTTCACCTTTATTTTCTTTACAAATTTTTTTTAAACACTCCACTTATTTCCAAATAATCGTATAAATAACATTCTGTTTTGCATGTCTAAATTCAATCGTTTTATTTATTACAAACACAAACCCAACATTGAATCGTCTTACATTAAATTTAGGTACGATAACACCTTAGAGGTAATAATGTATATTTTCAAGCTAGACTTTTCTCCTGTCGCTACCTCGCAATTACCGTCCGTTCTACATAACGAACCGCGTCAATCGCTTTATGAGATTCCCACGAAGTACACATACGTGTACCGTACACGTACAGTGTACATGTACATGTACCAGCACATACAGCCTTATTATCGCGGATTTGTAGCACAGGATGACCTCAAGGTCAGCATGTATTTATGCCCAGGAAATGCGGGGAAATAGGTAATGTTGTATATGGCTGGTCTTTGCATGCTGAATTTATTGGGGAGATATTTTCGCACCTATCTATGGATATTAAAGTTGAGTTATTAAAGTGAGCTCGTTGGCAACGCAGTGGGACTTTGGCCTAGGACAACTATAACGATAGCAGGTTCAATTAGAGATGCAAGTCAAATATTTTAATAATATATAACTTTTGAAACAATCATGGTTTTGAACATATGTTATTGAGTTTTTTTCGTGATCATGCGCATATTTCGGCACAGTTGGTGCCGAAATATCGGAGAGAAGTAAAACTCATATACTCGTATCATGGTAAATATCCCGTTTTGAGTAAAAATATGATTGATAAATAATTATGTAGGATTTATATTATTCTAGATATTGTATTTCAAAAATATGTAGGAATTATTGAAAGATCGTTTCATCAATTCACCCACACTTTTTATTTATTCGTATTAATTAGTACATAGAAGGACTTGTTACCTAAAATAATAATAAATAAATAAATAATATTAGTGGACAATCAAAATCACTCACTCTAGCCCCAAACTAAGCATAGCTTGTACAATGGGTACCAGATGACTCTTAGAATACCAATTTTTTTTATATGTATTTATGAAACTTTAAAACACAGAACAAACGATTCAGGTTTCAAACATCGATGTTCATCACTTAAATGATTGTCCTAGGAGGGAATCAAAACCCCAACCTACAGCGTAGAAGAACCGGTACTACCAACTCAGCTGAGCTCTTTGTCCAGTTATGTGCTACATAAATACACTGTGATTGAAATCCAAGTCAATATCGAATCAGAGTCAAACCGGGTACTGAATAAGAAAGGCAAACAAAGCCGCCTGATACTCGTGTGCGCTCGCGCCGATGTAAAAGTGGGTGTTAACACAATGCCACCGGAACTGTGTAATGTGTATCGCTAAATGGTTTGTAGGGTGTCCAGGAACATGGGAAAAAATGCATAAAAAAGCACATGTCTAAGTATTAAGACAAATTGTTGAGTATTAGTTTGAAACGAGTGCAAAGGTCATTTTACTAAATGTATAATTTTAATTTTCACTAGGTGCTTCTCGCGACTTTACACGTATGGTACTTACATTTTAGTTTTTAGAGTTGGTTATTTTTTCTGATTTTTTCACTATAACTTATGTCTACCTTGTTTATATTATATAACTATGCATTTATTTTGATTTCAATTTTATAATAAATAAGTAAGTGATTATTTTAGATCATATTTTAGCTCTTATCGCCTGAAACACAGGATTACCTAGTTCAGGCTCGTGTTAAGCATTTACCTTTGTCTAATTAAGATTTTGTTTTGTTGTACTATTGGAGTTTTGAATAAATATTTATTTTTATTTTTATTATTTAACGTTGCTTTCCCTAAAATAAAATTTATCTTCATACCATATTTAATCAAGTTCGTTCAAACAAAGAAACAAACAGACAGACAGAAACAGTTTCGAAGTTATAATGCATGAAAGTAAAGTAACCATATTGTATAATAATATAATAATAATACCGGACATTTCATACAGCATCATCTGGCCCCAAAGTAAGCAGAGCTTGTGTTATGGGTGATATACTACTTATATACTTTTTTTTGTAAATACATACATAATATACATAGAAACACCCGGACCCGAGACAAATACTTGCAGATTATACAAACATTTGTCCCGCGGCGGAAATCGAACTCGCAACCTTTTGCGTCTCAGCTGGACCTAAGCCCACTGCGCCACAGAGATCGTCATTGTATGGAATTAACTTTATATGAAATAGGGTTTCCATATTTTTTCATATTTTATAATGATTTGTCAGCCTGCCTGAGTTATTGGACAATAATTTGGACAAATTCCCAAATCAAATTATTTTACCTTATTAATAAAAACGTCATTATAACGTCATAAAATGAAATTTACACATGTTTTTTGATTGGATATTTCTGTTTCCCGTTTATTTTCGGTAATCGTTTTTTTAATGTTTCCTTACAACAGTTTTTCCACCGATTCTTAGCACTACATTTTATTTATCCTAACATTTTCAAAGCCATGGTCGCCCTACCACCCTGTAATCGCGGTCGTGTGGACCGCGCCTGTGGTACAAAAGCCGCTAATTCGTCCACTATCAGCCATCGGAGCTGCTAATTTGGAAACTCCACTTTCCCCGTGCGAGATCATTATCGAGGACCATCTCCGTTGATATATTAATCATAACGGGATTGAATGCTAGAGCAAATAGTTGCTTGAAGTGTTTGTTATCAATCAGATATGTAAACGAATTAGCTTTTGAGCTTATCATCATCCACAGCCTGACTTCTACATGGATTTTTCTGTATAAATGAATGTCTGCTTATACCAGCAGTCTCAAACGTTAAAGGAACGTCGTGAGGAAATCGGCATGTCGTGTAACCTAATACATTGGTAGCGTCTCAGAGGCCACCTCTGAGACGCACTCTATTCCTTTTATCACACTGGTTCGAAATAATTAATGACACATTAGGAAGATTTTAATGCCATCCCATCCCGGGCTCCATCTATCCAGGAAGATATCGCTCTCAAGCCATATTGCCATATTGCATATAGGTACTGTTACTACATATATTTAAACTGTTATTTTGTTTTTATTTTTATTTATTTTTAATTAACTTTACAAAACAGATCACAATCAACACAGCGTTTAAACAAGAAGTTCTAATCTATTTATTGATCTAAATTCGTAATCAAATATGTGAATATGACAAAATTACAATGTTGCCTGTATAAAAGTTATATTTCCCTAAACTAAGAACCAACTATGGAAATTATCAATATTAGCATCGTGTAAGACTTTATAAGCGCACCGCTTGAACATACTGCATACAGTATACAGTTATTAACCCTTTATTCTGTCGGTCTAAGGTTTTTTCGTTTTTCCATTTTTCCACGCGTTTAGTTTAAATTAGCATCATCAAAAATTATTAACCCTTCAACAACACCGAATAAAATTTGACCTTTGACATGACATAAGACCTTAAGAATTTTTAGCTTCCACAACGACAAAATGCATTCTCAGACCCACAGTGCAATAAACCACCCATTACCGAACGCAATGCCACCGCACGCCTGGTCTATTAACACACGTATGCCTTTTTGTCCGTCGTGTTGGACGGAGTCTTTTGTCCGTTCTGTTGGACCGCGTCTTTTGTACGGCAATGCCCGTGCTAACCGAGTTTCAATGCAGACGCATTGAGATGTATTAACACTGCACTTTACTTGTTAGAGGGTGAGCTTGGGTGTTCGATGTGGACTCCTTTTATATAGATCGGTTAAGCTTAGAAATAACTGTCATAAATTCTCATAATTATCATCAAAACCAGTATACCTAAACTTGAATATGTTGAATATGTTGAATATGTATAACATTGAAAATGAATAGATACATTTTTAAATCGGCAATGTCTGCTTTACAAAATAACAAATTGCTGCACCAAATACATTGATAAATATATTTTTAGTTGTCTGTGGCTAGAAAAAGTTCCATAAATTACAAAGAACTAGTTAATGTAATGATTACTTTTAAAAGAGCATGAATGATTGACTAAAACGATAAAAAAAATCGTAACCAGATCCTCAAAATCTGTTTAAATCCCGACATTGCTACCTTTAAGTCGTTCAACAATGAACACAGCATCAAGTTGTAAACCTGTCACTCAGACCCACGTCAACACAAAGAATAAGATCGAATAATGAATCTGCCTTTGTATTGTTTAATTTGTCCACTGAACGCAGCTTAGGGTAAAGTCTGATCCCTTAGGGATCCCCAGATTTAAATATTTGGACACTGTTTTAGATTTGTTTTCTTTGAAGTTTAATTGTTGGATATTCTGTTGTGTTTCAGGTAACGAATTCTGGGAAATTATCGGATATTAATAATGGCTGATCACTATGTAAGTTTTTACTAATTACTTAATTCTAAAATGTTTTGTCCAGAACATTCTACCAGATAAACTAAGTACTCATCAATATCCTTATTCGTATATACATAAAAAACTGATGCATCTCATATAAGAATAATTTCTGATAGCAGTTATTAGTCCGTTCCTAATAAGGGGAGGCGCTCGGGTCAAAGAGCGTCTATAAAATTATAGTCCAATTGTTTTGTAGATGGTTTTGCTTTGCTCTCGCAACTTTTTGCTGTATTCAAAGGCTCTGGTCCGCTCGAGAGGCGATCTCGTGTCGATTGTCTCGGTATAACAACAGATTCGCAGAGTGTGCAGTGCAGTGTGCAATAATTTTACAGTAAGGTCTAATACGGTTAAATTTTTCCAGAAAATCAAGCACTTAACTCCATTTTCTTAAAGTTTTGAAGCACTTCTGGCATAACTAAGTATTTCAGAGTGCACGTTTTGCTATATGCCCCGGTTTTTAAATGTTGATATTTGCAGAGGTTTTTGGATGACTTATTAATTACGTCACCTAACTGACATGACTGACTGATAGCCTCGAGTTCGGACTAAAAATAAACCGTACTAAAACTAAAATGATGATTGTTGACCGTGTCAATAACAACTCGCCCGAGGTCACACAGATAGCGAACTGTGATGTGGTTCAATCATAAATTTACCTCGGAGCTTTGATCACAAACAATGGTGGATGTATTGACGAGATCAAGCGTCGTATGGCGATCTCCTGGTCTACCATGGATAAGCTGAAGAAGGTATGGAGAAACCGTAGCATAACAAAAGCCACCAAATCACGTCTTGTGAGATCCCTCGTGTTTCCCATATTTCTTTATGCTGCAGAAACATGGACTCTACGGGAAAGTGAGAAAAAGAAGATAGATGCGCTCGAGATGTGTTGCTGGAGAAGAATGCTTGGGGTCTCGTGGACTCAATTTCGTACTAATCAGTCCATACTCCAAGAACTCGGCATCAAACAGCGACTTTCATCTACTGTACAATCTCGTATTCTCACTTTCTTTGGACATGTTTCACGACGCGGAGAGGTCTCCATTGAGCGTCTTATAGTGCAAGGTAGAGTGGAAGGCACAAGGGCACGGGGTAGATCGCCCATGAGACTGACTGACCAAATTAAGACTGCTTTGGATGGTCCATTGCACGAATGCACCAGGAAGGCTGCTATGCGAGATGAGTGGCTAAGAATTGTCAAGCGAGCCACAACAGAACCCTGAAGTGATGACCACGACCACTCTGTCAAGAGTGTAACGACCAAGAAGAAGAAGAAGAACTGACAAAGTACCTTACTATTAGAAAAAAAAATATAAAATTGGTATTTCAAATTGTAACATTGTCCTCTACTATTTAAACAATCGTTCCTTGACCCAGCAAAGAGGATTAACCAGAATAAAAATTTACCAGGAACACGACAATAGGTGATCTTTTTCATAACATTTTTTTCCTCTACTCTGCTTCCAAAAAACTAGTTACTTGATAAGTAGTTGTGTTACTGTCAAGGTGTTTTGGCATACCTTCGGTCAAGCCGGTATCAAAGTGTATCAAACTCCGTGGCTCGGTTTACTACCAATGTTTTATCGTTTTACAACGAAGTGTGAGATGATACCGACACGTTTCTTCATTATACCCTTCCCGTTATGAGATCTCTTGCCTTTAATTACATCTTAGATACAATAATTACTTATTAATGTTTGATGGGAAAACATCGGGAAATTAATATGGCCAAGTCTAAGCATTTGCTTGAGAGATTGACTAGACTAAGTAACGTTCAGTGCAGAGCATATTTGGCTAGGCTGTTGACAGCTGAGTGATTTTAAAATGAGCTTTCAAAAGCTGTAACGGTCATTGAACTGATAGAGTTCTTAGAGTGACTATAAACATCATCATCAGAGTCTGTTATAATTTAGTTGTCTTAAACATTCAACTATTCTTAATAAGGGTAGGCCCACCACGACCCTTGTAAAGATATTGATGCAGAAAAAGATTACAAATTGTTGTTTGAGTATTAAAATTACTGGGTCCAGTCCCACCATAATTAACGGGAGGTTAAACTGTAATCAAAATGTAATGGTATGAATCGAGTCTGACCCGAGGTCGACGTAATTTAATATTGTAAGTACAATCATACCACATTAGGTCTGATGATAGAACAGCTTTATAAAATGAAAATGTGCGGCAGAAGCAAAGATTCCTTTCCTTTTCATTTTGAGGTTTGTCCTTTAGGAAAGACATTTTTGTATTACAAGAAAGTTTTTACTATCTTCACCTCATCAGTTCAACGAAGGAACGTTGTGCGTGGTCAGTGTTTAGGTTGGTGACAGCAGTGGCATTTTCATCTAAGCGTAAGCGTGCTTCGAAGAACCCTTTAAGCTGCTGGTTCCGGCTTTTTTAGGGCTTTTAAGCTTTGACAGATAATTATATATATTTAGTAAGAATGTATACAAGGAAACGTCGCGTGACTCAAAAGCTGGATCCTATCCTGCCGCCAGTGTCTTACGGACGGTGCCCTCTGGTAGTGATCTGTATTAGTTGAGATATGTATACCTAGATCGTTTTGAGCAATCTTTAGCTCAACTGTTTCACATTTATTTTAAATTTAAGTATATTATTTCGTTCATTACTGTAAAAAAAATTACCTTAAGGGTAAGTTTAATTAGTAGATATATCTATTATTTAGCTTCTTAAATTAAATTGTTTTAATGTCTGTCTTAGTATCTCTTTATATCTCTAATAGTTGGTTTGTATTAGTATTTGAATAATACAAACCAACCATGGGTTTTATTTGAATTTACTTGTTCGTTTTACTCCGTTGTACACTTGATATCCACCATTCATTGTTAATATTCGATCGAATACATATTCTTACTTTATTCAATACAATCACAAGGATCACATTGAAACGTCTTACACACTAGGTGAATTTAGGTGCCAATTCCTCCTAACCCAAACCCGAGAAGAACTGGCAAGAATCTCATCCTGGTCCTAGCGCTTTTTTTGCATGAACCATCTTATAACTACCTTAACTACGAAAAAATAATACACGAGAGTTTATACATTCAAATGTGTCGGTTAACTGTCTGAAGACAGAGCGACATGAGGCCATGCATTCTTATCAATAATGTAGTCATTTATATTATAATTCGCTTTCATGAAAAGACTGCACTTTATATATGCTTTAAATTTCTTAATAGGTAGTTTAGCTGCATTTTCAGGAAGCTTATTATAAGATCCCAAGGTTTATCCCAAGGTTTGCTTGAAGAGAACTCTTTGAAGCCTAAATCTCATCTGTGTTTATGACATTATGCTTAAGCTTCATAATATGTAAATGTTTAGAGTACCTAACTCCATTCCCAGAGTTAGTAACTGACCAGAGGTAGAACTAACTTCACGTTATTCCGAAGTGTGAAATCAATCTTCCTTAGAATGTAGTATATCCTGTGCATGTTTGAACTAGCATTTAGTATCCCTGTAGGCGACTCGTAATATCTCTGTTGGACCACAGATAATTAAACTTTAATTATGGGTTGGGATTGTACGTCTTATTAATGATATTTGCTCAGTTTTAATTGCTTTAGATATGAACTAGAATATAACTGAACTAACTTTTGCCTGCGGCTACTGCTATGTTTATTATATAGTTGTTTGACGAGTCCTTAAACGACGTTATTAGTCGGTTTCGAAGAGATGGCATCTACATTCACATAACTTCTTATGGGAGGGTAAACCACCTCGTTACGTAACGCGTTACGGCGCCAGTCTGTCCGGCTTCCCTTTCTCTCACGCATACGGCAGCGGTAGACAGGCTCCTCCTCTCTCACTCTAACCCACAGCGCTAGTTAGATCAGTTTAAGTTATCACTTCTGTCGGACAAAATTGTACAATATTACATGGAACACTTCTTGTCTTGTCAATAGACAACCAGACACTAGAATGTTACACCTTATTGATGTTCCAAATATTGATTTAATAGTCTGTGTGGGAAATTAAAATTAATTTCAGTCTCATGGGTGGGTCGATCTAATAAATTACAGATGCAATACTTTATATTGAATTGATTTAAATGTCGTATTGTTAATTAGTTTTGATAATCTTTAACCCACTTTCACCATCTTAAAAGCTATAAAATTAAAATCAAAAATCAAAATATATTTGTAACGATCTGTCGTTAAAGCATCAGTCACAACACAATCAAATTAATAATGTCAATTCCTCTTCATATAGTGTCCATAGTTCTTTCTAACCTAAAGTTCTTTCTAAAGTTCTTCTAGTGTGGTGAAAGGATTAAAGTGCGTCTCAGAGGTTTTTTTTGCCAATTTCATCAATATTTTTTTTTTCACCGTTTAAGATTTAGCACGCATACGTCATGACCGGATTCAAACCTGCGATCCCTTGAGAGCGGAAGACGGGATCACTAGTGCTCTATATAAATAATGTCTTATAAAGAACGTTAGATATTTTTTTAGTATTTTCACTTATTGTCAATAGGACATGTTAAGCAATGTCATATTTTTTTTATTCTATTCTATTTCACTTCATAATACATGAACATTTTAAAATATAACACGTAATAAAGCAATGGCTTTGAACACTCTTTGGCCAACGACCACCATGTTTTCCCCATTGCGAAACCAATTTGCTTTAAACCAAACCGTAAGCTGTCAGGAATAGAGTCTATTATCAATATAAAAAGCGTTTCCAATGTAATTTGAGCAGCATCTGAGGTGTAATACCATCATCTCTGGATAATCCATCGCCTGCAGCAATTGGCACGTTGTTTTATCTCTCTATTATTCTTGCTGGTCATCATATAACCTGTCCTTTTCTGGCAAGGTTCTCGCATTGTCATTTTTACAAATTGACCTATGATCCTGGAATATAGAGATTATAACAAATGAGTTCTAAGTACGCCGTAGGTTTGAGACATAGTGTTTTAGTTTTTCCTTTAGATATCAACGAGTTTATCTATAAAACGCGATATTTGTATGTATGGTCCCTACAGACTCTGAAACGGCTGGACTGATTTCGATGAAATTTTGAGGAAATCTTCAGATTGGCCTAGCGGGTGATCATGTGAAGTTTGGTAGCGATCGGATCAACAGACCTTTTTTTTATCAATCATATCATAGACGCCCTTAATCCTGCAGTGCGCCAAGGCTCAGCTGAGAAATGTTTGTATGATCTGCAAGTATTTGTCTCGGGTCTAGTGGCAGTATTATAACAAAACAATCCAATTGGCAAAACGATATTAAGACATGCCATTATTGACTGGCCTAACAGTTCAGTTGGTAGTAGCTCTGCCTTCTGCGCTGTAGGTTGGGGGATAAATTCCCTCGTAGGTCAAACATTTAGGTGCTGAACAGCTGATTCACGGAAGATCAGCATCGCAGTGGCGTTTACGCCACTGACAAATTTTGCTTGAGTGGTGTCCTTTTTTGCTGTTATTTAATAATTATTATTTGGTAACCTAAGTTTCACTTTGGCGCAATATAAATGTTTAATTATTATTATTGTTCTGTGTCTGGGTGTATAAAGTTGCATAAGTATGTATTTAAAAATATATAAGTAGTCCATCAGTTATTCTGGTCATAATAATACAACCTATGCATAGTCTGGGACTAGATGTTGTGTGCATTGTCCAATATTTATTACTATATATTTATTTATTACAGCAAGAAAAGAAGCATTAGTCTCAAATGCGTTTAGTTTCGATATTCGGGCATTTAATTTTAAGCTGGTAACACTACAAGTACTTAGCTGTGAGTCACTAGTTCGGCGTCCCGGCCCACGCGGGACCTACATCCATACATCTATTGTCTAAAGCCTATTTACACTATCATATCTCATGGTAACTCATTTATATTCAAATAATTTGTGCGCCAGCTGATGGAGCGTATTTGGTTCTATGTAGAACACTAGCTTTTGCCGATAACTTCGCATGTGTTGTACCTATAAAACTAGACCGAGCAAGCTCCCTGGACGGACAGACAGACAGACGACCAGTCATGGCGAAAAAATCTCTATTATTAAAATTCAGACACTACATCTATACTAAATTTCATCCAATTCCGTTCAGCCGTTATCACGTGATTGAGCCAACCATCCAAGCAAACTTTCATATTTATAATATTAGTAAAGGCCCATTATTTTAACTTAAGTTTTGCGAATATACCGCATTAGTAGAGTTAAACTAATATAATTATATCAGAAACCAGCTGAACCTAAAAAAAAATTTCGAATTCCGACTCAAAGATACAATTTACCAAATTTCATCAAGATTCATTCAGCTGTCAAAGGGTAACATACAGACAGAGAGAGACACGTTAGAATTTCTATATAAGTATATGGAGTATGTATAATATGGATATATCCTCTGTACTGAATGTTTTAATATATATGATGAGGTACTGTAATCAAAAAATATATAAAATACCAAATTCAGATTGTTTGACTAAAACCTTTACAAAATTTTATATCTTTACTATGAAACAAAACTATTAATACATCATAATACTAACAGTAATTAGTAAAGCTTATACAGATGTGTTAATAGTTAATTTCCTCCAATCACACACACAATAAGACAAACCTATACGGAATCAAATAAAACAGAAATCCAAACAATCACTTTACGATACAGACCCACCAGTAAAAGATCGCAGAGTAATAACAAAGTATACAGCATGAACAAAAGCTTTTTTCATTAAAGTCACAACAAACAACATCAAATCAAACATAACAGGGTTTCTCTACAAAACATTTGAAACCAAAACAGCTTAAACAGGTTATCCTTTGCTTCGGTACTCAATAATGTCATGAAGTAAGAAAGCAAATGTCAACTTAATTGCTGTCAAAAAAACTAAATCTCCAATGTTTTTATTTAGTTTTATGGTGGTTTGGGAAATTACCTATCATCATCATGCATAAAACGCAAAAAAGTATTATAAGTAGGTAAGTCAAAGTGGAAGCGGGTTTTCTCTCCTAAAAGGACGAATCTTTCATCATTATCCATAACTCCCTGAGAAATAACCAGTATACTAATTGCTTAATTAAGGTTTTTTATAATATAAAAAACCTTAAGTATCTCTGTCCGTATGTTTATAACGTTACTACGGCACAATCTTAATGAGATTCAGTTAGGAGATGGATTGTATATTGGGGAAGCCTCCAAGAAAAAACCAATCTACTTACCATGATACTTTTGATCTAAGTACCTCGCGTGCGAAGCTGCAAGCAGAAACTAGTTCTCTAATATGTCGAATGTCGCGGGACAAATGTTTGTATGATCTGCATGTATTTGACTCGGGTTTGGGTGTTTCTATGCATAAGATGTATGTATTTACAAAAGTATATCAGTCATGTGGTACCCATAACACAAACTCTGCTTATTTGAGGCCAGATGACAGTGTGTGAAATGTCCGGTATTGTTTATTTATTGTGTCAGTTGTATAGATACGTAGGTATAATGTTCTCTTTGAACTCTTTTCGACGGATTGCCGCTTATTGCGCCAGGTGCACTGTGTTCTTTGAGATGGCCGGACGTTCTGTTTCTCAATTGTCAACTTGTAAATTCCTCAAAGCTAGACGTTCTAGCAACCATACTGTGTTTGTGGGCTCACTGCCGTAGTTTGCGTCTTTCAAGATCCTTTGAACCCAGGAAAGCCGTGCTAACCCTAGAATTCCACCCTAACTGTCTGCGGCTATAGCCTGCTCGCCAGCACTCCTCGGTCCCGGCGAGGCCCACCGCCGCTGCACGTGTTATGATATGACAGATAGGTTCTCACGGCCGCCCACGCACCTCCTATTTTATTTATCACTTGGAAATGTCGATTTATCGAGAGTCAAAGTTCAGATGCTTTAAATGTAAATTTTGAATGGAAAAGTATTTCTGGTCATTGAAACAATCAAGTTTTGAGTAACTTGAAAATTACATTGTTGGCAAGATTCGCCTAACCTTAAATAAGTTTAAGCAAAATTAACAGTAGTTCCACTTTCTTATTTATTTACGAACTAGCGAATCATTCGTGCTGTTTAAACCTGAAGTCTATTCTGAAGCATTTCATTTACAATGCGGTATTCAGTTAGTGCGTGCGCCTCCGTCTGATTTCATGTTACAGAATAACGCGAAGAAATTTTTAATCTGCAATGTGCGCTAGGCCTTACAAACTGCCAGTGTTCTCAAATGATGGAGGAAAACATCGTGAGAAAACGGTAACCCTATAATTAAGAGTGTGTCATCGGTCAGTATTCATAAAAGCTTTGACGGGCTTGCAACATGTCCCGAAAAACTTACTAGGTACCTACTGTTAATATAGTGTAAGGTACGCAATCTAAAAAGCTGAGCCATTTAAGTACAATTTACCCCAAAAGCAATTTTTTTAACCGACTTCAAAAATGGAGGAGGTTCTCAATTCAGTAGTTTTTTTTGTATGTTTATTACTTCGTAGGTATCTCAATTGTTGATTTGAAAAAAAAATGTTTTATGTGATAGGATATACTTTCCGATTGGTCCCATAAAAATGTCATCAAAATCGGTTCAATAGTTTGGTTTTTAAATCAAAATAGCTGGAAAAAATGTGTCATCCAAGTAAACTAAATTAAGTATTATTATATAAATGAAGTCGGTTTTCTTTTTAGTTTTTTAATCGTATTTATTCAATCACGCAACACAGGGAGCGTGGCATTCGTGTCATCGATTATGCGACGTCACGACAACTCTCATCAATATTCAATAATGACAGTTCAGTGTTGCCAGTCAACGATTCAAATGTCCCGAATTAGCATGTGAAGTAAAGCACTTAATTACGAAGTCAGTGAAATATAACTGATACCTTAATATGGTAAACAAACCTAGATATTTGGATTTTTCTAAAGTGTTGCAGAAGTGCAGCGATAACTTCAATGGGCATGCGCAGCGAGTATCAATTAATGTCCAATTCGGCGTAAGAAACTGTTGCCACTTAAATTTCATTTTTATTGGCAACTATAGCTGTAACCCGCAACGCTTCGCTGTAAAAAAAAATAATAAAAACAATCCTTGATGCGGATTATATATCATGCTAAAATTTCAGCTCGATCGGTGCAGAACTTTTTGAGTTTTTGAAACGTACACAAACCAACATAACATTTTTATATATATAGATTGTACCTTCAAGTGCCGTAAGTTTAAAAAAAATCTTTCTTAAGTTCTGGAGCGCGCTATGCTCGGAATATGACTTTTGGATTACATACCCAATGTCAAAATTAGACGTCGGACCAAAGTCGTGGACGTGGGTATGCAGATCGCCAGGTTGAAGTGGAAATGGGCGGTACACTTGGCAAGAATGGATAACGGGAGATGGACAAAGGCGGTAACGGAGTGGTGGCCAAGGGATGCTCAACGGCCAAGAGGCAGACGTCCCGCCCGATGCTCGAACGATATAGATCGATCGAACGATCAGAATAGTCAGGAACCACCGGATAAGTCTTGCTAGGGATCGGAAAGAGTGGCGTAATAAAGAGGAAGCTTATACCCAGCAGTGGGTGCAATCGGGCTAAATGATGATGATGATGAACGTTCTAGTATAAAATATTAAGAAAATAAACATTATTTAGTACAAAGTAGGCATGAAACCGTTTGTGCTAACAGACATTTAGCTATTTATATCTTCGTTGGTTTTATCTTGAAATATCATCTGTCCGTATGTTATCCAGCCAGTACTTTTATTATCTGGATATTAATTCAGCTCCAGCAATGAACAGTTGAAAATTTATTTTTAATCAATTTCCTCTGAGAGCGTCTGCTTTAACGGCAACTCGTTAATGGTGCTGTAAGGTACTTATAATGGTGCTATTATAAGGTATGGTCTTGTAATGGTCGCTAAGCTGAGAAGTTGAGAGTGTAGGAACATTATTTGCACAACTTTAACTTGACCCGGAATATGAACAGAACATTGCGAATAGTTTCTTCAATAAAATAACTAAAATCAATATATTTCGGGGTTTATGAATACTTAACAAGCTTAACGCAAGTTATTACACTCAATTTGAGTTAACGAGTTTACTTCATTTTCATTTGGTAAAGATATCAGTAGATATAGAAGGCATATTTGATTATAATTAAGTATTCCTACATTGGAACCTCCTAAATTTAAGTGTCAATATAGGTAGATTGGCGAACTGCTGAATAAATTGTACTTGTTTTTGAGTTTAAATAATAAAAGCAGAATGTCTCAGACAGAATCAAACAACCTCATAAATATCATCCATCAATCAATAGTGCAATTTGAAATCAATAACCCAACTCAAACAGGCAGGTCTGCAATTCAAGCCAGAATTCCGGTAAACCATCACTTAGGGCAAATAGCCCTTTCAGACACAATACCAGCTAAATAGCCAGCGAAGGTCTCAATTACATCGCCTTGGTTTCCCATACACATACACTCACAGACAAACAGTAGTATTAAGGTTATGTATCAAAGATTCACTTTGATAGTACTGAAACACACTATGAATTAATCTGTAGCACGATCGCAAGCGATATTGAGTCTTTTATCCTTTGTGTGAAAGCTCAGAATATATTCCAAGAATCTTAGCAATATCCTTATTTGTTTTGATTGTGATAACTCACATTCAAGCAACATTGAGTTTTATGTTTATCCGGTAAGACATTTTCTGCAATGCAGATTGTATGATATTGGCGCAGGTTACACGATCGTGTGTTCGGTTCGTGAACTATTATCTACGGAACTACACGAATGGCTCCGAGCGGAAACGCTCGGCTTTCTCAGCTATTTGATGGTTGCTTGATGTTTTGCCGGTTAGTTGACATAAAGGTGCCACAAGTGGTAATAGGGTGGCGTATTAGGATAGTTATAGCGCCAAACGCCAAATTAGATATCAATGGATTTTAGATTGGGACTCCATCTCAAAAATAGTTATACGGGTGTTGTAATTAATTTATGTTACATATTTAATGTATACAACTATTTTATCAGTTATTTAATACCCATAGTACTAACTTTATTTATTTTGAGGCTAGAAAACTTCACAAAGTCTTCTTAATAAATATACATTTTAAGTTATAAATAGCCATGTGATTTAGAAACTAATTAGCGCAAGCCTGTTCTAGCCACCAGCAGCGTTATTGACATAGTTATAAATACGGTAGCTCTGTCCACATAATAAATTGTAGAGTAAATACCTAATAAGCATATTAAATACATAATTGTAATTCAGAAGCATAAAACGTTATTTTCAAGATGCATTTATTTACGACGGAAACATCGTAACTGCGTAAAACGGGTCCTGAGAAAAGCCGCCAAAACCAGCGGAGAAACCCGAAGCCTACAGCACAACCCGATTCGATCCGATTCACTCCGAAGGTTGTAATAAACTCTTTATTAATCTGCGGCACCCATGAGACTGACAGGAAAAACTGTTTGAATGTGCGGAAGTAGTTTCAACCCGGCTCAAAAACCCCGATAATTATTATACCGATATTTCAATTATTTTCCAAACATGAAAATAAAAAAAATATATGTGATGTAATGTGACTGTCAAAACTAAAGTCTGGTTAAATAGAGGACAACCCAAGAACGTTCTTCTAGAAGACTTCATATTATCCATATATGGCTAGAAAAAGTTAAACATAAGACATGGAGCTATGGTCAAGACAAGACATATAATCATCTATCATAACATTTTTTGACATTTTATGTATGAAACTTAAAGGTATGTTACAAATATTTTATGTAATAAAAAAATATTACAAATAATTCAAAACTGTCAGGCAAATGTCATAAATAGCGACTATAATGGTTGATCTACACGCAACCAGTAGCTGTGCACTCAATTGGCTAGTCATCGCACGAGTGAGTTAAGCGGCCTAATCCCGCGATAACTTGTCACACATCATCGGATAAGTGTTCAAGCTATTTTATTGACCTTGGTTCCATCGTAAAGTGATAGATTTAGTCTCATGCAAATGTGTAAGCCAGCAATGACTTGCTGAAAGCCTAATCTTGGAGTCAATTCTAAGCCAAATCAACTGGTAGGCTTACACATTCCGTACTATTGGGTAAATTATGCTTACACCTACAGTTTTGAAGCTTCGTTTCATTTACGCCATAACCGGAACCAATGTAAACTTTCATAACGGTAATAAGGAAAAATAAACCCTTCATAGAGCCTATATTATAAAGATGCGATCAATACATAAACATGTGACATTATTTGATCGTACGCGATGCGAGCGCGCGATTGCGGGAACCGATCGCTATCAGCTGTGTTCTTGATTTTACGACTAGTTTAGTAAATAAAAACTTGTCGGCGTGATAATATCGGTGGTCATGTTACGCGGACTGGATTATTAAATGGCTCGTGTGGTTCAGCCTTTAGTCGTAACATTGTTTTAAGCTATTTAGAGCGACGATCTTGATAAAGCTGGTATACTAATATGATAATGATATTTCGTTTATTGATAGATAGTTGATTTAGACGTGACTTTGCGGAAATCTATTACAAAATATTGAATAGAGAGACAAATATTTAGTACTTTCTTGCTAATCGATTCTTATAAGTTAGACCTAAAAAAAAACTATACGTGTCACGTCTGTCCAGCTCTTTAGATAGATTGGCGAGATAGTACTGAAAATTCGTCTACCTATTTCAATATTTTGGATGGATGGATCTCTGAGCAAAGCCATACCTCGAATCAATATACTACTATCCTCATACTAATTATAAAAATACCCTAGTCCAAGTTATTGTTCTGTTTTTATTAATTTCACAAATCAAACATTGTTCGAATCCCACTTTGTGTTCTTTCTTTTATGAATATATAACTGCTGACTTGATTGTTGTAAGTATTTTTTATGAGGTCTAGAGTATTTTTATTTACATAAAATTGATTATAATCGCATGGAATATCCACTTTTTTAGGGTTAAACGAAATTAGATCTAGCAATTGCGTAATCAATTATTTGTTCTTCTAAAGGGACAAACAGTGTGCGTATATTACGATATTAATAATGTCAGCAATTATTTGTATAAAAATAACAAAAGGAATTGCACGTTTCTCATGAATATTCCATTATAGTTATTAGTGAACATGATATATTTATTTTTATTAGATACATATTGACACTTGACACACACATAAAATATCACTTAACAAATTATCATCGACATTTACTTGTATATCAATCGGAATGAAAAGTTGTTAAATACATTTATTTCGACGTTTTTTATCGCAATAAATCAGTTTTATAATTGTGAAACTGGAATTAATAAACAATATGAATGGTGGGTTGTCTTAAACAGTCATTTGTATAGTAATATGGAGTTAATTTAAATAATTTTACTAGATACAGATAAAATCTTAGCATCCTATGGAGCTGGAGACGCGAATTCCTATCTCAGTTCCCTGAAGCTCTTCCAGAGACAACGTTGTAAACAAGTTAAAATAAATCTTGAAGCCAATAAATAAGGCTTAAAATTCCATATATCGCTTACAGCCACCCGCTGCGAGCGTTAGCAGACCAATTCAAAAAATAAAATATCAATTTTTTGAATAATAAAATCTTAGAGCAGTCACAAAGCGTCTCATAGCGACCCAACTTTATATGAACGTCTAATCTTTCCAAACAGTCTATTTTACACCTTACTGGGTCGCATTAAGAGTTTTAAACATACGTCTCCTGGGCAGATACAAGGTTGTAGCGCGCCATGGAATCGCATAAATTCGAATAAAAATGTCAAAAATGAATTCTCAAGATCGTAATCGCAATAAAGTTAATAATATCGCGATGAAATTTGAAATAAATAAAAATAAACAATTGATGTGTGGTGTCGTTAAGAATTAGTGTACAATACGAGTTTATGGGATTGTCCTTTTTTAAGACATTTTGTTTTTTAGGGATTCTCGTAAGGTCAGTTGCATTTTGTATATAATTAATGATATGTCAAACTGATGGTTGACAGGTGTTCCGCGAATCTAATACCTTTTTGACACGTGACGTTGCCTCTGACAGGCTAATTACCTCAGCTCCGTCCTTAGCTAGGTCAAGCCGTGGTTAAATTAATTCTGTTCGTCTAGTACTCAGTGTTTTATATTCAATTTGTTCATTCGTTATTTTATTGACAAATCTTGTTTAATTTGACAAGTGCCTTTCGGATCACCGAAGACTTGAAAACATGTCGTAACTTAGCTTTGAATGGAAAGTCACATGGATCCCGCGGGTCTGGCGGGTCTGGCGGGTCGGCGGCTCGCCATCCAAAGTATGTAATGGCTAAGTAAGTGTCAGTAATCCGGTGACATCGGTACTTTATGGCTTGTCATGTGGTCTGAGTTAAGGCAGCAGCGGCAACGGGTTAACATAACTGTTCGGTATAATTTTAACTTGTTTTTTATTATGTTTACAACATGATGCGTTTTGTGCAACAAACTATCTATACATTTTAGAAAAACATGAGTTATAACTAACGTATATTTTTGTTGATGTCGAAGCCGTGAACGCGAGTGGAAACGAGCGGACCGCGGATAATTTTACCCTGATGAAAATTCTTTATAAGAATCAAAAGAGTGTCAGTGCCTTTATCGACAAAATAATACGTGATTAACTCACGTATTATCAAAATGTAAATGTAAACTCAAGAAAGTTACTACAGTAAAATGAATCAACCATGTTCGTGGACAAACGATTTTTCTGTTTCTACAACAATACAATAATAATAATTTTGGACATTTCACACAGCATCATCTGGCCCCAAAGTAAGCAGAGCTTGTGTTATGGGTACCACATGACTGATATACTGCTTATATACATTTTTTATAAATACATACATATTATACATATAAATTAAAATAATTACTTACCATCTTATGTGTTTTATGCATAATAAATTAGTCAAATCAATAAATTTTATAAGTTATACTAAGCAAATTTTTCAAATCTTATATTGACTGCGCGTCTCTCACAGAAGAACCACACATCAAATACAATTTCAAATTTAACATTTCGTCGTCCAATCGCGTCGACGGGATAGATTGTCCCCGTAATTGGAACTACTGTCGTTTGCGACAGAATGATGCGGACATCTGAGGAGCCGACGGCTTTCAGTTAAGACGTAGGATAGCTTTTTGATACACGCTGCACCTGTTGTAAAATGGCGTCAATTAGAAATGATAATGAGAACTTTTAAGGTGATAAACGGAAAAAACATTAATATTTGTTACCTTCATAGGTGTTAAGATTGGATAATATTAATTTGATTATGTTATGCAATGTGTTTTATATATATCCAAATCTTACATAAATCTACAGTATATTTTTTTTATCAGACATAAAAAAAAAATACAGTTAATCACGGCATCTAGTAGAGTGCTTGCCCGTTCGACTATAGATTTTGCTACCCCAATAGGAATTTAACTCCGTTCGACCCAAAACATTTTATTCATATTCCTTTTCCTACAGATACCTACGTATTTCTTATTACTATTATCTAAATAATAATTACGTTTTAAAAACTAAAAAGAAACCGACTTCATTGAATGAAATTATAATATGGGTAGGCCAAATAAACGCAACGCTCCAATGAGACAGCGAGGTATGAAAGAACATGAAAACAGATTTTCGTTTATTTTCAGCTCGACCTATTTTGAAAACATTTATATGGGACCACCTGTGAAGTATACCCTTTCAAACAAAAAAATAATTTTCCAAATCGGTTCAGCCGTTTTCGAGTAATCGGTGAAAAACATAAAAAATAAAAAAATAAAAAAAAATCCGACGAATTGAGATCCTCCTCCTTTTTGATAAAGTCGGTTAAAAATACATGACACAGTGTAACAATGACGCAGGTCATCAACATATACTCAATAACTCAATAGCTGATCTAAAAATTACACCTATTAAAGTGTTTATTGTCACCACTGTGACACACTGGGCCAAGGCCCGGCTGAGACTTAGAAGGTTGCAGGTTCGATCCCGCCGCGGGACAAATGTTTAATGATCTGCAAGTATTTGTTTCGGTTTTGGGTGTTTTTAGTATTGATGGATTCGATTATTATAATATGTATGTATTTACAAAAATTAATGAGTAGTACCTATATCAGTCATGTGGTACCCATAACACAAGCTCTGCTTACTTTGGGGCCAAATGATGCTGTGTGAAATCTCCGGCATTATTTATTTATTTATATGTATGTATTTACGTAAATATAAAACGAGTATTCTATCAGTCATCTGGTCACCATAATACAAGCTATGCTTAGTCTGGGGCTAGATGGTGTTGTATGCATTTGCCCACCAATGTTTATATGATAATAATAATGCAAGACAATTTTACACAGCATCATCTGGCCCCAAAGTAAGCAGAGCTTGTATTATGGGTACAACATGACTTATACTCTTTTTTTGTAAATACTTACATATAATAGAAACACTTAGATCCGAGACAAGTACTTGCAGATCATACAAAACGTTGTCCCGCACCGGGATTCGAACCGGCAACCGTCTGCGTCTGTATTAATGAACTTATTCTATTCTTACTAAGTATGTGTATAAGCAAGTAATATATTTCTAGAAACATGCATGTGTCCTCACAGCCTGCCAGCAAGTAGGTACTCAATGTAGAAACCGCCTCAAAAATGTGCCAACACATCTAAATAAAGAACTAATGAATATCCTGGGAAACGAACTATCTAGAAAATTCGTTTAATCCACTTAGTATTCCGCAGAGAAGTATTTCAAAGGCAATCGTGAACTATTTTACTTAATTAGCGTCAAGCTGTGCGAGCCTGACAGTTGTTATTTGACTTTGTAAGTCAGTGCTCAGACCTTACTTAGAATAGTACCCTGTTGGCGACGTTAAATCCAGTTTTCTTGAATTGAGTTATGGTTACCTAGAAGTTAGAATCAAGTTGCGTTGACTACATTATATGAACATAATTTTATCAATGGAAAATACACCCTCACTTTCTCAAAAAATTTACTCACATAGTCTTTATTTATTTGTAACTAGTTGCTGCCCGCGGCTTCGCACGCGTGGTACCTACATAAAAAGTAGCCTATGTCCTTTTCCAAAGTCCCATCTATCTCTATACCAAAATTCATCAAAATCGGTTCTGTGGTTTCGGCGTGAAAACTTGACAGACAGACAGACAGAGTTACTTTCAAATTATAATATTAGTAAGGATTATTAGACGACAATAGCATAAATTACTACTATTATTATTAATATTATTCGTAAAAATTACTTGAATATGTAAAAAGATTACTTACCATTGAATAAATTTATTAAATAACTCAAGTCCTGGTTACAAGCTAAATGTAATTATGTTTTAATAAAATGACATAAATCTCATTAATTAATATTCCACCATGACATATCCATTGAATTATCATTTTTAATAAATGTCTCAATTTAAGATTCAATAATATTGTACACCATTTTTTTAATCGTTACATAGCGAACTTAGTATAATATTAAATTCCCTATATGCCATAACAAATGAATTATTATCTGCCAATCAAATTAAAATCTTCTCTTAGCGATGACACCACCGTCCATATTCATTTTTTTGTCATGTTTTGTTGTCAAATTGTTTAATATTTTGTTTTAAGGAACATGTACTTAATTCGTTCAAGTTCATTCATTCACGTAAATATAAAATTTTCTACTAAAACGCAGTTTAAAAACCACGACAGTTAAGGTTTAAAAAAACTCTCAAACCAATATCTCTCAAAAAGCTAAATCTTTCACTTTCACTAATTTATGCGTCTAAACAATTTTGCTAAAGTACGTTGCAAGTCCATGGAAACTCGCCTGCCTACTCCCAGGACAGTTACTGTTGTCGCGAAGAAACAGACAGACGTAAATTAATTTAAATGGTAGTAACTCGTAACCTGCGGATGAGGCGAATACATTGAATACCGGACAAGATGTGCGTTCTACAGTGTTCGCAAAATGTACTCACGTGCCACAAGGAATATTCATACTTCAATTATACGTGATCACGGCTAAACGGCTGAATAAAGGTAGTTTGTATATTAAGGAAAAACATAGGCAAAAATATTCAACTATTTTAGTCAATATATATTTCAGGTCTTCTTTTGTTTTATGTGAAACATAGGCTTAGTTTTAAGGTGTACTTACTTATGTTTGCGTTTGTAAAAATTTAATGCGACTTGACATACAAAAACGTGTAGCTTAGCTTATCTTCTATCTTAGCCTTAACTCCTAATTAAGTACCTATATAAAATAAAAATAAACTTTTTTTTTATTTAATAAAATCACATGTATCATTTTGAAAAGTTTTACATGCTAGAATATGGTGCTGGTTCCCCATTTTAAGAAGACTCCTCTGATTTTTCTAACGTCCTAAGGATTTTTGAATGATTTTTGTTTAGGTTCATCTTTTCTGTGACTGAGTCATATATCTAAGTAGGTTTTAATAATGGGTAAAACCTGGTATTTCCATCAATCGCCTGTAAATTTTTACTAATTGATGAGCTGCTCTAATGTTTATAATCCTCGATCTACTTGACCTACGACCCGCAATGGCCGCCGTCTGACATTATAAATAACATAAAGATGCATTGATCATTTCAGATGCGATACGGAAGCGTGCTGTCTGTGATTTATTATTATATTAATAATAAAACATTATGACTATATTAAATGCAAATAATGATATAATGTGGTATTTTACGCCTAGTTCCGGGTATTCCTGTATTCCCAATGGCGCCATTTTGTTTAAAAACGATTGACGCTTTTTAAATCGTTTTTAAGTGCCTCTGCTATATGTCTGTTTGTTTGTTACGTTTTCACAGAGAAACAGATCTTGATGGAATTTAGTAAGGGTCTCCTTAAAGATAGATTTTGAGGAATGACATACGCTATTATTTATGTAGATACAAAGCAAAGCCGCATGCAGCTGCTTGTATATTATAATTGTAAAAGTTTATGTGGTTGTTTGTGGTTTAATCACTCTGCGACGGCTGTACTGATTTCGATAAAACTTAGTATAGATGTAATCTGAGGTCTGGTATACCGAAGCTAGTAAAAAAGTGATCATGATGATCATTACCATAGAATAGCCTTCAATACAACAGGAATTCGGGATATAAAAAGATTGTTCCGTTGGTTGTCCCGCTTAAGGGACAACGGGAATAAACACGTACGTGATCAATTTACAATGAAATACTAAAATTATTTATGATACAAATTCTCCGACGTTTGTAAAACCGCGCCCATTTAGGAACAAACCACTCGTGAAAGGTTGGGCTCATCCCGTGACCCTTGATTCAGAAAGCGCACCTTACTACCATTTAGTACCCTCGCATATTCCAACACAAAAACCAACCTTATCACTTCCGTATAAAACCTAACTTTCTCTGAAGATGCATCAGCGACCCTAGATAAAAGTGCCTGGCTGATTTGGATGGTATTGCATACGGAATATGGTTGTTTTTGGAATGGAGCGTGCATGCACTAGAAAGTCTGACTTTAGTAACCCTAGTCTGGGACTAGTGGAATAAGTTATAGTAATTTTGATGTTGGATTCATTAAAACCTGTTGCATCTTGTAGCTATTACGTCTAATAAATACCTTACATTGAGTTATATTAATTATATTACAGTTAATAGTTTTTCCCGTTCTGGGATAGAACGACGAGGTCGTGGGACTTATTAGATAGAAGATATAGCCCAGCAGTGGGCATAGTCACAGATCAATAAATAAATAAACTGGACATTTCACACAGCATTATCTAACCCCAAAGTAAGCAGAGCTTGTGTTATGGAAGCAACATGACTGATACGCAGAAGGTTGCGGATTCGATTCCCGCTGCAGGACAAATGTTTGTATAATCTGCTTGTATTTGTCTCGAGTCTGGGTGTTTCTATGTATAATGTATGTATTTACAAAAAAAAGAATGTATGTAAGTAGTATATATATCAGTCATGTGGTACCCATAACACAAAGCTCTGCTTACCTTGATGCCAGATGTTGCTGATGGTGTGTGAAATGTTCAGCATTATTTATATTTATACTTATATTCTAACTTGCGTATTCAATTTCCTCGATACCAGTGATGATGATGATGATGATGATAAAGCAAGCACAAATCTAGGTCCATCCGGTCTTGGTTTCCCACAAAAACTAGTTAAGTTCCTACCTACTCACTTAAACATATTTGAAAATATCGGGGTTTCATTTCTGAAATATAACGAGATTTACAGAGCTGAAAATTGGTCATGATCTGGGATTCCGTGATCCTGACCGAGGTTATTTACTACCGGCACTGTACTCTCTTTGTCGTTTAGTGTAAAAGTGTGGCTGTGTGCTGTACAGTGAAGTTGTCAGTCATGGATGGTCACGGTAGGTTGACAATGCTATTGGCACAGTTTCGAGTCCTCGTAGAGCAACGATGGTCACCTTACCACATAGGATGCTGGTCACCCACCATGACCGTCGCTCACGCCTCAAATACATCGTGTTTTATTGCAGGAAACTACAGCCTTAACTTATCGTGGTGTTTTATGGGGTGACCTATATGAAGATGTAGACTGATGGTGTTTTTGATCACCTTTTTATGAGTCAAAATTAGTACCTCTGCCTTCTGCGCTGTAGGTTGAGGGCTGGATTCATTTCTAGGGCAAACATTTGTGTGATGAACATAGATTTTTGTTCCGTGTCTGTTATAAAGTATAATAAGTATTCTATTAGTCATCAGGTCACCACAATACAAGCTATGCTTAGTTAGAGATGATGTTGAGTGTCTACCAATATTTTGTAATGTTTTTTGCTTAGCCAAAATTATGCTTTTATAATATAATCACTAGCTTTTTGCAGCACAACAAACAAAACATGTAATTTCATTATCGTGAGAAAAACGGCAAGAACATGGTTGTAGACCTTTTAGGTTCCAAATAATGAAGTATCCCTAAAAACCTGACTACGTATTTTACTACGTACTTACAACTCTCAGGTCGTGTCACCAAGGAGTTGACTTCTAGGTATATGATGCAGCGTATTAGCATTGCAATTCAACGTGGCAATGCCGCCAGTGTCTTGGGAACGCTGGCAGTGATCTAGAGTAATACATCGTTTAACACGGTCCTTAGATAGCTAAACTGTTTCTTTTATAGTATACTAGCGACCTGCCCCGGCTTCGCACGGGTAAAATACTGTAGTACATTATTTTGATCTATCCCGTAGGTTTCAGCTAGCATTTGCAATGTAAGCGCAAAAAATGTGTTTATTTACGACATCACATTAGAAACCTCTGAAATTATTAGTGTTTCTCTACCATATTATTATTAAATGTATTATACATTTATACCTTCCTCTTGAATCACTCTACCTATTAAAAAACTGCATCAAAATCCGTTGCGTAGTTTTAAAGATCTAAGCATACATAGGGACAGACAGACAGCGGGAAGCGACTTTGTTTTATACTATGTAGTGGCTATTCTATATATTTTTTTATTACATTGAATTGAAAGAGCTTATGTAATAATATTCGAAATCATCTCACATTTCGAGACAAATACGATTTAAAGCCTAACACGCACTAGCGAAAAACCCGCGCGGTTTAATCCGCACTATATTGAAGTACGTTATTATCAAGTTTTTTTCGATAGTGCGTGCGCCTACGTCCGATTTCATGTTCCAAAGTATAGTGCGAAGAAATTTGCGAGGTTTAATTAGCAATGCGCGCCTTACTGACAATAAAATGGAGTTTCTCAAGATTAACACTACCATGTATGGTTTTACACAAAATGGCGTGAAATTTTAATTCCAGATGATAAAGTACGATTTATACATTTAAATGAGTTTTCAATATCACAAGTTATCGATCGTAAATCATAAAAACCATAACATTTTTATGAGATGGGCTAATGTTATCTTCATAGCGCATTATAAAACTAACAGTTATTTTATATCCAGCTAACACTGAGTTATTGATTGAATGTATAAAGACAAATTTTAAAATTTAATCAACATAAAAAAATAAACCAAAGTGAATTCATTTAGCTATTACTTTTATGTATTTCGTAATATTATTTTTATAACCAGACGCGCGGTACTTACATGAATAGTATCACAAGATACAATCTATCTGCTTACCAAATTTCATCAAGACCCGTTCAGCCGTAAATAGGTAATATATAGACAAACAGACCGACAGATAGAGCTACTTTCGAATTTATAATTTTAAGTCCAAATTTTGGATTCTAAGATTCAAATGCAAAAGCATCATAAGATACGTGGAGACGTCTACCAAGCGTAGAGGTCACCGTGTTTGTTTATATTTTTATAACTAGAACAGAAGAATTGTATTGAAGTATTCTCATGAAGTTTATGAAAGAATTACCTACCTCGATAACCTATTAGAGAAATAAATTCCCTCAAATATCTCTCTTAATCATATCATATATTACTCAGGTAGTCAGGGGCAAGTCTTAGGTTTTTTATATATGTCCAAGATACATAAATCGAGATCACAATCCATTCCTTGCCCTATCTATATCCATCACGTAAATATATATTATTATATCTAACCTACTGCGTCTGCCTAAAAGAGGGTAATGTTAAGGTATATTCTAAGAGCACCCTTTACATAAATCGATTAGAAACAAACTACAATCTGGCATTTGCATCGTCGCTTCCCGGACGGGCATCCACTGGCTTCGGTAATGGCTCAAACTTCGGATGCGCTTGCGCAACCCACCCGGCGACTGCGTCCCTTTATGGACTTCTTATGGCCCATTGCCAATGTTTTGCAGTTAGATTGAAAATCTGAAACCTTAGGGTTTGTTCAAAGTGAATCGAGAAGAGAGAAGGAAGTTTGCCACTAGCCAGTGGCAGTGCCCTCTTTGGAGGACAGCTGAAAATGCCCTCCAAAGAACGGAAGACAAAATCACTTTCCTTGTGGATTTTTAGATTTCTTATATATTCCTGATTCTATAAAGGAATGGTATTGCTCAAGTAACAAATTCTCTGATACAGCAAAAAACAGCTGATATTCGTCTCGAGCACTTGAACAATATGCCGTGTGACATGCGAAAACAGACTTCTCATCTCTCATTCAATCACGAACATACGACACAGCGTTATATTAGATCGCCAACGATTTTGTATACAGAGCTGATCAAGCAAACAATCAAAATCTAGTCTTACATACTAGTTGAGTTTAGGTGCCAATGCCTCCTAACCCAAGCCCGAGAAGAACTGGCAAGAAACTCGTCCTAGACTATAAGTATAGAATACAAGAGAGTTTATACATTTAAAAAGTGTCAGTTAACTGTCTGAGGGCAGAGCAACATACGGATATGCATACCACTTGATAAGTGGATGCTGACCCTAGCCCTAACTTTGGAACTTGCTTCAATAGCCTTTGAACCTAATGCTTGAACATTGCTGCTTGGAGCCAGAACATCTGGCACTATGCTGACGGAGACGGACTAGTAATGCTTGCTAGTAATGGACTAGATAAAACGAATGAATTCCGATGAAACCTCATGGCAGGGTAGAGATATACTTCGTATTTAGTTCCTGTATACATTTTTATTGACTACAAATCTTACGCCATTTCGTCTTATATTATATTTGAAACTTAAAACTACGTAAGATGTTTATTTGCAAAATTGGGTAACCATTTCAGGCGTAGCACATTGATATCTGTCGTAACAATAATTTGAGTTTGATGGCTCCTCATTACGTGTTGGAAGGTCGTTTATGTGTCACAAGGCGAAGGCGGCCTTGCGCGTAATTCTATGGCTGCGGCAAGTGGATGGAACCATTTGAATACATCTGATCTGACGCATATTATAGATAAGCATTCTTATTCTTCTTGCACGTATCACACTAAGAGAGGTCAGTACAACAGGTTTCTTTCTTCCATTTCCTTCTATCAGCCGTTTCAGTACTCACGCTTTTCTAACTCATTTATTATTATTTTGAACTGACTTCTCAATTCAGTATGTGTCATTTTGATAAACTCTGGTTTTACTTACGTATTATTTTGTCGATGGAGGCACCGATACTGTTTCGATTCATCTAGGAATCTAGACGGTTCGCACTGAGAGTGATCTTGAGCGGCAACGAGCGGACCGCGGATCAAACTCACTCGTATGAAGATCCTCTAGATGAATCGAAACAGTGTCGGTGCCTCCATCGACTAAATAATACGTGAGTAAAGCCCGTGTTTATCAAAATGTATAGTAACTCACGAATGTTTTGAAAGTGAAACAGTTGTATGTTTTTTTTTTGATTTCGTCATCGGAATTTATGAACAGAATTGAAAAAATAGTTTCCCATCTAGATTCTAGACCAAAGAACCAAACTCAGCAAATCTTGTATTATGAGAACCGAATGAGAATAACCTGAATAAATTTATGATACTTTAAAACACCCAGACGCAGAATAAATATCTTAGTTCATCACACAATTTTTTGTCCAGAATAGGGATCAAACCCACAACGTGCATCGCAGAAGGCATAGTTACAACCAACTGAACTGTGTGACCACTCAAACTTCAACTAGGAAATATACAAAAACAATATTGAAGCACTGCGTATTGAAATACGATGATTTAGAAATAGTTGAGTTTCTTCAATCCAGTGCGCAGCCCACATGCGCGTGCGCCGACAAAGTGGTATCTATTCGCATCGCGCGCTATTGACACTTGAATGCGCGGCGCCGTTCATCCATATTGATCCGCACATTGATCTATGGATTATTGCACCGTGTGATCTAGATCGCCGGTAAGGGTTTGAACATAGTTATGATATATTTTTATTTTTGTTGTCAAAGATATAATTTTGTCAATTTTACCATTTGATATTAGGATTTACTATATTTCATGGTTTCAGTATTTTAGGAATGCTTTTTTGTATGACATTATTGTACACGTAAGTGATTACCTATTAGTTTTTTGTAATACACTAATTATGTATTATGCGACCACGGTCAAACATGCTTTTTGTACGCTAATGGATTTACTACTAGCTGTTGCTCGCGACTTCGCCCGCATTTTTTAAAAGAATTGTAGCTTAAATCTCCAGGATGCAATTTATCTCCTTGCCAAATTTTATTGATACTAAGGGTATACTTCACAGGTGGTCCCATATAAATTTTATCAAAATCGGTCGAGCTGAAAAATCAACGAAAATCTAAAACTTGTATACATCGATGATGTTTTCATGTACTTCGATACCTCGCTGTCTCATTGGAGCGATGCGTTTATTTGGCTACTCATATTATATATATACTAAATACATCTACTTTCCACTCAAAATGTATTATAGGCTCAAATTTCATTCAATGAAGTCGGTTTCTTTTTAAAACGTTTTTAAAACGTAATTATTTTGCATTTTAACTATTCAAATCAAGTTTCAAGCAAATCGCATCATGCGTTAAAAAGATTCATACATTCGTTTTCGCCCCTTTTCATCCTCTTAGGGATTGAATTTAAAAAAACCCGGCGTTAGTAGGCGGTTTTGCTATAAAAGGAAGCTATCGTTCAAATTTTAAGCTTTCTAGCTTCAGCGTTTTTGGCTCGGCGATGATGAATCAGTCAGTCAGTCAGGTTAAGCTCTTTTATACGTATAGATAAGTGTTTTTTATGCGACAAGTCGTGTAAAAATCTATTATAACGGAAGCTATCCGCTTCTATTATTCACAATAGACAGCGCAATAGAGCTATCCCCTGTCGCAATAGACAGCGGATAGCTTCCGTAATATTTTGTTTACTGACGCGTTGCAATTTCTGTCGCTACTGCTTCTTTTACATAATCCTTTTTGAAGTGAAAACTTTTTTACCATCATTGTGATTTGAAAGTCAATGAAACGAAAAAGCGACAGTAAAATGAGACAGACACATACGTTCATAAGATTTAACGTGGGAGAAAATGAGATAAGGTTTCACTTCTACCACGTGTGAATTGCACACATGTTTTTTTTTATTACTGTTGACTTGACTTTTGACGTCAAAGAATGATGTTAAAATGATGGCAAAACATGACATTGTTCTCTGTTTTCTGTTTGTATCGTATGTGTAATGAGTAACAAATATGTCTATGTCTATGTCTATGCTGCATCTAGCCTTATGATTGCACTAATATCGTACAAATAGCTACTGAATATAGAATGACAGTTGAATAAACAGTATTCGATGTTACAAAATTTATGAGGCCGTGTTTGATCTAGAGATTGTTTTAAACAGAGGTACTAACTGATGATCTAATATTTATATCTGATAGGTTTCCTAATATCCTCAGCCCTTAGATATTTCTAAAAGATCTAGAGAATTGAGTTATCTACCAAGGAGCTTGTTTGTTTTGTCCGTAAAAAGTTTTCCTTTTATGTGAAAATTTTTTTGTTGTGTTATTTTCACTACTAAGCCGCTGAATGAACCTTGAAGAAATTTGGTACGTCCATTTGTATCTTGGGGTCCGTAGCATAAGTCCGTGACTTAGGCTATTTTAGGACTTAGGATTCTTTAACCGACTTCAAAAAAGAGGAGGTTCGCAATTCGGTTGTATTGTATTATGTTTGTTATTTCATAACTCCGTCATTTATGAACCTATTTAAAAAAATACTTTTTTATCTGAAAGGATATATTTTCCGATTAATAAAATTGCTTTAGTAGTTTGGCTTTAAAATCCAATTAGCTGGAAAAATATGTCATTCAAGAAAACGTAATTTCGTATTTTTATATAAATGTACCTACTTGATTTTCTTTTTAGTTTTTAAATGTAATTAAGCACAATGCGTGCGATGCTGCGCGCAGCAGCTATTTTATTTAGACAAAACTTAGTATAGATGTAGTCTATGATTTAAACAAAACATATAGGTTCCATTTTACGTAGGTATAACGTGTGCGAAACCGCGGGCATAAGCTAGTTTAAAAACAAATTCGTTACTTGCCTTACTCTCCAATTGATCTTCAAAATACAAGGTTGCGACATTTATTAATGCTAGTGGTCGCCCACTGGTCGAAATTCGACCATAATTAATTAATAAATAATGTATTTTTTATGCATAATTTTTCAAAAACATTAGCATTCTACACTCTTTCTCTATATACTATATGAAGTGTGCGAGATTTCATAGACCTCCGTCCGCGCAATTTTCGTAAAAAGGGGTACAAAGTTTCACGTATAAATATATAGATATGTTTTAATTATTTGGATACAAGAATATACCTATTTAATTAAATTATTGGCTGACAGCACACTGGTTGGTAGTTAGTGATAAAGGCGGGGCGACCGCGACCAATCATTGGAGCGTGCCACGCATGCGCGAACACAATACCTATCCGATGACAAACTGCTCTCATTATTCAACAAATCTCTATCGTTTTTGACTTCATGATAGAATCAATCTCTATCAGTTTCTTTAGCAATTGATTTCAATCATTTAATTTGTACAGGAACCAGTTTTACAAGATTTGGAAATAAAGATTTGATATTATTTATAGGCAGTAAATAAATAAAATAAATAATAAATAAAAATGCTAGAAATTGTTCCAAAGTAAGCAGAGCTTATGCTATGGGTACCACATGAATGATATACTATAGACATACATATTATTAATGTTATGTACATGCTATTTTAAAGTTTAAAAAAATACTGCAGCTGGTACCAATTAACCTTCCCAAAACCATTATTTGCAAAAAGGTTCCTCCATATTGTATCTATAAAACTTTTTAAAGTCTTTGCAAATCCCATATCACCAACCCTAGCGAAAATACTTAAGTAATAGTAAAAGGTCTAAACAATTTGCGCTAAAAAGATCTAAACAATGGCGGCGGAGTGCAACATCAAAGCCCCGACAACGAAACAAAAGTAGTCGTAAACGAGAAAGAAATTTTGCACAACACGTAACTGCCTTTTGTGTAACAGTACCTTGTTACAGGCACTCGGCCAGTATACAGCACCATTCGCCGGTCGTGTGAATTCTAATCCTATACAACAAATTTTTTTTTTCAGTAATTCAGTACATTTATTCTCATAAGACATGGTTATAATATACATTAGGTGGAATTGTCAATAGTAGAGCTGCATATCTCACCCAAGTACAGGCACGTGAATATATTTTATGTATCATACAAATTAATTGAAATTATAACATATCATTAATCAAATACAATGTCACTATAAATACCAATTTGAAATAACTTAAATAAATTAAAATTGTCAACTGATTCTGATCATTCTGATATAAAACACACAATTAATAATAGTTCAAAACTTATAATGAAGATAGATGTCAACCGAACAGAAACAATGATCAAAATGATCAGAATGAATGATATTTGAAATTCATATTTATTATCTCACCCAGCGTATTAAGATAACCAATTAACGTGACAACTCCACCAGTATCTTGAGACTCTGGATAAGATATTTACAAAAAAAAAGTATATAAGTAGTATTTTAGTCATGTGGTATCCATTACACAAGCTCTGCTTACTTTGGGGCTAGATAATGTTGTGTGAAATGTCCGCAATTATTTATTATTAAAAAAAAAAAAAGTCGAGCTGTTAGTAGATCGCCTATTAACCAAACACAAGCTGCTTTTTTATAATCATAGTTAGACCTCTGTTTGACCACGATCTGGCCTGTTGGTATGCGACGATGTGGCCGACGACGGGTCACGAAGGTCTAGAAGATATTTACTCATGACTTGAAGAGACCCGGATTGTAGTTTTCAGGAAAGACAGACGACGGCAAAGTATTCAAATCATTGGCTGTACGCATTATAAATGTGGAAGCAAAGCAATTTGTTCGTAAGAGTGGTAGACTGACAAGGTATGGATGGTACTACTACTCTGGTCGTCTAATCCTTGCCATCTTGGGGTTTAGGTAAGGGCCTCGACTTCTTTGTCATTACCCTGGCTTCAACTCGCAGGGGCGACTGCCCCTGGGTCAGTAGGGCTCGTTGCATTCTGCAACGGTACGCTGCCATCTTGGCGTTAGCGGTGGCCTTCATGGGGTTTGTGCGGTTCCTGGATCCGCGTCTGCGGAGTTAGGTGCGCCAAAGATGGTACTTAGGAGTGGAATTAGATCATGCAATTCCTAGGCCCATTTTCTGAAATGTATTCTATAAAAGATCCAAAGACAAGCAACTTACGGCGAAGCTCTGGAACTCTGGGTAAAATGCCCGGCATTTTTTTTATTGCTAGTTGTTAAGGAATATGGGGGATGATTGAGTTGTCTCCTAGAGTTAGTGAAGGCTCAAGTTTAGTAGTGTGGTGGTGTAAGACTGCAGTGTGCACGTGAGAAGGCGATTACGATGGCTACGCGTCGGAACATAGTAACTGAGTTTAATCTAGAAAGAAAGGCTCTCGAAGATTAAGTCGTAAAATTCATCAGACAATATCAATTCATAAATATTTTAGAAATATAAAACGGGATATTTATCATGATTTATTTATTGAGTGTCGTGGACAACGCTTTTGATTCTGTAGATTCGCCTAGTTATTATTTCCTACATACAAACGACCTTGTATTGTTTTTACCAAAGTCAAAATTAGAGTACCTATTGCTACATTTTAACTAACTTCAAAAACAGGAGAATGTTCTCAATTCTGTTGTTTGTTTTATGTTTGTTACCTCCATAAATCCGTCATTTATGAACCAATTTAAAACATTCTTTATTCATGTAAAATAGTATACTTCCCGATTGATCCCATATAAATTTTATCAAAATCGGCTAAGTAGTTTAGGTTTTAAAACGAAATAACTACGTCATTCATGTAAACGAAATTTTTAATTTTCCTCTGTCTTTCCAGTAGGGTTTACAAATTTGGATAAATGATGTAATACTAAAAAGAGTAAAATAAAAACTTGTTTAACCGACTTCAAAAAAGGAGCAGGTTCTCAATTCGGTTATATTTTTGTGGGCTTAAAATTCATTCAATGAAGTCAGTTTTCTTTTTAGTTTTTTAAACGTAATTAACCCTACCGAACTTGGAATTCGGGATGGAGATGTATCTTGTAATTGTATTGTATCTACACCATGCTACTATTACTAAGGTACCAAGCGTGCGAAGCCGCGAACAGAAGCCAGTAGTAAAAAAACACTTTCAATAAAACGTTATAGAATCCACCTGAGTTCACTAAAGTCACAATTATATTGTAGACAGGTTAACAGTACAACTCGTAATAACAATATCGATGTCCTACTCGATTCAATTGTATTCGAATAGTATCGATTTGGGGCACGGTAGCCATTGTGACGTCACTCTGATGACTTAATGCTGCTTAACATTCATGAACTCTGGTTCCTCGTGACAATTGATATCGTTATTAAACAGCTGTACCTATTTAAAATACTAAATACATTCACAACCTTGTAAATTGACGACCTCTGTGGCTCGGTGGGCCAAGGTTCTGCTGAGACGCAGAAGGTTGCCGGTTCGATTCCCGCCGCAGGACAAATGTTTGTATGATCTGCAAGTATTTGTCTCAGGTCTGGGTGTTTCTATGTATAATGTGTAAATATTTACTAAACTAAGTATATTAGTATATCAGTCATGTGGTACCCATAACACAAGTTCTGCTTACTTTGAGGCCAGATGATGCTGTGTGAAATGTCCGGCATTATTTATTTACATATTTATAATATATATAAGTAGTATGCACAATCTACACATCACTATTTAGCCCCAAACTAGGCTTGTGTTATGCATAAATTATGTAGTGTATATTGTCCACCAATATATATACAATACTATCTGCTGCCTAAGTAAAGCAGCCTAAGGTCCCATCTATCTCTATACTAAAATTCATCGTAATCAATTCAGCGGTTTAGGCGTGACGTAACAAACAGAAAGACAGACAGAGTTACATTCGAATTTATAGTTAGATTAGATAATTATATCATTTGCATATATCATTATTCAATACAATCACAAAGATCACGTTAAACCTTACATGCGGTGAATTAAGCCAACAAGCCAGCGGCCCACCTGATATTATTATACTATTAGTGAACGTAGAAAACACTTTATCCAACAGTACCAAGGTCCATGTTGTATGTACACGCAGACGGACAAAACAGACAATTGTCATGGGAAGTGGGTGAGGTGACTAAGCATTATATTTTAAAGCCGCAGTCTAAGAGTTGCGACAAGTAAGAGACAAAAGCTAGATCATGTAGGTCCTAGTATCTAATTAAACGAAGCTTGTACTAAACATACAAAAAAAATCATTGCTTTCTGCCAGTGATCTGGATCAGTTGAGCCATCTATAGATCGTTTTAAACGATGCTTAGATAGCTCAATTGTTTCACATGTATTTTATATTCGTCTATCCTGCGTGTCCTGTCGGCAAGGTCGAGAGGTAAGTGTGGATACCTGGGAAGGCCTGCGCTATCAAACAGAATCCCGGGCAGAGTGACGTCAGTGGAGAGGAAACTTCACCCACCTCAGCTTGCTGGAGTGGATCCATGAACGAAAGTTTTCAATTATAATTAACTGCTCTGTAACTTGACTGACGCCACCTAAATCATCTTCAACAGATGAACTAAAATTATGATGGTTTTTTATTATTCACATTTATATTATTCTGTGCATTTCTATAACATTATTTCCGTAAATAAAACAAAATTGAATATAATTGGAGAAGATTTATAGTATGTGAGCTAGAGCGCTCATTAAGGACGGATAGACAGACAGACATAGCGAAACTAGAAGGGTTCCTTGTGGACCCTAAAAATGATTTAATTTTGAGTGAGTCTTTTAATGTGTAACTTCTTTTCTATTATGAAGTGATGCAATATTACCTAAAGTGGAACATTAGAATATTGGTAGACCTCATGCGGTCTTTTTAATTAGTGATAATTACAAATAAATAAATTATTATCACTTTTAAGTGGCCAGTAAACTGTTAATTACACTCATTAATGTTATTGCTGTGAACACTACAGATTTAATTGCATTAGTTAAGCCTGAATGTTATTAGTTTAGAAGCAATAATGATAAAAACTAACGTAAATATTAATAAAACACATAACAAACTCAAAATAACGTTTTATATAATTTAAAGTTAAATATACCGATAGTAACTAATCCTTTCACCACACTAGTTTGAAATAACGAGTGACACGATAGTGACACGATGGTAACTAGTGACACGATAAGAAGCAGGCGACTTTGTGATGTTTTAAATGTGAAAGTCGCTAATGCGAAACATGTCCTTAACCCCGAAGTATATCTTACAACAAACAATAGACGTATTAAAGACAAAGTCAGGTGATATCGCGTTATATCATAATACTATTATGTTCCAGACATCGAGAACATTTGGTAACAGTCGATCGAAGTGATAGCTGGTTCATTTCCCTTGTCATTTCCACACGTGTCTTTTAAACCGACATCATTTTTATAGAATATGACATTTGACCAATCGGAAAGTATATATCCTCTCACATAAAAAAAATATCTTTTGCAAATCGTTATGACGGAGTTATAAGTTAACAAACAATATAAAAATATATAAAACCGAATTGAGAACCTCCCCCTTTTTTATGTCGGTTAAAAATAAAGACGCAAAACATTATACATCGTATGTCTCATCATTAGTCTTATTTCATCTGTTGAAGATGATTTAGGTGGTGACAGACAAGTAACAGAGAAGTTATTTGTATGGAAACATTCGTTCTTGGATCTACTCCAGCAAGCTTAGGTGGGTGAAGTTTCCTTTTCACCGCAGACCCGCAGGAAAGTCGAGTCAGTACATGCGGTATCGATTCGGTTGCAGGTGCAGGTGCCCGGCACCGAGCCGGGCTTGTTTCAAGTTTTCCGTCTCTAGTGCTAGCTCTTCTGTTAGTCAGCAGGGCGACTAACTCCCAATAATTTGAAGACTATCGCAGTCGTCTCCATCATCAGTCTCCAGCCTAACCCGATTTTACAGTCAGATGCGGGTGTTAAGCCATTTTTGATGATCCTCAGCTGATCGTTATGGAGTACAGCGGATGGTAAAAGTAAAAAACGGAAAGTAGCGTAAAATAAAGTAAATATATTTTTGTAAAAAATAATTTGAAGGGATGTATGTATACTGCTTGAAATACACTATGACTCTAAATTCTTATTTGAGGCTAGATGGCACCGTGCGTTATGTCCGGCATTAATATTATTATTATTTTTTGATTGGGTTGATCGGGATATGTTTTGGGTCGAACCAGAGTAGATACCTATTGGGTTAAAAATCATTGATCGAACGGAGAAGCAATAAACCATATGTGTACTCAACCATCATGAATATAACACGAGTGTGTTTAAATATTATAATTACAGGCTGGGGTGACCTAGTAGTCGGCCACGCCTCCTGATCCAAAGGTCAATGGGTGGTCAACCACTAAAGGTCAGTCTTCAGGCTTAAACAAGGCCATAGTAGGTACCTTATTTAAACACATCATTGTATACATGCTTTAAATATTACGTCCACATTACACAAATTCCGTTTCAAACATGATTTCAGTTTAAAACAGTAGGTATTTTCTGTAGAGATAATACGTATTAACATGAAAAATTCATGTCAATTCAAAATTTAATTAAAATGGATTTATTTAATACAATGATCACTGGTTTTACATGTGGTTTTACGTCCAGGAACAATTAGGCAAGAAGCTCGTTTTGGCCTTAGTGCTATTTAAAAAAAAAGTGGAAAATAAAGAAAAAAAAGGAGGAAGTACGGTTGTAATTTTATGGACTCAAATTTCATTCTATGGAGTCGGTTTTCTTTTCAGTTTTAAAATCGTAATTATGTATGTTCTTCTCTGTCTTTCAGTTTACTGTGCACTAAATTGCAGTGATCTGAATTAGTTGAGATATCTAAAGATCGTTTAAAGCGGTCTTTAGATAGCTCAAGTGTTTAACACTTATTTTATATTCTTGTATTATATTGTACATATCTGAGAGTGTTAATAAATATTCTATATATATCTATCTAGTATATATATATAGCTGTAGGTTTTCCAAACGATACATAAATACATATATTTTTATGTTATATTCACAGCTGTATGATTTAAAAAATATCTATATGACCTAGCTGTTGTTCAATGTTACCTGTGACTGATGTCAAACCAGACATTTCATTGTAGGCCAGAGGTCGGCTCACAATACAACACATAGAAAGAATCTCTAATCCAGTCTATTATTTAAACCCACATCTAATAAGATCGCTTGTTTGTCGGCCTGTTCGTTGAAAGGATCTTAATGAATTGGTAATCAAATGAGGAAAAAGGCATTCGAATTGAAGTGGGTTCTGTTCTCGTCATAAAACCGTAACGTTTACCGTAGCCGTTCATTCTCAAAAAAGTTCATTCGCTCTCGGTTACAGAGTGTTGAAGAAGTTTCGAAAATCATCGCCAATGCAATAGTTTTAGGTCGTGGATAGATATTTAGGGATGTTATTGACTAAAACTACAAGCATATAATTTTCTATGTAGGTTTTTCTTTTTATAATATGTACCTGTGTATATACAAAAGAAAAAAGTAATAATAATAACGCCGGACATTTCACAAAACATCATCTGGCCCCAAAGTAAGCAGAACTTGTTTTATGGGTAACACATGACTGATTTACTACTTATATACTTTTTTTTGTAAATACATACATAATATACATAGAAACACCTTGACCCGAGACAAATACTTGCAGATCATACAAACAAAGTGTTTTAGAGTATATCAGTCATGTGCTATGCTTACTTTAGGGCTAGATGATGCTGTGTGATATGTCCTACATTATTCATTATGATGGCAGGCAAAAAAGTTATCTACCTATTTATAAGAGCTAATATTAATATTGATATTTTAGACCTTATTGTTTTGCAAAAACAAATAATTAATGATCTACTAAAGGAATAGCTATATGATAATAGGAATATATAATTTATAAGTTATTAGCTGCTGCCCGTGGCTTTGCACGCGTTGCACCTAAAAAATACAAAATACAATTTATCTCCTCACCAAATTCCGCCGCTCAGCCGTAAAAAGCCGTGAAACAGAAAGACATTTTCAAGTTTATAAAATCAAGTATAAATTTATAAGAAACGACCTTTTTTACGATTATCAAGCCCAGCAAATCACAAAACATAATTTTCATAGTCTGGTATTTTTTGTATATTTTCTGGTGATTGAATTCGATGAGAATAAGGGTTGCACCGTCATCTGAGCAGATGTTCTTAATCTGATATCAGAAATTAATTCTCGCATTGCATTTTATATCCAGCGCCATCTGCATATCGATAGTGACCAGTCATCGCGCAAATCACATTCTTTGGAACTCATTCAAACAATTTGTACAATACGCCAAACGATTCCATTCATTCAAATTTTGAATTTAAATTCAGAACGCTACGTCACCTATCCTGTGCTACAATTCCAAATGCGCTATTGTATTCTAAATTTTACGTGTAAATAATAAAGACTATTTTACAAAATTGAAGTTACATTTTCAAAACGTGAGATTCCAAAATCGTTGATGAGGGTTAACTACGCAACTGGTGAAATATTTTGTCACAACAATTTGTCACGCTCTGTCAAAAGTTGCGTGTCAGGATGACGTGTCACGCAACGTCCCGCGGAGCGAACGAATGAATTATATCGATTATGCACAATAAATCATTCGCTTATCGATAATCGATCGGTTAACGGAATCGTAGATCAAAGGTGCGAGCCCTGTGTATGACAAAATATGACGGATGAAAAATTATAAAAAGGCAGAGGACACATGCCCGCGTTTTTTTTGCTGATCTACCCTTATTTATGTAACATTTTATTGATAAACTTTTTTACTACCTACCGCCCTCATTTCATGTCAATATTAAAAAATAACAGCCGTTTTTTTAACTAGCTTCTCTCCACGGCTCCGCATATGTGGAACCTACAAAAACAGGCTTTAAGCAATTTAACAAACTAAAACCATTCCAAGTGTCATCCAAATCAGTCCAGTCGTATTAAACTACAAAGAAACTTCATCAAAAACATCAAAAACTTTCACTTTTATAATATTACCTAAAATCCATTTTGTCAAAATTCATTAATCTCAAAATTGAATATGCAGTTAAACTAAATGTCAAATCAATTCTTTTTTTATAATAATAAATAAAACATAACTATAACGTAATCATAAATCAATTAGCCCTTAAAAGCCTTTAACACTTGGCGAGATAATTGTTGTGTAACTACAAATTATTGAGGATGTCTGAGCAAGAACGACCTAAGTGACATTTAACAGATTTACATTATTATTACTGAAGACAATCTAATCTTAAACGTACTAACATTAATGTAGGTATTATGCATGTTTAATAATAATAATAATAATAATAATAAAACTTTATTGAGAACACTACAAAAGAAATATGAAATTTAAGCCTTAGTAATAATAATTAATTAATATACATAAATTAATAAATTAATAAGTATACATAAATTAATTAATAGTGTCCTGCAATCGGCGGTCTTATCGTGGTTACGATTTCTACCAGACAACCGTAAATTCATATTGTATTTATTTATTGATTTATATTCACAATCAGTTGAAACAGTTAGCTTCGTTTTTACAATTTTTCAAGTGGATCCAAATACCATCTAGCATAAAAATTACATAATTACTTTTATATTTTTAACCGACTCCAAAAAAAGAGGGAGGTTATTAATTCTTATTACTTATTAATGTTTTTTACTTTATAACTCTGTCATTTATGAGATTTTAAAAAAATTTTTTCAAAATCTCAATTCCCAATTCCCAATTGTGCCCATAGAAATTTCATCAAAATAGTAAGTATGTAAGTAAAAGTTTATTTCGACAAACTATACACAAATTAAAATATGACAAAAAACAAGCTGCATACATAAATAGCAGTGACTGTGTAAGTCAAAAAAGGTTCTGTGTTCAGTAAACTGCAACGCTGGTTTTTTAACACAGACCGTGATTGACGCACGGACCTGATACACAAGTAAAAACAAATTAGGTGAAATAAAAAAAAAACATAAATAATTATGTTTAGTAGTTCGGTTTTGAAATCAAAATAGCTGAAAAAAATACGTCATCCAAGTAAATGAAATTTCGATATTTGTCTTTACTGTGACATTCCATTGGTGTTTATGAATTTCGAAATATGATAGGGTACTAAAGAAGAGTGAAGTAAAAACTTCTTCCCCGACTGCAAAAAAAGGAAGTGGTCAAATAGGTTGTATTTTTATGGATTCTAATTTCATTAAAAAAATCGGTTTTCTTTATTAAAACTTTTGCTAAGTTATTCAAAACTACGCGAGGTAACTTTAAAAGTAGTAAGTGAGACTTAGGTCTTTTAAGCACTAGATCGTGTAACTCGGTGGCTTCGAGCTCAATTTAACTCTTGCGCAGACATGCTTATTACAAGTGTTCTAAGCTTCTAACACGTTTAAACGGCTCGAACACACAAATTAGAGTAATGGACTGGCGATTAGACAAGCAAACAAACATCAACATGACTTAAACAGACTCAGAAATGTGGGTCAAACTTTTTCATCGAGCTTTCCGTGAGCTGTTTTTCCGTCGGCTGATTTCGTGTCTTGCTTTGTGATTATAATTACATTCTGAGAACTAAAAATAATCCAACTTCATTGAATGAAATTTGAGCCTAAAAATACCAGCGATATGAAAACCTTATTTTCTTGAAGGTCACAAGAAAGCAATATATCGAAATTTCTTATACTTTAATGACGTATTTTGATTAAAAAAACAAACTACTAAACCGATTTTAATCAAATTTCTATGGTACCAAGCCGAAAGTATATTCTTTGATACGAAAACATTTTTTTTTTAATTTGTTCACAAATGACGGAGTTATGAGGTAACAAAAATAAAAAAATATAACCGATTTGAGAACCAATTTCATTTTCCTTTTAAAGTTTGATAAAATAGCATTTATCAATTCAGTGGGTTGACTACAGCAAGACCATTCAATGATCCCATAACTATGATTCAGAATAGTATTATGCAGCTGTGTATTTTTTAAGTCAAAAGCAAGTCAAATCAAAAGATACTTTATTCAATACAATCACAAGAATTACTTTGAAACGTCTTACATAATAGGTGAATTGAGGTGCCAATTCCTCCTAACCCAATGTTCTATTTTGTTCAAACTCCTCCTTTCCTCGTATATCGGTCTTCTGAACCTTCTGAAAGCCATCACATCAGTGCCATTTTAGTTTACCTCGATGACTTTCTATTATGAATTAATAAATAAATAAATGTTGGTGGAGCATGCACACAACACCATCTAGCCCCAAACTAAGCATAGCTTGTACTATGGTGACCAGATGACTGATTGATTACCTAAATTTTTTTAAATACATATTCAAGATACTTTATAACACCCAGACACAGAACAAACATCTATGTTCATCACACAAATGTTTATCCTGGTAGAGAATCGAACCCTCAACCTACAACGCAGAAGCCAGAGCTACTACCAACTGACAGACTAGTTATAACGAAACCATCATAACTACACCACTTGCTTTTATTTGTAGCTATATCTGAAGTACTTAGATCTTACATTAATTTAAAAACAAATAAATAAGTATTAAAAAAGTCGTAATATCTAGAAGCACTTCGACCCTTTTCAAATTTATAACAGGCAACACTGCTCGTGATAAATCATCTGTAATAACTAGACAAATTATCTTGTTAACATAAAAATGAGCGTGTACGTGTAACCAATGTGATCTCACACTGTACAGTCGGCTAAGTGTAACCTTCGGAGCATAACAAATTAGTGGCTATCAAAACGAAATCAAGTGCACTGGGAATGTACGGACACATCATCATCATCATATCAGTCCCAAGAAGTCCACTGCTGAACATAGGCCTCCCCAATAAATTTCCAGGAAGCACGATTTTGAGCCCTCTCCATCCACCGATTTCCCGCGATCTTTACAATGTTGTCAGTCCATCGGGGGGTCGTCCTACGCTTTGTTTTCCTGCCCTTGGTCACCATTCGAGAACTTTCATTCCCCAACGGTTATCAGTTCTGTATAAAAAACTGTTAATACAAAAAGTCCCAAATATCGTTTGATACACTCGAAGCTGACCTAAAAACTAAAATATGTAACATTTTTTGCAATATTTTTTATCAATAAAACAATATATAAGTTTTGCTCATATAGAGATATTCACCCTTCTTAAGCGAGATTCTTATATATCTTATTTGACTCTTACAATTCTAGTTTGACCAATGTTCCGATTCACACAGATTTATTCTCCGCTGCGCCCGCGCATCCAGTTCCCGCGCCATTACTCATTCGCTCCGCTCACTTACAATACAACGATTTGTGAGAACAGAACTACTCCTGCGCAGACGTATCAACCTGGCGAGCATTCGCATTGTTTTTGCTATTAATACGAACATTATTGGATTTATTGGATTAACATTATTTTGGTGATAACATCTTTCTTGTGAGACTTTTATGATACCTCATAGATGCTATACAGTAAACTCTAGGAGCACTAGAGCTCCTAGAGCTCCTAGAGTTCCTAGAGACTAACTAAACTGTTATTTTTAATTACAGAAAAAATCCATAAAAAAATACATATTCATTATTTTGTAATAGAAACGTCTAAGACAAGTTCATGTAACTTAAAAGTTATTTTAAATCAAAAACAAAAAAATGAATTATCGTTTTAATTTAACCTTAATAAATATGTATGAGAAGACTTAAACGAACCAAGCTGTTTGTAAACCCAGATATTTTAATTTTAAAACCAAACTAAACCGATTTTTAGAATACATAATTTCAAAATTTCAAATCGGTGCATTAATGATAGAGTTATGATGAGGTAACAAACATAAAAAAAATACAACAGAATTGAAAAACTTCTTTTAAAAATAAGTTTTAATTTTACCATATACAGATCTATTTACAGAAATAATTATAGAAATGTACAGAATAATATAAAATACATCTGAAACAGTTGTGTTATCTAAGGACCGTTTAAAACGATATATAGATAGCTCAACTAATCCAGATAAATGCCAGATAACTGCCAGCGTTTCCAAGACACTGGCGTTGCCACGTTGAATGGCAATGCTAATACGCCGAGCCAGATAGAAGCCAGCTCTTGGGTCACGCTATATATCTACCAAACGCCGTGAGATAACTTTGAAAACGCGGTAGGCTCCTGTTCCCCACGGACTTTTTGGAGTCTCAACTCCAAAAGGCTCAAATAAGTAAAATTATTCATTAATCTACTTGTCTTGATTGTAATATTGTAAAAATACAATTTTGCATTTAAATTAGAAATCATGACCTTATTATTCTAGTGTAATTATTTGTATTAGTAAATCTATTCACAATGCATCCAACATAATATCTCATGACATTCAAACGTCATAACAAAGATCTAGATCCGAGATTAATCTCATCGTAATTTATTTGCTATTTGATTGCTCATCAAAACAAAGTCACGGATTTATCAATCACGAATGATATACCTCAGGGCAATCATATTAGTTACTATTTACAATAACCGAGTCTGTAGTAGCTAGAAGTTGTACTTATAGATGACAAACTACGTGTATAAAAAAAGATATACGACTTACGTAATTAACAGTGTTTGTAACTTAGTACTTATCGATTTAGTTCGATTTAAAATTGTTTTTGGAACGAAGTTCCTTATCGCACGATACGGACATGGCGAAAAAAGTGTAAGGTTTTTCCGTCATGAATTTCCGTCACGACCCTTTTTTTAGTCTAGACGGTTATCCATAGTTGACACGAATGAATGAATTAGATGAATGAATGATGTACAATACAACTATTATTTTCACAACTCGAAAATATATATTAATAAATATATATTTTCGAGTTTTATTTAATTGATCTTAGACGCTAGTAATTTATTCATTTGTATTTGTAAATCAATAATATAAAAGGTTTATCAATAATAATATACTAACTTCGTTCCAACCGAGTGTTCCACGACGCTCACACATTTTTTTTAACTCGATTATTAGTCGAACATTCGGACAACTGTTTTTTTCTTGAGAACTACATTTTTATTTTTATTCTTCTATCGTACATACGTATCCTACCTATCGTACATATTCTGGGTAAGTTCAATCGTCTAATTCCTTGAGTTTGTTTAAACTGTTGAGTTGAACGATCCGTTCTGATTTTCACAAAGAAATTAACTAACGGATACTAATAACATATTTTATTAGGAACCAAGCACTTCCTATACTATAAGAACCAGGACCAGGACATGCAAATGAGGAGACCTCTGACCCAGCGTCCCGCCATCGATCCACCGCCACGATCTAACAAATGCACCTGTTAACCCTATAGATAGGGCTGCCACTGCTTATCATACAACTCGATAGTAATCTGGCCAATCTAATCGATAGTACTCTGGCCAAACTAATCGATACTAATCGAGTTAGTAATATAGTAGATTGTACCTAATAATAACGTGGCAATTTTTAGATGACCCTAGAATTAGACATTCTACTAGAAGATGTCTTAAAGTCAAATCAAGAACCACTTTGAATCTTACAAGCTAGGTAGGCGCAGACTGCTGCCTAACCTCAGTCCAAGAAGAATCTAGCAAGAAACACTTCAACTTAGAAGGTCATGATTAGGTACATAAAGTGTCTTGAGAACGCTGCCCTCTGGCAGTGATTCTGGATCTATAGATAGATTGGTCAACGGTCTTTAGAAAGCTCAACATGTATTTTATATGATGGTAATAATTAGTATTTAAAGAATTTTCATAATAAAACGTATTCTAGTTTTGTGTATCTTATGGACGCTAGCCTTAATAGATTTTATAAAAAACCCACAGTTGCAATTGATGTGTCAACCCTGAGGTCCACAGAGTATTCCCACGAGCACCATAGAGCCATCTACGATAATGGGTGTTGGCGGCAAATGACAGACCGTTCCGTTCACACGCCATCGCGCTGATCTAGAGTAAAATATAGTCTGTACTTCAAATTATCGATACGATATTGTTGTCGGCACATCACTACACCGCTTTATCGATCATCGATATTGAGGTGAAAACGTGATAAGAATCTGCGTACGGATTTTTTGAACGTAATGACAAAAAGGATGTGACGATAAAAAAAAACTTCATTTAACTTAAGAATAATTATAGGGACCGCAATAAGCATTAATTATTATGTTGATCACGTGTCGAGATAGCACAGATAAATGACAACGTTTTTATCTCAATTTTCGCGAATTGATACCTGAATCATTTGTCATGAGCGGTTTGGCTTTCCGCCTGACATATTTTAAATTAACACAATTAAAAATGTACACTACAGTGGTAACTGCAAGGTTGAGAATCGTTGCGGTGAGAGTTTTGGGCATGTGTCAAAAAATAACGCTATAAATGCAAAATATAATTAAGTCATTTTACAGGGGATGCATCCGTTGAATCGAGTTACACGCGCTGGTACGTTCAGATTCGGCGCAAGCGCATGTCATGTGCGGCCACGCGGCAGTTATTTTAAAACCGCAAGGTCGTTGCCTCTATCAGTCGTTTCAAAATCATAATTGGCTCTTGTAAAGTAAATTAGATCTCAAATAAAACGAATTTATCTTATTGTGTTTAATCTAATTATCGTAAAATCACTCCCATGACAAGGTTATGATATTAAACGATGAAAAAAAACAAATACCTACTTAAAGGTTTCCTGACGTTGGTTTTGGGTGTACAAAAAGTCGTGTTCCGATCAAAATCAAAGCGATAACGAGTCAAAAAAGGTCGCATTTATTTTTATGTTATCATTGCGTTTATCGAATAAGCGATTTTACCCGTTTCAAAAATTAACATCGGCGTACATTAATTAGTTTAATTTACAAGCAAAAACTGCTGTCGGGATGTAATATGAATAATTTTGGCGCTTAATAAATGTTTGGAGTAAAAACGTAATCTGTAAATTGGATCTGTAATCATAATCGTAAGTCGAACGCTTTTGAAAACCTGATGTCCGGGACACCTAATGTCTTCAAACGCAGGTTCGATTGCAGCTAAAAAATATATATGCAATAACAGCAAATGATCAGTTTGTTATGTTTTTAATACAAATTTAACAATGTTTATAAATGTTTGCAATTGGTGCTGTAAATAAGGCAATCTGTAGAGCCGTATTCCAGATCGATCGCAATTCCAAATTGCGCTGTTGTCAAACTCATTTATTGTACTCACTAAAATCTCAGCTATAAGCGCATTTTCTATTGTGGGTAAGCGACAGACGCAATACGCAGCGGATAGCTGCTGTAATAAGAAAATTTTGAAGACTTCTGAAGAGACTGATTTCGCAGATATTGCTGTCGGATCGCTAGTGCTACAATTACATAATATAAGTATATAGTAGTAAGCAAAGTAAGCAGAGCTTGTGTTATATGAATCACATGACTGATATACCTACCTAGATATTTTTATAATATTTACGTAATATATTACACCCAGACACGCAGAAATATTTGCAGATCATACAAAAATTTGTTCAGCGGCTTTAATCGAACCTTCTGCGTCTCATGCGGGCCTTAGCCCACTGCACCAGAGGTCATAATAAAAACATAATTATATGAATTTGAATTGAATTTGTCGTCTCTAACACAACTTTAACGTCGAATAGGAATAGGTAGGCATAAGTAGGCTTACGTATGTTTCTGATATCCGTGAGACAAGGTAACCTATGGCCAACATTAAGGTATATAACTTAAGCTAAGCTCACGCTTGCTAATATCAACATACAAAAAACATTGACAGAAAAGTGAAAGTTAGACATCTGCAGTACCAGAACCATTGCTAATGCGTTCCCTGTCTGATGTCTCTAAATCATAGCCTTGCTGTGGGATCAGCAGAACTTGCATTTTTACTACATACTGAAGTATTCGATTCCCACAACTATTTAAATTGGTTGATCTGTCTACAAAACAGTGAATATCCCGTTCTATAAAACAGACGAACATAGTTCCCGACCACAGATTAAAATAGTATTAACCTGAACCACTGAATAAACCACAGACTAGATATAGATCTGCAAAGTGGAGAAGACGCGGTCTTAGGTTATCTTTTGTGTTTCAGATGTCGGAAAATTCTATATTATTCTAAATGTAAGTAAAGTAGTAATAATAATAAATAATGCCAGACATTTCACACAGCTTCATCTTGCCCCAAAGTCAACAGAGCTTGTTCAAATTATGCATCCGTAAGTTTCGAATAAAAAAGTAAATAAGTCCTTTATGGGGAACTCTCTTTGCTTCTACAATAAGCTTCCTGAAACTGCGACTTATTATATTGCTCTGCCCTCAATCAGATAACTGACAGATTTGAAAATATTAACTCTCTTGCATTCGTTTTTCGTAATTAAGCTAGTTATAAGAAGGATCATACAAAAAGCGCTAGGACCAGGACGAATTTCTTGCCAGTTCTTCTCGGACTTGGGTTAGGAGAAATTGGCACATAAATTCACCTAGTATGTAAGACGTTAGACGTTTCAAAGTGATCCTTGCGATTACATAGTATAAAACAAAGTAGCTTCCCACTGTCTGTCTGTCCCTATGTATGCTTAGATCTTTAAAACTACGCAACGGATTTTGACGCGGTTTTTTAATAGATAGAGTAGTTCAAGAGGAAAGTTTATATGTATAATTTCTGCCAAATAAAAGATTATTATTATTATTATTATATTATAATACATGCATAATATAGTAGATAAACACTGATAATTTTAGTGGTTTCTAATGTGATGTCGTAAATAAACACATTTTTTGCGCTTATATTGCAAACGCTGGCTGAACCATTCTATAGTATATTTCGTATCAGCATTGCACACGTGCGAAGCCGGGGCGAGTCGCTAGTATTGAATAAACATATTTTAATTTGAGCTTGAGTTCGACTCAAGACGAACGAACTAAAACGAACTCTCTTTCTTAAAATCACATAATTAGCTAGTTGCCGCTATGCTGTCACTTGTAACTCTGTGTGTGTGTGTGTGTGTGTGTGTGTGTGTTTAGGATAGACTCGAAGTATCTTTCAGTATTTCAAATATCTAATTGCTACCTACTTTTTGTCTAATATATCTAATAAACCTTCGCCAAAACTCAATTTGTATTAAAATCACTTGTATCTTAATCGCTCGCTGTTGAGTCCAAAACATAAAAGACTATTGTCGTATTTCGCGAATCATGCGCATCGAGTAAATCACGCAGCGGGCGCCCGCTATCGTGCGCTCATCGCCGGGCTCGCTCTAAATTAGATCGACCGAGATGCGCGCGCGCCGCTCAACCGTACCAGAATGTACGGAAAGGACGATGTCGCCAACGATACCGTGGTTTTATTGTATCCGTGTTGTGCACGAAGAAGCAAACTGCACGGAATTCTTTCAACACACTGGCTCTTTTATCTCAACCTGGCTTTGAAATATTGACAGATAACCCTTAGCCTGAAGGTATGACTCTTGTCTCTTGGGAGATGGATAGGACATTGATATAGGCTACTTGCGTAGACACCCTTACCGCATCCCATCTGTCGGGGACTTCCGATACAGCTGGTACGGCGGCTAAATGTGCCGAGGACCTCAAAGACACAAATATGCCGGTCTTGATAAGGCCTACATATTTGAGACTTTCGGAGTCCAAACTTGAGCCCGTAGGGAACAGAAGTCCATTGCGTTGTTAAAATAATTTCACGGCTTCTGGTAGGAACATCGCGTGAACCCAAGAGCTGGCTTCTATCTGGCCCAGCGTATTAGTATTGCCATTCAAACTGGCAATGCCGCAAGTCGCAAGACGCTGCCCTCTGGCAGTGATCTGGATCAGTTGAGCTATCTATAGATAGTTTTAAGTGGTCCTGTTCCATCTCAAGTTCAAGTTCAAGTTCATCTGTTTAAATGTATTTTATATTACTGTTTATTATTCTGTACATTTCTTTAAATCATTACATAGTATAAAACATTAGTATAAATCAAGTCGCTTCCCGCTGTCTGTCTGTCCCTATGTATGCTTAGATCTTGAAAACTACGCAACGGATTTTGATGCGGTTTTTTTTTATAGATAGAGTGATTCAAGAGGAGGTTTATATGTATAAAACATACATAATATAGTAGAGAAACACTGATAATTTTAGAGGTTAGCGTATATGGCTTCAACGTATTAGAACTACTGAGCTACAGCAACGCGTGGCCGGGTCAGCTAGTTAGTATATAAAGAACATGCATAACAATTTTCAGAGCTGTAAATGTATTATTTAATGGGATAGTTCGATGGACTTGTACGAATGTCTATTTTCGAATATATGTGATAATGTTATACATATACCACAAAGTCATAATTATATGCATTCCTTGAAAACTAGTTCTTCTCATTGACGACACGTGTTGCAATTAATAAAATAGTTAGATGCCGTTTAAGCCATTATTAAAGTCAACAACTCCGTTACTCGGCAGCTATGATAGTTATTTCCAGTAGTCAATGACAGCGTCTGTGACGTAACAGGCATTTGTCGTAAGTAGTGGCATATACGCGTAATGTTTGAGCCCAGAGCTACGTCTGACTTGTAGCATGACTCTGAACATGTCTTTTAACAGCCTCCTCATGATAGCCTACAGTCATATATAATATAGACTGGCCTGTCAACTCAGTTGGTAGTAGCTCTGCTTTCTGCGCTGTTGGTTGAGGGTTCGATTCCCTCCCAGGATAAACATTTGTGTTATGAACATAGGTGTTTGTTCTGTGTCTGGGAGTTATAAAGTATCATAAGTATGTATTTAAAAATATATAAGTATTCTATCAGTCATCTAGTCACCATTATACAAGCTATGCTTAGTTTTGGGATAGATGGTGTTGTGTGTATTGTCCAGAAATATTTATTTATTTATTATATTTATATATATATTAATACAAAACATGTTAAACAAAACATGTGAACTCCCAGTTCAGTGAGTAGTAGCTTTGCGATTGTAGTTGGAGGTTACTTCTAATATGTATTCATTTATATTTATATATATTTTACCCCGAAGCCTGGCTTCTGTCCAAAAAGTTTTATTCAGTAAGTTATTAAAGAGATTTGTGGACGAGACCAATGCAATGTATTAGTTGGCTATTCAACGAGGTAAGGTAGCCAGCGTTTTGGGCACTTTACCATTTATAAGTAATTGTCTAATTACGGCTAGAAATCAGAGCTCATTGTTTTTATTAATTTAGTATATACAAGTTACCTAGGTATATTGTTTATACTATATATTATTCTGTAAATAAAAGTATTATAAATTAAAAACATATTAATATACTTAAAACCATTTGGTTCACGAATTAAAGGCAAAGGATTTTCAAAATGAAATCATGTAACTTGATCCTAACTGCTAACTGCAAACCCTGCAAACTGCACAGACTGAATAACTCAGGTAACTAATTAAATTTTGTGTGTTGCTGGATCATATTTTGCATAACGACACAATAATTCAGATTGTATCACATCGTTTCACGTTCAATAACGACCGCGATAATGAAGAAAGACGTTTTTTGTTTTGAGACGGTTTTTGAATTTAAGTACTTATTAATTTCAAAGTACCTGCCAGTTACATAATTATAACAGTGACGTAATACGCACTTATTTAAACAATATCGGGCTTACTTAAAAACGTCTCGCAAATTCATTCTAAAGTTAATCAATGGTTAAAATAGTGCCCTTCTTATCCCTTATTTTAAGATAGTGACATATAGTGATAGGGCAAATCTTAAACAGTATTTAGGCAGTGTTCAAGTTAAGAGTCGTTTATAAGTAATGTGGAATATTTTTACATATAAAAAAAATAGTGCGTAGAGTCCCTCCGCGCGGAAGAAGTGATATTTCTTATTGTGGAAATGAAAATAGGAACGTTTAACGTTTAACGCAACCTTGTTGTAAGTCGCATAAGACGTTTCACTTCAAAACACAATGTACGGAAGAAATAAATTCACATTGGTAACTATCGGACCACAATATAAAATAAATAATATGCATGTTATTAAAACAAAATAAATAAAACGTATTATATTTTGATGTGTAACATTTTTCCTCTCCTCTCGCTTTCCTGCAATTTGTGAGAGTTATTTCGTGAAAAAAGACGTAATTGTGTAACAGGAAGCCGGGAAAGCGCGCGTAATTTGATTTGACAAATGAACGCGCGTGGTATTGTATTAGTCTTATGATCACGCGCGGTGGTAGAGTTGGCCGTCAGATGGTGCCATTTTCCTGAGATATCAGATATTATATCATATTATGCGACTACTGTTAGCCTCGCTCGTTTTATTTTTAATTTATTTATATCACAACTTTTTAATGTGTGTCAAAAATAATATAGAGCAGAGCAAACTTTTTTAAAAGCCGTCAATTTTAAAAAGAGAACGCAGCACGTCCGCCCGGCTCCGCTATACTAGTGCAGTGCAAGAGTATTCCAAACCGATTAAGCGACATTTATTCGTTACAAAAGAAAACCAATAACATGCACCATGCTCCTCTAAATTAACAAGTAAATGACTGATTGGAAAATGCTCTATCTCGGTCACGGCGTATTAACACTGAATTGGGTTTCTGAGGCGATTTTTCAGTTGGATATTAATTCATGTTGGACGATAAGCGCAACAATATTGCTTTGTTTTTAATCACATTTTCCGAAAGTGTTTTAATTTATTTTTCGATTTAAAGTTTACGTTTCACGTTGTGTTATAATTTTATTTTATGCGAAGGTATTTAAATTTGATTGTATATACCTACATGCTTATGTTTAGGATTATAAGATCGTAAAGCATTCATTGCATAGTTCAGTTCTTCAATAGAAACTTTGTGCAAGGTCTGTATCTGGATGGACCATAGTTGTATTTCATCTGAGTTATTCCTGTGCTTCGGGCATATTATGCTATAAGTCCCAGCGTTAAGCCATGACGTAGGTCTTTGTGCGGCATATTAACTCCATCAATAGAATTGTCCGGTATCGATAGGTATGATAATCGACCTGAAGTAAGCTACTCGTGTCACATCAATGAATGCAAGGTTTGCGAACAAATTGTGAAGCTCAGTCACCAAATGAATCCCAAAAGAGTAATTGAATTCTGCTTTAATTAATGCATTTTTTTTGCAGATGAACCAAAAGTGCAAAGTTTGCGGAGAACCAGCGGCTGGCTTCCACTTCGGGGCTTTCACTTGTGAGGGATGCAAGGTAAGAAGCAGTTTATAAAAAAAATATTACTTTATAAAAACTAAAAAAATAACCAACGAAATTTATGCCAATCAAAACTGCTACTCCTGTTTTTCTGCCTTAGGGATGTTAATTCAAATGTATAATCTATAAATCCTCATCAATTAATTATTTAATTTAAATTAAATTACGAAATTTCTTCACCTATTTTCTCACCATTTGGGCTGGTATTTTTTCATAAAATTTAAATGAGACCAAGCGGGATCCACCCAAAACAATTTTTTTTTTCAAATTTATAAATGACGGTTGTCTGAGGTTAATATTACCAAATATATTTTGGTTTAGTAAAGTATATAAAAAATATGTATTACGCAAGTTGATACATTGTTACGATACCTAATTAGGAAATACATTAGAAAATCGGAAATGTATACATAATTCAACAATAAAATCAAGGATTGTGTCAGTTTGCACTGGTGCAACAAAACGCGACCAACCACGATAGAATAATATTCCTACAACTTGGTTTTTTGTTCAATACTTCTTACTTAGTCGTACCTGATAGTATATAACTTTTAAAACTATCATGGTTTTGCACATAATTTTCACTCAAAACGGGATATTTACCATGATATATGAGTTTTTCTGCTTCTCGATATTTCGGCACAGTTGCATGCGCCATGATCACGAGATAAACTGAAGTTTTGTCTGCCAATAACATCCACCCGCAAAGACTTCAGTTTATCTCGTGATCATGGCGCATGCAACTGTGCCGAAATATCGAGAAGCAGAAAAACTCATATATCATGGTAAATATCCCGTTTTGAGTGAAAATTATGTACCTGATAGTATTTGGCACTGGTTGAAATTATTTCACGTGCCTGAAATACTAGTCTAAAATACTAGTTAAATTAAAAAATTGTTTGTTATAATATAAGCGACGTTTTGGAAGCAAGCATTTTTTTATATATTACTAACTAGCAATCCGCCCCGGCTTTGCAAGGGTGAATAATAGACTTTAACCTTCCGCATGAATAATTTCGTACATTGGTGAAAACAGTATGAAAATTAATTCGTTAGTTTTTGACCTAACCTAACAGACCCAACGGAGGGGCTTTATAATATGTACTGATAATATTTAGAAAATAGGTATGTATACAAGCACATTTTGTAGCAAATACTGCGTCTAAAACGCACGACTGTATAAACATATTTAACGATTCAAAATCGATTCATAAATATTCGATAATTGCTTTAATTCCGATTCTTATTCGTATCATCCTCTACTTTACCTATTTACCCCATCCCTTTGCCAAAGTATTTAACACTTTAACACCTACGAAACAAGGTGCTAGTTATGCGTGTAGACTATATAGATATCGACTGCATGTCCGGGAGATGCACGTCAATAATTCGATCAGCACGCGCATACTTTCCGCTATAGTTTTTTTAACCTGGTATCAGTAGGTATCTAATTACTGCGCGTGCCTTATAATCTGATAATTGCTATAAACGATAGTAACACCGTTTAGTTTAATTATTGCATAGTGTATAATATAGGTGCCTGACTAGTTACTTTGATGATAATAGAGCTACAGAAAAACTTTTTTTTTAACAAGTAATGACAGCAAAATAGATCTATATTTATTTATGAAATAATAACTCGTTTTTACAAAACATGTTTGAATTTCTTGAACTTATCTGAGTCAAGCCATTGTCTGTATTCAGTTTATAGGGTTAATTAATCGTTATCATAATCGTTTATTCATTGCATCATATTTGGTACTCGGTATTTAAGTGCTAAGGTTGTAAATAAGTACAAAGTACCACAATAGGAACCTTGTTGGTTATATTTCATATTTTTACTAGCAACACTTACTGTGATTTTTAATACTACGCGTTATCACTTAAAATTATCGTCCGTAAACCGACTTTACAGACAACCATTTATCTGTTTGTAATGGATAAACTCAAAAACTACTATACTGATTTAAGAGTTTTTTTTTTAAATAAGTGATCTTTACTAAAATTCCAACAATGATATACCTTATCAAAAATTTGCTTATAGAAGTTATTATTTAGCGTGCGCTGCGATAACTATTGATAATACTTAGAATAATATCTACATGTTTGTATTAGGTACATACTTATTATTACACTTAAAAAAGTCCACGAGGCTAATTGTCTAACTAATAGTTAGACAGACGCGGATGAAGTCGCAGGTGTTCTAGCTAGTTTTAACTCAATAAATGTATCGGTCCCATGACAAGCATGCCAAGTACAAGTACTAAGTATTTATACCCAAAGGTGGAATATTTTTAAAGTACTAGATACTTTACGAATACCAGTCACTGTGACAGCGGGCACATCCCTATTTATATTGTCACAATAACTAAATCGACGTTACCTCAACATTGCACAATACTTGCTACATTTTGTATCTATTGGTGCATTTTGAAACAGACCGACAATAGATTTTGCAAGGAGGGCGGAACATGTCGCAGGATATCTGACCTAGCGTTTTAGCATGGGTATGGACGTTATCAAACTGTTAACGAGCCTATTGGAAACCCCATTCGTGTTATCTTACTAATAATATAAATGTGAAAGTTTCTGTGGATGTTCTGATGTTTGTTTGTGGTTCAATGATGACGTAATGCCGATGAATGGTCTGAAGTCTTTAGCTAAGATTAACTACCTTATATTCACATAGGTAATTAGCAAACGTGGCATTTAAGTGTGGTTTTGTCCTTTCATTCTAATAAGAGTGAAGATAGCAACTGATTGAAACAACATTTTAACTAAAGTAATATTATAAGATAAACACTTACGCTAAGAACAAGCCTTCAAAGCAAGTCAAATTGAATTTATTTTTAATTTCAAATTAGAATTGAGCATGACATGAACATGAAAACTAAGCAAACTTAGGCGAAGCTGAAAAACAGTTTAGCCTCGACCTCCGCTTAAATTTAGAAGAATTATGAATAAAATCAAGAAGCGAAAATCAGGGCCTCAATATTTGTCTGTTACATAATATCTGCTTTTGACTTCTTAACAAGATTTGCACATTTGAATTGCTCTCAAATCGTTACGATATTTCGTGGTGATTTTCCGGCGCGTGCCTCTAATACCATGGGTTTCCCAACCGATGGAAGCCAGCCACCATGAAGCCGATGGGATCTCGTGATGTGCATGGTTAGTGCGTAATGGGGTGAATCGCGTTCGATTTTAACGTTATTTGTGCACTATTTTATTTGCGAAACGTTTTTATTTTCAATGTTTTTTATAAACTTGTTGCTATGTTGAATAGATAAATATTGAATGGACATTTAACATAAAATCATCTAGTGACAAGGTAAGCATAGTTTGATGTGTTATGAAAATCATATGACTGATGTACTACTTATATCCTTTTAATTTCTTTTGACCACTGGTGATCTAGTGATAGCCATAATTTCCGATCCTAAGGTCTTGGTTTGAATCTGGTCTGGTCGAGGTCTGGTCTGGTCTGGTGATTGAGTGTGCTATATACTCTCAAAACGGCGATGGAAATCTGCATTTCGTATAACATAAAAAGGTCGAAGACATTTATGACAAGTTTCCGAAAGAATCCTCGGTTTACTATAATCAAATCACAGTATCGAAATAATTAGTGCCATTAACAAGAAAAAATAAAATACTTACTCATACGTACTAGGAAAATACTTTAAATTACACTAAACCTCATTGGCTACTAACCTTATACAAAAAAGTGTTCTTAAATCAAAAATGCAAATCGCAGTCTAAAGAGGTATTGCGCAAAGGCAAAACCTCCTTAGAATCGCGTTCATTGTGACTTCACTGCAAACTGCAAACTTGAATTACAATCACAAGCCGTACATCTACAAAAAGGCCACTATTTCTATCAAAGTCCCCGAAGCTAATTAAATATAAGGCTTCAATGGGCAGTAAGTCTATATAGCGCGCAGCAATTAGCCGGTAGTCCATTTACTGTATGCTGTGGCGTCGGCGTCGGCTTACCTTTGTATGGTAATGCGTGTGCGCAGAACGGTGACAAATAGATCAATTCTGCAAATGGAATGAGTACTGTTTTGTAAGATAATGTTTGGACCGAGTTTTGTGCCAAATTGGCTTAACTCCTATGCTACGCGCAAAATCATATTTTAAAGTTTGTCGATTTTTGACTACCTTTTTGGCGCCGTGGGCGAAGGCCTGCGTGAGTCGTAGAAGCTTGCAGGTTCGATACCCGTCACGGAATAAATTTTCGTATGATTTTGCAAATATTTGTCTCGATTCTAGGTGTTTTTTATGTATAATATGTACTACAAAAAAATTATATAAGTAGTATAACGCTGTATGTAAAAAATAGTTAAGGTCAGCATAGCCCAATTGTATTTTGAGTACCTAAAAAACGTCTCGTTAAACATTGAAAGTGATTTAATCCTTTGCACTCAATATTTGGTCAATGATAATCATCAATAAATAAAATAAGCGGTAAGTAATGGTTGACTTTATCACTAAAAGATCTCTACGAGACGACCTTTAGCTGATGCTACAAATGTTCTAGAAAACGAACAAAAACGTGTGAACTCCAACCCGATACAATTATTGCGTAAGTGATGGGCACACCAACAAGGCTAGTCTAGTCGTACAACTTAGGGCTGGTGTACACAATACAAGTTACTGGCCAGAGTATGTTTCGTACATCATAAAATAGATAGCAGCTTACACGTCGTCCTGGGTTCACAAATAACATAATAGTTACATACCACGACTAAAGCCCAGAAAAACCAAGAGGTGCCAAAAGTATCTACTTATAAAAGCTTTAAGGAACGGTGGCCGATTACACGATTTTCCAAACTCAAACTCAACCCGAGAAAGGTTAATATATTTTGATAGCACTTTATTCAGAACTGTTAAAAAATCTATGATTAGTTATCGAATTAATGATAGTAGCTGACAATTCAACCCGCATGCCAGCTCGCACCGTGTAAATCGGCTGATCTGTGATCCTAAGTAGCAAAAACTAGACACCTATCATTACAGTATTTTGGCAAAGCAGTTTGCGATGATCTTTGGACACAGTAATAGGAGGTTGTATTTTATGAACTAGAACTAGTTTATGAACTATGTAATTGGTTGTATCTACGTTTTGGTGTTGAAATAAATGGAGGAGAAATAGTCGTATAGCTACAAAATAATGTATGAGTTATCTAATTAAATTTTTGATCCCAGTAAACACGTCTAGTAGAGGCAATAAAGTGATGTACCTGACGCGATAACGATTGCGATCACAGTTCGCACGATCAGCGTCTCACCGGCACAAATTATTTTCGAATTTGGAGCACATTCAAATTGCGGTAACGCACGCGAGCGGGAAACACTCGCCGGAAAAGATATTCGGGCGAGTCGAGACGTTTTGTTTTGTTTCGCAACCGGCCAGCAATAAATCATCGCTACTAATTTGCTTTTAAAGGTTTTACTGGAATTATCTGTGTGTGTAATCGGGTATTGTGCGGGGACAATCGAGAGGCGCCGCGCGCCATTGTGCGCTCGACATCGGAAACCTTAAAGAAGCCGCCTGCCTCCGTAATTTGTCAACTCGCTTAAAAAAAAAAAACAAAGACCTTTAATGGCCACCTCTAATGTGAGTTAATTAATTGGACTGTTTTATACGTCTCTAGGTAATTGCCGGCTGAGCTTAAGTGTTGCCATTTAGAACGCGAACTGTAATGAGCTATTTTCTTCTCCGTTTAAGCCCCCATGTATAGGTTGCTGTTAATTAATTTTAGAACTACTATTAATTCGAGTTGGGAGTGTAATGCATGTGCGAAATGCTTAAATGAATGCAGAGCTCGAGAAATTAATTTAATTCGCATATAAATTAACTAATAGTTAATTGCGACCGCCCGTGCGACTAATGACTTTTATCGATTACGAAATCAATAATTATAAATAGTAATCGGGTGGCTAGCAATGCAATTAATAAACCGTTTAAAAAATTAGATCATAATACAAAGCGGTCAATTTGTCACAACAATGTCGGTGTTGGAACAACGCAATGGCTGCGCGCGGCACTGCGCTGAATCGATTCGACGCGTCCGCGCCGCAATCGCTTCGCATTTTGCACTCATTCATTTTTGCGTGTACGGTCTCGTTTTATTTGTATCGCATTGACGAAATTCGTCACGCGAATTTGAATTCTAAATCATTAATCTCAAGTCAAGAATCGGACGGTTAATTGTCATTGTTTTATAGAGGTCATGTTGAAACTGTCATCGGGCGCGACGGGTTGGCACACCGATCGACTTATTGGAGCATAGCTATAATTTTTATTCTCGTCACGAAATCTGCAGTTGCGTCCGTCGGACATGTTGTACGATTAGTTTATTGCATAATTATACGATTGTTGAGGTTTGTGCATCGTTTTAATAACTTTTGCGTTGCACTGCGTTCTGAGGTCAGGAATCTTGACACGGATAACGGATTAGCAATGGTGCGAAAGCATTTTATCTCTATCTCATAAACTGTAATTCCTCCTTCACGGTAATGCACCAAAGCGTTTAATGAACAATGGAATTTGAGGAGTCTGGCGCGTAATGTGGCGTGTCGTTGTAGCGTATCAATGATTTACAACAATATCTCTCATCGATACGACGTTAAAAATGTAGCACCAAAATGTTCCAAATTCAAAGTTCACTGAGTTACCTATCGGGCACGATATCGAGTCACATTAAACGAATAATCGATTCTAATGTCAGAACTAATCAAAACATCGGTGCAGGTCACTGCTTCCGAACGTAAACGCGGGATGACATGCGCTCGCGTTTTTGACCAACATTCATTACACCGTCCATACTCATCTCTATCAAATTTGAATCTTAAGCTTGTAATCATAAGGATGCAGAGCCTTCTACTGATGATAAGATCAGTTTGCCGAGCCTCCTACCGTCGGAGAAAGGTCAAAAATTAAAGTTTGTAATGTTATCTCGTGTGTTCTCACGCTAGTTGCGCGTGTGCGTGATCGTAGCCGAGTTGATTGGGAAAGTCAATTCGAGAGAATCACTCGATTTGTCACAGTTACAGTTATCGATTAAAAATTGCATTGGTATCGAAACTATTCATGTGGGAAATTATAAATCGCTTCTTGAAATCATTATCCGTTTGCGTTCGCTCGTTTGTTTGAGCAATTAGTTGTTGATTATGTGAATAATTTATTTAATTTGACCTTAACGCGATTAGAAACAGTTTTCAGTATCTAGAGCCCATTTTTACCGGACACCATTTTCTAGGTTGTTACTACTTGCTTACATTTTAATATGTATTTAACTTACCTACTCACCTATTTTTATGAATATGAAGTATTTAATTTGTCTATTTCAGATGTCTAATAATTAGCTTGTGAAATCTTTAGTTCAATACCTACGCATGAATTAAATATTTAAGTACCTGCATTTCTCAGCGCTTTCCCCGTAAACTAAAACTAATGGGACACTAATACAAAATGATTTAGTTTATTAAAAGTGTGCTGCGGTAGGTAACCACGCAGAATTACCATAAAATTGTTCACCATAACGTTTTATAACGTAGTTTATGGGGTCTTAATGGCGGGACGGCGAAATCCAGAGTTGTTCTTTACGAGGCATACTTTGTAGCGATCTATTATAGTATAGATCTACTTCTACTTCTACTTCTGAGGTAGAACATGTGCCTATAAACGTGAATGGAGGGTCAAAGATCATATGAAGATGAGACAGACCTTGCCAAATGCACTTACATTATTATTTCGTATTATTTTAGCTAGCGCATAATATTTTGAGAGAAATCGCGCGGCAAGAAAATAGTTAAGCAAACACCGAAATAAGCAAAGGCAAGCTTTAATGCCGAGTGCACACGTGGCGACAAAAACGTTACGCATTAAATTTTTCAAATACAAAACGAAAAAAAAATATCTAAAATATAATATAAAAAATGAAATTTTTTTTTTTGCTACTGTTATTTTTTGATGGGCACACCATGTTTTTATTAACCGTAATATTTGATTCTCCCTTGCCATAAGAAAATACATCACATACAGTTACGAATACAAGGAGTAACCACCTGATAGAACTATACCATAATATTTTGGGATCTAGAAGTACAAATACAATTTCTATAGTAAATTGATTACGATACACTGTACGATAGGTAATGCAGATAAGTTTATACAAGCGGCCTTGATGTTGCAACCTAACTATAACTACTGTAATAACTCATAGATGCCTACATGCAGGATTTAACCTTGGGTCATGGAAAATATTGTATTTATCCTACTTCATCACACTAATATCAATGCGAATGTTTACGCATGTGTGCTAGTTTGATACTTCTTCACACTCAAACGGCTGGACGGATTTGATTGAAACTTAAAATAATAAATAGGTTACTTTTTATCTATGTGGCGCAATAGGCCAAGTCAAGGCCCGCCTCAGACACAAGAGGTTAAGGGATCGATTACCGCCGCGAGATAATAAAAGAAAATTAAAATAAAAAAAATTAAAGTATATCAGTTATGTGGTACCCCATAACACAAGTTCTGCATACTTTAGGGCCAGATGATGATGTGTGAAATGTCCGGCATTATTTATTATTATTATTATGTACTTCACGGGCAAATCCGCAGGCGGCAGCTGTATAAAAATATAGAAAGGTGACGTGAATTCTGACGCAGAGATGATAGCTGATGAGGGAAAAGGATGAAAGAAACATCTTGTCGACCCTATTTAGCATAAGAAAAGGGCAAGAAGAAAAAGAAGATGATATTGATGTATAAATATATACAAAAATGTAATAACTGGTAGAACTTTAATAACTTTAATCTCAAAATAAGTATATGAATGTCATGCTTACTTCCACGATCTGTTAATTGATGTTTAACCAACTTAGTTTATGTTAAACAATGGTTAAGTTAACCGGCTGTGGATAACATTGGTGTTAAGGTTATCAGCGATATCTGTTGCTTCATCAGTAAGTGCTGAGGGTTAATTTGTCACTGAGGTGGATAATTTATGTTTCTTTTACGTTCGTCTCGTATCAGCTTTTATGGCCTAGTGGTGGCAGGACGCGAATTAGTGGCTTTATAGGTGTCATTGCTGTGTTTTATTGCGATAATGTTTTTTACACTCGCCTAGTGTGAAAGGAATGTATTATTAATTTATATAATTACTTCTGAATAATTTCGGATTACTGCATCATCTGGCCCCAAAGTAAGCAGAGCTAGTGTTATGGGTACCACATGACTGATATACTACTTATATACCTTTTAAAGACATGCATATTATACATAGAAACACCCAAACCCAAGACAAATACTTGCAGTTCATACAAACATTTGTGCCCACTGTGCCACAAAGGTCGTTAGTAATATGCTGGCTCAGTTGTATAAAAAAATCTAGGTCATAAAATTTCGTTAGACATCGAAAGATAATAGCATCATCACTAAGACTAAAATTCAAACTCTAAATTTTGCTCATAGGAGTTCACGCTGCGATAAGCGTGAACTCCTATTAGCAAAATTTAGAATGAATTGAGATAAATAGCGTATATTTTTGGTTCCGAATCTTAGCATACCTAACTTACCTACCTAGTACCTACCTAAGTTATTCCAGTCTAATAACTACGTAAAGATTGTTAATATTATCTTGTGACTTGTTTACATTACATTTTGTGTATGAACAAGAAGTTTACATTGAAGCTGTTGGCTGGAACATTGTAAACGCAATTAAATCGATAAGCCGAGCCGGTATCATATTGTATTGGTAATTAATAGTCAAATATACAAGAAAATAATCATCATAATATCGTTTAAGTGGAATGGGTACTTATGGTTGTAAAACTGTTTGATACAAATTAATTATTTATGTAAATACATTAATGCTTTCATGACGTTCATTTAAAAACGTAAAAAGCTTGCTTGCGTTTTTCTAAAAAAAATATCAAACTTTTCGCGACTGTTCACGTAATATTTTTTCTTACTTTTGCTGCTACTCTATGGTGTTGATTTTTTAGCACTCCTTTTTAGAGTCTTTTTAATAATAATAATTATTATTATTATCAGTGGATCTTACGTACGCCCCAAACTAATATGAGCAGAGGTGACACTTTGTCCATTATTTAATTGAGTTAATTGTCACAACACTCTACTCTTAACAAACTCTAAACGTTTACAAAATAATGAAAACTCGATAAATTGTAAACAAAGCCTCAACATTGTAAACGCAATTATCGATAGGCCGAACCGACATGATATTGTAATTAATAGTCCAATAGACGCAGTGCGACACACGCTACAATTGCATCAGTAAGGTACCACCTGTTTGTAATGTCGCTAACAAAATGCTATAATCATCATCATCATCATCATCAGCCCATAGCAGTCCACTGCTGGACATAGGCCTTCCCTAATGAGCGCCATTGCGGCCTGTCTTCAGTTCGACGCATCCAACTTCTCCCGGCAGCCTTTCGCAGATCGTCATCCCACTTTGTCGGAGGGCGTCTTTCACTACGTTTGCCGAGCCGCGGTCTCCACTCAAGAGCTCTTTTACCCCAAATGCTATAATAGCATTATTATTTTATTTAATCTGTCAGGCTTCGCAGTTCATCTGGTAGTTAATCTGGCTTCTACGCGGCAGGTTGGGTTATTCTAAAAACATATAGACTTGATCCATACTTTGGTAACCAGTCTATTTATTTTGAGAATCAAATAGACACGGGGTTTTTACGTATTATTATCTCGGTGAAGGCATCGACACTGTTTCGTTTCATCTAGAGAGTCAGGGTGAGTTTGATCCGCGGTTCGTATGGTCACACTCGCGCTCGCAAGTGCACATGAATTAACCCGTATTTTTCACTAGTCAAAATCAATAGTACAACTCACGAATAATAAATAAATAAATATTGCTGGGCAATACACACAACACCATCTAGTCCCAAACTAAGCATAGCTTGTATTATGGTGACTAGATGACTGACATAATACTTATATATATTTAAATACATACTTATGATACTTTATAACACCCAGACACAGAACAAACACCCCTATGTTCTTCACACAAATGTTTATCCTGGGAGGGAATCGAACCCTCAACCTACAGTGCAGAAGGTAGAGCTACTACCAACTGAGCTGATAAGTCAGAATGTTTTGAAAATGACACAGTCCATTGCTAGTCCATTAAGGTGTACAATAAAGTGTTTCATTCATTCATTCATTCATACATACAATGTATCTTTATCTCTTCATTGGATTATATCCTTTCTACCTTGGTGATACTTGCTTTTACAAAAATCATTCCACACGCGTAATTTATTTTATTTATTCATAACACACTGAACTTTAATTTCACATAATAAATGTAAGCACTTGTCCACACGTGAGTACAGCTATCCCGTAATAAGTATGTGCATAAATAGCGCTGTGGGCGCGGCGGAGGGCAGAGTTACCGGCGACCCGAGCCTCTGCTCACCTTTGACTCCGAGTGGACCAGACCATAGGAGCTATCATCAGCCGTAGCAACCGAGGAAATAGATGTGATACTAAAAAACCAAGAACCAACATACTCAAGACTACAATCCCAAACTTGGTATATAGTCTTGGAGAATTCTCACAGCGTTATATAGGCCCAAACTAACTAGCGTTTGTACTATGGGACCCTGATGACTGATATTATACTTATGTCTGTAAATACCTATGATACTGTATAACACCCAGCCACAGAAAAAAGATCACAAACCCATAACCTACAGCATAGAAGAGAGTTTCTATCAACGGAGCTGTGTGGCCAGTCATAGAGTAACTAGACTGGCCACACAGCTAGAGAAAGTATATGAGATATTGGTGGCAATTCGGTTGGTTCATTAATAAATTAGGAACTGTCTAAAATATATTAAGTTAGTCATAGCATTTGTAAAACCAATTCGGTTGGTATCATCTAACTAAATTATGAACACCTTAATTAAGTTAGGTAAAATTAAATTAAGATAAGTTGGTAGCAGCAGAATACCAATGGTTAATTTGACAGTTCAAAACCTAATTTTAGCTAAAATTAATAAGGTTGGTGCCAACAGAGTTGAGGCCACTATCTCATGTACTACTCTCGTTAGATCTTCAATTTCTTCAATTTTTAAGATGTTTGGGTAACGTTAAAGCAAATACACTAATAATGGCTCTCATTTTAAAAATTCACGGCAAAATTTCATAAGTTCTTTTCAGTACTTCTTGTACTCGAAAATAAATTTAGCAACACACGACATCGTAACGGAATTTTCCTAACAACTCGATATTGCCATCGATAAACAGCAATTACACGTCATGAAACTTTAAAGCTCTAAACCGTTTTAACTAAAGATATTCGTAATTGAGGTAAAAACACGTAAAAGCTACAAGAAAATAAACTTCTCATTCATAAGACTCATTGTGCTAGCAACTATATCCATAAAGCAGAGAGATTGACGAGATTACAATGCGTCGTTCGGATAGTTTACGCGAATAGCAGTGAGTAGAAGGAGTACTCAAATATGTAGAAGTACCCTCAACTTATTCAGATCACGAACTTGAGATGTCATTGTTTCAGTTTAAATTCCACGTCTATGACGCGATGCAACAAGGGCTACTGCGAAATGTTTTATTGTCGCGGTTTAAATTAACAATTTTAACGAAAATATAGACACAGATTTGAAATTTGCTTTTCTCATACAGTTTTGAAGGGTGGCGAAGTGTGAACTCTTCCTACAAGGGTAGTCAATTGAAATTCAATTGTATTATGTAGGTACTCTCTGATTTGTGCGACCCTGGAAAATTTTAAACGTCCGTCGGCGATGACGTTCAGCATAGACAAATACTACTTAACATTGACAGAATTGTCATTGTCAGATGCAATTATCAGGAAGAAGGATAACGGACTCAATACGATTGAGTTGCTCTCAAAGACTTATGTGGCGTTTCAGTAGTCGGACATTTACTCTATATTCTACTCTAGGTCTACTCAGTACGTGAATTCAGATAACATAGTCATGGTCATGGTCATCGTCATGGTCTACCAACTTGTGACAAGCGGGGACCGACAGATTAACGTGCCGTCTAAAGCAAAAAACCGCTAATGCATCTGCTTCACAGTAGCACCACTGATCTTTATCATTCGTACCTCGATCACTTGCAAGTGTTTTGGCAACGACACGTGTTCCTTTAGTTAACACTATTCGATTGTGTCCATGTCTCGCGACGTGCGTCGGCCTGACTAAATATCGTGTCGGTAATGACAATGACTCCTGTTAATGCAATTGCCAAGTTTTGTTTGTCTGTCTCGTGTGTCATAATCTCAGAGGTGTCTTTGATTTTAAATTGTCTGCTTTATTATTTTGGCTATTGATTTCAGTACGATCAAGAGACTCTTCTCATTTCTAACTAGAACACACATTTCAGCCGTCCATAGGTAATCAAATTATTTTTTGTTTGGCTATAACTAATTTTGATATTACCTATAAACAAATTAACAATCATTTCATTTCCTTACATGCTTAACATCTATATATACAAAAAAGGTATATAAGTATATCAGTCATGTGGTTCCCATAACACAAGCTCTGCTGAATTTAGGGCTTGATGTTGGTGTGTAAAATCCAGCATTATTTACAAAAATGTACATAATCTAAAAAGCTAAAATACATGTGCAAAGTTGAGTTATCTACGGACCAATTCAAACGATCTATAGATAACTCAATCGCCAGCGTTACCTACTTTACATAATAATCTTTGTTCAGAAGGCATGCAGATTAAAAATCTGTTTGCAAATCAAACGTTCACAGCAATTCACGCGAGCTTTCAAGTTCCAAGACAATAATCAAACAGTTTTGTACCATCATTGTTCTAAACAATCGCCAAAAAGAACAATTCATTACACAACGAATTATCAAGGTCGTACGAAAACAAAACCGTGCATAATGCGTACTAGACCGGAACCACAGACTTAACAGCGGGAAGTGAGGCTAAGGCGTTTTCACTCTCGGAGTCACACGCCCCGGGCGCGCCCAGCGGGCCGTGTAAACGCAGCCTTAGGTCAAAGTGGTTGATAGTGAATGTGGTTTTAATGTAGGGAAATCGGATTATGGCCGAGTTTGCGAGGATGTACATAAAGAGTAGTTAATATTTCCGTTCTGAGGTATTTGTTAAATCCGATGTGAGATGCTAGTTTAGGGCCTTGGTTTCTTGAGAATCAACAACCGGTATAATGACGATTTTGTTTAAAAGAGATGGTGTAAATCTCTTTTACACTTATGAAACAAAATAAGGACGATAATCCGTGCTGCTGTGTGCTGTGGAATATAGAATGATGGGCAGAAGAAGTATGTTTTCTGATTCTTCTTCTGCCTATAACGGCATTTGTCTTGATGTAAATTTTGTCAAACGTCATTAGTCTATTTAAATGTTAAAGTAATTGAATTGATTACTTTTTTGCTAACAAATCACAAATTATTGATAAGCAAGTTACTGAATAAAACGTCAAACGAAAAATCTGAACAAAAATATTCTCAACTGCCTTGTATCAAGACTGACATTTAGCCTATAGGTACTTTGACGTTTTGATGTTTTGTATTTGACGTTTCTTCGTAGTGATAGCCTTGGTTGTGGCTGTCCTGATAGCCCAATTGAAATGGGAGACTGCGTAACACATAACATACATCTACGATAAAATGATTACTTTAATGACCGACAGTCAGATGTTTATGTAAAAGTACCGTTATATAGCGTCTTGTCTCTAGAAAACTAAGTCCTAATCTCTGAAGTAAAGCCTCCAATATGTAACCGTAATCGCGTTAAATGGAATATTATACATATTCAGTGGAGTTGATAATTACCTACATTCATTTTCATTAAAACCCTAGAAATATCTATGGTAATAAATATTCTATTTCGAAATTAAACATGGAGATGCAAACTACGTTAATATTACAACTTACATTGTAAAACCTGATATACTAGATGTGATATGTATTTACCTAATTCACTTTTATCTTTTGATTTGCGTAGTTTATTTGTTTGATGGATATAAATAAATCACTTTTTACAGAAATATACAGTCATCCTACTAATATTATAAATATCTGAATCAGGTTAGTCGCAAAGTCGTCGATACAATTTTAATAATCTTCCACAGAAGAATAAATAATAGCAGAATCCTACACTATGGCACTACAAAAGCGCAACTTACCCTATGCTGTTTTATGTATATTTCTATGGAAATCATGTCTTTACTCCTTACTAACAACATCTTTTCTTTATTTTCAGTCATTCTTCGGGAGGTCATACAATAACCTGAACTCCATCACGGAGTGCAAGAACAACGGGGAATGCGTCATCAACAAGAAGAACAGAACCGCTTGCAAGGCATGCCGGCTGCGCAAGTGCCTCATGGTCGGCATGAGCAAGTCAGGCTCCAGGTACGGCAGACGATCCAACTGGTTCAAGATCCACTGTCTCCTCCAAGAGCAGCAGCAAGCAGCGCAATCCCGGTCTCCACCGAGGATACCACCTTCACCACACCATCTGGCGCCACCGTTCCCTCCCCACTTATTTCCTGGTCTAGCCAGGCCGAGGACGAAAGAAGAACTGGCTTTAATGGGCCTAGATGAATACAAACCCTGCTCTGGCTCTCCAGACTCGCACAGAAGCGGATCCTCGCCAAAACTGGACGAGAAGTCGAGGATAACACAAGGCAGGCCGCCGGACAGACCGCTCACTCCCCCTAGAGACACATTCGTACCCCTCCAGCTCGCTAATATACACTCATCCTTGCCCCACTTCACCCACTCGCCGTTCTTACCGCCGCATCCGTTCAACCCGTTCGCAGCCAACCATCCCTTGTTGTTCCCTCCTGGGTTCCATCCTCTGTACTCCAGACATTTGTTAGACCACGCTGCGTTACGGCAAGTGGCCGAGAACAACAACGATGTGAGGATCGATGATCATAACACGGATAACTCCAAGCGGTTTTTCCTAGACGAGATTTTGAAACAGCAGCGGTCCTCGCAGCCGCCAACTCCTCAGGAGGATGTCATATCGGAGGCAGAGTTCGTGCCGACTCCGCCAGCCGAAAGACGGACTTCTGAATCTCCGTTGCAGGAGAACCCGATGGATTTGTCCGTGAAGTCCGATGGACGGTCGAGTTCTGCGCGGAGACGGTCTGATGATAGCGAAGTTATCGTACAGGATAATGATGACGCTGACTCTGCCAGTGCCGGCGGCTCTGCTAGTGAAGAGGAAGATGTCTCCTACGCTCAAATCAAGAGGATCAAGCTCCATCCTCTAGACCTCACCACCAAAGTCTGACGTCACCTGATCAGTGATCACCTCAAGTGACGTCTTAATGGACTGTATGTGTCAGTGAAAGATGAAGGCCAGTAAATCGGATTGTGATTTTAATTAAGTAGAATCTGTAAAGAGAGTGGTTTTGTGAATTGTTATCGCTTGAAAGAGTCTATCCAAATACGTAAAATAAGCGTCTAGTTAGTAAATGTTATCGGTCGGAGAGCCCGGTTGATGGTTGTGTAAATGTTATCGGTCGGAGAGCCCGGTTGATGGTTGTGTAAATCGAACTTGTAAATAAATAAATTATTGTGTTTACTGTAAGACTAGTTTTATGTTTAAGTGGTTTGAAATTAATATATTTTTTCGTGAATCAGCCGGGTGCTGCCACATTCCAGTTTTTTACGAAATACATATTATTTTTGTATAGTTCGAATATAATTTATTCAATTTAGCAGAATTTTTGATTGAATTGTTGTTTGTGGGCAAAATGTTTGGGTACATTGTGAAGCATGGTTTTATTGTAATCTGTAGATTTCGTATTACTTCTTAACTCTAAGCTTAATAAGTAATCGCAAACCTGAGTCTTACCTATACATTCCATTATTTGTGATAAAGTGCATATTTTCCTTACCTTAAGACCTTTGGCCAAACTTTTATTAATATGTTTAAATTCTTCGAAAAACGGACTCAATAAGATATACTCGATTGTAAAAAGAATTCCTAATTTGCTCAATATTTACTTAAATATTGTATAGAATAGATATATTATACATTTCCTTATTATTATACTCAATTATTATTATTATTATTACAATCACATACTCAATAATACTTTGTCAAACAACGATTTTTGTAAATAGTAAATTAATGTAGATAAAAGTGTTTTGCAAGAAGTTTTTGTAAAAGATACATTCCAGATGACGTACAAAATAAATTGTTCGTGCACTCGATACTTTGTTTATTTTATACTCCCATTTATTTATTAAAGCTTAATCAATCTTATACTCAAACTTAATTAAGTTTTTATTCAATACAATCACAAGGATGAACGTTTGATAACTTTGAAACGTCTTACATACTAGATTAATTTAGGTGTCAATTCCTCCTAACCCAGAAAAATTTACAAGAAATTCGTCCTGGTCCTTCCTATAACTAGGCTAATTAAATCCTAAATCAATGTTATAGTAGTTTATACATTGAAATCTGTCAGTTAACTGTCTGAGGGCTGAGCAACATTAGGCCATGCATTCTCATTAACAATACAGTCATATAATATATTATAATGAGCTTTCTTCACATGAACTTAATGTAAGTTATAAATTTCTTAATAGGTATTTTAGTCGCAGTTTCAGGAAGCTTATTATTAAAGCAAACTTTTATAATTCACTTTTCCTATTCGAAACTTAAGGATGCATAATTTGTTTCTGATCCTAATTTTGATTCTTTGACTATATACTATTTTACTGAAACCCATCTCTGTTTTAACGAGCGTGTAATAAATTTTCATAAACATATTATAGAGCGTGGATATATATTGTATAAATGGTTGGCATATAAATTATATAATTAAGTCATAATTCACTACAGATTTGTTAAATTCAATTACAAGGACCACTTTTAAACTCGGTGAATTAAACAAAAAAAAAACAATATATTTTTTTTTTGTTAAAGGTGAAACCTTAAAGTAAGTAAGTACATACTAGCTCTACTAACATTATAAGTACAATATGAAGATACAATTAAATACCTCCAATATTTCCTACTTTGATCACTTTGAATCCCACCAAAATATCGTTCGGTTACATAACTACAAGAAGAACTAAAATATTTTGCATAATAGCTACGACTTTTTGAAAGATCAAGTCACTAAGTTTAAAGGTTAAAATATTTCAGAAATAGAATAACAGATAGGAAAGACTTGACGTATGACAAGAGAATATCCACTCAATGCCAGCATTGTTTCAGTTAAATATTTGAAAACTAAAAATTATTCCATTTAAAATTAACATTTACAATTTTAACCTTTATAAGCATTCAACACTCAGTGGAGTCCTGAGACAGCAAGACGGCGCCGTGGTAGACCCAAAAAGAGATGGCTTGGGTCCGAATAGCTCAAAACAGAGATGATTGGAGAGATCAAGGGGAGGCCTCAGTGGGACAAAATGGGCTAATCGTAATCGTAATAAGTATTGAGTGAAGGTTTGGATAACCTAGTTTTCCTTAGACTTGTTAAAGCTCTGGTACATAATTTATAATCATATTTCCTTGTAAATACCCACGTAGTATTTGTTTAATAAATTTTATCGATAACTCCAAGATGAGTCCATAAAAGTGGGCTAAACACGAACTATTAGAGGCTGCAGGTCGGTTATAATGTTGGGTTTAATAGTCGGTCGCATGTGAGCGGCGATCCTTGACCTGAAGACGAGCGGGCACATCTCCGCACCCACACTTACAGACGATGGAAGAGACTGATTATAAAATCCTCAGGACCTACCCGACGCAATACTAAAACCGCGCGTCATCGTTGATAATAATATATCACTCAAAGTTTATAAACCTACGCGTATTTTTCTAAATTTTACAATATCATCCTGAAATAAGATAAAATCTTCTTTTATATTGTAAATCGTTTAACTGACCCTGAAACACATCATGAAAAATTTTAAAAAGGTAGCATAATAATTCAAACGTTTATATATTTTTGGATTGACATACGAACGGTTCCTTCTCCAATCTCTGTAAATAGCTTTAAGTAACCTCCTGCAAGTTCTGACTTCCTAGTACATTTTACTACTTAAGTATGAGCATATTATGTTAGTAATGGGATAAATTAGTGACCAGATGACTGTTAGAATACTAACATATCTAATAACACACAGGCACAGAACAAACACACATCAAATTTCATCACACAAATGTTTGTACTGGAGGAAATGGAACCCTCAGCCCTCGGCGCAGAAGGCAGAGCTACTACCAATTGAACCGAAACTGTATAGTAATACGTAATAGAAAATATATAATTACTTTTTAAAAACTAAAAAGAAAACCGACTTCATTGAATGAAATTTGAGCCTATCATACATTTTTAGTGGAAAGTAGATGTATTTTGTATATATATAATATGGGTAGGGCAAATAAACGCACCGCTCCAATGAGACAGCGAGGTATCGAAGTACATGAAAACATCATCGATGTATACAATTTTTAGATTTTCGTTGATTTTTCAGCTCGATCGATTTTGATAAAATTTAAATGGGACCACCTGTGAAGTATATACCCTTTACACAAAAACAGAATTTTCCAAATCAATTCAGGCGTTTTCGAGTAATCGGTGAAGATACATAAAAAAAAAAAGATATTCCGTCGAATTGAGAACCTCCTCCTTTTTGATAAAGTCGGTTAAAAATAGAAATATAAACTGTAATACAATAGAGATACCTCACTCTCTTGAGTTTGAAGCCACTTCCAGCATAACTAGGCTCGACGGCAAGTGGTAGCTTGTGTAACAGTAGTACAGTGCACAATAACCGCTAGTACCTACAGCTAGGTATAGGTCATCTCCTACTCCTGAATACGTAATTATAACCACACTGTGCTCTATTAGAAGCAGTGTTGGTGTAGGTACCCTACCTGGTTGATCTTTGAGGGCCTGAACAAGCCTCAAGTCTTGACGTGTTTAGACAGTGCTCAAATCGTGATTTTTTATTAGAAAAACATAAATAAAGATTTTTTTTATTAACCATAGACCTACGTTTGATCACGATCTTGCCTGCGTAAGCGACGATGCGGCTGACAATGAGGCACGTAGTTCTAGAAGACACCTATTCACTCTTGACTTGAAGAGACCCAGATTGGAGTTTTCAGGAAAGACAGACGACGGCAAAGCATTCCAATCCTTGGCTGTACGCATTATAAATGTGGAAGCAAAGCGCTTTGTTCGTAAGGGTGGTAAACTGACAAGGTATGGATGGTACTGAGCGGTACGTCTGCTTTTCCTGTTATCTTTTAATTTATCTTATTATTCGTGAACTGCTACTGCAGCCTGCAAGTTGAAAAAACGTCGATTGATAAAATAAGACAACTAAATATGTGCTATAAGTGCATGTCTTGTAGTAAAAACATATTATCTCAGTTACCTACATATAGCTCGTCTTCTTAAAGGATTAAAGTGCGCCTTAAAGGCTTCTTTCGTGCACCGGGAACATGTTGAAGACTATACAGTAAATATAACCTCAACATAGCAGCAAGACTTTTTTTTTTTAATCCCGGACATTACACATACCATCATCTGGCCCCAAAGTAAGCAGAGCTTGAGGTATGGGTACCACATGACTGATATACTACTTATATACTTGTTTTTTTTTGGTAAATAATAATAATAATAATAATAAATAATCCCGGACATTTCACACAGCATCATCTGGTCCCAAAGTAAGCAGAGCTTGTGGTATGGGTACCACATGACTGATATACTACTTATATACTTGTTTTTTTTTGGTAAATACATACATATTATACATAGAAACACCCAGACCCGAAACAAATACTTGCAGATCATACAAACATTTGTCCCGCGGCGGGAATCGAACCCGCAACCTTCTGCGTCTCGGCCGGAACTTAGCCCACTGCGCCACAGAGGTCGTCATAAATGGCTTCTAGGAAATTCGACATGTCCTAGACTTGAAAGTCTTTAAATTCTTACTGGTCTGTTGGTAGTAACTCTGCCTTCAGTAACGTAACTTGTAGTTTCTATTCCATCATTGGATAGAACATACATATTTGTTCTGTGTCTGGGTGTTGGTATCATAATTTTGATAAACACAGGCTTTAACACACGTATTATTTAGTAGATGGAGGCACCGACACTGTTTCGATTCATCTAGAGAATCTCAATCAGGGTGAGTTTGATCCGCGGTAAGCTCGTTGAAAAACATTTAAATAATATATCATTTATCTGTTCCTATGGTACACGCATTGCTTTGTTTAGGGCTATATGGAACGTGAATTGACCACCAATATTAAATTCTTCCGATCAAATAAGGTGCATTTATGGAAACATGTTTCGGATTGATCACCGTGTCTGGTGGCGCCATGATCGTTTGGAATTCCTACTGATAGTCAAGAGTTATCGTAGCGTTCTGAACAATCTTGTTAGGCAGGTGGCCATTTTTCCAATGAAACCTTATTTTAGACAAACTATTTGTTTCGTAGGGTTGCCATACCAATATTAATTACTAGATGTTTGTTACAAACTACCATTTATCTATGGATTCGTTTCCGGTTGCGAAGATTATAATTGAAAAGCATGTACCTAATAATCTCAACTCAACTCAACTAACGCAAAAGTCGCCCGCCTGAGACGTAGAAGGTTGCGGGTACGATTCCCGAAGTGCTACAATAGTTTGTATGATCAGTAAATATTTGTCTCGTGTCTGGGTGTGAAATATATATGTTTTTACAAAAAAACAAATATATAAGAAGACGTAGTATATCAGTCATATGATTTTCATGCTCCGCTTACTTTGGGGCTAGATGATGCTGTGTGTAATGTCCTGCATTATTTATTATTTATAATAATAACTGTGGCCTTGGAGCGCAAATAGTGGAAGGTAAAAGGGGAGACCTTTGCCCAGCAGTGGGACACTATAGGTAAAAAAATAAAAAAAAATAACGGATGTTTTATTTTTAATCGCTTGTTTTCATTATATCCCTGCCTTCACCCCACTAAGTAGGTTCGGCACAACAGGTTCTTTATCACTATCATTCGTCATCTCAGTAATCACTCCTATCTTACACATCTACCGTCCTTTACACAGTCACACAAAAATGGATAGGGCGTACGTCAACCTTTAAGACAACCCTTTAGGCCAACCATTAAAAAAAACCCTTTTTGATATGAATTACTTTTTGAAGCCTGCAAGCTCGGTTGGTAATCTCTGCCTTCTACGCTGGGTTTGGGGTTCGATTCCCCTCCAGGGTAAACATTTGTGTGATGAATACAGATGTTTGTCCTGTGTCTGAGTTTAAAAAAATATCATTAGTATGTTTTTCAAAATATAGATAGATAGATAGATAGAAAACACTTTATTGACTACCCCACGGAATATTACAATAACAAAAAACTAAACTTATTTAAGGCAATACAATGGGCGGCCTTATCGCTAATAGCGATCTCTACCAGGCAACCGTTGGATGGACTGGACTATAAATAATCAGAGAAGGAGCATGTAGGTGTGGTGTATTTATATAATTACATACTTCGATATATGTATAAACTAAACAAATACTGATATAAATATATACATACATATGAACTCAATAGATATACATATATATATAAATAAAGATAAACAGTATAAAAAATTAACAAAACAGAAATGACTACGTATAACAACACGACAAATAATGTTATGTATAAGTATAAGTATTATATCAGTCGTATGGTCACCATACAAGCTATGCTTAGTTTGGGGCTAGATGGTGTTGTGTCTTCGGTTATTACTATAAATATTGCCAGAGACAATAAACTCGTATCTGACAGTGACAGAAACAAACCGTGCCATGTCAAATTGAAAGTATGTTATTGTTTCACACAAAATTATGACTTACACCTTCACCCCAGCCCTAACTTTTTGCACCAATATTATAACCGTATAAAGTGCGCTATGTTTTAAAAATAATGAGTGTTCGAGATGCGCGTACGCAGCGGGGCGTTGATTTACTGCGACAATGTTCATAGATCACACTGTAGGTATTTATGCGTGTAAGTACCTCCGGACACAACGACAAACGCACCTCACCTTCTAACCAGCCAACGCAAAATGGACTGTATTTCAATAACTCCAGCTTTTATTTTTCAATATTTTCGTGGTATGTGACAGTACAGGACATGTCAAATGTGGAGATGCTAATTTGAGTCGTAAAAGGAGTAGATAAGGTTGATTTTAGGTTGGTATGGCACGGTTCTAAATGCAAGTGCATATGAAAATTAATGTGTAATATATTGTGTATTAACACGGTTTTTGGTACAAGAAGTCGTGTACGTGGCTACAAATCATTTAGCGGGAAAAATGAATGGGCTTGTTTGACAAACGTGAAATATAGGGAACAATTAAAATAGACGCTGGCAACACAGTTTACTGAGTTTAATCATAAACGAAAGTACGTTGCAAAAAAGTGGCAGCAATTTTTCTGAAACATTCCGCGACACCTGATAGAGTTCTAGGCTCTGTGTTAATTAGAACTGCGGAAAATCAATAAAGGAATAAATTTTAACTTAGTTCATTGAAACTACAGAATAGACTGTATTATATTATAATATAACAAAAATATATATTGTTGGACAATGCACATCTAATCATCTAATACCATCTAGTCCCAAACTAAGCATAGCTTGTATAATGGTGACTAGATAACTGATAGAATACTAATATATTTTTAATTACATACTTATGATACTTATAACACCCAGACACAGAACAAACACCTATGTTCTTCACACAAATTTTTATCCTGGGATGGAATCGAACCTACAGTGCAGAAGGCAGAGCTAGAAGCTGACTTGCCAGTATTATTAGCTAGTTCATCGAAACTACAAAATAGACTGTGTTACCAGCTAGTTTATCGAAAATGTAATTCCAATTTCATACAAATATAGTCTGTGATACAGCTTTTGATAGAACTCTACCCAAACTCTTCATGACCCCATGAAAGCACTAGAGAGTCTGCAATAAACCTTACATAATAGTAAAAGAAAAGCATTTGGAGTTCAGACCGCCATTCTATTATTAAAACTAATTGATGGTGCTCCAAAGAGATAAAGTAAATAAAGATAAAGATAAAAGATGCAAAACCTCTGTGGCGCAGTGGGCTCAGGTCTGGCTGAGACACAGAAGGTTGGGGGTTTGATTCCCGCTGCGAGACAAATGTTTGTATGATCTGCAAGTATTTGTCTCGGGTCTGGGTGTTTCTATGTATAATGTGTATGTATTTACAAAAAAAAATTATATAAGTAGTATATCAGTCATGTGGTACCCATAACACAAGCTCTGCTTACTTTGGGGCCAGATGATGCTGTGTGAAATGTCCAGGATTTCTTTATTTATTATTTATTTAATCGTACCTACAGTTTTTGCCAAAACGGCCTTCAAGTGTTTATCATTGAAGGCCTACAATGAGTTGTGTAGATATTTTTTTACCGTTGCAAAGGTAATACATTGCCCGGTGGGAAACTATATGTTAAATTAAATTATTAAATAATTGTGTACATTGCACATAACACCATCTAGTCCCAAAAATAACCAAAGATTGTATTACGGTGACCAAATGTCTAGATAAAATACTTATATATTTTTAAATACACACTATATAAAAAAAAACCTATCCTTTTATTTCTGGCAAAAAGAAAACTTGAAAAAAGACAACTAAGTTTTGTAATCTCTAATGTCTAATGTGAGTGTTTTTTTTTCTAAATTAATTCTAGGTTAGTTTTTTTTTTTGCAATTGTTTAAATTTAAATTTTACAAATTTTTATTATTTTGGATTATTTGTTTGCTAGCCCCTCCGCGGGTGAAGGCCTCCTCCAATGAAAGCCATGTGTTTCAGTCTTGAGCTTCTTTCATCCAGTGTGGGCCGGCAGCTTTTGCTATTTCGTCCTCCCATCTCGTTTGGTAATACATACTAATGATACATTATAACATGACACAGATTTCTATATTCATCACACAAATGTTTGACCTGCGAAGGGAATCAAACCCACAACTTACAGCGCAAAAGGCAGAACTACCACCAACTGAGCTGATAGGCTAGTTATAATGGTCCTCTTTTGATCTATCTAAAGAGCGTTGTGATGCGATTGTAATTAACAAGCCAACGCAAACACATCGCGACTAACGACGCTCATTCTCAAGATCAATAAAATTTAATCACTTCATATTCGCTGTCTAAGCGAACTGCAGACAATTTTACAACCAGATCTGTCGCCATCTACCATTATATAAGAAACCGTTATATTGTTGAACTAGCGTCTGCCCCCGGCTTGCATGCGAAGTATCTACATAATTAGTATAGATTTTGAAGACTGGTGAACTATTGCACACCAAACCAATATTCGGAAACAAAAAAAACATGAATTAATGAACATAATAAATTTGGCCCAAAAGAAGCAGAGCTTATGTTATGGGTACCACATGACTGATATACTACTTATATGCTTTTTTTGTAAATACATACATATTGTACATAGAAACACCCAGACCCGAGACAAATACTTGCATATCATACAAACATTTGTCGCGCGGCGGGAATCGAACCCGCAACCTTCTGCGTCTCAGCCGGACCTTAGCCCACTGCGCTACAAAGGTTCTCACTGTACAATGAATAAACAGTGAGAAATTATGTACAATGGTCTGTCTTATCGCTAAGGAAGTGATTTCTTGAATTACCTTAATTGAAAGATTGGTCGGAAACATGTATGTTCCTAACATAAATCATCCTAATGAGTAGGAATCAAACCAACAGAACAGCAGAAACAACAGAAACAGAATTCTAAGCAACGAACTAAACTGTCAGGCAAGTCAAATATTAGCTACTACTTATACTATTTACAACGCACTCTTTTCCTTTCAACACACTGGTTCGAAATAACAAGTTACATAATAAGAAGAAGCTACTATTTATAAAGATGCCACGCGTGCGAAGCCAGGTGCAAAAGCTAGTATAAGTAACTTAGAGCGTAGCTACACGTTTTTTATTTTGCTTCTAAGTAATTAATACTTAAATATCTTTTATTTATAGTATTTTAAGGTTTCATTTACTAATGAAGCATAAAAATAGTTAGATAAAGTTCATATTAAATTACTAATTAGCTTTACAAATATTGTTAATGGGTCGTTATTAAATCGTGCGCGAGTTATAATGTAGAATTAGGAACACATCTATCTATATTTATAAAATAAAGCTGTTTTAGTTACGCCATTTATAACACGAGAACGGCTGGACCGATTTTCGAAATATTTGATTTGTTGGATTTGTAATAGCAGAATAACTATCAAAAAAATGTATTACAGGATCAGTCTGGTCGTCAGCTACTACCAACTGAGCTGACTGGATGATATAAACGTATAAATAAAAATAGAAAACTCTCGACATAAAAATAATGCTTTAAATGCATTATTTTTTACACAATATATTACACAATATAACCTATTTATTACGACCATCCCAATGAGGTCAAACCCGATACCTCTGCTGTAAGAGGGTGAGGAGTTGAGTATGCTGCAGCATCAGGTCAAGGTCACCATGTTCTTTTACTTTATACAAAACACTATAGGTTCACGCACAGCTGATGCGTTCTCGTTCTCTATTTCCATTCCTCTTTCTCGACACACACTATCGGCTGACAGTACCAACCTCTCGAAAAATGCGTTGGTATCATCTCACTGCCACTACTACCATCGCGCGCGCTTGGTCTAATCAAATACGCGCTTCCCTGGCTTTCTGTTACACACCCCTTTTAACAAAATCACTCCCACAGATTGCAGGGAAACGTTACACATATATATATTACAAGCATATAGATGTTACACATAAAAGCTTACCTTTATTCCTCAAAACTGTATTCCTCTGTAACTTTTCTCCAGGTCGCTACCGAGCTCTGGAACCGTACATCCTACTCATCACAAACACAGATGTCGCTGACGCCAGAGTCTACGTACTCCATGTAGAGAATGAAAGGGGGTTCTCATCCCTTGCTGTCTCTCTCACTGTTCATGGTATGTATATCTAGAAATAATAATAATAATACCGGACATTTCACACAGCATCATCTGGCCCCAAAGTAAGCAGAGCTTGTGTTATGGGTACCACATGACTGATATACTACTTATATACTTTATTTTTTTGTAAATACATACATAATATACATAGGAATACCCAGACCCGAGACAAATACTTGCAGATCATACAAACATTTGTCCCGCAGCGGAATCGAACCCGCAACCTTTTGCGTGTCAGCCGGACCTAAGCCCACTGCGCCACTGAGGTCATCAAAAGAAAAGCTAACTAGTTTTACCTTAAGTGCAATGTTTGATGTTAGATACATTTTGATATCATGTTTTGTGTCATATCATTGTAGTCACAGAATACAAATTACAAATCCATCAGATCTGTAGACAATGCTATGAGCATTCCCTTCATCAACTAGAAAAAGAATCATATAAAAAGATCGAAATAAAAAATAGTTTTTACGTTTGAGACACACATAGCACTCATAGCACACATTACCTCTGTGGCGCAGTGGGCCAAAGCCCGGCTAAGACGCAAAAGGTTGCTGGTTTGATCTCGCCGCGGGACAAATGTTTGCATGATCTGCAAGTATTTTCGCATCTGGGCTTACAAAAAAAATACAAGGAGTATATCAGTCATGTAGTACCCATAACACAAGCCCTGCCTACCTTGGGGCTAGATGATGCTGTGTGAAATGTCTGGCATTATTTATTTATTTACAGACAGACAAAATATACACAAATACACACGATAAACTTTAACAACCCTCTCTTTACGTCGGGGGTTTAAAAATAAAAGAAAATTATTTGACAGTAATCCGTAGAAATGAAAAATCTTTTAATAATTTACTACAGTTCTTCTTCTTATTGTGCCACTTGTTCGAACCAGTGTGGTGAATGGATTAAAGTGCGCCTCAGAGGCTCTTTATGTGTGGCACATGTTTTTTGTTCTATGCCAGTTTCTTCACGATGTTTTCTTTCAAAGTACTTGTATACCGCATATACAATTTTCAATCAAAAAATCCAGTGCACGACTGGATTCAAACCCACGACCTTTAGGATCGGGAGGCGAGGCCGCTAACACAAGACCACCAGTCCGCTTTATTTACCACAGAAAGTTGTAAGTAATGGTTTACTTGTATAATAACCTACTTGCACATAACAGAAGATGCAATATCGAAATAGTGCATCTCACGATTTATCAACAAAATATCGACCTATCCGCGAGCAACGGCATAACTCATATTTACCAGTTTATTGTAATGTTTGATTTTATTAACGTAGAAAACAGGTATGTAACTTAATTTAGTTTAAAAACCGGCTACCGGATTAAAATAACTATAATTATCAGTACATAATTGATTACAAAGTCCCGCCGTCGCGTCTCTCTGTCTGTCTGAATGCGATAAATTCAAAACCAAACGGATTTTCACCAATAGACGGTATTATTAATAGTAATTCATGAGAAAGGTGTTGGTGTATAATTCACCAGTGCGATACCCGGGCGCGGATTGCTAGTTCTTAATATTATTATGTTATTAATCTCCGAATCTAACAGAAATTTTAAAAAAAACGTGTGCCTCTTGGGACGCCCGACAGAAGTGATAACTTAAACTAATCTAACTAGCGCTGTGGGTTAGAGTGAGAGAACAGGAGCCTGCCTACCGCTGCCGTATGCGTGAGAGAAAGGGAAGCCAGACAGACTGGCGCCGTAACGCGTTACGTAACGAAGCGGTTTACCCTCCCATAAGAAGATATCACTTCAAAAAATTATAAAATTATAAAAAATATTTACTCGAACAATGTACAATGTGTGCAGATAACTAGATACAACGATGAAACTGCAAAAGTTGTGAATCCTTTGTAGCAGCCTCAACGCCCACCTCCTTAACCTATGGAGTAAAGTACTGAATTAAGTTATGTATTACCTAAAAAAAAATTTGTTACATGAATAGGACGCGCCCCCCACATTTTCGTGGTTGTTTACCTTCTATGTTTTTTTTATACTAGAAATACAAGTTTTTTGTAGTTTTTTATACTAGAGATACTAGTTTGTATCATTTGTACTACCAGTTGAAGTTACGTTTTAATTAGAATTCAAAAAGGCGAGTGAACTTACTTGTATTTTTTGTTGTAGTACTAGAAATACAAAGGTGTGTCATTTCTACTACCAGTTAGTACCAGTACTTCTTAGTAGTACGACTAAACGGAAGCGAATATAAAACGAAGGGAGATACTAATACGATAAAAGCTGGGAGTGTATAAGTGTGCATGAAGGGGTGAGTAATGTATAAGTAAGAGGTGTGGAAATGTTTGAAGTGAGTGTTGTGTTGAGTAATGTATAGTTGTGAGCTCTCCCAGATAACTCAAGCACACAAAACTCTGAAATCAGTCTTAAGCATCATGCAGTAATAATATTTTACCAGCTTCGAGTATCCCGGAAACAAGCGCAGATGCCAGCATACTGTGTAAATGCGCTTTTGATTGTATTCAATGGAGACACAGGTCGTGGGTTCATCATAGCAGATGTGTTTTAATGACTTATTCATGATTTACCTTGTGCCATCGTGAGCCTCTATTGCGCCTCCCTACTTAAATCATAAGGTCACTCGAAGTTATTATTTCAAATGAATTTAACTTTATCATAAATTATTTGAGTATAGGTGTGGAAAAAAACATTTTTGGGTTCTGAAGTCTACAAAAAACCCTTATAAGTTCGGCGCCTGCCTGTCTGTCTGTCTGTCCGCCCTTAATCTTGCTTTTGCTCGCAGACTATTAGTTTTTTCAAAATTTTTGCTCGTAAATACGTATTTGTGACCCCTGCATAGTTGTGAATAAAAAATTAAAAAAACGAATTATGGGATATCTCCACTGTATTTTAAGTGGGGTTGTTTATATGTTACTACCCCCGTAGTGTGGCACATCGTTTTTTAGATAGGTCTTTTAAAGATACTAGATATTTTCTTAAACAGTGTTTTGATATACCTATTAATTTAATAAATATTAAGCCTTGTAGTGGGCATTGTTGATAGAGACAATAATGGCTAAACTGCTATTTGAAGAAATCCAAATCGTTTTACAAAATAGTTGGATATATTAATGAAATTACAAGGAAAATTATCATGGATAGTAAACATTACTAGATTTTGAGTAATAGCCTGATTTGTAAACCACAAAAAAAGATAGTTGTCTGTAAAGTCGGTTTACGGACGATAATAGTTACTTTTCGTGTAGTTTTAAGTACATATATCCGGCTAGTAGTAGCATCTCAGAACTCTAAAGAAGGAAACTCTAAAAATTTGTACTTTGTGTAAGTAAAATACAAAGCCATGTAGAAACAGATATTTTAACGTATTACAGAACATTAAAATACATCGTATCCTTTTCGTTACATTTAAGACAACCTGACTCTTGTTCCTCTGCAAAAAGCACAGAAGCTCTAAAATACAGACAGAAATAAAACGTGACAATAGAAGCCAGCCATATTTCGAAAAAAAATATAACGATCTCAATAACATTTGGCATTTTACCGCGTCGATTCATAAATCTTTTATAACAAGAAGACTGATTTACATAATTATAGAAATATGACATATGTGGTTTTACTTTAAGGTTAACGAAAATCGCCAATTAAACTCGTGATCGAAAAATTTAAATATTTTATCATAATTTTATGGAAAATGGTCAATCAATGATAGGGTAATAAAATAAACCCGTGCCTAGTGTATAACAATTTAGGTCTATTTAAGAAGATGGGAGGCCTACCTATAAGTAAGTACCTTAGTAGTACACCCGAATAGTAATACGCAATCTAAATATATTTCTTTTAATTAATAGCATTAATGGTATTACATTAAAAATAAAAAAAAATAAAAAATAGTTTATTTTCTGTATCAACATAAAACATTAATTTCATAGTAAATGAGTAAATGAGTTCATAGTAGTATGTCATATGGGACAGCTAGTCCTTACTAATATTATAAACGCGAAAGTTTGTATGTATGTTTGTTACTCTTTCACGCAAAAACTACTTAATGGATATTAATTAAACTTTACAATAATATAGCTTATACATCAGAATAACACAAAGGCTATAATTTATAAAGATATTGTGTGAATTGTCCAAAATATATCCCTTAATTTGATTATGTAACCTTTAGGCAACAACTAATTTAAATAAATCTACACCTCATAAGAATTATTTGTTTTGAAATCGATCGATTTAGTTTTGAAGATGGTTTCAAGTACAACCCTAAAAAAATAATTGATTGTAGTTTTTGAATATTACACAACATTATTTACGTCAGTCAGCTGAGATGCCGCGCAACGTGAATGGCAAAGCCGTAAGTTTGTTGATTTTATTTATTTTTTATAAGCATGGCTTTGGTATTTTGCTTGAATATTACTAAAATAAAAGCAAACTACGATATAAATAAAAATCTTCCTTAAAAATACGTTTTCTCACTTGTGTGTCAAGCTGTCTAACCTTAATGTTGCTTTAAAGCATCATTGCCAAACACCCGTCATTTTATGTTTGTTATAAAAAAGCGACATTGCCTGCCTTACCTAGGATTTATTTAAAAGATTTTTGCGCCAAGATTTTGCACGTTCCGTTGGTTTACAGGTGCTTCAACGCGCTAGATGTAACCGCATATTAGCTCTAGTTCCGGTTGCAAATGTGCGGGCTGACAACAGCGACGTCTCCGACAATGAAGTGGATCAGGTTATTTATTCGCTAAACTACATGGACGAAGTTGAAGATGAATGTTCCAGCTCTCCAGCACCTTCAATTGCCCCACCCTTGGAGCGGATGAACTGACATGCCAGGACCAGCGGAGAAAATAAAGAAGCCAGTAGTTTTCCAACCCATTGATGACCTAAGGTATGATGGCATAGGTCACCTGCCTAGCATTGTGGATAAAGGTCGCTGCCGTATGTGTAAAGCGAGTTATACCACAATGACATGCATAAAATGCAACACTCGGCTATGCGTAACCAGAAACCGAAATTGTTTTTACGAACTTTATGTTAAAAAATAAAAATTATGCATAAATAAAGATTTTCATTTCCTTATCCCAATTTATAAATGTTGTAAAAATGATACACTCTCAAAACACCATTTTTTCCCCAGTATTTGGCATTGTTGTAAAATAGTAACATAGGTTTTTTTCCAAAATGACTATTTCTAGTTTTTTTTTTTGTTTATTTGCTTCTATAAACATTAAATAAAAGGTTTATTAAGTTTTTTAGAAAATAAAACAAAATTGTATTTCTTGCAAATGAAGGGATAACTATAAGTGATAAAGTAGGAAAAAAATCTGCCATCTGCAAGCTATTCTGGCGTGCGCTGCAAAAACCGTTAGAATTACTCGAAGTACTAATCCAGCGCAGACGAAGTCGCGGGCACCAGCACTATATGACATTTCTGTCACTTTCCTCGTACAACTTTGAAGGATAACGGGGTCTCAGGTCTTTGGGAAACCTTTTCATGCCTAAATAGCGTTTCAGTTTTCAGGCGTAGAATTGATATCAGACATTATATGGTTTCCAAAGAACAAGCCATGCTTAGGTTGGAGCTATATAGTATAAAATATCCACCAATATTTATTTACCATTATACGATTTACTTTTGCAGCATTATGTCGTATGGCATTCTGTTGTGCTGGAGTGCTGCTGATATTAACACCATATTTGTGTAGCAGAAGAGGGTTGTTCTTGCAATTTATAACAAGGGTCTCAGAGAATCACTTAGAAATAAATTTAATTCAATTGTGGTGGCAATTCGGTTGGTTCATTTCTAATATAAGGAATTTTCTAAAATATATTTAGTTAGTCCTAGCGTTTATAAAACCTATTGGGTTGGTACCATCTAACTAAATTAGGAACGTTTAATTAAGTTAGATAAAATGAAATTAGGATAAGTAGGTAGCAGCAGAATACCAAAGGTTAATTTGACAGTTCAAAACCTAATTTTAGCTAAAATTAGTTAGGTTGGTGCCAACAGAATTGAGGCCATTACCTTGTCAGTATATATACGATAATTTAATGTATGTGCACAAAAAAAATATTTATTTATAAAAAAATGCGATAATCATTGTATTAACACTAAAAATAAAGATAAACTCGCTGTTTCCATTGTTAGGCTCGCTAAAGATAATAAGTCTTTTATAGGGATGTACGCTTCTATACCAAGGTCCCAAGCGACGCGACGTGTTAGATTTATCGATTGGCAAATTCAAAAACGTAATTAAACATAAACTGTCTATTAATGCATATTATAAAATATCTGATTATTTAGATGACACCAAAATTGTCAAGGATCATACAAAAAAGTGTTAAGACCAGACGAGTTTCTTGGATTCTTCTTGAACTGGTGTTAGGAGGAACCGGCACCTTCACTAGCATGTAATAAGACGATTCAAAGTGGTCCTTGTGATTTTATTGAATAAAGAAAGTTTTGTATTTGTATACGTTTTCGATCTTTCAAATCATCTCTGTTTTGCACCAATTGGATTGCGCTGTCAAATTTGTCGTGAAAAAAGGTTTTGGTAGAAACAACATTTTATAATCACCCGGCTGTACAATACAATTTGATATTATTACCGAAACGATCGCTTAAATATTAAACATCCTTTAGTAAAACCACTCTACCAATAGACAAAACAAAACAGTTTAAAATACACAATTAATCCCATAACCTCTAGACTCTCACATTGGAGTTACAACACGTCAACTAATTCAAATCAAATAGAAAAATGAGCGCACATCAACCTTAATCAAGAAAAGACCACCAGCATCATACCACACCATAGAAACATGTGAAGTTATCTATGTCGTGGTGTGCATACCTAAATATGTAGGTACCTGGGTGTTAGAGTGTGTTGCATTTACAAGAAAGTAGCTTTATAATTATACTAGCAACCGGCCCCGGCTTCGCACGGGTGCAATGCTGATACTAAATGTACCTACTACAGAATGTCTTTATATACAACGTTCTCTAAGAGAATAACATAACCTAAGAGATAGACATATACCATCGCGGTATATGTCTATCATTAAGGTGTACAATACTGTGGTACATTATTTTGATCTATCTGTAAGTTTCAGCCAGCGTTTACATTGTAAGCTTAAAAAAAGTGTTTATTTACGACATCACATTAGAAACCTCTAAAATTATGAGTGTTTCTCTACTATATTATGCATGTATTATACTTATAAACCTTCTTTTGAATCACCTTATCTATTTAAAAAAACCGCATCAAAATCGGTTGCGTAGTTTTTAAGATCTAAGCATACATAGGGACAACGGGAAGCGACTTTGTTTTATACTATGTAGTGAAGTATTATATAAGTTTATATTGTAGCAGACATCTGATTCCCATAGTATTGTACAAAGTCAAAAGATATTTGACGACCTCTGAGGCGCAGTGGGCTAAGGTCCGTCTGACACGCAGAAGGTTGTGGGTTCGATTCCCACCGCCGACAAATGTTTGTATGATCTACAGGTATTTGTCACGAGTCTGGGTGTTTCTATGTATAACATGTATGTATTTAAAAAAAATGTATTTGAGTGATATATCAGTCATGCATGTAGTACCCGTAAAACAAGCTCTGCTTACTTTGGGGCCAGATGATGCTGTGTGAAATGTCTGGCAATATTCACTTTTATTGTTAGTAGCCAAAGATTTAGGCAGGGCGCAAATGTGGATAATTTTGTGTCTTGTGTCAGATACAAGCTACCGATGAATATTTGATTTCTATAGAACCAGTATGAAATCATCCACTCCCTGCGCATGTGTTAGATTCATATAAAATACCTGCTCTAATAAGTATAATATATTACACCTAATATCAAGATTTAGAAGTTTATAATGAAAGTTAGTAAAATTACTGAAGTAAATACCTACTTCTCACATGAGGAATTAAAGCTAAATGTAAGCAAGGATAAATTCAATAAGAAGAGAGAATAACAAATTTACCATAGTATATTCAATTTTCTTTATTCAATAAAATTACAAGGACCACTTAGAATCGTCTTCTTACATGCTAGTGAATCTAGGTGCCGGTTCCTCCTAACCCCAGTTCAAGAAGAATCCGGCAAGAAACTTGTCTGGTCCTAACACTTTTTTGTATGATCCTTTACAATTTATACAACACAAGTACCCTCCTACAAAATAAACACCATAAGGAATATAAGGAAACAATGACAGAATAATTAACTGATACAAATGTATGTAGTTCACAAAGATAATATAGTTTTAAAGTTACCAAATAACCAAACAGAGAATAACACAAAAAGTTAACGGTACACATATTAAATACACACAAATATATTTTAGTACAATATTATTGCAAGGCACTTATCTTTCTAGTTCGGTGGTCACTCCCAATCTACCCGTCTTAGGCTTTAACCTCACCTTTTATACATTTTTGAAATATATACAAAACATCACACCATATTCATTATTCAACCAATCACAGAAAGCCTATTAAGAATCTAAGTATAATAATGAAAGTTATTTACTTAATAACAATGAAAAGATGTTAAAATATAATTCATGAAACAATGGATTCATAGTTTTGCTATATATGTCTTAATAAAAGAATTATAACGAATTTACCGATTTAGTAAACAATCGAATGAAGGACTTGTAAATATCAGAATAATGAGAACAGAAAATAATAAAGTGTAACATTCGTTAATAAATCCAAACTAATTAATAACTGGAAAATAGTAAGAAAGTATGTATCGAACAATTAAATTTACAATATATAACAATCATTGGATACTTTCGTTCTGAAATCCTAATTTCGTTCTCAAATGTGTGTGATGGTATAATCATTTTTATTACAATAATATTTATTAAAGCATATGTTAATTTAAACCAACTATAAAATAATAATATAAGTATAAAGCTGTTTAACTGTTTATCAAAACACCATCTGTGTTTTTAGCTGTGAACTAATTGAATGACAGGTGGATTTTTATTGAATTCTTACGAGTATAATTTCAATTATTCTGTCACATGCGTAAACATTTGTTGTGTCCAGTTGCTCCCACTTAACACTTACTCATTGACGATCGAAAAGTGTTCGGTGTCGGTAACAGGAAGTTGTCAGAAGACACAAGCAACATTAACAAATTTCCTTACAATTGTACTGAGTTTCTTTATCGACGTCCATCGTGAGACTGTCGGAAAACAAGCATCGAATTGTACCGCCAGTAGTAGCAACGGGCGACTGTGTCCGATCACTGCTATAGGACATAGCAGCAACTACGGTTCCCTGTGATGGTGTGCCGTGTCGGCAATAAAAAGTGTCTACGTTTGCGCAGAGCCTAAAAGTGCACCTCAGATGCTACTATCGTGCACTAGGCACATGTCTCCGAAGTTTTTAGGTTCTGTGACATGCCGGTTTCCTCACGATGTATCTCAACCGTCTGTCAATAATATGTAACATTCCATTCCAATTCCACATTCCATCGGACCCATTCGTTAGCGCACTGGAGTGGTAATTACACGGCGGACGACACCGGCCGCGGTAACGATTCACATTAAAAAGCGGAAAACAAATGAAGAAGAGATGATATCGAGAATCGGTTTGCTACACTGCGTAGCGTCGAGCCGCACTTTGTTTATCCTACTTCTGAAACGCTCGCGGTTGTATAACTATCTCAATTCTATTATTATTATTATTATTATTATTATGTATGTAATGTTTTTTGACGACCTCTGTAACGCAGTGGGCCCGGCTGCGGCGCAGAAGGTTGCGGGTGCGATTCCCGCCGTGGAACAAATATTTGTATGGGTCTGGGTCTTTCTATTTATAATATGTATGTTTTAGTATATCAGTCACGCGGTACCCACAACACAAGCTCTGCTTACTTTAGGGCTAGATGCTGTGTGAAATAGCCGGCATTATTTATTTTATGTTATTTGTCTATCAATATCAACACATCAACACACCAGTTTTCATCGTAACGAGCTTCTCAGCAGGCCTGTTTCTTTGTCGAGCGCCGGTATGAATACATTGATTATAGTTAATTACAATATTTTGTAAGAGATTTCCGCATCGCAAATGGATGACGCCTGAATCAATTATTTATCTTAGTTTTGAATGTGTCTTTGTCAATTAAGTAAACCGACGTTAAGAGATCATGATTAGTACGGATAATCGATAATAACTTTTACTTCTGAGTTCTTCTATGCATCGGAGGGAACTATGTGCTGTTAACCCCGTCTATGTCTAACGGCAGTCTACCTTACGTAGACTGTTATAGTCAGACGATGAAGTGCCTTCAAGGCAAAGGTCTGAACCCTACGAGATAGATCAAAATAATATACTACAGTGTTGAACACCCTCAAAAGGTCTACAAAAAAGTCCGCGATAGTATATGGCTATCTCTTAAGGATAACCATTCTGTAGTATAATTAGTATCAGCATTGCACCCGTGCAAAGCCGGGGCGTGTCGCTAGTAATATATATTTTCAAAAAAGAGCATATAACAATAATTCAGCGATATCAGGCTAGTGAAATGTTTATTCACAGCATTATTTATTTATTTATATTTTATTTAATGTACCATGCATTAACTCCTTTCTCGTAAACTAGAACATTTAAAGTTGAAAATTAAACAGAAACTTTTCAACATACAACATGCAACTTATAATATAGACGAATCTGGTAACATCAAAATAGTTGCCACGCCAACATCACCATTAGAGATGAAGGAGATCACTACGAACGTTTTAAGAGTGTATGGAATAACAGGTGATAACTGCGGCTCGGTGCGGCCATGTGTAGCGGGACACTTCGTCTCCCGTGGAGAGCAGGGAGGGACGTGTGTAAGTAGCCTATTAACTAAGATTCCTACAGGACAACTGGTTCGTAAGGTGTAGAATGCACGAGTTTATGAACATTTTATGATCTTTATTCTACGGATTTTGTTATGCGTCACCCAGACGAGCTCCATGCCAAATCTACTAACTAGTGTTAGAGGTGCTTACTGGTGCTAACGAACTTAATTTGAATTAATTTATTCAAAAACTAAATTAACTAGATAATGGCCTCAATTCTGTTGGCACCAACCTAACTAATTCTAGCTAAACTTAGATTATGAACTGTCAAATTAACCTTTGGTATTCTGCTGCTACCAACTTATCCTAATTTAATTTTATCTAACTTAATTAAGCGTTCCTAATTTAGTTAGATGGTACCAACCGAATAGGTTTTACAAATGCTATGACTAACCAAATATATTTTAGACAATTCCTAATTTTAGAAATGAACCAACCGAATTGCCACCATTGAAACGGTATATGAGGATGGCGTGTTATCTGTCAGTTCGTCACATCGGTCATTTCTGAAAAACGACCCAAATTCAACAGTTTCTTATCCTATTGAGTCACTACATCACTGTTTATCTAGCTTATCGCATTAATAGTGTTTTTATTCATGAGAGCAGTGGCTCGATTGAGCTGTAGGTATGTGGCGCACGTGGGAGCGAAGCGAACAGATAATCTGTGAATTTGTTGCTTTTAAATTAACTTATGCTTGTTAGGTGAGGTGATATCTAATAAGGTTGGATTCAGATAACGCGGCGCACAAAGTTGTAAAAACTCTATGGTTCAGACCTTTTTTGATGAACAACCAACGAATATAAAGGTTCTTTAATAATACTAGATGACCCGGTGAACTTTGTACTGCCTAAAATTAATTAGATTGTTAATCGATAGATCCGTCACTACCGTTATCTATTTAAAGAAATCCGAAGTGGCAATTCCCATACATACAATTATACATTTCTTTTGGTTTTTCCTGGTGTTTTTTCCTAAGCCACCCCAGTATTGAGGCGAAAAAAAACAATAAAAATATTGGTGCATATTGGTGCATTTGGCACATATATTCGAACTTTTAAAGTGTTGCTGGTTTATGCTGTATGCTACGATATAGAATAGAATAGAATAGAATAGAATAGAATAATAGTAACAGTTTGTTTACCACTAGACCACCAGTGCTCTCATTATATATATAATAAAAATCAATTGCTGTTCGTTAGTCTCGCTAAAACTCGAGAACGGCTGGACTGATTTGGCTAATTTTGGTTTTGAATTATTTGTGGAAGTCCAGGGAAGGTTTAAAAGGTGAGTAAATATGAAAAAAATGCTTGCTTTTTTATTTATTGATTCTGAGGCGGTACGAAGTTTGCTGGATCAGCTAGTTAATAATAATTAATCAACAATAGAGCAATTGTCTACAAGTTGTCTATTAAGTTTATTCTCCGAACCAAAGCTGTAGGTTTCCTGACTCATAAGGAAACCTTTCGTTTGCTCAACCAACTCAGATTGGACACGGCTTAGATTTTAAACAATTAAAGGTTCGTACGCACTGTCAATTTGTAACTAAGCGATTATGTAATTCTGATACAAACGACACATTAATACTAACAGCTTTCAGTTAGTATTGATAAATTATTTTCACAACAGGACAAGCAGACGTACCGCTCAGTACCATCCATACCTTGTCAGTTTACCACCCTTACGAACAAAGCGCGTATCTCTACATTTATAATGCGTACAGCCAAGGATTAGAATACTTTGCCATCGTCTGTCTTGCCTGAAACTACAATCTGGGTCTCTTCAAGTCAAGAGTAAATAGGTGTCTCTGGACCTGTGTGCCCCATCGTCGGCCGCATCTTCGCTTACCATGAGGCAAGATCGTGGTCAAACTTATATCTATATATGATTAAAAAAATATATTACGGAAGGTAGATGTTGCTTCTAACATATGCATATGATTACAAACCGAACGTTCCAAATTCAGTCAATGAAAACATAGATTGCAATCAAACTAATGATTGATACAATTCTTATAAGTAATACCAAATCCCCTGTTACGAATACAAACATACTTATTTGTCTTATCAAGATAATAATTAATAACAATACGTGTTTAAAACAAAGTGTCTCGTAAAAACTGCGTCAGAATTTACGTTAAACTATGTACCGACAGTTTGACAGTGTGCATGCGCATTTAAACAAAATCGGACGATTTCGTAAACGGTACAATTATAAATAGTTATGTTGTTTTATGTATTTAAATTAGTATCGATTTCGGTGGAAATTAATTTGTTTTCAACTTGTTATCGTTTGTTATTTCACTTCCTGATTTTCATTAAATTTTCGTTTATATTCTACGTGGCTTTATGCCGATCGGTGATCACTACAAGTGTCTACAGACATAATTTAATACCGTGCGGTGCTTAAATCAATATTAATGTTAGCTACGGTAACAGACAGTTTCGGCAATCAGTCTGTCTGTACGTTATAAATTAAGTGAATACTCGAGAGCAGAGGATGGTCGTCGCCCAATTAGTATAAAATAAGTTGCGCGAGCGCACCGAGAGACAAATTATAGCGATATCTCACACGAAAACGAGATCACTGTACAGGATGCTCAATGAAGCACTCGTGGTATAACGAACATAGTCTTTCGTAACAGTTCAACGAAGTTAACCAACGAAGAACCACATGACTGATATACTATAACACTTTTTTGATGTGTAAAATCAAAATAGTACACATCTAAAATCACATCATCTACATTCACATTTTTGAATAAGAACACATCAATAATATATTGTAGTAAAGTATTGTGTAACACCTTTTCTCTCGCTTTCCTGCAATATGTGGAAGTAATTTCGTGAAAAGGGGCGGGAGTGTGTAACATAAAGACGGGGAAGCGGGCGCTATTTGATTTGACCAATGAGCGCACGCGTTTGCCTGAATCTGTCTGCCAGCATGTTCAGAATGTCATACAAACATTTGTCCCACGGCGGGAATCGAACCCGCATACTTCTGCGTCTCATAATTTGTAACATAAGCAAGAGTAACAAATACCCTACCTGACTACCTGACTGATAGACACATAGCAGTGTTTGAGCTAAGTTACGAAAAGAAACGGGTGACGCACCAGCAATGTGTATAATATACGAACCATTTCGAGCTTCTTTTGACTCTCCCATAACTCAAAAACTAAGAAATCTAGAATCATTAAGCGTAAACAAAGAAAACAATCTGAAAACACTTAATAATTATACCTTAAAGTAAAGTAAAAATTATGATATCCCAACAAAAGCATTAATGTGGTCAAGTTCGGTACCAACTGCGTTCGGAGTTGACGGTGACGTCGATAGTCGATAAGTTCTATAAGAGTTCCTTCAGCTTAAAGAGTTATCTTAGCTATAGGAAAGTACAAAGTTGCTCAATTTATTTAAAAGAAAATTTGTATCGTTAAGTGATATTGAAATTTACAACTTGGAACATTTTAACGCCAACGTCATCATCAACCTCGAACACAGTATGCACCGAATTTAGCCCATTTTTCACATTTATGTTTTTTTATATTACTAACACTATTAAAACAATCTATCAAACAGTTACAGTACAGACTCAAAACTCTTCTTTCGTCGACAGTCTTTCGAGTATAATCGCACTCTTAATTGACTAATTTTATTTTTATTTTTCTTATCATTATTGATGAAGTTTAGACTACGTATTTTTTATGTGTACAATAAAGAATAAGGAATAAGTAGCTCCTTAATTATTAATTCATAAATAAATAATAAGTAATAAATAATCCCGGACATTTCACACAACTTCATCTGGCCCCAAAGTCAGCAGAGCTTGTGTTATGGGTACCACATGACTAATATACTACTTATAAAACACCCAGACCTGAGACAAATACTTACAGATCATACTTACATTTGTGCCGCGGCGGCAATCGAACCCAGCCGGATCTTAGCCCACTGCACCACAGAGGTCGTCAATATATATTTACTAATCCAAAGGGTGACTTAACTAGCCATTAAGGACTCTTGAGTGCGGCTATTAGTCACTTTGCGACAACCGTGTGACAGCTACAACACATCAGCATTATATAGAAGCAACGTGTATATAATACATTATATACACGTTGCTCACGTTGCTTCTATGGGGTGTAGCTACTTCAAAAATGCGCTGCGCTGTGACACTCTTATCACTGTGGGATGCTGGTATGCTTGAGATTGTCCTCGGCATTTAGCTCGGAAGTGGTCAGATTTTCAAATCCATAGGATGACTTCTCTAAGTTGACCTTGTACCTACATTTACCTCTGTGGTGCTGTGAGCGAAGCCCTACATGAGAAGCAGAAGGTTGTCGGTCCGATTCTGGTCGCGGGACAAATTGTATGATCTGCAATTATTTATCTCGGGTCTGGGTATTTTTATATGTATGTATTTATAAAAAAATGCTCTACACACAAGCTCTGCTTACGTTAGGGCTAGATGACGCTTTGAGAAATGTCCGGCATTATTATATTATTAATACGTGAAGCACAAACTTTGTAGGTACCCCTTTTTACGAAAATTGCGCGGACGAAGGAGTATGAAATTTCGCACACTTGAGTGCAGTGCAGAATGCTAACATATTATTAAAATGATGCATAAAAAATACATAAATTATTAATTTATTATGGTCGAATTTTGACCAGTGGGCGACCTCTAGTTAATATTTTGATGTATAGTACAAGTACTTACAGTAAGTTTGAAGACATGTGCCAAGTGCACGAAAAGAGCCTCTGAAGCGCAATTCAATCCTATCACCACACTGGTTAGAATAACTGACCCGATGAGAAGATGCACAGTACTGTCATGTCATTTCTCTACCAGAAAAATCGAAAACAAGGCAAAAAATAAAGGAACACCCTGTATTGGTTTGCTTCACCCGCATCTACATACGAACAGGTGATATATTTGCGCCGGCGCATATTATTGGTGTGTTAATGGCGCTGGGCGACCTCTGACCGACGCGTCACGTAACATACAACGTATAATTATTACTTAAATCGAAATGGTATTGATGCACGGATAATAATAGCATATAGCACGACGACCTCTGTGGCATAGTGAAGGCCCGCCTGAGACGCAGAAGGGTTCAAATCCCGCCGTGGTACAAATGTTTGTATGATCTTTATGTATTTGTTTCGGTCTAGGTGTTTTTATATGTACTAGTGGTCGTCCACTGGTTGAAATTCGACCATAATTAATACATAAACTGTAAATTCAAAAGTTTCTGATGACTTTTATACATATTTTTTTGTAAATACATACATATCATGCATATAGAAAACCCCAGACAGAAGACCCCAGAGACAAATAAAAATTGCAGATCATACAAACATTTGTCCCGCGGCGGGAATCGAACCTACAACCTTCTGCGTCGTTGCTGGGCCGTGCCCACTGCACCACACAAGTCGTCATCTGATAATGGTAGCTTTGAGCTTTACCACGAGCACATCAAAGATCGTGAATCATGTGCTTTGAGTGTTCATCTATACATATCGTTCAGGAACTTTTGCAGATGAAGTCTCAAAGACTGTTCGTCGGCCTACCTGATTGTAAGTCACCACCTATGGTCGCTTGCAATACCACAGGTAACGAACGCGGGTTGCCAACCCTTAGACACTTACATTGTCCATTCGCCAAGTAATGTTGCTCCAATGTTGCAACTTGCTCCAATGCCGTTCGAACACAGAAATGCTGCTTGGAGGCAGATTATCTGTAATGGTAATGGTACCCACCAATACAGACTTCTGCTGAACAGTCCTACCAGGTATTGAAGCATTTCTGTCTCTGGTTCCTGATATTGCAGTGGACAAACACAATCAATGATGATCACTAGTTCAATAAAAGGCTATCCAATTAAGAATTGCCACTTTAAAACACCATACTTACGCCATGCTGGTGGTAAAACAAGTTACTTCTAAAGCTAAACCATAATTTACTAACAGTCGTAAATGTAAACACAGTGTTTATCCTGATTACTTCACTGAAACTAAACTATGCTTTGCTATTAGCAGGGCCGGAGGGGGGTACATGCCCCACGGAAATACTTGCTCACGACCATAATGTCCAGGTTTAGTAGACATTTCCTCAAATTCCTAGTTACTTGAATATTTGAGATGTCCTAACCCTTTTAATTAGTAAGATGCCTCAATAAATTGCAAAATTTATAGCATCTTTGGCTTAGCAAGCCAGAAACCTTTGAGTGTGTGTTAGCAGGTAAATTTATAAATACATTATTTCACTGAGCCAGCAGAAAATTATAGGGCTCACCTCAAAGTAAGGGATTACCTTAATGGTTGCAATAGGGTATCACACGAACGTTGCTGGCCCTAAACTTGCTCCAGTGCCCTTCAAGCCGGCACACAGTAATGCTAGCAGACAAATTATCAATATAATATACAGAGTATGGCTTGGAGGTAGAATATATTTTTGAAAGAAAGAAAATACATTTAGTACTTGTAACAACTTACACATAAAATAAAAGAAATAAAGGTACACTTAAAATAAAAACAGAGAAAAACAGAAAAGACACCTTAAATCAAACTAAAGTAAAGACTGAGTGTCTCGCAATCGTCCAAGTGTGCTGTTATAAATTGGTGTCCCACTCAGCATTATGTTGCGATATACAGCTATACAACGCATCGCTGATCTTCCGTCGGAATTAGGAGGGTGGTCATCTGAAAATATACAATAATAAGGAACTGTACAAAATACAGATATAAAAAACCTTTAAACGAGCAATTCTTGTATATATGTATATTTATAATCTGAATCTAGGAAACGGATCCAACGATTTTCATGAAATTTAATGGTTTTGGGAGCGATAAATCGATCTAGGTACTATAATATAATAGAAGAAGCACTGTGCTGTACCTACCAATAGAGGTTCCTGCTGTAGAGTCCACCAGGTGAAGACAAATGACCAATACATAAATGTTATCAAGTTTGGAAGGCATTTGTCTGAATGGTTTCGGGATCAACGGAATACCGAAATTCAATCCCTAAGATGTGCAATCTGACTAGGGCCTGATTGTTGGAATCTCTACCACGGCTAAAGGATACTCATTAAAGACAACTGTTTAACACAAGCAGCCTGGTTTTTCAGTAAAATAACGGCTTCAGATTTGATGGGGCTGTCTCGCTTCTGCAATGCATCTACTATATTTGTGGAAGCGAGGGTTGATTTCCTTGCTATCATCCGCAAGGCACAGTCTCACTGCTCAGCAGATTGCGGGGCAGCAAGAATGGCATTCTGCGGGTCATACCGGACAGATAATTATTTATTATATGATATGATATATTATATTATGATATGATCTGGATTATGAAATCAATCATTCAGACGCGAATGAGGGATCCTACATATTTTACCTGCATTCATTTTGTAATTTGTAACTCTAACCTAGAAATAAGACATGCATACGTACTAATACCAAATTGACATATAATATTCTATATATTATGTCAATTTGGTATTAGTCTGATTAAATGTATTAACGAGAATATCAGCCTCAAACAAGCTCACAACCCCAGAAAATATATCCTGGCTACGTCCCTGTTTATAACAACGCTTTTAAGGTTCTTAACGTTGAACCGTGTCATTATTTTTAGTGCGATCCTGCCTTATTTGGCGGACAATTTCTCTCGGAGCTTTATGGACAGAAATATGAACCATGAGCTGAATATGATCTATGTAATCTGTCGATTGCAATTACTGAACGACCCTCATCAAAGTTAAACTTTTGTGTGATGAACACAGGAGTTAGTTCTGTGTTCGGATGTAAATCAGTATCAGAAAATATTCCCAGAATCGTTCAGCTATATTTATCCATCCATACTTCTCTCTGGACTCAGAGAGAGACTCTGCGACACAGAAGTTAGCTGGTTCGATTCCCACCATGGGACAAATATTTGTATGATCTGCAAGTATTTGTCTCGGGTCTGGGTGTTTCTATGTTTAATATTATGTATGAATTTAAAAATAATAATAATAAGTATATAAGTCATGTACCCGTAACAAAAGCTCTGCTTACTTTGGGGCCACATGATGCTGTGTGAAATGTCCAGCATTATTTATTTAAATTATTATTTAAACTAATATAATAAATTCGTAAGTTTTAAATTTGGACCAAAAAGCAATCGAAACATTAATGCTGTTCTGAAGATAGATCATTATTTATTTATAAGTATTATTACTGAAGGTACAATGTCCCTAAGCCTGGGGGAAGTAGTACATCACTAATAACTGCGCAAGATTGTCGTCAATAAGCGTTATGCCATAATTCATGTGTATAACGAGTGCGCCCGCGTCGTTTTAATAAATAACTGAACTATTTGGCGAAGTAACTATAAGTGGCCGCGAGCTGTTTTTCCGATCGCTCTGTGATCGACACAGAGTAATGAAGGGTACAGAGACTTTGAACTGGTTAACCTTCCACCCTACGTCACACTGCTTGGGCTGTTTAGGGAGTGTTTGGGCACAAGGTATTCACCAAATGGTTGGACCTCAAGCAGCAATGCGAGACGATACATCTTTATAAACATTTGTTTTTGGATAGGTCAGATTATTAGATTACCTTCATATCAAATTTCTCCAGTTTTAAGCTCATGCGAGCAGTGGTCATGCAGTCAAATACTGTTGGACATTTTATGCAGCACCATTTGGTCCAACAAGCTAAGCTTGTACTACGAGAGCCAGATTCCTGATACAATACTAATACATCATATTGAAGATACTTTACTATATTTCTAAGGCTGTATGTTTTCCAAAAATAAAATAAAATACACGGATAGACACGAATCAAATATTCATCACACAAATGTATGTCCTGGATGGTGATCGAATGCACAACTCACAGCGCAGAAAGTAGTCACTATTCACTGAGCTGTAAAGCCATAGAACTCGATGTTCTTTTGAAAATCGATGCTTGATTTCTTGATTTTCCGAATGATGAACATCATATAGTATACAACTATTGTGATTACACAACTAGGCCACATTTTAAAAAATTTAAAATATTTACGGTTATTATCTCTGTTCTCATATAATTCTCTTACAGAAGTACATTTACAAAAGGATGATTTAAATGCATACTTACTGAATTGTCAGTAAGTATGCATTTTCACTGTTATATTGTTATATTGTAATTGTACAATACTCTTAATAAGAAAAAGTTACGTGTACCAAGAACCAGACTTTTCAAGACATTTATTTTATTTATTTATTTATTAAAACAAAAAAACATATAAACAAGGTTTCTGCTTGAAGCTCGACATGTAAAATAAACTACCCTTAGAAATCCTACGGCTCCCGCTAAATGAGTTTAAACAAAAATTAAAGACATTTTTTGAGTGCCACCATTCTACCATACAAATGAGTACATGATTTGATCGTTCTCCGATTTGCAAACGTGAGTAAGAAAGCTAGGTTAGAATAAAAGTGTATTAATAATTAATATTGTACGATTTGACATGCCAATGTTATCTAACGAAATCTATATAATAAAAATCTATTGCTGTTCGTTAGTCTCGCTATAACTCGAGAACGGCTGGTCTGATTTGGCTAATTTTGGTTTTGAATTATTTGTGGAAGTCCAGGGAAGGTTTAAAAGGTGAGTAAATATGAAAAAAATGCTTGCTTTTTTATTTATTGATTCTGAGGCAGTACGAAGTTTGCCGGGTCAGCTAGTGGTTAAATAAATCAATGAATTAGTAAGATCATGCAATCGGTGGCTGTCAGTTCCGCGGCACGTGATCGCTTGCTGGTGACTGACGAGCTATGTGGCTATTTTTTAAATAGTTGCACTGTACGTAGTTTTGTGGTCAGTACCTCTCAGTGCTTACTCTGTGTAGTGTCTCATTACAGTATGATGGCGGCGACATAATAATGCGAGCGATCAGTCAAGTGCGGGCTGCTAAAGGACACGGCTTTCTCAGCGCGCGCGCAGGGTTGTTACTATAGGTTACCTAGGGCACTTAAACATAGACATACGACACGTAGACATAGACGAATATTTCTTTATGTGTTATCTTCCAATGTATAATAAGTATGTATTTAAATGAAAAATGTATATAAGTAGTATATCAGTGATGTGGTACCCATAACACAAGCTCTGCTTATTTTCGGGCCAGATGATGCTGTGTGAAATGTCTAGCATTATTTATTTATTTATATTTCAGAAACATGGGTTTTACTCAGGTATTATTTTATCGATGAAGTTACTGACAGTGCTTTATTCATCTAGAGAATCATCATCCGCAATCAGTTCGCCGCATCAGTCTGATCCGCAATCAGTTCGCCGCCCGCGTTTGAGACTACTGCGGGTCAGGTATCGTACAAATTGTATAGTACAACTAACATAGAATTTAAAAAGTGAAATACATGTATTTGCATCAAAAACTACACAGGCCGAACAGAGCACGTAGTACCTCTACTACTTTCTTATTGACCAGTGCCGAACTCTGGTGATAGAATTAATAAACGTGCCTCCCGAAGCGTGGAAGCATTAAAATGAAAATGCCACTGCATTCTCCCTTCCAACAACTAACTTTACAGAAGACTACTTCTGAGATCTGTTAGGAACGACTAAGTAAGTCGTCTATTCCGCGACTGCATCGTGGTAGTTTAATAGTATTCTGTTCATTTTAAATTTAGAATATAATAATTCTCGTGTAAAAAAAGTTTTACCCTTAAATTCCACACCATGCAGGCTTTATTATAATTCAAAATTAATTCTACGATGAAAGTTTTGTGGCTCGGTGGCGTTCAATTTTCTAAATTAGTACGATTATGCTACAAATGTCCAGTAGGGGGATTATGGAACTCTAATTACAATCAATGTCTATCGAAACGTCAAATTCGTCAAACGAATGATTGAAATTACGCCGAAAACTGATAGACAATGATTGTAATTAGAGTTCCGTAATCGCCCTACAGTTGTCCGGCGGCTTTTGTAGGCTTGTCAGTCACCTGCGAAATTCAAAGGGGGTAGCACGTGCGGTTCAAGAATTCGGATGTATAGAGCTATTAAAACCCCCAGCTAAAACCTTTTTATTAAAATGTGATTTCAATAAAAAGTATTAAAATAACATTTCAAAAAATACCTACTAGGTAGGTGCTAGGTATTTTTTGTATATTTTGTAATCCCATTTGTAGAACAATTTGCAGAGATTGTTATATTTTCAGAATGGATTCCAAATTCAAATGAATAACTTATAAAAGCAGAATCAATATGATACAATGATGTACACCTTTATATGTTAATAGAGGCTAATGCGTTAATAAAATGATATTGTGTATGGATATTTGAATTAAGTTCAAGACCGCATTGTCTTCTTCTTATTTTGTTGGCGTCTGCGGACCGCATTGTCAAGGCCACTGGTATATCTAAACGATTTCTTTCAAAGATAAGCTTTCCTTTTAAGTCGCCAAAGATAAATACCATAAGAGACTTTAAGACTGACACTTTCAGTTTTGATAACAGCGTGATAAGAATTATGATATATAATTTTCATTTGAGATTCAAGGAACTTCTTGTCATAATGTCATAAAAAAATAATACTTTTTGACGCAATTCGGTTTCAATGTGCAGTCATTTTCCGAACTATTATAATAATTTCAGGATCACACTAAAAAAAATGTAACAACTCTAGATAAATATAAAAAAATATAAATAAAGATAAATATAAATATAAAAATCGGGCGTTTGTCTTTCCGATGATGAAATTTGCTAAGGCACCAAGCTTAAATCGTACTGCACATTAAAACGGCAATTTCATATATAAACCCCTACAATTATCAGTTGTTTTAGTGTGATTGAATACATTTCTATGCCCCTACTTTTACAAGTAGTAATTACTATAATAATTACTATTATAAGTCGTATGAGACAGTTGCTATTTCTGTTGACGAAGTTGTTGGCCGCCTGAAGGCCTCCGCCATGGTCTATAACACTGAATCACTAATAATCAAAGATCAGCTTTGATTAGGTGCTTGACAATGGAGAAGAAGCTACACTCTGCTTGTGAGGATATTTTGTTGCTTGAGATAATTATGAGCCATAATTTATAGAAACACATTTTTTCTTTTTTTGCGTGACGTATCGATTTATGAGAAAAATTAATTCAACTGCAAAGTTAAGTGTGTCCTTTAGCCCGACTTGTCTTTTCACTAGAGCAATGCTCCGTGCTTTCCTATTTGATAACAATGTTTGATAACGTTTATATAAAAATGCGTGTGTCGTGGAACACACGGTTGGAACGAAGTTCCTATCGAAGTATATTATTATTGATAAACGTACTTATATATGAATGATAAATACAAATTAATAAATGACTAGCGTCTGCGAGCAATTAAAAGAAACGCAAAAATAACTAATGAATTGAAGGAATGGTAGGAAATTTCGTATAATAATTTTTCGAGTTGTGAAAATCAACATTTTATTGTACATCATTCAATTCGAATTCATTCGTTCATTCGTTCATTTAATTAATTCTTTCGTGACGGAAAAATCTTACACTTTTTTTCGCCTAATTCCCATCCGCCAAGTCCGTACCGTATATCACACGAACCGGGTACGGACTTGGAACTTCGTACCTACAGTATGATGAACTTCTTTCGTTCCAATGAACGAAGTTCCATTCACGGTACGGACTTGGCGGATTATGAACCATGACCTGATGGTGAATTGAGTAGGTCAGGTAACTCAGGTCAGAATTTCATACATGATCTTTTTATTTATTTCTGATCGTTCGGTGTGGCGTCCCTACCGACAGCCCCCGGGCGGAGCCGGGTGACAGATGGGGGTAAATCAGTTGGTTTACATGTCAACTACAGCGCAGGGCAGGGGTCACGACGAGCCTTCAATCTGAGATGCCGACCGTCGGAACTGTTGCAGGTATATGTACCAGTACTAGCATTGCTGAGTTTGGGACTAGATGATGCTGTATGAATTACAGCCATATTGATTTATTGTGGATCTTTACTCTCGCAATTTTAATTTATTTTTTTATTTATTATACTTATCGTTAATCTTAAAGTGCATAGTTGCATATTCAATGCATAGTTCTAGTGGCAATTCGGTTGGTTCATATCTAAAATTAGGAGTTGTCTAAAATATATTTAGTTAGTCATAGCATAGCATTTGTAAAACCTATTCGGTTGGTACCATCTAACTAAATTAGGAACGCTTAATTAAGTTTGATCAAATTAAATTAGGATAAGTTGGTAGCGGCAGAATACCAAAGGTTAATTTGACAGTTCAAACCTAATTTTAGCTAAAATTTATTTGGTTGGTTGGTTAGACAAAGATGCAAAAAATATGATGCAAAGATGCCAAAATTGAAAGTCAATTCGAAGTGAACCTTGTGATTGTATTTAATAAATAATTACGTTTTAAAAACTAAATAGAAACCGACTTCATTGAATGAAGTTTGAGCCTATAATACATTTTTAGTGGAAAGTAGATGTATTTTGTATAAATATAATATGGGTAGGCCAAATAAACGCAACGCTCCAATGAGGCAGCGAGGTATCAAAGTACATGAAACATCATCGATGTATACTATTTTTAGATTATCGTTTATTTTTCAGCTCGACCGATTTTGATAAAATTTATATGGGACCACCTGTGAAGTATACCCTATCAAACAAAAAAAGAATTTTCCAAATCGGTTCAGCCGTTTTCGAGTAATCGGTGAACATACATAAAAAGATTCCAACGAATTGAGAAGCTCCTCCTTTTTGATAAAGTCGGTTAAAAATGATTTGTTTTAAATTTATGAATAAATCGTACGTATATAATGTGTCCGCATCAGGCCGGCAGCATACGTACTATAGAGTCTACAAGAAGAGAGAAAAGTGAGTCGCAGACAGCTTCACAATGTTCCAGATGCTTATCTCTGTTCAGCAAGTTCGTTCTCAACCAAAAACCAAGATAGAGTCAAATTGAGTAGACTCGTGAACCATTGCATTTTGAATCTTATGTCATTGACATAAACGTCACTCCAGCACTTTCTTCTTCCATCAGACTATTATGGTCCATTAATGTCATTTCGACATCGTTCAAAAATGGGAATTGGACAGTTTACAAGCTAACAAATCAAGGAGAGTCGTGCGCGATTGGAGGAGACGAGCCTTCCACAATTACTTATGGGACTTCCACACGTGCTGACAGACAGATCAACCCTTTGATTCCACAGCAAGGCTGCACGGCTAGCGAGAGAGAAACCTTCCCCAAGATATAATCTATCTTACAAAATTTCATAAAGATTTTCATTTAAACGTGAATAATCAAACAGATATGTACCTACCATGCATGCCTGCCTGCACTATGTTAAATTTGGTACTTTCTTTTGTTCTGTCTTGTGTTGTCAAATAAACGTATTCTATTTTAGTCTAGATACATTTTTGAATCTACATATAAAATATTAGTATGGATTCGTTATTTTTTTTATTAAAATTCGGTTCATTTCTGTAAATAAGGTTATTACATTTTATATATTTATTTTATACCTACCAAAGTCTTGACCTCATACTGAGATTATCAGTCGTGAAAACAAGTAATACAAAAAGGGAATTTATTTATTTCTTTGAAAAAAAAAAAAGCGATCGATGTATGGCCAAAGATTTACACAACCAGGGTCTCTAAGTGCGCCTGCGTTGACTGCTCATCATCGTTAAAACTGTAGCCGAAAACAAAAGCTGTATCATAGCTATGATCGCTCGCTTTTATTACATCGAAGCAGTCACCAAGTGTGGAAGTTCCATTGAGCTCGTGACCGAAATATACTCGTAAATCCTTATCGGAACGAGGGCGAACTATGATGACAATTATCTACCATTATGTCTGTTTTATAATAAACATTTAGCATTATCGGTAAAGGTTCCGGCACACCGACTGCTTGTTAGCTGGGTGCGGCTGCGATTGGCTGGTGGTGAATTTTACTAGAAGAATTCTAGACGCACTGGACACACATTTAAGACACAGTGAGCGTTTGGTATTTTTTTGATAAACAATCAAAAATTATATTAAAAATCGAAAGAAGATTGTATATAATTCACTTCTTTCAGTCACGTCTCGTCATAAAATTAAATAAATTAAATTCTTCTTCTTATCGTGTCACTAGTTATTTCTAACCAGTGTGGTGAAAGGATTAAAGTGCGCCTCATAGGCTCCTTTCGTGCACTTAGTTAAGCCTTAATGTAAGCTCTCGACCTTGCCGACAGGACTCGCAGGAAAGACGAATGAGTACATGCGGTGTCGGTTCTGCAGGTGCATAACGGCTGGCACCGAGCCGGGCTTGTTTCAAGTTTTCCTTCTCTATTGCCAGCTCTTCTGTTAGACAGCAAGGGGACTAATCCCTAATAATTTGAAGACTATCGCATTCGTCTCCATCATCAGTCTCCAAGCAGCACTCATCTGGGATCTGTTCCACGTAGAAATCCTCACTCGAAGTAATAATAATAATAATATTTATTCAAAATTTACATGGTACAATAATATGTGATAACAAAATTCTAAAACTTATTTAACTAAAGGTATGCATAATACGAACCTGAACTAGGTAATCCTGTATCTCAGGCGTGAAGAGCTTACTTAGGTACATAGATTCTAAAATATTCACCTACATTGACATTTTATTTTCAGTTAGATGTATAGAATAGTAAAACATTAAACAGATGGACAAATATTTAGTACAATTCCGCTAATCTATTCCTAAAGAGTTACCTCCAAAAGAAATTCGACACGTGTTTCGCCTCTCCACGAGGCATCCTCAGGAACACTTGACTCACTCCGCACCCCGACGAAAAAACACTCTGCTCTGCAGACTTGTTGCTTCGACCAACGTCAGAATATGACTGGAATTCTTTTGGAGGTAACTCTTTAGGAATAGATTAGCGGAATTGTACTAAATATTTGTCAATCAATTATCTATTGTGTAGAATAGTATTAAAAATCTTAACTAAACTTAAAACTACAAATAATGCAAATATTATAAAAATATAAACACAAAACAAATGATAAACAAATTGCGAGTTAGCGGAATTGTAAACTGGTAATTGTAAACAAAGTAATGATACGTAAGTATTTTTCTAGTTTTTACGTGTAAATATTTAAAATATGCAAACGTTGTTTATTTAACTTGAATTACAATTTATGGTTAGTAGGGCATCGTGATTGATTAGGCTTAATTTTTTATTTTTTTTTACTTATGAACTGACACTAGTAATATTTTAAATGACGCATCCAAATAGTCTTCTTAGGCATTCTTAGGCACCTCCTAAGAAGTGTTATATAATTCCGCGAAAATTACCAACCCGATTTTACAGACAGATGCGGGTGCTGTGCCATTTTTGATGATCCTCAGCTGATCGTTATGGAGTAAATTTTTTTGAACCAGTGTGATGGATTAAAGTGCGCCTCAGAGGCTCCTTTCGCGCACTTGACACGTGTCTTCGAACTTTGTTCAACGACATGTTTCCTCTCGATTTTTTCCATCACCGTTAGAGATTTTTTAGAAGTAAGATTTAAGATTTTTTAAGAAGTGTGTTTCTATTTTTAGACATTAGATAGTATCTGTATTGTTAAACTAAGGTGTAAATAAACTGAATTGAATTGAATTTAATTTAGAGTACTGGTATAGCGCACATACATATTTCGAACAGAAAATTTAATTGATGAACGACCGAATTTGAACCCACGTAAGTACTTAGGAACAAAAAGCGAGGCTACTATCAATATGCCACCAGTGCTCTCAACATTATATCTATAGATTTTACTAACCATTAGGTATGTAATTATTTGAAAATTTGTTTGTGATTTAATCACTCAATAAAGACTGAACCGATTTTGATTAAACTTGCTAATTATAAAAGGATGTGGATAAGCAATATCGTGTGTGCGTATCAATCCACAATAAAACTGAGGGTTAAGTTAGTTCCGCTCCACTAACATCGAATGTCTTTTTTATTGTGAGTTGATACATTATTGCATATAAGCAGTCAAATTTGATGCCACCTGTCATCCCTTCAGATGATTTTTTACAAAAATAAATTTTATTTTATTAACCGACTTTATCAAAAAGAAGGAGGTTCTCAATTCGTCGGAATCTTTTTTTTATGTATGTTCACCGATTACTCGAAAACGGCTGAACCTATTTAGAAAATTCTTTTTTTGTTGGTGTTCACAGGTGGTCCCATATAAATTTTATCAACATCAGTCGAGCTGAAAAATTAACAAAAATCCAAAAATTTTATACATCGATATTATTTGGCCTACCCATATTATATATATTCAAAATACATCTACTTTCCACTAAAAATGTATTATAGGCTCAAATCTCATTGAATGAAGTCGGTTTCTTTTTTGTTTTTAAAACGTAATTATTATGTATGTACTATGCGTGCGAAGCCGCGGGCAGGATCTAGTATAATATAAGTCTCTATTACTATTTAATAAATACAATAATGTTACTAACTAAAATATTCGACTGACCTGACGCTCGGTTGAAGAACAATATTACACTGACCTGACGCTCGGTTGAAGAACAGCTTGTCCTTCGACAAACGCCTTTTTATTAATTTATTTACCCAAGGACATTTCCATCTACACGAAAACTAGGTCAAGTCTTCATTTAACCCTTCGGCGTGCACGCCAGTTTTGTCCCACGTCCGCCGCGCAACTCACCTATATCTGGTGATCTGTGAACGGACGTCCTGTGGCGCATCTCTGGACAAAATTATTGTTATTGCCACCAAACTAATGTAATTATTTTACCTTTCAAACAGTGCTATGGAGAATCCTATTAGTTTTAAGGCTACAACTTTGTTATCTGTTTTAAATGGGATTTAGGTATTAATTGTATATTGATATAACTGATATCAATATACAATTATTGATCAATATATAACTGATTATTAGACTCTCCCCATCTTCAAAAACATGGTCATGAAATATTTCATTCAATGAATGAAATATTTCATGACCATGAATGACCATGAATTTCATCATGACCATACATGGTCATGATGAAATTCATCGTGCAGTTATACCTACTCGTACTTAGTTATTTCTGTACCTACTGTTATATTTTTTTGACTGTTTATTTTTATATCTAGTACCTACATATGTTTTTACATTTTTATATCAGTATTTGTTTTGTTTACGCATATGTAAGTATGTAATAATGTATACACAACACTCTTATGACCTGTCTCTGTTTATTTATAGTCCCGTCTATCCAAAGGTTGCCTGTTAGACGCTATTAGCGATAAGGACGCCCATTGTATTGCCTTTAATAGTAAGTTATCTTTATTGTAATATTGTGTGTAGCCAATAAAGAGTTATCTATCTAACTTATAAAAAAAAGTACTTACTAATATTATGTTTATTTAGGTATGCAGCAAATTGCTATAATTATTAATAAATAATTCTAGACATTTCACACAGCATCAGCTGGCCTCAAAGTAAGCAGAGCTTGTCTTATGGGTACCACATGACTGATATACTACTTATATACTAGTACATATCTGCATATTATACATAGAAAACACCCACTAAGTTAAGCATAACCCCATATTTTGCAAATATTATTGCACATGGTGCAACATCAAACTATCAACTATCAAAAGCAAGAGTCGCTATCTAAATAAATGCTTTCGTGGATTTAGTTCTCTAATTCTACCTACATAAAAAGTAGCGTATGTTCTTCTCCAAGGTCCCATCTATCTCTATACCAAAACTCATCAAAATCGGTTCAGCAGTTTTGGCGTGAAAACGTAACAAACATACAGACAGAGTTACTTTCACACTTATAACATTAGTATAGATATCATTAAGAAAATATCACCACAGTTCTACTCCAGTGATGACCGAGCCTGAAGGAAAACGCGTAATATAATATACACACCGCACCCGTCCCCTGGCCCACATGGCCTATCCCGGCGGGACACCGGGACACCGGGGGACACTGTTCCCGGGATTTATACGACATCGCCCGGTCATTGTCTACGCCGTAATATCCCGACTTTTATTATTTATTAATTGATTTTGACGACGACGTTAGAATAATGTATTTACATGGCATACCTTTCTGAGATTTTATTGAATAAGGTATGTTTAATTAATTTATTTATGAAGTTTTTTATGTTTTCTTTAAAATTTAAAGGCTTAATTGCCGGTGTATAGAGATATAAACGTCATAATGGATAATGCCGAAGATTGTTTAAGTAATTATTTATAGCAGTTTAATAAACTTGTCATTGTGTAAGTGCTTACAAAACATGTACAAACAGTGGTTGTCCATTTTATTAGGTCCAACATAAATAGGTTTTAAGTATAATTACTTAATTAATCGTCATCAATTTATATTAAATCTTTCGTTTAGGAATGAAACAATAAACCTAAGGCTAAAATTTACAGTCGATAACAAAACTTACGCAAAACTAAATACATAATCCCGGACATTTCACACAGCATCATTTGGCCCCAAAATAAGCAGAGCTTGTGTTTTGACTGATATGAAAACAACCAGACCCGAGACAAATACTTGCAGATCATACAAACTTTTGTCCCGCGGCGACCCGCCACCTTCTGCGTCTCAGCCAGTACTTAGCCCACTGCGCCACAAAGCTTGTCAACTCACTTTTCCGTATGTCAAAATGCACTTACTTTTGAGAAATGTAAGTTCACTCTTAGTTTTGTCTCTAATCTAATCTATTCCTGACTTCGCACCCAGAAGGTCAATAAAAGAACATTTTTAATCGAGGCAGTTTTCTTAGTCGTGCCTGTGATGTCATTTTACGGATTAACAAGGTGACAGTAGATGTTGCGCTTCGAGAATCTATTATTTTCTCGAAAGAAAATAAGTATTCTATACCTAGCCTTAGTTCAAAAAATATTATTCAATAAAATCACAAGGATCACTTTGAAACGTCTAACATACTAGGTGAATTTAGGTGCCAATTCCTCCTAACCCAAGTCCGAGAAGAACTGGCAAAAAACTCGTCCTCGTCATAACGCATTTTTGCATGATCCATCTTAAAACTAGCTTAACTACGAAAAACGAATACAAGAGATTTAATAAATTTCAGTGTCAGTTAACTGTCTGAGGGCAGAGCGACATGAGGCCATGCATTCTTAGCAAGAAAAAGAAAAAAAAAGTCAATCTAAATTCTCGAATCCACTTGAACACACACAAAATCGGTTCAGCCGTTGAGGAGGAGTTTAATAACAAACACATGCACTGAAGATTTATATAATATAAAGATATTATATTAATAAAAGTTAGTCGAATAATCCAATAATCTAATCATAGTGAGTATGAGCATCCTTATAAGAAACTGAATCACTTGGCATTAAAAACATTTTGTGTAAATTACCTATTTTCTTGTTAACTGTATTATTTTTTAACATTTTAGTACAGTTCAATATATTTTTAGGGTTCCGTACCTCGAAAGAAAAAAACGGAACCCTTATAGGATCACTTTGTTGTCCGTCCGTCCGTCTGTTCGTCCGTTCGTCCGTCTGTCTGTCAAGATCCTTTTTCTCAGGAACGCGTGGAGGTATCAAGCTGAAATGTATATCAAATACTCAGGTCTACTGTCGCTTAAAGCTGTGAAAAAAATCAAACTTCCAAGCCAACGCAATCAAAAGATACAGCCGTTTATGCCGCAAATTTTCGACACTCGCAAGTGAATCAAAACCTACAGGGTACCGTAAACTCAGAATCTTGAAATTTGGTACGAAGCAACGTCTTCTAGCACACATAAAGGAAAAATTGCGAAAATCGTACATTTTTAGTTACATCATATAATAAAAATATTTTTAATTATTTTAACCTTACTACCCCTTTTCTCATGAACGCGTAGAGGTATTAAATTGAAATTCATATCAAATACTCAGGTCTATAATACCTTTAAGATGTAACAAAATCAAACTTTTATGTCAACGCAATCAAAAGAAACAGCAATTTAAGTCGCATATTTTCAAACTCGCAACTACTCGCAAGGGAATCAAAACCTAAAGGGTACTTCCAGTCGACCTAGAATCTTGAAATTTCGCATGAAGCAATGTTTTATAGCACATAAAAAGGAAAAGTTTCGAAAACCTTAAATTTTTTGTAACATCACATATTTTTAGGATTCCGTACCTCGAAAGGAAAAAACGGAACCCTTATACCGTCCGTCCGTTTATTTAAAGTTAAGGCTAGTCTCCTAAGAAGGTTTTCGTATAACTACAACTGTAAAGGCTGCCTTTACCACCCTCATCTCAAAAACCACCCTGTCCATATTCTAAAACGAGAATAGCAATTACCTATCTTTATTTTATATGCAGATCCAGGTATAATACCTAATTTGGTAAATTCGGTTTTATACAAATAATTATGTGCTTACCTTTAAAGCTTTATCTAAAATAGTGACCTATTATGTAAGTATTAATATGTGCAAATGGCGTTTCTTATATCCACTATAATCAATTATAAATAAATAAATATTGGTAGACAATGCACACATCACCATTTAACCTCAAACTTAGCTTAGCTTGAAAGACTGACTGACTGATAGAATACAAATAATTTTATATATTTATAAATACATACATACGAGTATGTACTTTATTTTACACCCAAACACAGAACAATCACCCATGTTTACCACAAAAAGGTTTATCCTAGGACGGAATTGAACGCTCAACGTACAGTTCAGACGGCAGAGCTATTGAGCTGACAGCCAGCCATATAACCATATGTACAAATAGCCACATTAGAAAAGCGCATTAATATGCGCAAGCGCACATCTCAATCCCGAAGAGCAGTGGATCACGAGCGCGACATTTCACACACGACTCGAATCTGGAGCGAGTGACCTACGACCACTGGATACGGCAAAACATCAGCGTTATTAAGTAAAAGTAGTAGTAACGATAGCAATAGTAAAGAGACAGAGAGAAGAGAGAGAAGAGAAGAGAAGAGTCTGCTGTCTTTCGCAGATATTGCTGTAAAAAACTTTCATTACCGCTAATTCTAAGTCTATTCTAAAGTATGTTATTTACAACGCTGTTTTTCCGCTAGTGCGTGCGCCTACATCTAATTCCACGTCCCACAAAATTGTGCGATAAAATTTGCAGTGCGCTAGGCCTATTTTATAACAGTTTTAAGTTAAAACACTTCCTGCGGCTTCCTCATATATACAAATTTATAGCAGCTTAAACAGCTATGGGAAAAAACCGCGGGCACAGCAAAATAAAACCGCGTTTGGGAGAAGTGGAGGAAAATATGAGTAGTGCGTGCGTGTGGTGCTTACAAGAGTTAGCCAGCCGCGATACATTTCTCGCGAAAATACTCGCTGCATAATACTAAGTAGTGCGTGTTAGAGGCCTTACACGAAACGAACAACTGAATAACAACAAAGGAAATATCAAAAAGTGAGTTTGACAGCAATGATCGCGCAATTTACGGCTATTAGTATTTGTCGCTACGTAATAGAGGGTGACGTTCCCGTGTCAGTAAGGACGGGTGTCCATCTTAACAGAATGGTGGGACGTGTGAAATGAAACGATGGACTCGTATCAAAAAGGATGACCTCATTTTTGATACGAGTCTATCGTTTCTAATGATTTGATTGAGATTGATTCTGTTAGTCGATCATTATGAAATTAATGTATTGGTTGATTTTATAAGATCTCTCCGCGATAGCTAATTAATTCTATTTGAAAAATACCGAATCTCTACTAATGTCCACATATTTATAAATTAATATTTTTACTTCGTAATTTTCTATTCATGGTATTATAAGTAAGTACCTACTTATAGATTTTTATGGTAACATTATGAAGCTATATCCTAATAAGTAGATGCCTTAACATACTTAACATTATACATTTGATAATCGCTGTCTGCAACTTTTGTAACTTGTTTGAAACTCGGCTGAACATCTCTTGATGAAATTTAGAAATAAGATAAACAGATCTTAGGGCGGACATAGGCTACTTTTATGTAGTTACCTCGCGTATAAAGCCGCGGGCAGAAGGAAGTAATGAAAACACTGTTTTCTTTGACCTTTCAACCTGTCCCTTCCAGATCTCTATCTCTGCGCAGACTCCCAGCATGTGAAGGGTCATCAATTAGACCGAGCACCATTTTTAACCCATCACCGCTCCTATCACAGTTAACCTGTAACCACGGCTTGCGGTCTAATGTGCCACATTAACCCGCGTAACGAGGGACTGACTTGGTTCAACTGGGAAATTGATTTCCTTTTGAATTTAACCCTCATAACCGAGGGCCTTGTACTTTCTTAGGGTTCCGGACTTCAAAAGAAAAAAAGGAACCCTTATAAGATAGGTAATATTGTTCTCCGTCTGTCTGTAGACTAAGACTCAAGGATCTTTGTTTCTCAGGAACGTGTATAGGTATCAAAGTGAAATTAATATCAAATTCTCAGGTCTGCGGTCCCTTGAAGCTGTAAAAAATGCCGCAAATTTCACCTTTACCAGTAATTTGAAACTTATGGGGTACTTTCCGTTGACCTAGAATCATGAAATTTAACAAGGAGCAAGTACACAATACAAGTTAAAGAAAATAATTGGAATACTGAATCCGAATTCACGAAAAATAATTGTTTTATTATGTTCATAGCCATTACAATACAAAGTCAAAGTCAAAAGATACTTTATTCAAAACAATCACAAGGATCATTTTGAAACATCTTACATACTAGTTGAATTTAGGTGCCAATTCATCCTAACCCAAGCTCGAAAAGGACCGGCAAGAAACTCGTCCTGGTCCTTAACTACGAAAAACTAATACAAGAAAGTTTATACATTACAAATAATAATAATAATAATAATAAATTTCTTCAAAAGACTACACTTCATGTAAGCTTTAAATTTCTTAATAGGTAGTTTAGGGTTCCTTGTTCCCCATAAAGGACTTATTTACTTTTTCTAGTCAAAACCTAGGGATGTATAATTTGTTTCTGTTCCTAGTATTGATTCTATGAAAGTCACTATTTTGTTGAAACCCATCTCTATTTGTATGAGTGTATAACAAATTTTCAAATGTATATACATTATGAGAATATCAATTTCTTTGAATATTTCTCTCAAAGACTCTCGTGGTTTCATTTTATAAAGTAAAAAAAAATCGATCATTTTATATATGTAAGTACCTACTATTGGATTCAGCGTTGTTCTAAATAGTATATATATATAGTTTGCTCGCAGAAATTGCTGTAATAATTACAAGGAGGTAGACTGCTCTCGTGGAATTATCGCAATCAATTTTTCGGCCGAAAAAATCGTTCATTCACATCAGAGACCGTATACGAATCGATAAACATTTAAAGTCGAGCAACATCAATACCAATCATCTCATCAACATTATACCTACATATATATTGCATATAAATCTACAGTTCATATGGTATGGTATATGGTAGGTATACTGATGTTACTGCCGAACAGTTCCTCCATTACGATAAGAAGTATTTTTAGGCATATTTATTAACAATACATTTCTAATGGGCAGCCACACACCTCACACTCTATCAAATATAGGCAAATATTAGACTTATTTGCGACCACGTAGATTAAAGCACCTGGAAACGTCTGAGAAACATAACGTTTGCGAATTATCGTAGACAACTTTATAGGAGCAATTTACCCCATTACAAACATTAATACAGTCATGAAGATACTGCTTAATTACTTGACACAACAAGCGGATACATAAATACTCTATGGACATTGGATAACATGAGCACATTTTTCAGCATAAGTACAAGATTAACATAAACTTACAACTAACCGTACGTTTTTCCTATAGTTTTAATCGTGTTTATGGTTTGGAGTCAAGATTTTGGTTTAAAAAATATATTTCCTTGAACGAAGCAATATAATTTTATTATTTACAAATTCTAAAACTCATTAACCCCGAGATCACGCGATAGCCAAACCGAATCATTAACCACATAACCCAAACTTTACAATCGAGTGAAAAAATCGATTTCAAACAACCCGATTCGTCACGCCGTGATCGATTAGCGATCTACTCCAATTGATCGCTGCTATTACAAGCTATAGCAATAATTATACAATAATAAACCGTATTGCATTATATTTTGAGTATTTTAAAGTTATTGATCTAATAAATGCGGCTCGTCTTAAGTCAAGGTGTTATTATTGGGGGTAATGTCTTCATCTCTCATGTGGACGTGATTGATGGGTTTACTGTCGATAAAATATCGATAAACTTGTCGATGATAATGATATCAATAAATAATTAACTGTTATCGAGTAATTTAAAAACTGTTAAGTTTATGGTGTGATAGTAGGAATGTGTAGCGTGTGTGCTTTACTACATGAAAAATGTGTTTTTAGTGCGGTGCATAATATATCGATATAAAAAAGTAGGGACATGCCTATTCGACAAAGTATCGTAATGATAGGTTGTCTAATAACAGTGATTAGGTTTACATTAGCCCGTGCGATGTGCGCCGAGAAACGCCTATCCGAGTCAGTTTTTTGAAAATTAGAATATCGAATTCACACGCTACGGCTTTATCGATGCTTTTGATCGATAACTTTCACAATATATTCACACATTTTATTTTGTGGTTTTTGTAACATGAGCATCGATATAAAAAACGTAAAATATGTTTATACTGCAAAGGTATGCGTTTGATAATTTATTAGTGTCGTCGAAAAATTGCATGTTCGTTTTTAATGATTGAACTTTTTTATAAGCATTGGAGATGTACAATAAAAATACTATATATAGGTAGAAAAGAAACAAATAAATATTACCTATTTATAGTGTCTATTTATAACGTTTTTACACGGTCTTATAAAATATTGTGTTCAAATTAAAATAATTATTTTGTTCCGTCACGTCATAGTGTTGCCCATATATATTGATAATTAAATATTTATTCGGTTCCATTAGGATAGGAATCAAACCGCTACGACTAATCGATTCGTCACTCAGGAAATGGACAATTTTTATTAAGAATGCCGTGAAACATGTTCGGGAAGGAAATCTCTATTTGTTCTGTGTCAGGGTTGTTACAGAGAATCGCGCTCAAGAATGTATAGTTCGCGGTCGCATCTTTCTTAAAATAAGAAAACAGGCTCAGCTAAAAAGAGGTAAGTAGATACCAAAGTAGCCGTTTATTACCGTCATTCAAATGCTTGGCACTACCAGCAGTGCTATAGAAAAAACTGTTCCCTGTGGCACTGCCATTCTCGTTCTCGTCACATAAAATGCGACTACTGTAAGGCTTGCACGTTTTTTTGGTTAATCGTCTGATTTGACTTTTAACCAAATAAAATAAACTAGAGCTGCTCGAGTCTATGCTGATATATAATTGAATTTAGCATTTTTTTTATTACTTTATATAATATAATATATATAATATTTTTTGTTATAATAATATATAATAATATATTATATATATATATATATATATATTATTATATATTATTATAACAAAAAATATTATAATATATTAATAAATAATTATTGATAATAAAAATAAACGAGTAATAAATAAATAAATAAAAAAAATCTGCGAATCTTACCTTAGCTAATAAACATTTTTAACATGGTTAAAAAAGTGTCAGCGCGCCAGCCCTACAACATTTCGAGCAATGTTGGTAATCGTAATCGATAATTGCTCGATACAATCGAAGCATTTATCTGTGTCCACACGTACACAGAATAACTAATACTGTACCGGGTATTGAATCGAGAGCCGAGAGCGATTCTAATCGATTCTTTAATCTATATAACCATTGACTTTCTGTCACGCGATCGGGAGGTTAGACAAAGAATAAACTCATGTGAGCTATTTTTAGTGTCAAAAAAGTATCTTAGTCCTATGCACTTTAATGCATTAATGAAACTCAAACACCCGTTAAACCGTCGGTTAAACAGTTAGTAACTGCTTAGTACAATCTAGTAAGGAAGATCTTAGAATGTTTTCAATTAATAAAAGATAGAGTTACAGCGTTGTCGTATTGCGAATTTGTCTGTTTACTCTGAAGTTCGGCCCATTCAATACTGGCCATAGAGAAAACCCAATTATTACCTACACAGAAAAAATAATTAAGCAATTAAACAAAAGTAAATGTCAACAGTGACCACTGCCACCGATAAGAAAATCTTAACTTCCTTTTGTTAATAACCGCTGGGACGACGTACAAATGGACGAACGTAATTAAATAATAATATAGTAGGTACATAGTAGTAATGTATTTATTTTATTATATTTTAGATAGTTCTGGAAATTTATACGTAATTTGAAGTTAATTAAGATCCACTTTAACTACAAAAAATTTTTTTTTCATAATTTGAGCAGCGCAGCCGTCTCGTAAGCGCCAGTTTGAAGGGCTTTCTAATATAAACTTTAACACGACTATTTTAAGTCAGTAATTTGTAAATGCTCAAGCCGATGTGCTAATCTGATGTATGCTGGGCTCTTAATTAGTACCTACCATGCCCATAGCACAAGTTAACATAACAACTTCGGTAGGCGACTGGCTGCAATCTTTTGTAGTCAACGTCAAAAGTTTTATTCAATACTGGGTCCCGTCCGCAGCTTTGCACGCGTGGCATCTACATAAAAAGTAGCCTATATCCTTTGCCGATGTACAATCTATCTCAATACTAAATTTTACCAAGATCTGATCAGCCGTTTAGCCGGAAAAAGGTAAAACAAATAGATAAATGTAGACAATTTAGAGAATTTATAACATAGGTTGGCGCATTATGTAACTACAATGACCACTTTAAACCATCTTAACGAGTAGGTAGGTATAAACAGTTAATTAAGATGCTGATACTTCTTAAGGCAACTTCGAGAAGAGATGCAAGAAAATCATTTATTTTATTTTATTTGGAAAACGAATAGAGGTGTTTGACTTATATGTAACTCAAAGTTTATGACACATAGTCCAGTAAAGTTTACAGTTACTTTATACATCTCTTTCTGCACTCAATGCCCTCTTAAATGCCGTATGTGAATGTGTGTATGTGAATGTGATGTGTTTGCGGACGAATGGAAGTAGTTTCTTTCCGAATGCCTGAGGTCCTGAGGTTCTGAGTGTGTAGGTGTAGTGTAGCTTACTTTACCACAAGTATTTTTTTTTCTATTGTTTTTTAAATTTTTACCATTTTGTAGTCTTCTTCTTTTTAACCGACTTTATCAAAAAGGAGGAGGTTCTCAATTCGTTATAATTTTTGTTTTATGTATGTTCACCGATTACTTACTCGAAAACGGCTGAACCGATTTGGAAAATTATTTTTTAGTTTGAAAGGGTATAGCTTTACAGGTGGTCCCATATAAATTTTATCAAAATCGGTTGAGCTGAAAAATCAACGAAAATCTAAAATTTGTATACATCGATGATGTTTTCATGTACTTCGATACCTCGCTGTCTCATTGGAGCGCTGCGTTTATTTGACCTCCCATATTATATATATATACAAAATACATCTACTTTCCACTAATAATGAATTATAGGCTTAAATTTCATTCAATGAAGTCGATTTCTTTTTAGTTTTTAAAACAGAATTATTCGTTATGGCATGTGTAATAATTAGGTAGATTCCTACTTATTTTCGTTACCAAAACGTGACACGAAACCAACCAGGTGTGTGACAGGACACCGACGAAGCGCGCGATACTTTTAACCGACTTAAAAAAATGAGGTTCTCAATTATGTTTGTTTATTATTGTTACCTCATAACCGATTTGGAAAAATATTTTTTTAAGTGAGCGGATATAATCTCCGATTGGATCCATAGAAATTACAATAAAATCAGTTTAGTAGTTTGGTGTTCAAATCAAAATAGCTGTTAAAATTATATCATCCAAGTAAACGAAAATTTGTATTTATACATAAATAAAGTCGGTTTTCTATTTAGTTTTTAAAACGTAATAACTAATTATATTTGCTACAAGCCCTGACATTTTCCTGAGATGTCAGATATTACACACCATATGCGACTCGTTTTGTTTGGTCGGATTTGACAAAGAAACTAGAGCTAAGGGTGCTGCGCAGGCGCGTCGATCGATAGAATCGGTCTCACCTGTGTTCCTTATTCGAGTGCTCGTTTATCTCGCTCGCTCGCTCCCTATTCACCAAAGAGCAGATAAGGACAGCGTATGGAGATTGTGATCGCAGAGGCGCCGGCACCCAGCGTTTCTAATGCGTGTTTTAAATGTTTACTAATGAACACGATTATTTAAAGTGACATTTTAGGATTTCCCTGTGGTTAAGATCAACAACATATAAACTTAACGTACGTCTATAATGATCTTTCGCTAGTTAAATAAAACTCTGGTAATACATACACATACATACACATAGGTTGTTACATTGATGATGGTTTTCTGACGATTAAAATATGACAGCCCTTTATGGGCTGTTTTTTACCGTTTGGGCAAATCTAAACTTTAGGGTTCCGAAGTCGACAAGGAACCATTATAGTTTCGATATGCCCGTCTGTCTGTCTGACTGTCTGGTCGGCTCTTGCTCGCAGACTATTAGTTTATCCTTCATTTGACGACCTCTGCGGCGCAGTGGGCAAAGGCATGCAGGAGACGCAGAAGGTTGCGGGTTCGATTGCCCACCCGGCCAAATGTTTGTATGATCTGCAAGTATTTGTCTCGGCTCTCAGTGTTCCTATGTATAATATATATGTATTTACAAATAAAGGTATAAATAAATAAAATAAATAACCCCGGACATTTCACACTGCATCATCTAGCCCCAAAATAAGCAGAGCTTGTATTATGGGTACCACATGACTGATATACTACATACATATAATACATAGAAACACCCAGACCAGAGACAAATACTTGCAGATGATACGAACATTTGCCTCGCGGGAAATGTTTGGTACCCATAACACAAGCTCTGCTTACCAGATGATGCCAGATGATGCTGTGTGAAATGTCCGACATTATTGTTAGGTACTATTTATATTATAATATACTTTCTTCGCAAGACTATCCTCTATGTAATCTCTAAATTTCTTTAGTTGTATTTTCAGGAAGCTTATTATAAAAGCGCACCGTGTTCCCTAAAGGACTTATTTACTTTATCTAGTCGAAATATATAGATAATAATAGTTGTTCAACAGTGTTAGTAATAGTTTATCCCATGTGTGGGTAATTTTTTACACATGCCTTCATACATTACATAGGTATATCATCCTAGATTTATGTAATTGAATTGACGTGTAAACGACGCGCTTCGTCAATGGGAGTAGGGCCTTTAGTCGTCGGCATTCCGACGTTACGTTAATCTTAATCTGGAATGGTGACGATGGCTGTCGAACTTTGACATCCATCGAATTGGATGTCGACATAACTTCGACGTGTAGGGACGGTCATAAAGATACGAGCCCGGCAGATTAGGTTTTGTTAGACATCAAATTGATATTTTATTAGATTTTTTATTGAAAGGAAAGCTTTTATCATTTTTATATCTACCGAAATCGCTGTCTAAGTAGCCACTACCAGCTTATAATATTAGAAAACTTTCAATTTAGAAACATACAAAGTGATTTGTGAACCATGGTCAGTTTTTATTTTACGACGCTTGATATACTTTTTAAAATTCAAAAATATTTATTTGGAACCCTTAACACATGTAACACAATAAAACGTGAAAACGTTGACAACTGCAAAAGTTAGACTGTGTTGCAGAGTCAGCGCCCTCCTCTCTAGCAAGGAAGGACAATGTTCCAGGACAAGCTTTGTCAAACTAAGTGATATTTAAAAAAAATGGAAATCTATTCAAGTGTATGTGTGTATGTGTATGTGTGTGTAGGCTAAGAGCTTAAGTAAATTGTACTATAAATTTCAAATCACATTGAAACATAATGCATTTTTAATTATATTGTCTACTCTTGTGCTTAGAAGTCACAGTAGAAATCGATAAGATTACCAAATAAAGGCTGAAAAAATACGAGAAAAACAAATTAATTTGTATGAGCTTTGTCAAACGTTTGAGACTCCATTATTTTTCAAAACTGTAGGTATGTGTCGGAAACGTTATCTAAGAAGCTTTTAAATTTAAATAGCGTTTCATAATACTGGCTATTCCATCACATTTAATGAAGTGACATAGCTCTTACAAATTAATTCGTTTTTCTCGTATTTTTCAGGCTTTATTTGGTAATCTTATCGAAATTTAATCAAAATACTGTGACTTCTAAGCACAAGAGTAGACAATATAAAATAAAAATGTATTATGTTGCAATGTGATTTGAACGACAAGGAATACCAAGACAATTCTAGAAAGTCATTCCGCGATGACGTTAAGAATGGACCAATGACAATCGACTCTGAAATGAAATTATAACAAAACAATCACTTGACATTGGTAAAATTGTCATCAAGACAGATGTCATGACAGGAAGAAAAGAAGAAGAAGACAATATTCCGACGTTAGTATATTAACGTCATTTAAAGCATCTAACACATCAATAAAACGAAAAGGCACATAATAAGTATGAACGAAATTAAGATAATATACAAATCAAATAGTCTTCAAAATTGTACATATAACCATCCAGTTCCAATAAAAATCTGATAAACAATGCAGTAGTGAATTGGAGCTTTATTGTGCACATCAACATCAATAGAAGCGGCACTGCAATAAACAGGGATCGCCATGTCAGCTCTAATTAGTTTTATGGTCTGCGGTGACATCAGGCTGCTAAGATCAATAAGGCTCGCACACATCCTTTCAGATACTGAGAAAATTTTGCATTGATTTTAACAAGTATTGTGATTCTTTGTTTGATCATTACATAGTATAAAACAAAGTCGCTTCCCGCTGTCTGTCCCTATGTATGCTTAGATCTTTAAAACCACGCAACTGATTTTGATGCGTTTTTTTTAATTGATAGAGTGATTCAAGAGGAAGGTTTATATGTATAATACATGCATAATATAGTAGAAGAACACTGATCATTTTAGAGGTTTCTAATCACATTAGACACTGTGGTATATTTAGTATCAGCATTGCAAGTGCGAAGCCAGGGCGGGTCGCTAGTATTTTATAAAGTAACAAGTACATTTTATAAGAGCTATATAATTTTATAGTTTTTTTCGTGGTTTTTCATATTTAATGTGTAATCTTAGCGTAAATTAAGATAACACAAGTCTAGATAGTTAAATTATGAGTCATTTATGATATGTATAAAATGCAAAAAAAAACTACACGGTCATAGGTATATGACACACCTCAAACATAAAATAGCCCTCATTTTGTGTCGGGGGTTAAAAACCTACAAGTTCTTGTGGTCTCAGTGTGCATTTGCCCTAACAGCCTAACATCAGACGCAATACTACATTAATTCAATTCGGGTGTTGTTTGGACTACCCATTGCCTTTATAAAGCTTTTAATTAAGTATGCACTGTAAACGGCGATGACGGTATAATAAAGTAAATTTATTTGATTATTATAATATCTTTATGTTCTTGTAATACTCGTAAAGTGTTGCCACTTACGGAGTATGACTTCCTGCGGTTTTGGTCATGACGTGATTTTGGAATTAAGATGTCGAGAATGTAAGTATTTTTTTATGGACTGATTCGGATGATCAATATTTTTTTTTATTTAAAAGTTTGGGTTCTTGTGGTGTAGTGGTACGTAGCATTTGCCTCTGATATCCTGCCTATGTTTGTGGATTTAAATAGCAGAAGCACATAATCGATGTTTTGAAATCTTCGATTGCCTGGCTATTAAAAATTGCATGCATATTGTTCTTCAGAATAAAGCCTTTGAGAGAAATTCAACGAAAATAATATTCTAACAATAACTTCACAATATGTAGGTACACTTGTATTTATTACATGTATAAGACGTTACATTTTAATAAACACGGGTTTTACTCAAGTATTATTTTGTCGAAGGAGGCACCGACACTGTTTTGATTCATCTAGAGAATCTTCATCAGTTCATGTGCGAACCGTAAACGCTCGCGGCAACTCACGGACCGCGGATCAAACTCACCCTGATGAAGATTCTCTAGCTTGATGAATCGAGACAGTGTCGGTGCCTCAATCGACAAAATAATACGTGAGAAAAACCCGTGTTTATCAAAATGTACAACTCACGAAAGTTTTGAATGTGAAATGTACAAGACGTTTCAAAAGTAATCCTTGTGATTGTGTTGAATCAAAATATGTTAATATCTTTACAATACTTCTATTTTGTATGGTTCAGTGGCCAACTAAACTTAATTTCCCATCCGTCATGGCTTTACAATTTTCAAAAGCCGGACCATTTTCTTGCATATTGCGCGATCCACAAAACCTAACTGTGGGTGAGTTTGATCCGCAGTCCGTGAGTTGCCGCTTGAGTTCACGGTTCGCACTGGTATATTCTAACAGTACTTAAGTATTTCTGGTGAATGAAAAAGTTTTGCTTGTTTTAAAACATTATTAGATATCTTTTATAGGTTCCCATCTCCCATCTCCCATCTCACATCTCCCAAAAATCCGGGTTGCTTGGTACGGATGCCCCTTTTACATCTTAGTATTTATTTATTTTTGTAAGTAATTTATTTAATACTAGCTGGTGCCCGCGACTTCGTCTGCGCAGGATTAGTAATTCTAACGGTTTTTGCAGCGCACGCCAGAATAGCTTGCAGATGGTAGATTTTTTCCTACTTACGTAAAGCAAGTAGGAAACCATTATGGTTATATTTTGATCAATTCACACAATATCTATATAAATTATAGCCTATGTGTTATTCTGATATATAAGCTATATTATTGTCTGGCTTTTGTGGACTATGAGAAGGCCTTTGACTCTGTTGAAACCTGGGCTGTTATGGAATCCTTGCAGCGATGCCAAGTAGACTATCGTTATATCGAAGTGCTGAGATGTCTGTACGAAGCCGACACCATGAGGGTCCGAGTACAGGACCAGTAGTCTAAGCCCATCTAACTGCGCAGAGGAGTGAGACAGGGAGATGTAATATCTCCGAAACTGTTCACAAGCGTGCTGGAGGATTTGTTTAAGACGCTGGACTGGAAAGGTATGGGCATTAACATAAACGGCGAGCACATCTCACACTTACGATTCGCAGATGACATAGACTTGCTGGCGGAGTCGTTGGAGGAGCTACAACGAATGCTGGACGGCCTAGCATCAGCCTCGCGGGCGATAGGTCTCGGCATGAATTTGGATAAAACCAAAGTCATGGTCAATGACCAAATTGATCCGAGACCGGTTGCTGTTAATGGTCACCTTCTTGAAGTTGTTTCGCAATACACATACCTCGGACAGATTTTGTACAGTGTACAGTTTCATTAAAATCTATTCAGTAGTTTTAGCGTGAAAGAGTAACAAACACACATACTTACATACTTTCGCGTTTATAATATTAGGTAAGGATATATTTTATATCTTTGTTACATCTTATATTTTTGTATTATTTTATGCCACTTATATTGAATGGAACTATATTTTTAACTTCTCTAAGTAATACATTCTCACAAGGCCTTGTGACAGCTATGGTGGTCTCGGCAGAATAACAGCGTCTACTGCGAAAACAGTAGGCATCATGCTGAGTCGGGGCTAATTTGCTGCTGTAGCATACATATACACATACATATACCTAAACATAATTATACCAATTTTTACATAATAGTACTGAATAGCATTATTAGTACCATGTGCCTTTTTTATATTATTTTATTTTTTTCTTGTAGTCTATGTGTTGTGTGCTAAGAAGCAAATAAATGTCTATATTATGTCTATGTCTATAAAAATATGTTTGTTACGACATCACATTACAAATCTTTGAATTTTTCGGCTTTTCTGTACTATAATATGTATGTAATCACACTAATATTATAAAGGCGAAAGTTTCCGAGTGTGTGAGTGTGTATGTTTGTTACTTCTTCACGTCTAAACGGCTGGAGCGATTTTAATAAAATTTGGTATGGAGTTAGCTGACATCCTGGATTAACTCATAGGCTACGTTTTACTGCGGGAAAATATATTTTTCTTTGTTTGTTACCGCGGGTAACACCGCGGGGCAAAGCTAGTATACATATAAACCTTTCTCTGGAATCACTCTATTGCTGAAAACTGCATTAAAATGCGTTAAGTAGTTCAAAAGATTTAAGCGAACAGACAGCGGAAGTGACTTAATTTTATACTATGTAAAGATAGAAACACCCAGACCCGAGACAAATAATTACAGATCACACAAACATTTGTCCTTCGACAAATCCGCAACTTTCTGCGTCTCAGCCGGACCTTGGCCCTCTGCGCCACCAAGATCGACAGGAGAGTATGACCAATGCGTCACAGACAATAACAAAAAAAACATGTGTGCAATTCACACGTGGTAGAAGTGAAACCTTCAAAAAACAAACGTATAATACGTACAGTATACAAAACTCCACGGTTGTTGTGATGTCTTTTCTCAAGCTTTGTACTACGCATGTGCGCACGGACACGTATAATGCTTCCTATCTCATTTTCTCCCGCGTTAAATCTTATGAATGTATGTGTCTGTCTCTTTTTACTGTCGCTTTTTCGTTTCATCGACTTTCAAATGACAAAGATGCTAAAGAAGTTTTCACTTCAAAACATTAAATAGACATGAGCATGATCATTTAAACAATAGTTAGTTATAAGGTTAGGCTCAAGTAGTATTAGCGAGCAGCGAGTATTTTAATAAGATAAAGATGAAATACTACGAAGCTGCGTCTACCAAAAGGCACTAATTAAAATGCCCCAGACTAAGTGACCTTATTCGTCTCGCGCTATAAAACGACCCTCTCATTTTAACATTGCAATAAATAACACAAACAAACCGATGAACACGAACAACATAATCAATTGATTAACACTAATATAAGACGATAGGTATTTGTGAATTATGTTTAGGGTCTTTGGTACAAAGTTTTGACTGGCCTGTCAGTTTAGTTGGTAGTAGCGCTGCCTTCTGCGCTGTAGGCTGAGGGTTTGATTCCCTTCCAGGACAAATAATACGAATAACATTTCACACAGCTTCATCTAGCCGCAATGTAAGCAGAGCTGGTGTTATGGGAAATAAATGACTGATATACTACTTAATTATATAGATTTTTTCTTTCGTAGAAACATAATTATAATCCCTACTAATATTATAAATGCGAAAGTAACTCTGTCTGTCTGTCTGTCACGTTTTCGAACATAGGCTACTTTTTATGAAGTTACCACGCGCGCGAAGCCGCGGACAGCACCTAATATTATACATTGAAAACACCCAGACTCTAGTCAAATACTTGCAGAACATACAAAAATTTGTCCCGCGGCGGGAATAGAACCCGCAGTCTTGCGCGTCTCAACCATTTATATTTCATATTAAAGACTAGCGTAAATATTCTGATAGTTCTGAGTATTTTTTTATATAAGTATTTTTCGTGTTTGAGTTTTGTTCTGGCACACGGCTCTTAATTTACCTAATTTAAAATATTGATACACTCAATTAAGTACTTACCGATATTATTCTCAATCTTGTTTATTGTTAAAGTAAATAAAACATTATTCAAATTGCCTTTCAAGGTTGTATTTAGGACAACTTTACGAGTTTTAAAACACAAAATATTACGCACAAATTGACTCGTTAATTTTAGCTCCATGTTTGTTAGTGTAATTTTACAACTTCATCAAGTTAACCTTGAAACATCCAAAAATTAATATCCAAACGTTTTTATCTAATACTTTTATCCAATCACAAGGATCACTTTGAAACATTTTACATATTAAGTGAATTTAGCTGCCAATTCCTCCTAACGCAAGTCCGAGAAGACTTGTCAAGAAACTCTTCCTGGTCCTAGCGATTTTTTGTATGATCCTTTCCATAACTAGCTTAACTACGAAACACTAATACAAGATAACGGTAGTATACACATTGCAAATGTGTCGGTTAACTATCTGAGGCCTGAGCAATGTGATGCATTCCTATCAACAATATAACAATATATTATAATTCGGTTTCTTCACGAGACTACCCTTTAAGTAAGCTATAAATTTCTTAATAGGTAGTTTAGTTGCATTTTCAGGAAGCTTATTACAGAAGCGCTCCGCAAAAAGACATTCAATACTGTATTGTATTGGAACAACGCAATTCTTTCTTAATGTATGTTTTATGGTTGTACGTAGATGTTTATTGGGTGTTTAAGCGTGAACGTGAACCCACATCAGTCTAATTAAATAATTTATCTACCGTTAATATAGTTTCACGGAAGGATTTGCATATGGCAGTGTTGGTTCAAGGCGTTATGACATCTGAAAACCAGGATTACGTCTATGTTAAGGAGAATCGTCGACGGAGTAACTCAAGTAGCAGACCCACGAGGGACTTACTGTCTTACTGATACTCTAAGAATAAAACTGTGGCCTTTAGGGGCAGTTTCCAGTACCAGGCAACCAAGTGTTGGAATAACATACCGCCACCACTTCGTCTGCTTAAATCGAATAATTTTTTCAAAAACCATTACGAAAAGTATTTTTTGAATCTGCAGAAAACTGGGTTGTCTGGTACCCACACTTATGATGCGCCCTTTGCTTGTTAATATCCCTTACGATTTAGCCTGGCAAAAATTATCTTATAAATTACGTTTATAGCATTTTTTGTGTATGTAGATGGGTTTATACATTATATTTGTTTATTTGCTTATTTTATTTTATAACTGCGTTTCGTTGAGTGATTGGATGGAAGGTCTTGACATAATAATAGCGCTGGCCTGTCCTCTGATAGAGAAGAATAACGCTGAGTCATGATCTTTTTGCTGCTGAAGAACACAGCACTGTTAGGTATGTAGGTACACAGAATAATTTTATGATTTTTAAATGTCTTGTCTGCTTTTGAAGTGATAACTTCTTATGGGAGGGTAAACCGCTTCGTTACGTAACGCGTTACGGTGCCAGTCGGTCTGGCTTCCCTTTATCTCACGCATACGGCAGCGGTAAGCAGGCTTCGCCTCTCTCACTCTACCTGACAGCGCTAGTTAGTTTAAGTTATCACTGCTGTCGGGCGTCCCGAGACGCACACGTTTATTTTTTATTTTTCACTAGGTATGTAAAAAGAAAGTAACAATTCCTTTTTTACTCAATATTGTTTCATCTTATTTATATTTTTCATGTGTATGTGTGCTAAATACGTACGTAGTAAATAAACTCTTTCGATTCTGACTCTATGCTTTTTTCCTCGTAAAATTTTGAAGGATAAACTTTATCCTAACCTATCCTACTAATCATTGTAAATATTTTTTTTTCGGATTGTACAATTTACTGGTTATCTAACAACCTGCGTTACTCGGGCTTTTGGCAGTTGGTCTCATATGCGTGGCGTTTCAGCGGCCAACATTGTATAGCGCAACAATGTAGGGCGCATCATAATGTATTTCATTACTGGAGTATTTACAATCCATTACATCCACTATCTCCGTAAACTTATCGTAAATCAGCCGAGCCTTATCAATTCTTACAAAATGATTAATAAGTACCTACCTATCGCTTTCAATAAAGCGGGGATCTCTTTAGCAAATATTTTTATAATATCTTGCATTTAAGGAAGATCTTCCTCTCAACCTTGAGATGGTTTTTTTTAGTGATTGGTTTGCAGGATTGACCTGCTAACCAATCACTTTGAATAACGGTGACAATGCTGGTGATTCTGTTTCGCCGAACTATGAAAATTTAAACAACGTAAAATACTTACGATCTTATTTTGCTCAAACCAAAGTCTTAATTAGAGTAGTATTTTTAAAAGTAAATTATTTTTAAATTTAAATTATGTTCCTTTATTGAATTGATTTTTCCTAGGATTTTCCGCAGTTTCAATCAACACCAAATTGGCGTTTTAGTTTTTCAGCGCTATTATGTCATTATGACAATTATTTCAAAATGGCGCTGGAAAAGTTCGAATATGGAGCAGCATAATGAGTTAATAAATAATAATAATATAAATCATAATTCACAAAACCCCATCAAGCCCCAAACTACGCATAGCTAATGGAAACCAGATGTTTGTTTACTTATACTTACTTGTAAATACGATAAACATACCGTATTTACCGTACCGTACCGTATTTACCGTATTTGGGGTGTTCCAATATTCATCTTCGGTACCCAAGCCATCCTCATCTGCACGTGGTGCACCCTGCTGAACAACAAACGAGGCTCTGGCGGCCGGCTGATAGCGGCATAGTGCAGCCTAAATCGGCATAGCTAAATCTTCTGGCCGCCGATGGGCAGCAGCGTCGGCGGTGCGAGAAGCTATGTCCTGCAATCCCCAACCCGCTTGCCCAGCGTGGGGATTATGGGCATATACCCCCTAATGATGAACGCAAGAAGGAAATCGGCAAAGTGGGAGTCCGAGTTGGCGACAAATCCAGAGTAGGCCCACATGGTTATGGAGGTAGAAATCACAGAGGGCAAATGCTCGTCAACTTCCTAGAGAAGGAGGGGCTCTTCTTGATGAACTCATTCTTTAAGAAGAAGCCCCACAGGAAGTGGACGTGGCGAAGCCCCGAAAATGTGACAAAAAACGAGATCGACTTCATCATGACGGATAAAAGGCATATATTCAGAGATGTCTCCGTGATCAACAGGCTCAATACCGGATCAGATCACAGACTTGTTCGAGGCTTTCTGAATATCAATCTTAGGCTCGAAAGAAACCGTCTGATGAAGTTCACGCTCCGACCAAATCTACTCCAGATCATGGCGGGCACCGAGAAGTTTCAGAAGCGTCATGTTGATAGATTCATCGCCGCGGAACCCACCGATGATGTTGATGAGGCCCTACAAAACGTGACTGGACGTTGAGGGACGAGGGCATCGAATTCTGCCAAATGCAGCCTAAAGGCAGGAAGTCCAAACTCTCGGATGAGACTCTTCGGCTGATGACAAAAAGACGGGAAACCACCCAGGCCACTTCGTCAGAGAGGTCAGACCTGAACAAGCAAATCGCGAAGATGATACGGCGCGACCTTCGGAGCTCCAACACACGCCTCATTGAGAAGGCAATAGAGCGGAACCGAGGGTCCAAAGTATTCACTCAGCAGCTTGGCAGGAGCCACCTGACGAAGTTAACAACACACGATGGCCGAACCGTACTGTCAAAGCCGGAGATATTATCAGAGATCGAGGACTTCTATGGCCGACTGTATGTGGCACATGCTCCTTGCCCCCAGCGTAAGAACCATGATTCCAGAGCCACCCTCACCCGCCACTACACCGACGAACTGCCGGAAATCAGCCAAGACGAGATCGTGTTGGACCTGAAACAGCTTAAAAATGGAAAAGCCCTGGGTGAGGACGGAGTTACTTCAGATCTTCTGAATGCTGGAAGAGCCCCAGTTGTGCAGGAGCTGCAGAGCCTCTTCAACTCCGTCCTTCATTGTGGGAGAACTCCAAAGGCGTGGAACGAGGGTTTGTGGTTCTGTTTTTTAAGAAAGTAGATAAGGCTCTTCTTAAAAATTACAGACCCATCTCGCTCCTGAGCAACGTTTATAAGCTGTTCTCTCGGGTCATTACAAATCGTCTCGCCAGAAGACTCGACGAGTTCCAGCCACCGGAACAGGCCGGGTTTCGCGGAGGATATAGCACCATAGACCACATTCACACAGTGAGGCAGATCATACAGAAGTCCGAAGAGTATAATCAGCTCCTGTGTCTGGCTTTTGTGGACTAAGAGAAGGCCTTTGACTCTGTTGAAACCTGGGATGTTTCAGAATCCTTGCAGCGATGCCAAGTAGACTATCATTATATCGAAGTGCTGAGAACTCTGTACGAAGCCGCCACCATGAGTGTCCGAGTAGAGGACCAGCAGTCTAAGCCCATCCAACTGCGCAGAGGAGTGAGACAGGGAGATGTAATATCTCCGAAACTGTTCACAACCGCGCTGTAGGATTTGTTTAAGATGCTGGACTGGAAAGGTTTGAGCATTAGCATAAACGGCGAGCACATCTCACACTTACGATTCGCAGATGACATAGTCTTGCTGGCGGAGTCGTTGGACTTGGATTGAATTGGATAATACATGACTTGAATTTGGATAAAACCAAAGTCATGGTCAATGACCAAATTGATCCGACTTCAAGACTTCAAGAAGGTGACCATTAACAGCAACCGGTCTCGGTTGCTGTTAATGGTCCCTTCTTGAAGTTGTTTCTCAGTAAACATACTACGGGCAGATTTTGCAGTTAGGTAGAAACAACTTTGAGAAGGAGGTCAAGAGGAGGATTCAGCTGGGTTGGGCAGCGTTTGGCAAACTACGTCGAGTTTTCTCGTCACCCATACCGCAATGTTTGAAAACGAGAGTTTTCAATCATGCGTCCTACCTGTTATGACATACGGAGCTGAAACGTGGACACTCACAGTACGGCTAGTCTACCAGTTTAAAGTTGCTCAGCGAGCTATGAAACGAGCTATGCTCGGGGTTTTTTTGAAGGATAGAATCCGGAACGAGACTATCCGACATAGAACTAAAGTTGTCGACATAGCTCAGAGACTTAGTAAGCTGAAGTGGCAGTGGGCTGGCCATATCTGCAGAAGAACCGATAACCGTTGGGTTAAACGTGTTCTTGAGTGGAGAACGCGGCTCGGCAAACGCAGTGTAGTACGCCCTCCGGCAAGGTGGAGTGACGATCTGCGAAAGGCTGCCGGCAGAAGCTGGATGCGTCGAACTGAAGACAGGGCGCAATGGCGTTCATTAGGGGAGGCCTATGTCCAGCAGTGGACTGCTATGGGCTGATGATGATGATGACCGTATTTACCGTATTTTTATTAACACCCAGCCACAGAACCAACATCTATGTTCATCATGTTCACAAAATGTTTGGCCTGACGGGAGATCAAACTCACAACCAACGGCGCAGAAGACAGAGCTACCAATACTAACTATGCTGCAAGGACCCTAGGATTTCTCGCCGATTTTTTTATGTGTAACATCTTTCCTACGTTTCAATCTGTGAGAGTGATTGCGTGAAAGGTGACGAAAGTGTCTAACAGGAAACCGAGGAAGCGCGTGCTATTTGAATTAACCAATGAGCAAACGCGGTATTTGATTTAACCAATGAGCGCGAACGGTGGTTGAGTTGGCGTCAGATGGTACCAACCCATTTTCCCGAGATGTCCAACGTTACACATATGCGACTATTATAAGGCTCGCTTGTTTTTTTTTTATTTTTTCGCCAATTTAAATTATTGTTTAAAAGTTGACGCCATTATTTATTTGTAGGCATTGGAAGCCATTAGCCATCAACGTCACCAAAACTGTTTTCTCGTCAATAGTTTGTAGTGAAGCAAGGATGTGAACTTGGCCCTAGATCTTATTTCAGTTCGTTTTATGCTCTTCACAATCTACATAAAGTAGCCTCGTATTTTACTCTGTGCCTAATAAAACGAGGTACCTACTTACCTACACTTGTTTAGTACCGTGCGGCAGTCTATGATATGCTTAAAGTTTTATAGGAGATGATATTGTTGATGGAAATTCTGATTATGAATTTATATGATTATAAATGATTATGAATCTGTAAAACGTAATCTGTTAAACCTTGTTCGAACTTTACATTAAAAACCTCCTTTGGCTCGTCTTCATGAATTCTATTTTTAAAATTTAATATATAGTTTATTGATACGAGTTTGTTTTTTATTTGTTATATTGTGGCTTTGAGTGAAAGTTGTTTCATAAAATCATCAATCTTTTTTCTAGTTTTTCTTTATTGTTCTCAGTCTGATCAAACATACCCTTAGTTACCCTCGTGCCTTACGCACTAAAAACAACGACCTTTTCCATCCCAAGTTATAAACTGAGGTAGGTTCACATTTTAGTGCCATAGAACGTCAACCGCCAAGGCGTCAAGTTGTAAAGTACAAGTGCCCGCACTAACCCAATCTGTGACCCGTGTCATTAGCAAACCGATAGATTTACAACAGCTATAACGTTTTCTGAAACTCACTTTTAGAAACAAATTATCATAACATCCAGTTGTAGAAAAATCAAGCGAAATTGATGCTTATTTACCTAAAAAATAAGGCGTGGTGAAGGTTTTTGTGGGTGGTAAGATCGCTGGGTTGTATCTCGCCACCCAGGGCGCGCTTAGGCTCTATAAATGCGTACAATTTACAACGTTCTTAAGTTGAAGTTGAAAAGTTGGGCTTGTTATGTGAACTCGCGATAATGGCAGAGATAGAAACATTGCCTGGATATTAAGTATAATAAGTTAGGTGTTAGTTAGTTAGTTGCGGGGCGGAAAGCGCGACATAGTTCAATCTAGGAGTTTTTCAATTTGTATAATTTAATTCTATTCAATTCAATTCACATATGTTTTTATTCAATACAAGGATCACTTTGAATAGTCTTACACACTACGTGAATTTAGGTGCCATATCCTGCTAACCCAAGTCCGAGAAGAATTACAAATACAAAATATAAATACAAATTCATATTTTTACCAAGAAAATAAAAATACAATATTTTCAAAAATTACTGATAGTCCCCGCACTAGGGCAAGCCTGTATTGCGGGAGGCCAGAGGCATAAGATGAACGATTTCCACAAACTACATAAAGACAAAACAAAATCAGATAACACGTAAACAAGGCAGGACACAAGAAGGATAATCCAAGAGGAATAAAAAATCTATAATCTCCATAATTGACAAGAAACTTTATTAACTCATACATAAAATGACGCCTGTTTCCCGGAAGAGACTACGGATTTCCATTTCCTATCATCCTGCCAATCTTCTTTTGCTTCATTAATTCTCATCAGATTCCTCATTTATGCGTCCTCCTGTTTGGGATACTCTTGATCTGGCTTTTCTCTGACACATTGGCCTAAGTAAGTACGCCGATATCTTCCTCTTTCAGCCCCCTTTCCCTTCCAATACAATTTAAATCCATGAAAATTATGATACCTATGTTTACAACAGGACAAGCAGACGTACCGCTCAGTCCATACCTTGTCAGTCTACCACCCATACGAACAAAGCGCTTTGCTTCCACATTTATAATGCGTACAGCCAAGGCTTGGAATGCTTTGCCGTCGTCTTTCCAGAAAACTACAATCTGGGTCTCTTCAAGTCAAGAGTAAATAGGTATTTTCTAGAGCTGCGTGCCTCATTGTCGGCCACATCGTCGCTTAACATCAATCAAATATAAGTGGTCAAATATATTCTTTAATAAAAAAAAAAAATAACTTAAAACATAAACGTACCATAATTTTCATGGTTATTCCCTAATGACCAGAGAGCATTGGTGGTCTAGTGGTAGTATCCTCGGTTCGAATCTGGTCGTACACTAATGGATTTTGCTGTTGGAAAAATGAATGTGCTTTTCAGCGTTTGGAAGTACTTATATAGCACCAGTATTCTCAATACCAGTATTTTCCAGTTGAAGAAAAATATCGTAAGGATCTTGTAGAACCTAAAAAGTTCCAAGACTTTTGTGCTATAACACCTATGTTCTCGTATTTATCTATTATAAATACATCAATATTTTTGGACAATTCACATAAAACTATTTACTGTCCTAAAGTAAGCAAATCCTGTTTTTTATGATATTTGACACCCAGACACTGAACAAACTCATATCCATCACACAAAATGGTGATAGAATGGTGATGGAGGGAAGCAAACCCTCAACCTATAGAGCAAAACGCAAAACTACTACCAACTGAGCAGATCACCCTCTCATGGCATGTCATGAGAGACATGCCAGTTCCCCCTCTCAGTCTAGTCTTTTCGAAGGTTCTAGACCACCCTACTCATGAAAACTTAACCAATCCATCTGTCAGTTTGTCAACCTATTCCATAAAAAGCCATTGACATCATCGATATAGTCCGCATCATAGAAACGCAGTAGTTTTACAACACCGCTCCCATAAACGATGTAAAAATTGAATTTCCATGTTAAAGATTAGAGTATTTTATAAACGCGTGGGCGGTATTGTATGAAAGCCATATAGGTACAGTTCACGGCTTATACTGCAGCACTGGTACAGAACACTGGTGGTCTAGGTAACCACGTTTTCCGATCCTAAGGTCGTGGGTTTGCATCAGGTCGTGTAACAATTGATTTTTCTCATATGCATAGCGCATACAGTACTCTCAAACGGTGAATAAACATCGTGAGGAAACTGAATGAATGAATGAATTAATCGTTTATTTGGCACACTGAAAAAACATCTTAACTAAAACAACTTTAAATTACTTAAGAATAGGTATAAAAACCAGTTAATAATAGGATAATAAAGCGCCTACCTATTAAGCATAAGTGTGAATGCCAAAAAGGTGTCCAGCTCAGCACAGCAGTAAAATGGCATGTCATAGAATCTAAAAAGTTCGAAGACGTGCTAAATGCAGGCAAGGAGCACTTAATTCATTCTTTCAACACTTTAGTTCGAAATAACTAGTGACAAAGACTGTGACACTACTAAATTACTTCAATTAAACTTACTTAAATTAAAATAACGTTGCGGTGCGGTCCATGTTGAATACCTTATTAAATAAGTCCTTAAATCTACCAGCATGAGACAATTAATATATAAATAAATTTTGGTATAATGCACACCACACCATCTAGCTCCAAACTAAGCATAACTAACTAACTATAAACTGTAAATTAATACTTTATCATCATCTTGGACGGGATTTTCTTTCTTGGTTCGTCTTCAAATTTTGCGTTGATGTGCCTCGCGATCTCTTAAAAGCTGTTCAAATCAAAATTCTCATGATTTGCGCCAAAGCAACGGCCGTGCATTATAGGTATTATGTAGATAAATTGTTGTGGGAATGTGGTGTTAGATCTTTTGACTCTTTATTATGGTACCTAAGCGGGTCAAGCGGTTGGGGGGTCAAAGCTTTCTAGGAGAGCACCAAAATATTCTAACCATGGTTTAGAACCCACACCTTATGGTGATATCTTATAGCCTTATAGATTACTCGACGCCATTTTGAATTAACTCCTGCCTAGGTTCAAGCCACTGGCTCCAGACACAGACGAACGACACATTCTTCTTCGTTAATGGCATGTCATAATGATGACAATTTTGCCAGTATCAAGTGATTGTTTGATAATATAGTCTTAGTTGAATAGTCGATTGTCATTTGTATATTCTAAACGTCATCGCGGAATGGCTGTCTAGAACTTTCTCGGGATTCCTCGTCGTTCAAATCACATTGCACCATAACACACTTATAATTCAATTGTCCATACTTGTTCTTTATTCTTTATTGTACACAAATAAAAAAACATAATCTAAACTTAATCAATAATGGCATGTACACAGGCGAGCTTAACCCTAAAAAGAGTTCTCTTCCAGCACACCTTGGGAATTGGAGATATTAAAAACGAATGGGTGGGTATGAAGTGTACAAAAGGAGGAAAAGAGAATTATTAAATTCATAAAACTAATACAAATATGAACTAATAGAGAAATACATATAAATAATATATAAACTAAATATATTTATCTAAACATTATTGCTAAATATATAATTATTATATATAATTATTATATGTATATATATATATATATATATATATATATCTACCTATTATACTTACATAAAATAATACACAAATAAATATACCTAAATACTTACAAGGAGAGATAGTGCTCTTTGACTTTTCGCTTGAAAATGCCAAGCGACTACTACCAAGGGACTGGGTGATGAGTGCTGAGTGCGTGCTGCTAGTACTTGTGCCACGAAGTTACAATTTATTCATTAAAATTCCGCTAAGATTACTGAATAAAACATGCACTAGCATCAAATAAATTATTATTTTAGAAGTGCTAAGATAGTTCATGAAATCACAAACGAAGACTCCCTGTCAAAATCTGTATACAAGAATTATATGGATTTCGACAGGGATTTTTCGTTCTATTCTTCTTATAATGACATCTGTCTTGTTGACAATTTAGCCGTTTAATGTACGGACAATTGAATTATAAGTGTATTGTATTGCAATGTGATTTAAAGATCTAGACGGCCCGCGATGACGTTTAGAATAGACAAATGACGATCTATATTCGACTACGACAGTAATCAAACAATCAATCAAAGCAAAATTGTCATTTTAATGACAAGCCATTAACGAAGACGAAGAAGAAGGATGACATTAGATTTAAACAACACCTCCTGGCTCCAGCCATAGCCTTGGTGACTCGAGATCTGTATACCTATACCTATCTTCAAATCATTTATAATTTAAGCTAGTGTGGCTTTGAGATAGATAGATAAATAGATAGATAACGCATTTATTTGATAAACTAGCACATACGTACAATCAATGGTACAATTGTACATAATGGTAAACACATAAAACTTTGATTTATGCCATATTCGTCCCGAGGAAGTTCGGCCCAGATAAAAAATTTGTTTTCGTCCCGCATTGTGTGCCGTATTAGTCCCATAATAGATTTTATTAAAAAAATCTTATTTCGTCCTACATTTCAGCTCCTCATTCGGGCCAAGTTTGTTTTGTATTAAGTAAATTAAATTATTTATGTAATTAAATATTTTGGTACAGTTGAAGCATAAAGTCTTCACTTGACTTGAGGTTGGACACTAGATAATTAAAACTATTATAATATTGCATAAGAAGCAAACAATGATTTTCAGCTATTACCCTATAGATGACAAGCCGAAAACGAACGCAATACAACATTCAGTGTACCTGTTCGTTGATCGTTGATACAATCAACAAATCAATATTACGTATACTTAGGTATTTCACTGTCAAATCTTCTGAAAGTTTTACTACAGGTTTTTAGTTTTGCTACAGGATTAACACTGGTTTCACTCATGTATTATTTAGTCCATAAAGCCACCGACACTGTTTCGATTCATCTGGTCCACTCGTTGCCGCTCGAGTCCGCGGTTCGCACTGAATGCGACAGTACAGTGGACCTTAATGAAGATACTCTAGATGAATCAAAATAGTGACGGTGCCTTCATTGACGATGTTTGAAATAACTGTTATCATTGATAGTGGCCATATAACTATTTCTAGTAGTCAATACTCGTACTCTGTCAAATACTGATGAGAAATAGCGACTCGGTCTGACCATCCCAGTCTACTAGCACTAGCACTAGCACAGTCTATTAGCACTTGTCTAGTCAAATTAAATCAAAACATACATCATTTATTCAATAAAATCAGAAGGACCACGTTGAATCGTCTTACATGCTAGTAAATCTAGGTGCCTGTTTTTCCTAATATCAGTTCAAAAGTCCGGCAAAAAACACGTTTTCCTAATAATCAGTTATTTTATTATGCGCATTATGAGACAGTTTCTGTTTTATTGTGATTTTAAATTTACTAATCGACAAATCTAATAGTAGTAATAGTGAATAGTGACCCCACCTTCCGATCCTACTAGTAAGGTCACGGGTTCGAAAACAGCCAATTTTTCTGTGAACGCTATACCTACTCTTAAAACGGTGGAAGAAGCCAGCATGTCGTAGAACCTAAAAGTTCGAAGACATGTGCACAAAAGGAACCTTTGAGGCGATATTTAATCCTTTCACCACACTGGTTAGAAATAACTAGTAACACGATAAGAAGAATTCATTCAAGGCTGAGACTTGTGACTTTATAAACCTCCATTACTGTCATAAACCAGTCAATAGCAGTAACTCAACACCAACTAACCACCTCATCTCACTCACATCCAATAGCCGGTTCGGACTCAGGTGTATTGTAACCATACCTTTATGACCACTGATCCGATTCGAAACGAGTGTCATGTTTGGAACTTTACATACATAATGGCAGATGCATTACCAGCATCTTAGGAAGTAACTATTGATGTCTTATGCTAATACAACTTGTACTACTACTTCTCTTTCAAAACGTTGGCTGACCCAGACACACGACAAATATCTATGTTCATCACACAAATGCTTGTCCTGGGAGGAATCGCGCTCACAACCTTAGCTCAGAAGGCAGAGCCACAAACTGAGCCATGAGGTCAGTCAATCACAAATTTTATTTATTTAATAAATAAACTAACAAAAAAACTCTGCTTGTAGAGTTTTTTTTTTTTTCAAATATATCTTTATCCTTGTTTTAGTATAGTATTTGTTTTAATAAATAATTAATGCTTGAGATCTTACACAGCATCATCTAGTCCCAAAGTCAGCAGTTATGGTTGTGCTATGGGTACCACATGCATGACTGATATACTTCATATATATATTTTAAATACATACATAATAATAATAATAATCCCGGACATTTCATACAACATCTTCTGGCCCCAAAGTAAGCAGAGCTTGTGTTATGGGTACCTCATGACTGATACACTACTCATTTACTTTTTTTTTGTAAATACATGCATATTATACATAGAAACACCCAGACCCGAGACAAATACTTGCAGATCATACAAACATTTGTCCCGCGGCGGGAATCGAACCCGCAACCTTCTGCGTCTCAGCCGGATCTTAGCCCACTGCGCCACAGAGGTCGTCACATACTAAAATACTTTGCAAAGTGGCTCGATTAGCCTTGGTCGGGAAACCAGTATATCGATACAAGTAATATAATGATCATAGTTTTATAGTTGTTAAAATGTAATCCATAATGACGCTGATGATTGGTGCAGACGCCTTGACCTGGCTGCCGTTCATTCATCTCCAACTTATCACTTGGATATGTTATATCCATACTTCATAAGGTTGAGAGAGCTTTCTGTGTATTAGCAATACACAGAAACCTCTCTCAACTTTATGAAGCGTCTCTTCTTCTTCTTCTTCTTTAATGGCAAGTGTCATAATGATGTCAATATTACCAGTGTCAAGTAATTGTTTGATAATAAAGTCTTAGTTGAATAGTCCATCGTCATTTGTATATTAACGTCATCGCGGAATGCCCGTCCAGAGCATTTTCGGGATTTCTCGTCGTTCAAGTCACATTGCACCATAATACTCATATAATTCAACTGTCCATACTTGTGGTATGAAGTCATAATTTATTTATTAAAATTCCGTTAATATTACTGAATAAAACATTCAATAGCATGAGAAAAATAATGTATTTAGAAGTGCTACGTTACTTCATGAAATGAAAAATCTATATAATAAAAATCAATTGCTGTTCGTTAGTCTCGCTAAAACTCGAGAACGGCTGGACTGATTTACCTAATTTTGGTTTTGAATTATTTGTGGAAGTCCAGGGAAGGTTTAAAAGGTGAGTAAATATGAAAAAACGCTTGCTTTTTTTATTTATTGATTCTGAGGCGGTACGAAGTTTGCCGGGTCAGCTAGTTACTTATAAAGCTGGCATGGTGAGAGAAAAGTCACGTTGCTGGTACAAAGGTATAGACTGACTTTGTGAGAGCAGAAACCTTATTATGACCGCAGTGCCAGTGTTCTCAAGCGGTGAACGAAAACATGGCGAGGAAACCCACAGCTGTAGTCAGCTTCACAATATTAATCATGCCGTTCAGATACGATTGACTAAGCTGAGGATGGTACAGGTGCTGGACAAGTCTACTCCATTTAAACAAGTCCCTAGCACTACAGCACCTCGTACCTAAAAGGTTCCACTGGTCGCCATAAAAACATGTACTTATTAGATATCATATTTATACTTATATTTATACTTATTACTTACTTATACTAGCTGCTGCTCGCTTCGCACGCGTGGTAGGTTTAGAATAGATATTTTAAACAAACTACTGCTCGCATGATTCATATAATACATTTAAAAAAATAATAAGAAAACCGACTTCATTGAATATAATTTAAGCCCATAACAAATTGCATCTCCTGTTTTACAACCATTAGGAATTGTAATGTCTCATAAACAAATTCTTAATTAAAATTGCATTACAAAATTTCTTACACTATTTGTTCACGTTTGGGGTAATATTTTTTCTTAAAATTTCAACGCATGCATTTAAAAAAACATAGTATTTATAAAGTAAAACAGGTAATGGAAACAGAAATGGGTGTAATTGAATGTTATTAATTTCAACCCTTCGTTCGTAGACAGGACATTTCGTAGCAGAGCGAGCGCGTTGATGTCTTTTCAATGGAGATTTTGCGCATCTAAAAATAATTTATTTCTCCACTCCTTATCAATAAAACGACGCATATCACACTTCCGATGACGTAACCTTTTAACAGTTCACTATAAAAGTTCAATGATCATTCCACCAATATACCTACATACATACCTATAATATACCTACATACATACCTATAATTTTTACAAGTATCTGCGGACCATAACGAGTTGTAGATTACTCTAAGCTTGATACATTGACAGTTTTATAGCACACCGTCGGAGGCACGCCCAGATAAATTATAATTTGAGACTAGGCTCGTGACCCGACCTGGCTCGGTTATTGGCCAATTAGAAGCCGCCTACGTGCAGCCTCATCTGTATAATATTACATTTATATTGTATTTTTTATTAGTCTAGGTCCCGCGGTGCTAATGTGCTTTTCAGACCAGATCCTTAATGATATAGCGAGATGATGTTAATCGGGGACATAAACATGACGTTGAATGTTATGATTGATAAATAATAAATATTCTAAGACTGGTTTGATGCTGTGGGCACGCGACGACGCCATTCCCTCCATTCCGAATGTTAATTTATAATTAAAATAACGATTCGTTTGTACGTTATTTCGTGGTTCTTCTGATCGTATCAGGTCTGTGAGGTCAGGGTGATTGGTGACCCTTAAAACCTGTAAAGATAACTGTGATGCTGATCCTAGAAAATAACATTATGTACTCTAATAAAATTATGTAGTATAATAAAAGATATTTATTACTAAAGTAAATAAATATTGGTGGACAATGCACACAACACCATCTAGCCCCCAACTAAGCATAGCTTGTATTATGGTTACCAGTGGGGCGATTATGGAACTTTGATACTATCAAAACATTGATACTAATAGCTTTCAGTTACTTTTGATGATTGGTATTACGAATCGCTGCGATTTCTATCGGCTTCTATCGCTAGTTACAATGTGAAGTTGGTGTCAAACTATAACACGACCAATTAACAAAGTACGATTGTGGTAGGAACCGTGTTTAGCGTACTAAGCATTTAAAAACATCGTATATAATTGATTAAAATAATGCCTATTGCTAATCGAAATTGATAGACATTGATGCCAATTGCTAATCGAAACTGATAGACATTGTATCAAGAGTTCCATAATCGCCCTTGGTGACTGATAGAATACTTATATATCTTTAAATACATACTTATGATACTTTATAACACCCAGACACAGAACAAACACCTGTGTTCATCACACAAATGTTTATCCTGGGAGGGAATCGAACCCTCAACCTACAGCGCACTACCAACTGAGCTGAAACGCCAATCAAATGCATTTGTAGTTAAATTGAATGGGTACATAGATAATTCAATTATAATAAAATGAAATATATTGGTTAAATACGTACGAGGTTTGTACGAGGTTGTACTTAACTAAGTATGTATTCCAAGGGTTAAACTTTATCTTTTAAAAAGTTAAGTTTCACTTTTAAACTTTTTGCTACTTGGGTCAAACCGGAGATACGGCTAGTGTTGATCTTTCTTTATTAATTGGTTGCCTCAATTTTGATATTTATTGTTAATAGGTATTTTAATCGGATATTTCCAAATAAGCTATTGCCAGTATTATGTTATGTTGTTATTGTTGTTTCTGATTTGTTTCTACGTTCTTATGAATAAATCTATTTAAATAGTTTTAGGCCATTCTAGGCGGAATATACTATCGAAATCGAGTAGGTAAGTCTTTATTGATAATATTTATAATATTATAACTGGCTTCCAAAAAAAGACGCGAGGATCTCAAGTCAGTTTTTTTTGTTATATATTATGTTAGCTGATATATCCGTCAATTATGAGACGATTTGTATGATTATTTTTTAGGGTTCTAAAGTCTCCAAGGAACCCTTACTTATAGTTTCGCTATATCCGTCTGTCTGTCTGTCTGTCACCCCCTAATCTGTAGGGCGATTATGGAACTCTAATTACAATCAATGTCTATCAGAAATCTATGAAAACTGATAGAAATTGATTGTAATTAGAGTTCCATAATCGCCCTACAGAGCTCTTGCTGGCAGACTATATATGTAATCGTGATGAAATTTAGAACGGTATGTATTAATGGACATTACAAAGATAAACTCTAAGAAAATATGTTTTTAGGGATACCTCCCGTACATGTAAGGTATTATTTTTATTTACTACCCTATCGTGTGTCATATCGTTAGATAGATCTTAGATACTGTGAGGTTTCTTCAACAGTTTGATAAATATTAAGATTTGAAGTGGGAATCTTTGGTTGAGTATCAGTGGCATGAACTTTGAAGATACATCACAGAACTCTTCAAAGACAAGCAGCTCATGTATTGCAATTCAAGCATTGCATAAGTTATCAAATGATCAGTTGATCAGACCACATCAGTATCAGGCATCAGGATCAGGCTTCGAACGCATCGATAACAAAAATATCAATGTATTGCAATGCAATTACCGTAGGTATTGTGTTGGTTATTTGATATCACACGTTTTGAAATTCAGAAACCGGTTTTCAGTTAATTGTAAACATATATTATTAAAAACATACTTTATATCACCAAGACACAGAACAAACACTTATTCTCATCACACAAATGTTTGTCCTGGGAAGGAATCAAACCCCCAACCATCATTATACATTCTATATTATCACCTATCTTCACAATGTAAGGAAATAAAAACTTTCTCTGTAAGTTATGTAAATAAGGATCTTACAACGTATTTCGATTCTTACAAGCCTATCGCCTCTATAACACTTAACTCAAGAGATCATTCAGTATAATGAAATCTAATAAAACAAAGTACATTCATTCAAATGTGTTATTTTATTTGATTTATGAAGTGATCATTAAAAATTCACCAAGTCAAGTGCACTACATACCTAGATGGGAAAGTAGTACGGACTAGTGATGGGACATCTGTCCTGAAACGTTCGACAATCTAATAAGTAGGATATTAAGCAATTTATACCTTACTAGCTGGTGCCCGCGACTTTGTCTGCGCAGGAATAGAAAATTAGGAACTTCGAGTACCTTATTTTCTTCTCCAATATCCTATCGATCTTTATACCAAAATTTATCAAAATTGGGACTGCAGCCTGTTTTGTAGGACTATTTAAGATAAACATTTCTATTATAAATTATAAACGTGTAATTCTAACGGCTTTTGCATCGCACGCCAGAATAGCTCGCGGATGGCAGATTTTTTTCCTACTTACTTGACACTTATCGTTATATTTGGACAATTATCACTAGGTGTGCCGTATGTTTACCTACTGATTCAGTTGTATAAAATAATAGCACAAGCTACACGTAACTCTTCTATGACTATACTACGGTGTAGTGTTCTCTTATTGACTGGCCTGTCAGCTCAGAGGGTAGTAGCTCTGCCTTCTGCACTGTAGGTTGAGGGTTCGGTTCCCTCCCAGAATAAACATTTGTGTGTAGAACATACGTGTTTATTCTATGTCTGGGTGTTTAAAGTATCATATGATTTATTTAAAAATATATAAGTAGATATTCTATTAGTCATCGTCACCATAATACAAGCTATGCTTAGTTTGGGACTAGATGGTGTTGTGTGCATTGTCCAGCAATATTTATTATTATTATTATTTATTATTTACGAGTCGAAATGTAAGTAAAGAAAAGATATCAACATGGACATTTTGTGTTACGAACTAATTGTTAAAACTTTACACTAGCGTGTTGTTTAATAACTCCGTATCTTTTACGCAATAATGGTAACAACTATATATGTATAATTAATATTAGTGGACAATCCACACAACACTACCTAACCCCAAACTAAGCTTACCTTGTACCATGGTAACCAAATAACTGATAGTATAAAACAAAATAAATAATCCCGGACATTGACACAGCATCATCTGACCCCAATGTAATCAGAGCTTGTGTTATGGGTACCACACGACTGATACTTTACTTATATACTGTTTTTTGTTCATAGAAACATCCAGACCTGAGACAAACATCTGTCCAGCGGGAATCGAACCAGCAACCTTCTGCGTCTCAGCCGGACTCAGCCCACCGCGCCACAGAGGTCATCATACTTATATAGTTTTAAAAACTTACGATACTTTATAACACCCAGACACAGAACAATCATCTATGTTCATCACGAATGTTTGTCCTGAGGATCGAACCCCCAACCTACAGCGCAGAAGGCAGAGCTACTACCAACAAAAATGAGAAGCTAGTCAAATAATATAATATAATATATATAATATGTATGTATTTACAAAAAACTTATTATTTTAACGTATTTAAGTAGTATATCAGTCATGTGGTACCATAACATAACACAAGCTCTGCTTACTTTGGGGCCAGATGATGCTGTGTGAAATGTCCGCATATTAAAAAAATGAAATACTCCATCTTGTCCCGACTGGTCTGAGCAATGATCGTCACCCTCACCTCTTGACTTCATGAGCCATTGTTGTTTTTGTCTGCGAGTGCGCCTCTGTTGTGGGATAATTCATGTCGTTATAATAATATTGAGCGATTCTGCTCTCCAGTCGTCAGGTTTCTTAGGGTGAGGCAAGACTTGGAGTGTTATTAGCCAATGTCTACTAATAGTATGAACGTTGGTATTGCTACGGATGTGCTGGGTTTGCTAAGAGGCAACCGTCATAATAAGTATCATTACCCGCAGTTAGTATCACTACCCGTAGTTATCATTACTCGCTAAAGTTAGTATTATCTAATATAGGGCACTGTGAACGCTTCTATAACAAGGTTCCAAGCGACATGCCGAATTTAAAAACGTAATAAAACAGAACCTGTCTCATAAAGATAAAAAAGCAGATTATTTAGATGAAAAAAAAGCTTGGGACGAATCTGCTCCAACTCGACTCGGAATCCGTAACAAAAGTGTTAAGACCAGACATGTTTCTTGCCGGGTTCTCTTGAACTGGGATTATGAGGAACCGGCAGCGGCACCTAGATTCACTAGCATGTAAGAAGATGATTCAAAGTGGTCCTTGTGATTTTATTGAATAAATAATGTTTTGATTTGATTTGATTAGGTATGACTTCTGCATGAAGTGAAACCGTCTTTTAGGCCTTCTTATCAAAAGGCCTATATTTAAAACCCGACGCAAATAAAGGGGTGTTATAAGATGAATGTGTTTAACTGTGTATGATTGTGTCTGTGTATCTGTGTGTGAGTATGTCTGGGTGTGACATCGTAGCTCCCAAACGGATATTTTTGTTTATTGTTGTGAGGTTACTTGATCGAACTTTTTCTTAGCCATCTTTGTTCATCTATATGAAGATCATCAGCACTTTTCTAGTTCATGAAAGAAACTGAACTTCTAAAAGCCAGATTAATTTAGAATTTAATATCCTGTTACTTGATGCTGCAACATAACTTGGAATAAATAAATAATACCGGACTTTTCACACAGCATCATCTAGCCCCAAAGTAAGCTTGTGGTATGAGTTCCAGATGATTGATACACTACTTATATACATTTTTTTTATAAATAAGTACATAGAAACATATAAAACAGACTCGAGACAAATACTTGCAGATTATACAAGCGTTTGTTTCGCGGCGGGATTCGAACTCACAACCTTCTGCGTCTCAACCGAGCCTTGGCCCACTGCGCCACAGAGGTCGTCTCCAGGATACTCAATTTACAGCAAAGATATCGTGATTAGGTTCATTGGAATGGTCTCAATAAATAGGTAAGTTTTTTTGATGTCGGGAGTTTTTACATTTTTGAATTCATACATTTTATGGTTAAGATTCAGAGACTGAGCTAAGCGTGAACTTAGCTTTAGACACGTGAAGCGTGAGTTTAGCGTAAGTTTAATCTTAGCCTTAGTTTCTTAGGATTACATCTATTAGACATCTGTTACCATAACTTATATCTCCATAGTACAGCGAAATCTAAGCCACGTTGTCACCAAGCATCCTCAGTTTGACGTATTTGCTGATGAATGGAAGAAGATTGAAAGGATATGTCTCAGTTTCTGTGAAAAATTTCAGTACGTAGGTTATTATTATGTGGCAAAATTTTGAAATATTAGTCCAGGGAGCGCAAATTGGTAATGTAATCCCTTCTAGTGATAAAATATTTCATGTTATGAGAAGTTTCAATGTTATTATCCCTATATATATAAACATCATGTGTCACAGTTTTCGTGTTTATACTTCTCCGAAACGGCTTGACCGATTTTGATGAAATTTTATATGTATATTCAGTAGGTCTGAGAATAGGTTTATAACAAATTTTTATAACCCTAAGTGTTAAGGGTAGCTCTCAAAAAAATGTTTTTTATTTTCAATAATGCAAAACAACGTTTGCCGGGTCAGCTAGTTTACTATATAATAATTGTTTATTTTTTATGGTATAGTTTTTTAATGTTCTCGTGCTCATAGTGTACTCTCGTAGCGTGTGTGTATTTTGCTAATATTAATATTTTTTTATATTGTAAAATGTCCATGTCGAACGCATTGGGTTGTAACTTGTAATGTTTATATTGGTAATAAACTGAATTTGAGTTTGAATAATAATTGACCGAGCGAGCGAGTGTCTCCGTTTCAGCTTAGGCGAAAATGCTTTCGTATATCTGTCCGGCCGGCGGCGCAGCGTCTGTCCGGAATTTTTCCTCTATAGGTCGCATTTCTCAAACGATTCTCGTGAAATTTTGCGAGCAGGTTCTATAACTATATAGTTTTTTTTTGTCCATTTACTTTTTAGAATATTTTCAAAATGGTGGAGAAAACTTTTTTTACATTATCAACCTCTATAAGGTTGATAATGTAAAAAAAGTTTTATTTCAGTCAAGTCTGCAGCTCACAGAACCACAAAAAATATATTAGTAGATAAATTTTCCCACAACACCATCTCAGTCGCAAACAAAGCATAACTTGTACTTTGTTAACCAGATGATTGTCCCACTGCTGGGCAAAGGTCTCCCCCAAATCCTTCCAACTAGCTCTATCTTTCGAGATCGCCCACCATCCTCTCTCATAGTTGTCGAGATCATCCCTCCATCGCTTTTTTGGCCGACTGCGACGCCGCTGTCCGTCAGGCTGACAGGGTGTTACCATGTTGGCCCATCTGTCTGAATGCATGCGGCTCACGTGACCTGCCCAGTCCCACTTAAGCCTGCCGTTTGATTACCCGCACCAGCAATTCCAGTACCTAATAGAGCGCATGATACTGTATCGAACTCGGTCGGTGCGTTTGAATCCGAGAATGCTACGCTCCATGACAAATCTTGAGTTTGGATTTCTGCAGCTCGGTCAGCGACCAGGTCTGAGCATCGTAGGTTAGGAGGGGCAAGATACACGTCAATGAGTTTGCGCTTAAGTGTCTGAGGAAGGTCTCCCTTCATGTACGCTTTCATGGACCAGTAGCTTTTCCAGGCATTATCGATTCGGCGACCTATTTCCTAGATGATTGTTGATGATGATGATGATGATGATTTTCTAGAATATTTATATAGTTTTAAATACAAACATAAGATACATTTAGATAAACACGGATTTTACTCACTTATTATTTTGTCTATGAAGGCACCGTCAAATCATCGAATCATCTAGCTAGAGAATCTTCATCAGCTTGAGTTTGATCCGCAGATATACTACTTATGTACTTTTTTTAAGTGAAAACTTCTTTTAGCGCGGTACGCATATTTTTAGATACGGTAAAACCTCTGGACTCGAGACACCGTTACCGAGACGCAGGGCTGCCGCGCTCGCCCCATTTGACTATAAACCTTAATTCACATGTTTACAGTCTACTTTTGTATGGAGAAGTTTACTGAGTTAGGTTCTTTGATATATTATCTACATTCTGAACAAAAACATAAAAGAATATTAAATGTATTTTAAAGTTTCTAATAACTAATAAAATACAATTCATATACAACATGCAATTTATATACCCAATAACCCTAGTACCCATCTAAAAAATGTCTAACGCGCCAAAATAAGTTTTCACTTCTGTCGGCACTCCCGGGGTGCAACCCATATTTTTTTGTAAATACATACGTATTATACATAGAAACACCCAGAACAGTTGTCCCGCGCCGGGAATCAACAAAACGGAATAACAACCAGACACAAAACAAACATCTATGTTCATCACACAATTATTTGCCCTGGGAGGAAATCGAACCCACAACCTACAACGCAGAAGGCAGAGCTACTGAGCTAAGAGTCCAGTCTAAGAAATCAGTAAGAAGCTTCATACAATTTAGCAGAATAAAAATACTTGCTACCGGTTCGTTATCTCGTACTAATTATTTAACGCATAATGCGTCTGTTATCAATGAAATAGGTGTTGCTGCATTCGAACATAAAGATTGTGCAGATATTTATGCCCTTAAGTGTTACTTAATGTGTCTCGATTAAGAGGTACCTAACTTGGGCGCAAAGTAAGCGGTCATTTTGTATGTAAACTGCAAGATAACTTAAGCCTATTCGAGCTTATTATGTATGGATATATTGTAGATAGGAGTTCAATTAAGAATAAAGGGAACTTGTCTAACTAGGTATCCCTACCAATATTATAAATTTGAAACTAACTCTGTCTGTCTGTTTGTTACGTTTTCACGCCTAAACCGCTGTACCGATTTCGATGAATTTTGGTATAGAGATATAGAGGTATAGATGGAACCTTGGAGAAGGACTTTTTATGTAGGTACCATGCGTGCGAAGCCGCAGCTAGTGTTTAATAAAGTTTAAGGGGTTAAGGATTGCTGACGAAACGTAACTTTGCATAACTATTAGGTATAATTAAGTATACCTAGTCTAAGAGCCCGTGAACCCCAGACCTTCGTTATTTTGTAACAGCTGAAAGTTTGTCAGCGCATGCTCCCAACATAGGTAAGAACGATGGACCATTATGAAGTTTGGGTTACAGTGGCTTTGACAGGTACCCGGTACTAAAGGTTTGTAAAATACCGATCTAAATTCATCAAATAATAAAGTGTGATTTTTTGGTATTACATTCAGAACAGTATATCAGTCATGACTGCTTTTTTTATATAAAAATAAAAAAAGCAGTCAAATGAGAGAGTTGAGTCCTGAGAGGTTACCTACTTACCTTTCAGCACCGTGGTTCTTTCACCATCACTATTACTAGTTCAATTATACCGTGATTAACTATAAGCACCGAATATTGTTTTTATTGCAGCTGAGACGCAGAAAGTTACGAGTTCGATACCCTCCGCGAGAATAATGTTTTTATGATCCGCAAGTATTTGTCTCTGGTCTGGGTGTTTCTATGTATAATATGTAGGTATTAACCATAGGTAGGTTAAAAATATTTAAAAATATTTATATAATTATTTATTTATTTATTTCGGTTTTGAGCTAATTGGACCCAAGCTCTGTCAAAGGTGTCGAGATCATTAAAAACATAAATAAATAAGTACAAGTATAAGTACAAGTGTAAATATATAAATAATGCCGGACATTTCACACAACATCATCTGGCCCCAAAGTAAACAGAGCTTGTGTTATGGGTACCACATGACTGATATACTAGGTACTTATATAATTTTTTTTATTGAAATACATACTTATTATACATAGAAACACTGAGACCAGAGACAAATACTTGCAGATCATACAAACATTATTCTCGCGGAGGGAATCGAACCCGCAACTTTCTGCGTCTCAGTCGGATCTTAGCCCACTGTGCCACAAAGTTCGTCATAGTCTGTTCCTTTCTCTCCAAGCCTGAACTGCATTAATATTCCTTTGCATTAATTCAAAATCATAAGGCGATTTTTAATACCTGTATATTTTTACATCATCTGCATCAAGCAGACATTGTGAGCTGGTGAGACATTTAGCTACATCATGGATCATGATTGAGAAGAGAAAGGGTTCTAGAGACGAGCCTTGGCTTACTCCTGATGGTGTATGGTATGACAACCTAATCTTACAAACTGCTTCCGATCAGATAAGTAGTTAGTAAAAAAAATTTGATGTTTTGCGAACCCGTATGCGTTTAACTTTTCTAAAAGCACATCATTATCCACAAATTATCACAAATCAAGTGATCAAATGCTTGTTTAAAATCAAGATAAATTACATCTTCTTGCACAGTTTCATCCAATCTTTTCGAAATGTAGTATACAAGTGTCATTAGGTTGGTGTTAACTGATCTATTATTTCTGAAAAGCATGTTGAGAGTCGCTGAGGTAAGGCGCTAACTGTTTAAAAAGTCTAAGTGTGCAAAATACTTTCGAATAGCTTGAAAAGGACAATAAAATTTCAATGGGCCTATAATTTTCAACACAAGACTTGTCTCCAGATTTCAAGATGGGTGTACTTATCTCCACGTTGTAAGTATAACATACTTTTTCTGAAGTGGTTAAGTAAAAGTAACTTAACTAAACTTAACTTAACCTAAGTTTTACTTAATAGATTATGGATTGTGTAATATTTCATTGATTTTGTTACCTTAGAAATTAATAGAAACATATTATGTCGGTTACACTTATATGTCAGTTTGGTATTGCTAGTCTAGGAAATTGGCACTAAAAATACCAGTAAACATGGGTAGACATCACAATAACAATTTAGACATTTCCAAAATTCACATATCCGTTATGTATGTATTGTAAAGATGATTCGACTCTAATAGAACAATAAAGCAGCCGCTTCCAGGCGCGTGTGAAAGACAAACAGACGTCAACGTTAATATTACTAATACGAAATAAATTGAGATGCAATTCAATAAGAATTGAGAGATGTAGCCCTTCTATATGAAGTGATCAGTTGACGCGGATGAAGAACACTCGAAGCGTGTTAGATGTTAAGAGTTTTTGGGCAACAATATTATTTTTAAGTCTACAAAAAAAAGGAGGCTCGGTAGTTTTTTTTTATGTTTGTTACCTTTATAAATCCGCAATCCGTTTGGGTTTTAAATCAAAACAGGTGTAAAAACATGTAACTAAATTTCGCATTTTTATATAAATGAAGTATATTTTATATAAACGGGTTTCTTTAATGTTTTTAAACGTAATTATTTTATATTTAATTACACTGCAAAAACACCCTTAAAATTTACTAGGTAAAATTTCATAGCTGGGTTGTGGGTTGTCCCTAACAGTCAGTCAGTGCTTTGCTTCTTATATTTATCCATACTAATATAAATTCAAAAGTCTCTGTCTGTATGTACGCTACCATTGCATGCAAAACTGTCGAACGGATCTTGATGAAATTGGGTACGGTGATAGATTGGGCTTCTTTTCTTAGGCACTATCGCTTGGCACTACTAGTAGAGTGAAGGGAAATTTTAATTTCCCGTGCCACTACTATTCTTATTGGCTAATTAATCGCATATTATAAAATCTCCCGTGGACCTCATTACCAATGACACTACTAATACTAATTTAGGTCTGTCAGGAGCATTTCGACAGAATCTGGACAAATTAGCGACTGGACAGAGTAGAGTCAGGAGAAAAAGTTGAATCAGATCGAAACCAGTTGGTTAGGTTTAACCTAACCAATGCGCGTTGTTTTCTATACTCTAACATAATATTTTAGAGTATAGAAAACAACGCGCAAGGCGAGCAAAGCGAGCGTGCCGCGGCAGCGGCCGCCGAAGCGCCAGAAGAATATAGTTCGTCTGTCTAGATACATAACTGTGTTACTACCCACAAAAGGTTCACTCGTGCCACGGGAAATAATATTTACCGTGAAACTACTGGCAACAGTGTAGTGTCACTGGAAATGTAATTCGGAATCTAGTTAGGTAATGATAAAGGTTCACTTTTAATACTAACTACAGTTTTTTTTTTTATTCCGACTGCTAACCTACTAGATAGTCTAGTCTAGATACCTTACTTATGTACGATAAGTTAGAGTGACCTAGGTATCTAACTGGTAAAGTCCACAGCCCTGACACGAATACACATAGGAAGCAATAAAATAAACAAACATTTATAATATAAACTGTTTGCCGCCAACATTGTTTCTTTAATTAGAAAAGTGCGAATCAATATGGCCGCTTTATGGCTGCCACGTTGGATATCTAACAGGTTTTCTGACAGATTATTTCTATAATACTATAAATGTGGTTGTTTAAGAGAATTTTTGAATGTTTGAGGTTCAATCACGTCTTAACAGCTGAAAGAATTTAGATGGAACTTGCTAGATGTAGTCTGTGACCTGTAACCTGGTCTGTCTGTCTGTTATCTTTATGTAAGTAAGACGCGTGAGACGCCGAAGGCAGAAGCGAGCGAGTTGTTTCATAAATTTATTAAAACGATAGTAAACCACTGGTTACACAGTTGGTGGATGCCGAGGAACAGAAGACAAACAGAAGCGCGCCTTGCGTCTATTTCCTCAATTAGCACCGACTGGCTTAGACTGGTATACCTAATTCTAATGATAAAACACAGTTAACTGATGAAAAGCTATGTTGCTATGTAGAAACATTCTTACCAACATATTGTGTATTTTATTTGTACTTATTTTTAAATAAACGGCCACTTTAGCAAGCGCTTGGTTCATCATGATGAGCCTTGTATTGTTCAACATTTTGTTATTTTTATTTTGACTTCGGAATCCTAGGTAGGTACAGTTTCGCCACGCCCCCGTGTCTGTTTTAAAAGGTTCCGGTTTATTTTGACACTTCTATTTAGAAAATAGCTTTTGTTGCTATCTTTGGCAAGCATTAATTATGGTGATCAGATTTCTGTTGTTCCCAAAAACATTTATTGCAAGATCGAATTCTAACCCGCGATTTCAGCTTTAGAAATAGCGTAATTTGCTGATTCAAATTTTACGAAATCTTAGAAAATATAGAATCACTGGCCAAGCACTTCCTTGCCTGTTCATTTCAGTTCATTTCACTGCCATTAAACCAGCCCACACTTAACCACAACTAACCAAGAATAAACAACTTCTTGGAAACCTTTAGGTGGTCGCAAACACCGCATTGTTTGAGCGCCAATTTCAGAGCTCGTCCACTTCTATACCACAATCTTACTCTGCCTGAAATTCACTCGAAAACCTTCTCTAACACTTTCAGTTTAAAGGTGGATGATGAAGCACGGTAAAATTGTTAAAACAGTCATAATTTTAATTGCGGAATACGGCGCAAGCGCTTGTTTTGTGTGTTCGCAAACGTGTTAATTACATGGCTTTGGAATGCGTTTTATTTAATGCATCGTATATGGAGTGCAAAGACTTGCACTTAGAAGTGAGCTGAGAAAGTATAACCTACTTACGATCCACCAATAACTGGGACCTAACCTAGAATTTAAGGCGAATGATAACATCAAATAAGAAACTTAGAGTTGACTTAAACCAGATATTTAGGAGCAATTCGGCCGTTGGTTGCTATGTTGAATTCAATGTTTGCTATGAACTTTAGCACAGTTGTTAACGTCTTAGCTCAAAACTTCGGCTGCGATAATAATATAGGTAGTAGTGAACATATTAGGGGTTAAATGGACACTGTGTCTATAGTACCATTGATTTGTAACAACAATGGTACTAGTGATATTACTACGTGTCCTTTGTACAATCAATGGTACTAGTGATACTACTATGCCTCCTTAGTACCATTAAAACAGATACTAGTTTATACCGTGTATTTGTACTTTTTTATTAAATCAGATAAAAACCAGTTGCTTAGGTTATGTTAGAGTACCTACAGAAAACAACCCGCAAAGTGAGCGAGCAGAGCAAGCGTGCCGCGGCAGCGGCCGCCGAAGCGCAAGAAGAATATAGTTCGTCTGTCGAGCTAGACACATAAGACTGTCCAGTTGCTAACCTGTCCAGCTGAGAATATGTCCAGATGCTACGAAGGCATTTGGGTTAGGTTAGGTTTGTTATTAGATACCTATATGTTATATGGACTAACAATTATAAGACCTAATTGTATCACATATGTTCAAGCAATGATTATCATTTCATTTCATAGAAAAAATCCGTCGTTAATTTTTTTGGTAAAAAAATTAAATACACGGCATAAACTAGTATCTATTTTCTTGGTACTAAGGATACAAAGTTGTGTCACTTGTACCATCAATGGTACAAATCAATGGTACTACTGATTGCGTTAAAAGTATGAAATTTCCATTTTGTACTGAAAAATTCAAACATTTGTATTTCTAAGATTTAGTAGGTATATTTATTGAATCAAAGTATTTATCCTCATAATCTATACCATTCTGCCATCTCATAGGAATATAATTGAATCGTTTGCTATAGAACTCTGGGACCTGCAAGGCGATTATGGAACTCTGATACTATAAAAACATAGACACTAAAAGCTTTCAGTGACTATGTATGAATTGGTATTACAGAAGTTTGATGTTGATTGTAAGACATTCTGTCATATGAATAGAATCTGAGAGAGAAACCGAACGTACTAATACCAAACCATGAAATAATGCCTATTGCTAATCGAAACTGATAGACATTGATTGTATCAAAAGTTCTATAATCGCCATACTGGACTTAACGAACCGTGGGAAGGCATTCCGTACTGCTTCCTAGGAAGCAGAATCATTTTTTGACATGAAAAAATTTCCAAATCCCACAAAGAAATGGTAGTCGATTGGGGCTATATCCGGCGAGAACGGAGAATGACGGATTGTTTCTCAAGCACTAAGCAGTCTTGCGTTATCGTGGATCTAAGGCGCGAGGTATACAGAAACGGCGTAAGGTGCGCGGCGCGGCGCAGGCATCTTGCCGCTTCAAAACGTTTCAATACAAAATGTAGGCGACACGTTGTCAATTGTACTCAAGCGGCGCCGGCGTGGCGCAGGCACGTCGTTTTGTCACCTTTTCCAATTTGCCTTTCTTTTCCACGCCTGATCTGCGCCTGTGCCGCGCCTGCACCTTACGCCATTTCTGTATAATTCGCGCATTAAAGAGTGAAGATTTGTTGACGATGAGCTTCACAATATATACATATATATGAAAATTTGTTATACACACATTAAAATAGTCAATACTAGGAATAGACATAAATTATACATCCCTAGGTTTCGACTAGAAAAAGTAAATAAGTCATTTATGGGGAACACGGTGCGCTTCTGTAATAAGCTTCCTGAAAATGCTACTAAACTACCTATTAAGAAATTTAAAGCATACATAAATTTGTTGTCTTTTGTAGAAACCTTAAAAAAAAGGGCTAGGACCAAGACTAGTTTCTTGCCAGTTCTTCTCGGGCTTGGGTTAGGATGAATTGCAGCCTATATTCACCTAGTATGCAAGACGTTTCAAAGTGATCCTTGTGAATGTATTGAATAAAGTATCATTTGACTTTGACTTTGACGAGTCGGGGATGTTTCGCCACCATTGTTCGCAGTTCTGCACAGTAGATGGCTGCCGTTATTGGTTGACAAGATCTGAGGAAGCTGTAGTGAAATAGTCCATTAGGTAACTGCAAAACAGTAACCATAATGTTTCCATGGGTAGGCTTCGCTTTAGGGCATTGTTGCGAGGTTGTTTGCTTACGATTTTTGCAAAGAAACCACTTGTCGACCTCTGTGGCTCAGTTGGCTAAGGTCCGGCTGAGAAGCAGAAGGTTGCGGGTTCGATTCCCGCAGCGGGACATTTGTTTGTATAATCTGAGAATCTCGGGTCTGGGTGTCTCTATGTATAATATGTAACTATGTATTTACAAAAACAAAGTATATAAGTAGTATATAAGTCATAATTATGTTACCCATAACACAAGCTCTGCTTACTTTTGGGCCAGATGCTGCTGTTGTGAAATGTCCGGCATTATTTATTTATTTTCGTCGCACAAAATCCGGTCCTAAATCTCTACATTTCTGTGCCGATTTAACAAGGTAAGCTTAAACGCGCGTTTTTTCTCTGCTGGTCAGTCAACATATGAGGCACTCATTTATTATTTTACCGGGTAAGACGGGTATTGCGGGTAAGACACGCGTGCTTTTTTCAGCAGATAGGTAAGTCTCATCATGACAAGACGTATTCAAATTTCAAGTGTTTTTATTTTACCGATTTGATGCAAATGGTGCAATATTGTGGGTAAGGTAACGTCAAACCCGCTAACTCCTTGGTACTTTGGTATTGATCGGCTTCCACTATCACTTTCAATTAAACGTTATTTACCTTACTGGCTGGCCCTCTTCGTGGTTCATTCTTCAAATCGAAGCGCTACGAAAGCGATTCAAGCAAAAACGCAGTGCGTTCATTAGTCGTGTCCTCTCCAAATACAAAATTGATGTTGCGAGCTGAAACTGCTGCATTAGTTCCACGTCCGAACTCGTATTCAAATATTAGGTACTCCAACTTTCGATGTATCTTTACCTTTAAAGCTGCATGTAAAAAAAATTTAAAGCCCAACAATCAAGTCAAACTTTTTAGAAATTTAGAAATTAAAGTTATCGTGTGAAAATAGATTCCCTCTGAAATGGCAAACCATGCAGGCTTTAGTTTTATTCAAAGTATTAGTAACTACATTAGAACGGCATTTTCATATTTAAACCTATTATTAAGGTTGTGCCTGTTAGAGTCAAGAAATTGAACTTTTTCATTTTAATATTTTTAGTACTCTCGAATGAATGAATTGAATCAGGAATCCAGAATGCAACTCATCAGGAATGAAACATAAAACCAACATATGGAAATCTTAATTATTTATTCTTTAACTTAAATTAAATATTGACTAACCAGTAATTAGCAGATGTTCAACACTCGTCATTTAGTATTGACTTTGGCTGACTGAAGTATTTTGGGGATTCGTTTAACTTATAAAATTTTACACTTCAAAACATTATATTTCATGTAACATTTAAGCTAATGTTCGAAGTCATACACTACGCACTCAGTAAGATCTAGGAAAACATTAATTATTCACACACTATTTGAAAGTCACAATGTACATACGTCCGTGTTATTTAACTGCGCGTGCGCATCTTACAAGTCTTTAATTTAAGGACGAGTGTCTACCACAGCGGAAGTTGTGGGTGATCATGCGGTTAAACTTTAGTATCTGGATACACGAATTGGAGGGTAAAAATGCTCAAATCTGGTAGGGTTTTGCTTCCTGATTACATATTTACCACTTTTAACTTGAGGAAATCCTTAGTTTTCGAGAAAAGGAAAAGGACCAATATGTCCTTATGCTCCTACCGTGACCTTGTATTATTCTTCTGGCGCTTCGGCGGCCGCTGCCGCGGCACTTAATAAAGTATCTTTGTTGCTGTTATTGAATAAAGTATCTTTTAACTTGACTTGACTTGGACTTGGCATAGTGAGAATGTCATTATACAATATACCCATTATTATATTAGTTCAACTGCTGTATAACTAACATGTTCATAACAGACCAACGAATATAAGCAAGTTTATGCGACAGTATCCAGCCAGATCGGTAGCATTTTAATCTATGTGCTTCCCTGCTTCGGATAGCACTAAGCTGTCGGTTATCGGCTATTCAAGTAGATATGTCATAACGAAGGACTTTGCGCGATCTATTGACCGTCACAATAGTTAGGTAGCAGTAATTAGTTGATTTTACACATTTTTCCTTTTCGCTCTAGTCTACATTCGCCTTAAACAAATTCACGTACACTACTAAATAGAAATGGATTAACGTATACACAGACTCTCCCAATATGCGTAAGCGACAGCAAACACTCACTACGAACGAAAGAGAGAGACAGACGTAAGAGCCTAACTTAAGGTATGCCATCTATGGGACCATCCATAAAATACGTCACACTTTGATGGAAGAGTGGGGTCAGAAAGGTAAGGAGAGCCTCGTGACATGTATGAATCTAAAGTATTAAAACTCTTAAACTACTCATACCAATTATAACTTTATAAATACAGAGTTTTATTTACCTTTATGATAAATAAATAAATATTGATGGACAATGCACACAACACCATCTGGCCCCAAACAGCATAGCGTGTATTATGGTGACCGACTGATACTTGTACTTATATATTTTTAAATACATACATATGATAATGTTCACTCAAAACGGGATATTTACCATGTTATATGAGTTTTCTGCTTCCCGTTTATCTCGTGATCATGGCGCATGCAACTGTGCCGAAATATCGGGAAGCAGAAAAACTTATATATCATGGTAAATATTCCGTTTTGAGTGAACATTATGTACAAAACCGTGATAGTTTTAGATGTTATACTTATGATTTACAGACACAGAAAATACACCTGTGTTCATCACACAAATGTTTATCCTGGGAGGGAATCGAACCCTCAACCTACCTAAATTATATTTCCCAGTATTCGCAGGTCATAAACGTGGTGTAAAAAACTAAAATAAATTTATGTGACGTAATTTATGGTCCCTTATCATTAGTGTAATGGGAATACCATCCAGTCAACCATCACCACACTGCAATATCATTCTCCTCACTTCTAAAACTAAGCTGTCGGTAAATGACCACTCCTACCACTCGTTCATCTCCAGCGCAGCCTCCTCTTTCTCCTTATACGACACTACAGCATAACTTGGCTCATAGCATGGCCTCTCTGCAACTTTCCCTTCTGGTGTTTATAAAACTATCGTGCCGTATAAAGTGGTCAATGATTGCAGGATGATGCAATATTACTTGGGCTTGGTCTCCTGGTCGGTGACGTATCGTATGTAGATGGTGTCCTCTGGCTTGGGCTCCTCGAGCTGGCTCTCGTCGAGCTGCGAGCAGGCGATGGCGAGCGCAGACCCGTCGTGCGAGAAGCTTAGAGATGACACAACCGTGTTGTATCTGAGGATCGGGATTATTATTATTATAACCACAGGGTTAAATGTTAACCCCTTGAACGTTTCACGCACTGGCACTTTTGGGCCAGTTGCGAGTTCACGGCGGTCGTCCTACTGGTCAAATTGTATCTTCAAATAGCAGGGGGGTTAATAAATGCTAAATTTCTAAAAGACTCCAAAAATAAAGACTAATGTACCGCACTTATTTATATTGCACTCGTATGTATTGGTATCCTAGTTGTAGATGGTGCACATAGTAATTTTAACTTTGTTGATTTTTATAGTTTTCTTTAATTTTCTTTTTGTCGTTTAGGCGCTCTCTGAGAGGCAGAAGATTGCGGATTCGATTTTCGCCGCGGTACAAATATGATCTGCAAGACAAGAATTCGTATACTAATTTTATACATATTTCTATGTACACCCTGGGTGAGTCTGGGTGTTTTTCTATGTGTAATAATTATGTATGTATTTACAAAAGTAAATTTTTGACACTTTTAATGTTAAAAATTTCAAACTAAATCAGTTTGCAGCACTGAAAATGATTTTTTGTGCTGGTATTCACTTTACAGTCTATCGCTTTCAAATTGTGTAACATCACTGCTTATAAAAACAAAGAGGCCCGGACCTGTTTGTATTCATAAGCAGCAATAGACTTGCAACCTGTCACATATAATAGAATAAGACATTGTCATGTTTCTGGCAACTTTAAAGATTGGGAACATTATATATTTTTGATGAGTTAATAAATAAAATAAATAATAAATATTGGTGGACAATGCACACAACACCATTTAGTCCCAAACTAAGCATAGCTTGTAATATTATGGTGACTAGATGGCTGATAGACTACTTATATATTTTTAAATACATACATAAGATACTTTATAACACCTAGACACAGTACAAACACCTATGTTCATCACACAAATGGGTCTCCTGGGATGGAATCGACCCTCAACCTACAGCCCAGAAGGCAGAGCAACCTCCAACTGAGCTAGTCTAATACTAGTTCAGGCTAGTTCTTTTTAGATAAGATTAATGCAACCAAACCTATGGAATTGACAGAGCCTCTTCTTGTTGAAGCCGTCCCAGATGTTGACATATCCATCAGAGCCGCCCGTCGCGAATGTGTTGTACACGGAGTGGAAGCTGATTGCATTTACCGGGTAAATCTTTTCAAGACCTGAAATTGTCAAAAGTACCTCATTTAGACTGGCTATTTCTACTAGGAACTATGAATTAGCCCAAGGACTCCAGTTTTCTAATTTGTTTATTTGTGCCACTAGTACTTTCATAGCCACCTAATTGATCTTATCCTTTTTTATTAATTTTCTGGAACATTGTCAGTTCTTGATATTTCTCTATACCCGCATTCTCTTACCAGCCTGTATATAGACCTGTAAAGCATGCAAGCTCTTACAGGTATAAGTTCAGCTAGCATGCCCTGAAATATTCCCAAATCAAGTTGTTTAGTCACGCCGGTCAAAGTCTAGTCTTGTCCGAAAACCAGCGCTACTTTCTTTGGGGAGTAGCATCAACACTGAGATTAGACCGGTTTGGACATACCATACACACATATGGAAAGGACTAAATGTTTTTGAACCACAGTTACTACAGCGTACTATTATGTTATTTTTAAAAGGAGAAGGTTCTAAGTTCGGTAGTTTTTTTTTATGTTTGTTACCTCAACTCCATCATATATGAACCGATTTGAAAAAATATATTTTCTATGCAAAAGGATATATATACTTTCCGATGGGTCAAAGAATTGAATGTATTTTTACGTATTTTTATAATAAAGTCGGTTTTCTTTTTAGTTTTTAAAACGTAATATTATACTGTATTGTATTCATTGTGTGTTTTCTTTTTTTTTACTTACCTTCTTACGTAATCGTTATAGTTACCTTACCTACGTAAGAGCTTGTTTCTACTGTCTTATTAATTTTCTTGTGTATATGTACTAAAAAATTCTTCCTATTCTATTCTTTAGCTGTTACGTTATTATACTAAACATCTAAGTATGTGTTTAAAAGTATAAAGTATTCTATTCGTCAACTGGTTTCCATAAAGTAATTTTTGCTTAATTTGGGACTAGACAGTGCTGTGTGAATTTTCCAGCAATATTTATTTCCTTCATAAGAGATAAAAGATTTTCCTGTATAAGAAGGCTCCTTTCTTCACACAGGCCTCACAATCTGTTAAAAAAATCTTACCACCATCTTTGATCCTGTGACATTTGAATGCATATTTCTTTTTCTGCACCTCCGGATTACTATCTAGGTACTCGACGGCAACTCTTCCTTCTATCGAGCTTAGGACGTAGCCCTGCTTATTGGGGAACACCCTAATGCAGCGCGTCTGGTACTTGAGGGAGGATTCCCGGCGTTGGTTCACATGGCCCATGTTACGGACATCCCATACGAATATCTTGCGACCTGAGGTACCTACTACGAATTTCTCACCAACTATACTCATTGTGTACACCTGTAAGAAAACAAAATAAAGGTGTTTTTATTTTATTTTGTACAATGTTAGCCCACAGGTTTGCATGGGTACAGTACCAAATCTAGATAAAAAGAAGCCCTTTCAGGTCCAGGAATAAACCATGATTCATCCAAGTCCATTCAGCCTGTTTTAATTTCTTTTCTAGATTGTTTTAACCAGCTTGGAATACTAACACATCAGATTCCAGTTTAGTTGGCTAGAACATAGCAAATAATGCACAGGGACCATTTAGGTTCAATTTATGATACATCAAATGTTATTCAGATATTTATTTATTTGAAAACCAACAGCTTGTTTAAAAAGAATATACCTAACAGTAGCATAGAAGAAAGCCAATTAAAGTTTTTTACGTATAACAAACACTATATAAATATAACTTTTAAAATAACTTTTATAAATATAAATTTTACTATATAAATAGTCACAGCTGAGAATAACTAGAATTGCAATATTATTATAAATACTTACGGGTATTTATCGCGTTTATTTACCTATTTTTCCCGACGTTTCGACAGGTTTACACTCTGTCGTGGTCACGGGATGACTCTATAGCAATAGTTGCAATAATAAACTAAGTGAATATCTAACTTCGTGAACTCTACTTGTCGCCAAAGAATTTCTTCAGCCATTGTCTAGACGAGCCTGTACGAGTGCATAATTGATAAAGGTAAGTCAAAACACTTACTCAATTTGAAATTGTTGTTACAGGGATATATTTTTAATTATGATAATGATGCATGATTATTACTTTGTTTCTTGATTATCAGTAAATACATTTTTAGAATGAGTTTAGTAGTATCAGAGACTCCTCATTCATCAGTGATATTTCTGCTTCAAAGATGAATTTCAAAAAAACAATGTTGGTGTCAATGTGTTTAAACACTAACCCTCTCATTCCCTTGGTTGTAAGTTCCCACACAGTTGGGTACCCTGCTATCCCACATTTTCACAGTCCCGTCCCAACTGCCTGTCAGCACAGCATTCACTTCTGCAGCATATTCCACACACCGGATGGCACCTTTATGCTCCCCGAGTGTAGACTCCGTTGTAGCATTGAGGTCATACATTTTCAGAGTATTATCTAGGCCTCCGCTGTATGAGTGGACTGCATCCTAGAAAATATTATATTATATTACACAATTATATCTTAATGACAGGTACCTGGTTAAAATATTAAGTAAGCAAAAAGATTTATACATTTTAGTGAAATTTATAACTATTTGATTTGTTGACAGTTTCAAAATATGAAACGTGGTAAAGTAAAAATAACGAACGCGTACCCGAAAACAAACGTCCATCACAGGCAACTCATGACTGTACTTGTGCCGTTCAATGTTCGAGGTAACATCATACAGCCTTACAGAGCAGTCCCAAGAAGAAACAAGAAGGAATTGGCTAGACTTCGGTGCGAATTTCACACTAGAAATAGCATCGTCCGGTAAACTTTTCAGCTTAAATTCTGTGCGGGACTCCGCCACCCGCGTGACTGTCATTGTGGAAGCAATTTTGTAGGACACTAAAAGAATAGCCAATCTAAAAACACACGGTTGGGAGTTTAAGCTCGGTTAACTCAGTCAGTAACACAGCTCAGAGATTTATTAGAAAATAAATAAATAAACGCAAGCAAGTTGAATGAAGCAAGTTCGTTCTCCTCCTAGCCGTGCGGGCGGCCATGGAGCAAGCAAAGCAAGCAAGCTTGCGAAGTAGGCATATGACTTTGACAATTGAATGACATTGATATTGAATCTTAGCCCACATTGATACAAGTTGTCAATACCAATAGAAAATACGTGATCGCAGCATTCCTTAAAATTATATTAAACCGAAAATTTACTAAATTATTAAAATCAGATATTACGCTAGGTCCGCGCACGTGTTAAATGTCTACCTTTTCTAAATAGAACAAACAACAGGCTTCGGTTTAATTATATATTTCTAAAAGTTTATTTTTGTTTCGTTATGCTACATTTGATTTGACTGAACGCAGCAAAAAAAATTACATGACATGTTTTGTGATGAGGTGTGATGTGAATCGTAAAAGGAAATATTCGTCCCGCAGAAATGATTTCTATAAAATCTACAGTTCCTTAATCGTTTTTGTGATGTTACTTTTGTGCTGTAATTTACAGAGAACATAGACCTACGAAAATAATAAATCAGCGTACCGATAACATTAGCATAGATGTCTACAATACTACCGTGATTCTGAGTCGATTCCGATAGGGTCGAATGGAGTGATTTCCTAAAGAATAACGATGCAAACCAACCTGAAAACGAAAGAAATGTTTATAGTAAGGGCATTGGAAAAGATCCTGGCCGACAAGGATATCAAAAAGTCTCATCACAGCCAGCTCAAAAAGTCCTGTGAAGTTGCTTTAGGTGAGCCTGACATCTTGTTTCTTTTACATCATCATATCTAGCACCTGATATAGTTGTCTATCTATCTACTAACACCTATCGCTAATGATATTTAAATTGAAATTTAATGTTATAGCTGAATCACTGATACCTAATTAGTGAATGTTTTGACCTTGGAATTAGTGGAAACCTAAATAGTTTCCTTATCAGATTGTAGTTATGTACATTTTGATCCTACTTTCAATGGAGCAATAAACCACAATAGCTCAGTTGCCATTCAAGTGTGAAACTGAACCACTTTCATAATGGTGATATTATACTAATATTATATATTAGGTATATTATTGCTCAAGCTTACATAATTTGATAGATTAATTCAAAAGTGAAAGTATTACAATACAATAAAATTATAATAATATATTTTACTTTCAGAGGAAATTAAAGCTGAACTAAAAAATGGAGGGCAGTTGGAATCAGCTGAAAGTCCCACATCAGGAACCCTTCCTTTGCCCAAGAATGATGCAGCCAACATCATCACAGCGGAAAAGTACTTCCTACCTTTTGAGCTGGCATGCCAGAGCAAGGCAGCCCGGATAGTTGTCACGGCTCTCGACTGCCTGCAAAAACTCATAGCATACGGCCATCTCACTGGAAACATTCCCGATTCAACCACACCAAGAAAACTTTTGATAGACAGAATTGTAGAAACAATATGTAGTTGTTTCACTGGCCCCCAGACTGATGAAGGAGTCCAACTCCAAATTATAAAAGCTTTACTCACTGTTATAACAAGCCAGCATGTAGAGGTCCATGAAGGAACAGTTTTATTGGCTGTCAGAACTTGCTACAATATTTATTTGGCTAGCAAAAACCTCATCAATCAAACCACAGCACGGGCAACTCTCACACAAATGCTTAATGTAATATTCACCAAAATGGAAAACCAAGCTTTGGAAACAGATAATGACATGCATGAGGTTGATAGGAGAGATAATGAGGTTGAGCATAAGATTCCTAATGGCAAAGTAGTGTCAGACAAAAGCAATAATACAATTGAAGGAGATAGCAGTGAAATAGATACTCCTCACTTAGAACAATTAGATGATATTTTGGAAGCAAAAATGATTGCTAAGCAAATAGTAGACTCAGTAATAGATAACGCAATTAATATTGCTAGTAAGAAGAACACAGAAGAGTTGCCCCAAGGACCTGACAACAATGAGAACCCAACTGACTCTCAAGATAGTGTGTCCCAAGAGAGCAATGCTCAGATTCCAACAGAAGACTCCTTGAAGAGAATACCTTCACAAGAAAGCATGGATGTTGCCTCAGAGAATGACAACTCAGTGACAGCTAAGTTCACACATATCCTTCAGAAAGATGCCTTCTTGGTATTTAGAGCTCTCTGTAAGCTGTCAATGAAGCCCCTCCCTGAGGGCACTCCTGACCCTAAGTCCCATGAATTGAGATCCAAAATCCTCTCACTACATCTCCTGTTATCAATCCTCCAAAATGCAGGGCCAGTGTTTAGAAATAATGAGATGTTCATAACAGCAATCAAGCAATACTTGTGTGTTGCATTGTCCAAGAATGGGGTCAGTTCAGTACCTGAAGTTTTTGAGCTTTCTCTCGCTATATTCTTGGCCCTGCTACAAAACTTCAAAGTACATCTCAAAAAGCAAATAGAGGTGTTCTTCAAAGAGATCTTTATGAACATCTTGGAGACTTCGAGTTCAACATTTGAACACAAGTGGATGGTTATTCAAGCCCTTACGCGGATCTGTGGCGACGCGCAAAGCGTCGTCGATATTTACGTGAACTACGATTGCGATCTGTCTGCAGCGAATCTTTTTCAACGATTGGTAAATGATGTTTCAAAGATTGCTCAAGGTCGACAGGCTTTGGAACTAGGCGCGACGCCGAATCAAGAGAAATCAATGCGCATCCGCGGTTTGGAATGTCTTGTGTCGATCTTGAAATGCATGGTGGAATGGAGCAAGGAGCTGTATATCAATCCAAACCTGCAGACGACTTTAGGTGAACGAACAGCTAAAGAAGACACAGATCATCACAGCATCAAATCTCATGGAGGATCTAGCCTGAGCTTAGTGTCCACAGGTTCGAGCAACATCGGCAATAGAGAAACTTTAGATTCTCCTGAACAATTTGAAGTTTTGAAGCAACAGAAAGAAGTATGGGAAACTGGGATAGACCTATTCAATAGAAAACCTAAGAAAGGAGTGGTATTTTTGCAAGATCAAAACTTGTTGGGAACTTCCACTAAAGAGATTGCAGAGTGGCTATTGAGCGACGAAAGACTAGACAAAACATTCGTTGGCGAATTCTTAGGTGAAAATGACGATCATTCCAAGGAAGTTATGTATGCATATGTAGACGCCATGAAATTCGCAAACATGGACATTGTGGCTGCATTGCGCTACTTCCTAGAAGGGTTCCGGCTGCCTGGCGAAGCGCAGAAAATCGACAGGCTGATGGAAAAATTCGCTTCACGCTACTGCGAATGCAATCCTAGCAACACGTTATTCACGAGCGCGGATACCGTCTACGTATTAGCATTTTCCATTATAATGCTCACGACTGATTTGCATTCGCCGCAAGTCAAGAACAAAATGACAAAAGAGCAATACATCAAACTAAACAGTGGAATAAGCGACAATAACGACTTGCCGCGCGAGTACTTGTCGACGATCTATGACGAAATCGCTGGCCACGAGATCAAAATGAAAAACACTTCCAAGCCTGGGAAAACCTTATTCTCGAATGAAAAGAAACGTAAACTGATTTGGAACATGGAAATGGAGCAAATATCGACCGCGGCTAAAAACTTAATGGAATCCGTGTCTCATGTTCAGACTCCATTTACTACCGCTAAACACATGGAACATGTGAGACCTATGTTCAAAATGGCTTGGACTCCCTTCCTAGCAGCCTTCTCAGTGGGGCTGCAAGATTGCGATGATACCGAGATAGCGTCTCTATGTTTAGACGGCATCCGGTGCGCCATCCGCATCGCTTGCATATTTCACATGTCGCTCGAAAGAGACGCGTACGTGCAAGCCCTCGCGCGGTTCACTCTTCTCACGGCAAACTCACCAATCACAGAAATGAAAGCAAAGAACATCGACACGATAAAAACATTGATCACAGTGGCGCATACAGATGGCAATTACTTGGGATCCAGTTGGCTGGATATCGTCAAGTGCATTTCACAGCTCGAACTAGCCCAGCTTATAGGAACGGGCGTGCGACCTCAGTTTCTTTCCGGATCGGGAATCAAGCCCCAACCGGATTCCTTGAAGTTTAGCTTGATGTCTTTAGATCCGAGTGTCAAGGAGCATATCGGAGAAACGAGTTCACAAAGCGTAGTCGTAGCCGTGGATAGGATTTTCACGGGCTCTACGAAACTAGACGGAGATGCTATTGTCGACTTTGTAAAAGCTCTGTGCCAAGTGTCACTAGATGAACTGAGTCATCCCACAAACCCGCGCATGTTTTCTCTTCAAAAGATAGTCGAAATATCATACTACAACATGGGTCGTATCAGATTGCAGTGGTCCCGAATATGGCAAGTTCTCGGTGATCATTTCAATAAGGTCGGCTGTAATTCCAACGAAGACATCTCGTTCTTTGCTGTCGATTCGCTGAGACAACTTTCCATGAAATTCATTGAGAAAGGAGAGTTCGCTAATTTCAAATTCCAGAAAGATTTCTTAAGACCCTTTGAACATATTATGAAGAAAAACAGTTCACCAACTATCAGGGACATGGTGGTCAGGTGTATAGCTCAAATGGTGAATTCCCAAGCTCACAACATAAGGTCTGGGTGGAAAAATATATTCTCAGTTTTCCACTTAGCGGCGAGTGACCAAGACGAAGCTATCGTCGACTTAGCTTTCCAGACTACCGGCAAAATTATATCGGATTTGTACGAGAGACAATTCTCAACGATGATTGATTCTTTCCAAGATGCTGTGAAATGTTTATCGGAGTTCGCGTGCAATGCGAAATTCCCCGATACCTCCATGGAAGCAATAAGGCTTGTCAGATCGTGCGCGACCGCTGTCGGCGCCTCTCCGCATCTATTCGCGGAGCACGCCGGCCTGGAAGGCGAGGCCGGGGCCCCAGAGGTGGACCGGGTGTGGCTCCGAGGGTGGTTCCCGCTACTTTTCTCACTGTCGTGTGTCGTCAGCCGCTGCAAGCTAGACGTGCGTACCCGAGGACTGACGGTCCTCTTCGAGATCATAAAAACCCATGGTGAATCATTCCGTCCTCACTGGTGGAAAGACCTGTTCAATATATTATTCAGAATCTTCGACAACATGAAGTTGCCCGAACACCAGTTGGAGAAGAACGAGTGGATGACTACAACATGCAATCACGCGTTGTATGCGATCGTAGACGTGTTCACGCAGTACTTCGATATCCTCGGGTCGCTGCTGCTCGCGCAGTTGTACGCGCAGCTGCACTGGTGCGTGCAGCAGGACAACGAGCAGCTCGCGCGCTCCGGCACCAACTGTTTGGAGAATCTAGTCATTTCCAACGGTATGAAATTCAACGAGGACACGTGGAGCAATACGTGCCAGATCATGTTGGATATATTCAACAGCACGCTACCGACCTCGCTGCTCACTTGGAAGCCGGACGATAGCGACGACGCGGACGCGCCGCACGTTCGTCACGGCATTCTCAAAAAGCCCCAAGGCGGTGACGAGATCAAGTCCACCAACAGGGTGTTCAACAGTCTGCTGATCAAATGCGTCGTCCAACTCGAACTGATTCAGACGATCGACAACATCGTCTTCTACCCCGCGACCTCCAGGAAAGAAGACGCGGAGACACTAGCGCTTGCCGCCGCCGAGCTCACCGGGGGTACGCCGGGCACGGAACAAGAGTGTCAGCGCGAAGAGCAAGGCATGTACCGGCTGCTTAGTTCGCCGCACCTTCTGCGACTAGTTGAATGTCTTATGTGCAGTCACCGATTCGCGAAGACGTTTAACACCAACAATGCACAGCGGAACGTGCTTTGGAAAGCTAACTTCAAGGGATCTGTGAAACCGAACATGCTGAAGCAAGAGACGCAATCTCTCGCATGCGTTCTTCGGATATTGTTCAAGATGTACAGTGACGAAGCGAGGCGGAGCCACTGGCCGGCTGTGCAGAAGAGCCTCATTAGTATCTGCTGCGAAGCGTTGGAATACTTTGCGGGAGTGACCAACGAGGCTCACAGAGATGCGTGGACTTCAATCTTGCTGCTGATTCTCACGAGAATACTAAAGATGCCAGATGAAAGAGTTAGTATTATTTTCATAACACTCCAACTAACTAGGTACAAAAAATTTGACGTGGATCGTAATCTAATTTAGCAACTAAATTTTTTATCAAGGATTTAATCTGGGGGGCAATAGAGATATGGGAAGTTTTGCTGGTTGATCCTGAATAATGCGAATTCTTACGAATCAGTAATCGATCGAATGATGTATTTTGCTTGAAATATTTTGTTTTCCTTGTGTATTGATGGATGATGTCATGATATTTATCTATGAATTATCAAGTCTGTAATGGCGACTGATACAGTAGGCTGGAGGGACTAGCTAGCTGAGACTGAGAGAAACGGGTTTGTTTCTCGCTCTGGGTCAATATGTTTGTGAATACGTCGCATCGTGTGCCTTACCTTTTACTACTAAGCACCTACTACCAATATTAAATGTAACTATTGTATCTTTCAGTTCGCGGCACACGTGTCCAGCTACTACCCGCTTCTGTGCGAGATCACATGCTTCGACCTGAAGCCCGAGCTACGCTCCGTGCTTCGCCGAGTGTTTATCCGCATCGGACCCGTCTTCAAGATAGTCACGCAATAGCACTCGCCCATATTATTTACTACGAATGGCCTTATAGATTCCTAGGTTAAAGTATGACTTTGATGTTAATGTTAAAACAACATTTCGTTGATTTCTTAAATTTTAATGTAATATTTGACAGCAATCAGTACTTCAGTAGTATTAAAGTGATCTATGTATAGAATAGGGCGTAATCTTATCTTAATTTATAACTTGATTATCAATTAAAATTGTATAAACATAAAGTTTTATCTATAAATTATTTACTATAGATTATTCTGTATATTTGAAGTTTTTACTATTGTGTTGTGCCGAGTTCACTCGCCGCTGCATTCGCTTTCGGTTTCATTTTCCGCTAGACTGATTGGACTGTGATTCAGAAATTATTCCACAGCTTTTCGTGTTAACAACTACTTTATATAGAGTGATTTCAAAACTCACATACAAACTGATTATATAATATATTATTATTCCTTGAATTAAAAATCACTATATTACATGGTTTTTGTTTATACTATCTTGAGGCCCTCTATGGCGCGCTCGAGAGTGTCGATGTCCCAGACAACCAACTGGCCATCAAGGCCTGATGTACTAAACTTCTTAGTTTGAGCTTTAGTGCCCTTGTAGGGTCTGATGCATGTTATAGCATTCTGATGGATTGAGTCGAGGAAAGTATCATTTGTCTCAATGCGGGCCTGCCGATCAAGAGACTGGAATTTCTTCATAGCAGAAAGTCCCCCCGACTCCTTCCTCTGAGTATTGTCAAGTTTGGCTACAAACTTTATCTCATCAGCATCGTGGCTATACAGCAATGGAATGCAACTATGCCCTGCTGCTATCAGGGAGTTGTTTGTAATCCAGGTACATCCCAGGAATGGCAGGTATTCAGTCTTTAGTTTATAGACAGCTTTACCTTGAGTAGCATCAGCTACGTTTATGGAGCTGTCATGTCCCACCCAGGCTACCTTGTTACCATCATCAGAGAAGGAAACACTGTGCACCCAACCACCTCCTGAAGGGGTGTTTGGGAATTCTGCTAACAGCTGCCCCAAAGGCAGCTTGGAACCCCAAACATTAGGTCCTGGTTGGTCTTCAATATCCTTGATATAGGCAGAAAAAACACGCACCTTAAAATCAGCAGAACCAGCTACCAACAGTATATTATTAGGATGCCAATCAAGAGAAGTCACGGTGGAACGAATGGGCTTCTTGATATGCTTGGAAACCCACCAGTTATTTTCTTTCTCAAAGTAGCAAATGGAGATCAGTCTAGCCCCAGAGCCTACTGCAAACTTGTTCTCCATTGGAGACCATTTCACACAGGTAGCAGCTCTGTTGATACGGAGGAGGACAAGAGTAGTACTCCACTTGCCATCCTCACCTTGAGTCCAAACATAGGCATTACGGTCAACGGAGCAAGTTACGATGCGATTGGTGTTAGGAGCCCAGTCAATGCCCATGACTTTCAAGTCATGCTCCACTAGGTTGTTAGTCTGTTTCCAATCGCTTCCTTCTTTTTGGTAGAGGTGGACTTCATTATTATTGGGAGAAAAAGCTACTTCTGAAAAAAAAATTTAGTTTTTCAAAATTCATACCATTATCTAAATTCATACCGTTTAGAAAGTTCTTCAGAATAATAATTTAGTGCCACAACTTAGCTTACTAGTAGGTGCACGAAAGGAGCCTCTTGAGGCGCACTTTAATCCTTAATTCGAAATAAGTAGTGACACGATAAGAAGAACTACTTAGAACTAAAATACTTACGAGTTCTATCTTTATTCCAAGCGTGAACTGTTATTGGGGCGCATGAGTCACCAAAAGTTAGTGTTTGCGACATATTACTTTCCTGTAATGTAAAAACAAAACGCTATGTATTCCATTACAAATAAAATTAACTAAGTTGGTTAATTTTATTTGCAAATTATTAGATTTAGTTTAGGTGTAAATTTTCACCTTTTCCTTGCAGTTTTCCGATGGAACAGTCACGCCCCGGTGGGTTACAAAGTTGAGGATAATTCGCGGACTCTGGGCAGTCAACACGAATTTCCAAAATAGAAAAACGAACAACAACCACCACACCAGTGTATTTCTCAGCTGTAATCGCCAGACAAAATAAACTTCTAACGCAAAATTTAGGTACCTATCTCACCGTCACCAAAACGTTTACCAATACCAAAATACCAACTCACTCACTCAACTACCAGTACCATACCATAGCCAATTAGCCATACCCCCTACCAGTTAAGTACCAGTGTACACAGTGTAGTATTAATATCTTCTAAAGCCGGCTGTACACATAGCTCCAAGGTGCTGGGCCAACCTATAGATATCTACTTGGCAAATTGTCGGCCAACACTGGCCGGAAAACCGAATAGTGTCCGATTTTCAATTTGTTGGTAGTAGATTTGCCGTCTGCGCAATAGGTTGGGGGATCTATTCCCTCCTAGGACAAACGTTTGTGTGAACATAGGTGTTCGTTCTGTGTCTGGGTGTTATAAAGTATCAGTATACCTAACTCAAAAGAAGATGACTATTAATCGAGACAGAACGAATGAAATGTCTTATTACTTACAACTAATATATAATTATAATACTGCTAACAAAAAAAGTTGTTACTAAATTTGTTATATTTTTAATTACGTCATATAAGACGGTACCCATGGCCAATTAACTTTTGTGAGGAAAAAATGACTTTTTTACCGCTATTTAGTGGCTATCAGCTTGTTAAAATGAAGGAATAATAGTTAGGTATAAAAGATATATGGTACCTATTTTTTTTAAATATTTTGCCTCTTAATTTCTCGTTTCAAATTGTTTTTAAATTTATAGCTAGTAGTTCATATTTTAATTATGAAATATTATCTAAATTATTTAATAATTATCTGCTCTTAAAGTTGATGTAGTTTACACTAATTGGTGGCTTTCCGCCTATCAGTGTTAAACATTGGCCGTTAAACTTTTTTTAGAATTGCTTATTTGTATGTTTTCTGATTTTAAAATCGCGATTTCAGTGCCGTGAATAAGTGTTAAAACAATTTGATCAGGGATTAATATGCTGAATAAAAATGAACTGAATAAGTCGCGAACGTATAATAAATATTGTTTGTAGAGTGCCGGTTCGGAGTAGAGTTCATTTGATTGTGTTCACAAGACCGACACTATTTGGTTGGCCGGCCAGTGTTGGCTGCCAACTACCTACCACTCTATTTCAATTAAATCTCTACACATTGGCCCAACACATTGGCCCAGCACCTTGGTCCAATGTGTACAGCCGGCATAATAGCCGGCTGAGACTGACTGTTTTGTCTTGCTTGACGGTAACTGCTTGGTTTGACTGACAAAGAAAATCAGCTGATCGTTTCGGTTTGCCGTGAGTGGTACGAACTGACTCTTGGTACCTGGTACCTTCGATTGGTAAATGCCTGGTATTGAAAAGTATTGGGTACTACCTTGATATTATTGTGTATAAAAAATTCTGAAAAAACGACAGAAACAATAGGTAACTAAATATTTTGAAGTGATAATTTCTTATGGAAGGGTAAACCGCTTCGTTACGTAACGCGTTACGTAAGACAGCGGTAGGCAGGCTCCTCCTCTCTCTCTAACCACAGCGCTAGTTAGATTACTTTAAGTTATCACTTTTGTCGGGCGTCCCAAAACGTACACGTTTTTTTAACGAAGCATTACGATTTTTGGTTGGCCTCTCACTCGTTCAGTTGCATGTGCGATCTATTTTATGGACTGCATTATTAATTTTTATTCAACAAGAAAACAGATTATTATTTGCTATCTAACTTGGTTTGGGTCATAGAGACATAAGGGTTTTAGGGTTGGATTTTACGAAATAATTACATAAAATAGTCTAATTGTACTACTGTTTAATTAGACTATTTTTGTACTATTATTTCATGATGTATAATGAGTAGTATCGTAATGCCAGCACATTACGCAATAATATCATATCTTATCTTCAGATCGATTGACTTGTATTAATAATAATAATAATGCCAGACATTTCACACAGCATCATCTGGCCCCAAAGTAAGCAGGAGCTTGTGTTATGGGAGCCACATGACTTATATAGGTATTTAAATACATACCTATTATACATAGAAACACTGTTTAAACATTAAAGTTGGGACATCATTTTGCTCACTAATATGAACCCTAATCTAATCTATATTATACAACAATATTGTAAAACAATATTATTGATTTTCTATCCCGATCGTTCTGATACAGTGTGAATATGGTAAATTCATAATGATTATGATAAATTGACGATGATAAATTATGTAAATTAAATATTTATCGATTGATTATTTTTGGTCGTCTTGCGAAACAAACATTGCGCTCTTGTGGTGTCTACTACCTAGTTGTAGAAGGTATCAGGCTACTTGTGTAAGAAAATACACAAGTTTGGTAAACACAGTGCGTATGCGCCACGTCCGTTCGCCTCTGCGTTCAGTTAGGAGTGAGAGGAGCGGGCGGTTTGCTCAATAAATGATTAGTGACCATTTATTTATACAATGCTCTTATATGAGCCACAGTTCTTATATGATTTATTTTTCTCGTGTTATATAAGTAATTTTGGTGTTTTTATTAATTAGAACTAGAGTTATTGACTCGGGTGTGAATAATTGGAATAAAAGCGTTGTGTTTCTATGTGATTCGAGGAAAAATAATCCGTAGTTCATTTATATTTAAGGCACCATCCCTACTAATATTACATACCTACTTATGCGAAATCAACTCTGTCTGTTATATTTTCACGCTTAAACCGCGAGTCAAGTGCCTCGATTGATTCGGTGAAGCTATTTGAAGACTCGCTAATTAAATACAATAATAGAGTGTTTGTACATAACTAATGTATCTAGAATCGAATAATGTCATTTAGAATTGAATCGAACTATTGCGGTTTGGTGACATCGTTAGCATCCTATCAGTCTGCTGCGACTTAAAAAAAGAAAACAAACTATGATAAAGGGCTAAACTTGATGTAATGGAAGATATTAGCTTCTCCCTCTTTCCAGCACTGACATAAATTGGACAGTCAGTTAGTCAGTTCAGCCTCAGTTGTCACTTTTTGCATTGTTTACATGTTGTTTACGAACTCAATAATCGTTTTTAATTTGTAATAAACAGTGATAGATAAGATTTAAAAAGCTGCTAACATGATAAACATGAGTGCGTTTCTTATAAATTCCTGTTTTCCAGGAAAATTTAGAGGTGTATGGCGTGTAATGCGAGGTATGTGGATTTCGTTCACAAAGAAAATATGGTAGTAAACGGTTTTTTATGGCCAGATTTGCCCTGGATGAGGGGCGGTGAGTAGAACTTAAACTAATATATCAATTTATAGGCACCTAGTAGTAGCTACATAATTTTGGAACAAAATATTTGTATAATAACAGTAATCTCAGTAATAGTGCATCGAAACATTTTACAAACATCGATATATCTTTATATATCGATATAAAGTCATATGTAATTTCTTATCTGATCGTTTTTTATTTCAGGTATTATTATGAAAATCAGGAAGAGGACGTACTTATAAAAAGTTTTTTCAAATAAATTTGTTTGATTATTTGATTCAAATCTATACTGAACTTAGCACCTTGTTTTGTGGTGTTAAATGAAACTTCTGGAGTTTCATTTACCACCACAAAAGCATAGTTAAATCAATACCACTTGGAATTCCAACCGTGGGTAGGTCAGGTCATTCATCGATATCGATCAATTTTAAATGTTATTGCTGAACAGCCCTATTTCGTTTATGTTTGGTTGGCTATATAAGTTAGCAAATTTTTGTCTTTATTAATCTATGGTGTCCCGTCTCTTCATATATAGGATATTGCAACTCTTTGCTTTCAGCGTGAGTGAAAACATGAAAACCACAAACTATAGGATGCTAACGCATCAAACGGGGCACTCCCATAGACGAAATCCTGTCCAATACCTGTTCACTCTTATCCCATATGACAGATAACTTTTTTATTATGAATGAACCTTTTAGCATCAGCAAGGTATTCATTCTACCGAGTATATTTTTTTGCTGGCTTGCATACCAGCCTGGAGGTGCCTAAGAATGCCTAAGACTATTTGGATGCGTCATTTAAAATATTTCTAGTGTCGGTTCATAAGTAAAAAAAAAAATATTAAGACTAATCAATCACGATGCCCTATATAATAAAATCTCCTTATTCATTGCACGAATCATTTATTCTTCCTTCACAATACCTTTGTAAAAGACCATCGTACAATATAACGAGTGATTGGCAAGGCACTAGGTTTCCGCTCTTATTACCGACTGTTCTCCAACCCAGCTCAGCAAGGAATGCCGTTCTCACCAGGTAAAAATCCCCTCTTGCTTCTACCGGAAACCCACCACCCTACCAAATGTATTTTTGACCGGAAATCCATAAACCAAACAATTTACCGGAAATAAAATCAAACATCAGCCTGTTTCTAAACAGGAAGTGAATATACATTATTTATTTACTTTACCTAGGTACTTATTTTCAAAAATAATCCATAGAAATAATTGATAATAAACAAATATCAAATAAGTATCGAATAATTACCATAAATGGAATGAAGCTAACACCTACTAACCTTAAATTGTAAGTTAAGTTAAATAAACAACGTTTGCACATTTTCTAGGTTAAATAAATACACGTAACAACTAAAAAAATACTTACGTATCATTACTTTGTTTACAATCACCAGTTTACATTTCCGCTAGCTCGCAATTTGTTTATCATTTGTTTTGTGTTTATATTTTTATAATATTTGCATTATGTGTAGTTTTAAGTTTAGTTAAGATTTTTAATACTATTCTATACATCTAAATGAAAATAAAATGTCTATGTAGGTGATTATTTGAGAATCTATATAAGTACCTAAGTAAGCTCTTCACGCTTGAGATACAGGATTACCTAGTTCAGGCTCGTATTATGCATACCTTTAATACGTAAGTTTTAGAATTTTGTTATCAGATATTATTGTACCATGTAAATTTTGAATAAATATTATTATTATTATACAATTGCTTACTATTTTAAAAAATTTTATTGATCTTACAAAGGAAAGACCCTGATAATCATAATAAACACATTGATTATACAATTAGACATTTATTTACAGAAATATACAGAATAATACACAATAATACAAAATACAAGTCAAACAGTTGAGCTATCTAAATTGCGTAATTTGCATCTTATCAGGTCCTCAGCACCTCCCCACATACAGCTGTCCTCACCAGCTCTAAGAGAAATCCCCGACTGTAATGGGATGCGGCAAGGGTGTCTAATACAAGTAGCATCTCATATCAATGGCCCACCCATCTCTTAAGGGACATTAGTCATCAGGCTTCTTACCATCATCACTTATCAGACTGTACAGACCGAGAACAGCTGGTATGTTGATGTTGACATTTGGATTAGGTGTAATCTGCTTTGGAGTAGGTGTGAGCCAAATGTTGTAGTCTCATGGTGTGTAATCACATGATGATCACAGTACTACATGGAAAAAAAAATAGAAATTTAAGTAAACATAACCAAATGCAATAATGTTGAGTGTTTAACATTCTATGTTGTTTCTATTAGTGTTTCTATGTATAATATGCATGTATTTACAAATAAAGGTATAAATAAAAAATATTGCTGGACAATGCACAGAACATCATCAATTTATGGTGACAAGATGACTGATAGAATACTTATATATTTTTAAATACATACTTTTATGATACTTTATAACCCCCAGATACAGAACAAACACCTATGCTTTTCACACAATTGTTTATCTTGGGACGGAATCAAACCTTCGACTTAGAGCGCAGAAGGCTACTACCAACTGAGCTGACAGGCCAGTTGAATAAGTAGTATATCAGTCACTTGGTTCCCATAACACAAGCTCTGCTTACATTATCATTATTATTATTATAATTATTATTTAATGATTTGGTACCTAAGTTAAGTAGGTACAATAAGTACTTACTGGTGATTATAGCAGAAGAACACCAATAGACAGACATTTCGGTAGCAGCAGATAACGTTGGATAGGCATGTGCTCTCGAGTTAAAGCGAGAAATCTCTTCTAAAAATGCTTTCGACACACAATCATACTGCTTGCGAAGATCTTGAAAACTTCAGGTCTAGAAGTCTTTTAATCCAATCGAAGTCCAGTCCAAGAGTCCAATCTCTCTTTTCGGAAGCCTATAAAAACTGACGTCCTTTCGTTTACTAGCACAGCTCACAACACAGCACTTGTACATTACTGCGAGATTAAATTACAGGTTCAGGAATTGAGAGGATAAATATAAATTACTTACAGAATTTAAAAATCAACGTCATTTAACTTTGAAACATGGCCTGCAATCATTGAACTTTAAATCCTGGCCAATTTATAGTCTATATAGAACGATAGTACTAACATAGTTAACAGTTCCTCTCCCCCTTCTTTCATACTTCTTTCCTGCCCGATCAAGGCGTGTTTGTTTCCTATTTTGCTATCGACATCAAATCATTCCAAACAAACCAACCAACCAAACTAACAAGCAACAGCTGTTGTAGTTTCAAAGCTAAATGACGTTGATTTTTAAATTCTGTAAGTAATTTATATTTATCCTCTCAATTCCTGAACCTGTAATTTAATCTCGCAGTAATGTACAAGTGCTGTGTTGTGAGCTGTGCTAGTAAACGAAAGGACGTCAGTTTTTATAGGCTTCCGAAAAGAGAGATTGGACTCTTGGACTGGACTTCGATTGGATTAAAAGACTTCTAGACCTGAAGTTTTCAAGATCTTCGCAAGCAGTATGATTGTGTGTCGAAAGCATTTTTAGAAGAGATTTCTCGCTTTAACTCGAGAGCACATGCCTATCCAACGTTATCTGCTGCTACCGAAATGTCTGTCTATTGGTGTTCTTCTGCTATAATCACCAGTAAGTACTTATTGTACCTACTTATCTTACCAAAATCATTAAATAATAATTATAATAATAATAATGATAATGTAAGCAGAGCTTGTGTTATAGGAACCAAGTGACTGTTAAACTACATAATCGACTGGCCTGTCAGCTCAGTTGGTAGTAGCCTTCTGTGCTCTAAGTTGAGGGTTTGATTCCCTCCCAAGATAAACAATTGTGTGAAAAGCGTAGGTGTTTGTTCTGTATCTGGGTGTTATAAAGTATCATAAATGTATGTATTTAAAAATATACTCTTATAAGTATTCTATCAGTCATCTTGTCACCATAAATAGATGATGTTGTGTGCATTGTCCAGCAATATTTTTTACTTATACCTTTATTTGTAAATACATGCATATTATACATAGAAACACCAATAGAAACAACATAGAATGTTAAACACTCAACATTATTGCATTTGGTTATGTGTGCTTAAATTTCTTTTTTTTCCAGATAGTACTGTGATCATCATGTGATTACACACCATGAAACTACAACATTTGGCTCACACCTACTCCAAAGCAGATTACACCTAATTCAAATGTCAACATCAACATACCAGCTGTTCTCGGCTTGTACAGTCTGATAAGTGATGATGGTAAGAAGCCTGATGACTCTTGTCCCTTAAGAGATGGGTGGGCCATTGATATGAGATGCTACTTGTGTAGACACCCTTGCTGCATCCCATTACAGTCTGGGATTTCTCTTAGAGCTGGTGAGGACAGCTGTATGTGGGGAGGTGCTGAGGACCTGATAAGATGCAAATATGCCTTTCTTTCTTGAATTCAAGGCCGCTTCCGTGAAATAATCAAATTTTCTGGACCAGTTTGGCTATCTATAGATTGTTTTACGCAATTTAGATAGCTCAACTGTTTGACTTGTATTTTGTATTATTGTGTATTATTCTGTATATTTCTGTAAATAAATGTCTAATTGTATAATCAATGTGTTAATTATGATTATCAGAGTATTTCCTTTGTAGATCAATAAAATATTTTAAAATAGTAAGCAATTGTATGCAAGCAAGCAAAAAAAATATACTCGGTAGAATGAATACCTTGCTGATGCTAAAAGGTTCATTCAAAATAAAAAAGTTATCTGTCATATGGGATAAGGTGAACAGGTATTGGACAGGATTTCGTCTATGGGAGTGCCCCGTCTGATGCGTTAGCATCCTATAGTTTGTGCTTTGAAACTACCTACATACAACTTCTGTTGGTGTTGCTTGTTAGTTTGGTTGGTTTGTTTGGATTTATTTGATGTCGATAGCAAAATAGGAAACAAACATGACTTGATCGGGCACGACAGGAAAGAAGTATGAAAGAAGGCGGAGAGGAACTGTTAACTATGTTAGTACTGTCGTTCTCTATAGACTATAAATCGGCCAGGATTTAAAGTTCAATGATTGTCGGCCATGATCACAAACTATAGGATGCTAACGCATCAGACGGGGCACTCCCATAGACGAAATCCTGTCCAATACTCGTTCACTCTTATCCCATATGACAGTTAACTTTTTATGAATTCATAACGTTTTATGAATGAACCTTTTAGCATCAGCGGGGGCATTCTACCGAGTATATTTTTACTACTGGCTTGGATACAATTGCTTACTATTTTAAAATAATTTATCGATCTACAAAGGAAAGACCCTGATAATCATAATAAACACATTGATTATACAATTAGACATTTATTTACAGAAACAATAAACAATAATAAAAAATACAAGTCAAACATTAGAGCTATCTAAACTGCGTAAAACAATCTATAGATAGACAAACTGGTCCTTATTTCACGACTGGATTATTTCACGGAGGCGGCCTTGAAATAAATTTGAAAACGCGATGGGCTCCTGTTACCAACGAACCCAGGGTCTCGACTCAAAAAGCTCAAATAATGTAGGCCTTATCAAGAAAGGCATATTTGCGTCTTATCAGGTCCTCAGCACCTCCCCACATTCAGCTGCCGCACCAGCTCTAACGGAAATCCCAGACTCTAATGGGATGCGGCAAGGGTGTCTACACAAGTAGCATCTCATATCAATGGCCCACCCATCTCCTAAAGGACAGAAGTCATCAGGCTTACTGGTGATTATAGCAGAAGTATGAACATCAATAGACAGACATTTCGGGAGCAGTAAATTACGTTGGATAGGCATGTGCTCTCGAATTGAAGCGAAAAATCTCTTCTGAAAATGCTTTCGACACACATACTGCTTGCGAAGATCTTGAAATTTCAGGTCTAGAAGTCTTTTAATCCAAACTGACGTCTTTTCGTTTACTAGCACAGCTCACCACACAGCACTTGTACGTACATTACTGCGAGATTAAATTACAGGTTCAGGAATTGAGAGGATAAATATAAATTACTTACAGAATTAAAAAATCAACGTCATTCAACTTTGAAACTGCAACAGCTGTTGCCTGTTAGTTTGGTTGGTTTGTTTGGATTGATTTGATGTCGATAGCAAAATAGGAAACAAACATGACCGGATCGAACAGGAAATAAGTATGAAAGAAGGGGGAGGGACTGTTAACTATCTTAGTTAAATATAGACTATAAATCGGCCAGGATTTAAAGTTCATTCAATGATTGTCGGCCGGCCGTGGCCAAGATAAAAACAAACAAACTAACGAAATAATATTTTGTAAAAGTTTATTATTACTTTTAGTTTTCTTCGGCGTTGCCGAAAAACAAAGTTCAGGTCTTGAGTGAGCATAATAGTGTTGTATTTTTATAAGGCTCATTCAAATCTAACTACACTATGTCTGGCAATGGTAAGAAAATTGTATACCATAAAATTGGTCAAAAAAACTACATAAGAACAACAACGCACCGGGGGAAGACGGAATAACGACAGAGCTTCTGAGAGCGGTTGGATCACCGGTACTTCTAGTACACTGGTACTCCTCCAGAAGCTGTTCAACTCCGTCATTCTCGAGGGAACTACGCCAGAGGCGTGGAACAGGAGCGTGGTGGTACTGTTTTTTATTGAAGAAGAGGATAACACCCTCATAAAGAATTACAGGCCCATCTCGCTGTTGAGCCATGTCTATAAGCTGTTTTCGAGAGTAGGGTCATTGTGTTGGATACCGGCCACCTAGTGCTCCCATCAACTTTAGGACATCACAAAAAAAACTACAACCCTATTATACATATCCTAGTGATGTTGTATGGTAGCCAATTCAATTAAGTTTCTTTATAATACACCGTTTGGCGTTAGAAGCTTTGAGTTATTTTTATTTTAATTATAATCCGAGAAAAGGACAAAATTTCAGTTTTCGGCCACAAATTCAAGTTTTCGACCATGGAGTATTCTGTTTTCGGCCACTACATTAAGACTGAATTTAAATGATTTTTTTAAACTAAAGTAACATAAAAAAAGTTTTTTTGTTGGTCAATTATTGTTATTATTATATAAAAAATCACAATCAACATCATTCCACATATAGATTAAAAAACACATGAGAAATATTTTGGCACACGTTAAATAAAACAACTTATAACTAATCAACTAAGTTAAACATTATTTTTTAAGTAACAGTTTAGCATTCGTATCAACTTCGTATACAATTTGCTTTTTTGATATACAATTTTAGAAACACTAAAAGACTTTATAGAATTTTTCAAGACTTAAACTATACAATCACATTGATAATCAGTCATCATTATTATAGGTTTTTTTTTAAGCTTTCTGCTTATATCTTTGATTATACCTAAGCATACCACATTTTCTTATTTAAGTATATAGTAAGTGGTTTTTCATTGTAGTAGGTAGTATATAATATCTTTTACTGTCTTAATATTATAATCACATTTATAGTCATCTTAATGATTCAATAATCTTTAGTAACAGTCTTTGTATTTGACTACCTAACATTAATCTTAGGAGTCATCATCATCTTCCTGCTGTGGTCCCACATTACATGGGGTTGACAAAACATGATTTTTTTTCCATTTCCTCTTTCAGTCGTTATCTTAACACTTACACCTTTTTTACACACAGTCCATCCATCTTTTCATAAGCTTAAGCATTATGTACTATTTTACTAATCAGCAATATTTTCATCAATACAATCTAAATTTTAACATTATTTTGTAATGCAAGCATTGCATTTAAAGGGATTGTCTTGAACAGGTTCATATCTTAGTCCTGCAAAGTCAGTACATCTCAAATGATACCATTTCGTGCAAAAATCACATCCAACATTCTTTTCTGCATCTTCTTCTGTGTCGCTTATTTAAATGTCTTCGCAGAAGGCGCATTTCACTTTTATCTTTTAGTTTTTTTTATTAGATTTCTTTGATTTTAATGCGTTTCGCAGTAAAGCTTTTTCTTTTTTAATCGTTCTCTTTCCAGTCTTTTTAGTTTAAAGCTTTCTTTTATTTTTTTACTCACTTCTATCTTTTCTTTTTTTATATTTTCTTTATCTTCATAAAATTTTCGCCAAGCCCCAGAAGACATTGCAGATGGACTGCGTACACTTATTATTTTCGATTTACTTGGAGGATTTGGTATATATAAATGTTTTTTAAAAACCTCTCTATGTTCCCGTTGTGGCGAACATTGGGTAATTGAAAGTGTTTGACTTTTTTGCGATAGCGATGTGCTGACTTGAACTGGTATTGTCAGAATATCATCCAGTGATACTACAGAACCAACCTCCAAATAACTGCCTGACAAATGCAGTGATGAAATACTATCGCTTTCATGGAACAATGAACTTGTGGTACACAAGTCTTCAATTGAACTTGATGGTAAAAATAAATTCAGTTCTGTATTATTGACAACCATCGGAGATTCTGGAACTTTGAAAATGTCATTATTTGGCAAAGTATTGGATGAGTCTTCATTTATGTGGGCAATGTCAGTAGTCCTTCCTGTTGTGACATCTAGCTCCAAGTCACTTTTAGTTTTGTCCTCTTCAACTAATAAAGACGCCGACATATCGTTAATCGTTAAGTTAGTCCTGTCTTCTGAGCAAGTTTCATAAAGTATTTTTCTTAAGTTTTTTCATTTCCTTGAAAATAACTCTTACGTTTATATTCTTGGCAGCCAGGGTCTGTTTTAAATGTTTCAAAATCTTTCTTGCAGACACTAGGTCTGCATTGGTTATTTCATTTTTAGGTTGTGGCCTTGTTAAATTTTCTAGTGTGATCAGAACACATTTACTGTAGTCTACTGCATCTGGATTAAATGGATATAGACCGCATCTTCTAAATCCGTTTTTCATGTTTTCTTCGATGTTTGAGACTTCTATGGTGTCGCGAAATAAGGCACAAAAGTTAGTTTTGGTCACAGCAGAGTTTATATTTTCAGGCTTCGTCAAAAATTTTCTGACCACATTTTTCCAATGAGCTTTCAGAGGGCCAAATACGCTTACTTCTGCAGATTGAAGCATGTGAGTCGTATTTGGTGGTAAAGCTCGTTCAGAAATTGCATTTCCAAACGATATTATCTAAATTTTATTGCATCGAGTATGCGTAAAGGCCGAATACCGAAGACGGCTGGCGAACCGGCTCACAAACCCTAGTTACAAATCGTCTCGCTCGTAGGTTTGACGACTTCTACGACGACAGGCTTTAACACCATAGACCACATCCATACGCTCCGGCAGGTTATACAGAAGACTGAAGAGTATAGCCTACTAGTACCTAGTATAGCTACTTCGTTTAGCGTTTGTGGACTATGAGAAAGCCTTTGATTCTGTCGAAACCTGGGCAGTGTTGCGGTCACTCCAGCGGTGCCAAATCGACTATCGGTATATCGAAGTGTTGAAATGTCTGTACAGTAACGCCACCATGTCTATCCGACCCCAGGACCAGACCACAAATCCAATCCCATTGCATGAAGGGGTGAGACAGGGAGATGTTATTTCTCCGAAACTGTTCACCTCTGCATTGGAGGATGTTTTCAAGCTGTACTGGCATAGACATGGTATCAACATCAATGGCGAACACCTCACTCACCTTCGATTTGCCGATGATATAGTCCTCATGGCACAATCGCTGGAAGACCTAGGCACAATGCTCAGCGACCTCAATATCGTCTCCCAACAGGTGGGTCTGAAAATGAACATGAGCAAGATAAAAATCATGTCAAATGCTCATGTTGCACCCGTACCGGTACATGTTGGGAGCGATATAATCGAAGTTGCAGACCATTATGTCTATTTGGGTCAGACGATTCAACTAGGCAAGTCCAACTTCGAAAAAGAAGTCAGCCGACGAATCCAACTCGGATGGGCAGCGTTGGGGAAATTAAGGCACATCTTCTCGTCACAGATACCGCAGAGCCTCAAGAGGAAAGTCTACAATCAGTGCGTCTTGCCAGTGATGACATATGGAGACTTGGTCGCTGACTATTGGCCTCATACACAAGCTCAGGGTCGCGCAACGTGCAATGGAGAGAGTTATGTTGGATGTTTCACTACGTGATAAAACGCGCCATGAGGAAATAGTAGAAGAACCAAAGTCGCCGACGTAGCGCTCAAAATTTGCAAGTTGAAGTGGCAATGGGCTATTTAGCTCGCAGAACTGATAACCTTTGGGGAGTTTAAGTTCTCGAATGGCGACCAAGGACAGGAAAACGAAGCGTAGGACGACCCCCCACCCGATGGACTGACGACATTGTAAAGATAGCAGGAAGTCTATGGATGGAAAGGGCTCAAAATCGTGCTTCCTGGAAATCTATTGGGGAGGCCTATGTCCAGCAGTGGACTTCATAAAGGCTAATATGATGATGATGATGAAAGTAATTAGTTGAAAAGTCAGTTAAAATGAACATGAAATTAAAACTTTATAAATTTCAGGCAGAAACCATGGGCATCATCGTCGCAGCAACCACCATAACTCCAACCAGACATTGTCTTCGGTTGCTCGGGAGGCCACCGCTGTCCTGGCCGAAGACAGCCCCACGATGCTCATGTTCCAAGATATCCACCAAAAGCTCACTAACAGACAGGATAGACATGAGCGACTTGTCAAATGTTCCAGAGACGTCACAATTGAGAGCAAGAGGATCATATTTCTTTTACATTCTATTGTGAAGTAAGTATACATATCTAGCCTGTCAGCTCAGTTGGTAGTTGCTTTGCTTTCTGCACTGAAGGTTGAGGGTTCGAGCCAGCCGAGATCAGCCATCTAGACTAGAGGGTGGTCTAGTCTAGATGGTGTTGTGTGCATTTTCCACCAATATTTATTTATTTTTAGGGTTTCGTACCTCAAAAGGAAAAAACGGAACCCTTATAGGATGACTTTGTTGTCCGTCCGTCCGTCCGTCTGTCCTTCCGTCTGTCTGTCTGTCAAGACCCTTCAAGACCCAGGAACGCATGGAGGTATCAAGCTGAAATTTATATCAAATACTCAGGTCTACTGTCCCTTAAAGCTGTGAAAAAAACAAAATTCTAAGCCAATGCAATCAAAAGATACAGCCGTTTATGCTGCATATTTCCGCAAATTTTCGACACTCGCAAGGGAATCAAAACCTTCCGTGAACCGTGAACTCAGAATCTTGAAATTTGGTACGAAGCAACGTCTTATAACACAGATAAAGGAAAAATTACGAAAACCGTAAATTTTTAGTTACATACATACACATATAATAAAAATACTTTTAATAATTTTAAACTTACCCCTTACCCCTTTTTTGAGATCTAGAAGAAATTTTTTTTGCAATAAAAATACTATAACTATGACTCGATTGTCGTGATGGGTGAACTTTTACTTATATACCTACAGGTTTGTACGGAACCATCGGTGCGCGAGTCCGACTCGCACTTAGCCCCTTTTTTTTGTCTATATATGTTAGTTTTGTGCTGTTGCTGTCAGTGGCTGGTAACTTTTCATAGACTGGGATTTTTTGGAATAAAATTAATCCTGAGTTTAGCCTACGATGATTTATCCTCTAAAAAAACAAACTTGCATTTTCAGGGTCCTGGGCCCAGATTCTAAAAGCCACATTGAATTATTTTTCAGAAAAGAATCACTTGAAAAGAAAATAGAAGAGGCCAAAGAACGCATTCAGAAGCTCAGAAATGGACCTATTAAAGCCATTACTGTTGAACTCGAGAACAGTCCAGCTTACCTGCACAGTCGGGCTGTGACTGCTGGCTACCAGGAGTACATAGAGGCCAGGACATTGCTCTCACTGATGGAGAAAAAAGAAATCATCACATACCCTGATGTTGTTCAAGAACTGACTTATACAATACCCTCAGCAGATGGGACAGAAAAGACACTAGTGGCATTAGTTCCGCAACTAGACTACATGTTGGGATTGGCTGATTTGAGCGGAGAACTAATGAGAAGAGCTATTAACAGTATTTCTAGTGGAGACAGCGAGGACTGCTTCTTTGCCTGCCAGGTGGTTCGTGAGCTGTATGCTGGATTCTTAGGTAAGCTGGAAACATTATTTTAAATAGTTGGTGATTTATTTTGTACATCCCAATAAACATTGTAGCATGATGCTCAGTGTAGCTCTGTTGAGCCTTTCACTCATAATCTAGTTTGCCTAAGCTAACTAAAATTGTGCTAGTTATTGTTATGTATTTTGAATTTTAGATTATCGATCGTCCTCGATCATCAGAGTTTTTAGTGAATTACCCCATGAAGTGACTGTGAAACAGTTACCATAACCTTTCCATGGGTAAGCTTCGCTTTAGGGTATTGTTGCTGGGGTCACCCATTGCGTTGTTCGCTTACGATTATCGTAAAGCGTCCACTTTTCGTCGCACGTCACAATCCGGTTCAAAAATCCCTTCATTTATATGTAAATAGGTAAATGCAAGCTTAAACGCGCGCTTCTCTCTGTGAATCAGTCTAATCATGAGATACCCATTTTTCAAGTTTTTTAATTTACAGATTTAGTGCAAATCCATCAATTTTCTAGGTAAGCTAACGTCAAAACATGCCATGCAAATTTTTTGGTAGTTTGGTGTGCATCGGCTCGTCTTCCATTATCACCTTCAATTCATATTTATTTACCTTAGTGACTGGCCTTCTTTGTGGCTCATTCTTCAAGTCCTAGTTTCCAATACGAAAGCGATTAAACCAAAAACGTTCAGTGCGTTTATTAGCCGTCCTCTCTATACACTGCATTGATTTTAATTTGCTGAATTAGTTATAATGCAGCAGATTCAGCAGATTCTTCGGAACTCTAAATAAATTAAATTTATCTAGAGTTCCGTAAAATAATATTTGAAATTATCCATCCATCTTTACCTTGAAAGCTGAATGTAAAAACAATTCAAATCCAAATAATCAAATGTCATATTGTTTTAAATTTAGAACTTTATAGTTATCGTGTGAAAAAAGTTTTATCTTCAAATAAGGGACCAGGATGGGCCAGAAGCGTGCCCCAATTTGCCCTACCGTGGGTATGCTCATGCCGATTCGTTGCCTTCACACAGTAAGCTAAACAAACATTATTTTGGGACACCTTATACAATAACAGATTAGGTAACTATACATAATGATTAAAAAAAAAAACAACATGATATACGTCGCCATAATACAAATACAAATAAATACAAAAAGGTTTATTTAAAAATAAAACTTAAATTACAAATATCACGTTTACATACTAAAAGATTTATACAATTCTGGGAGTCATTTAGCAATTACAAACAAATTAGGTAATGATGTGTAACATCTTGTCAGACAGTAATCATCTTGGTAATAAGCAACATTAACATTATTATCCTTAATTAGTTTATTAACAGCACACTTTATACACAACACTGTCGGTTAAGCGCACAGCTGATGGACAGGGTCCTCTCGTCACACACACGCACACACTGGTGGCAATCCAGTTAATTCATTTCAAAAATTAGGAATGTCTAAAATATATTTTATAAGACCAGGGTAGAAGCCTTTAAAAATAATAAAAAGTGAAAAGAAAATAGTAGGATGAAACCCATTGGAAAAGGAGGAGAATATTATAAAAATGGAAGCAGAAATAATTTACGGGCGATCTGAGGTCGGGAAGGGGAAGGGGGTGAGTTTTTAAAGCCTTTAAAAATAATAAAAAGTGAAAAGAAAATAGTAGGATGAAACCCATTGGAAAAGGAGGAGAATATTATAAAAATGGAAGCAGAAATAATTTACGGGCGATCTGAGGTCGGGAAGGGGAAGGGGGTGAGTTTTTAAGGGTAAAAACGGTTTGTCTCGATTTCCGGCAAAACTACAAGTCTTATGGAAAAAAGTCAAATGGTAAAGTTGTAGGTAATAAAAAGATCTACATCTTTTGTGTGCCCACTTTTTCACACAACCTCAAAATTTATGTGAAAAATTCGAAAAACCAAGTTTTTAGTTTATTATTTGTATCTTTTACTTTTTACGAAATTTGGTGAAAAGTTACCTTTTTATATCCCAAATACACTGTAATTTATTTGATTTGAAATATTTAATTTTTTCACCTTAAGACAAACTTAATATCGAAAAAGCACCCTAATTTTCATTCGAAAATTCACCCGTCAAAATATCAGCTTTTTTCAAAAATTTGGTATGCTTTCTGTTCGTTGAAATCTCTACTTTCCGATGGTGTAAAATAAAATATATATTACTATAGTAAATCTTCTCAGAAAATTTAAAAAACTTCGATCTCTTTTACATTTTCTCTTCGATCGACAACTTCGATGAATAAAAGCTTTTTTGTATTTATTGTCGATTCTTTTCTTGCTAGACACGCTTGCCAAACGATTCAAAGCTGCTTTTTTTATTTTTTTATTTTAATCTGAAAAGACAAATCGAATTAATAATGCCTTAACAATTTTATCGTGATTATAACTAAATTTGTTTGTGCAAAATAAACGAGATTATTATTTTTTAATCTTGCACTAAAATATCATTCAATTTAATTTTTTTAGGTTATGTTACTAAGCATACAATTTTTGAAAGAAAATATTACTATTTTTATGTTAGAGTTGATTGATACTGATTAAAATAAAGATTCCAAAAGTTTTTTTTTAAGTAAATTTGTCACAATTCACTTAAAGTAACTCAGCATGCACGTGTATTTTTATAAACGATGTTGTACACTGCTCTGTATCTCGAATACTGTTTAACGGTTTTTACAGCTGCTACGAAATAGCAGGTATGTAGTAAGGCCCAGAGCCGCCTAGCCCCTTGCCCACTTCTCTATGAAATACCTTTTGATGGGCTAAAATTTTTCGTAGGTCACTTAGGTATATAAGTTATCTTGAAATAGTAATAAATAGGCATCTGCGCATATAATTTAAAGAAGATTCTACAAATTTCTCAAAATAGTGTAGATGTCTTATTAAATATTAACTTTATTAACTTGTTTGTTTGTTGATTATAGTAGTATATTTCGATTTGCAATTTTTATGTTTATCAATGTTACATGTAATCTTACGTTGTTCGAGTAATTAAAGTGCAAATTTTAATAAATAGCTCAAAATTGTATATAATAAAAAAAAAATCGAGTTCATTTTCTGAGAAGATTTACTACAGTAATATATTTTTTTATTTTATACCACAAGAAAGTAGAGATTTCAACGAACAGAAAGCACACCAACTTTTTGAAAAAAGCTGATATTTTGACGTGTGAATTTTCGAATGAAAATTAGGGTGCTTTTTCGATGTTAAGTCAAAATAAGGTGCAAAAATTAAATATTTAAAATCAAATAAATTACAGTATATTTGGGACATAAAAAAGTAATTTTACACCAAATTTTGTGATTTTTTCTTTGTAAAAGATACAAATAAAAAACCAAAACTTGATTTTTTGAATTTTTCACATAAATTTTGAAGTTATGTGAAAAAGCGTGCACACAAAAGATGTAAATCTTTTTATTACCTACAACTTTGCCATTTGACTTTTTTCCATAGGACTTTTAGTTATGCCGGCAATCGAGATAAACCGGTTTTACCCTTAAAAACTCACCCCCTTCCTCTCCCCGACCTCAGATCGCCCGTAAATTATTTTTGCTTCCATTTTTAAAATATTCTCCTCCTTTTCCAATGGGTTTCAAAATTTCAATTTAAAAAAAAAAACGTATATAAGTAGTATCATTCATGTTGTACCCATAACACAAGCTCTGCTTACTTTGGGGCCAGATGATGCTGTGTGAAATGTCCGGCATTATTATATTATTATTATTGTTTCAAGTGTGTCGGTTAACTAAGTTCCCAGTATCCCTGGACCTCTTGTACACCTTGGAGACACAGGACTGGCTTAGGTGAAGATGTCGATCGATACTCGCGATGAAGCGATTCCAGCTTTAATGTTCGATAGTGTATATACCACACGAAGGGTTAGACAAAAAAACAATGTACATGTAGGGGAGGTACCTATACCTAACATTATTTAATTACTTTGTAAAGGCCACTTATAACGTGTTACTATTCAATATTTAATTACGATTAAATGTATAGTCTGCGAGCAAGAGCGTTGATTAGGGGCCGGCAGACAGACAGACGGACATAGCGAAACTAAGGGTTCTTTGTGGACTTCAGAACACTAACATTCAAAATGATTTGAATGAGTTTCATGCGTCTGTTCCAGGTTTATTCAACGCGGGTAAGGAGCTGGGTCGCAAGCAACCGACGACGCGCGCCAACGTAGCCAAGGTGGAGTGCGCCGTGTACGCACTGCGCGTGCGCGGAGGCGAGGCGCCGCCCGCACTGCTGCTCGCCGCGCCCTGCGACTGGGAGAGACCCGCGCACGATGACGACGAAGGCTTTTATTAAAATGTTACACCTATTTTGTGTTTTACTACCCTTTTCCCGCGAAATTCGTAGATGTGGGACGTATAGGTTGTTACATTTTTGTCCGAATCACTGTTCTTGTATCTTGGAGTTCCTATGGGAGTAGATATGGGATAGTTCTAGAGTACATTTTGCAAAATTTAAAGAGTTCTGAAGAATTTCGCGAAAAATGACAAACACCGATAATGACCTCAGCAACTTATGAGAATAACATTGCATATTTGACTGGAATATCAGCTCATTTGGTAGTAGCTCTGCCTTCTGCGCTGTAGGTTAAGGGTTCGATTCCCTCCCAGGGTAAACATTTGTGTTTGTCCTGTGTCTGGGTGTTAAAAAATATCATTAAGTATGTATTCAAATATATATAAGTAGGTATTCTATAAGAAGTCATCTGGTTACCATAATACAAGCTATGCTTAGTTTGGGGCTAGATGGTGTTGAACAGAATTGAGGCCAATGTACATCTAGCCCCAAACTAATAAATATTTATTTATTTAGCAGTGGGCTAAGATCCGGCTGAGACGCAGAAGGTTGCGGGACAAATGTTTGTATGATCTGCAAGTATTTTTCTCGGGTCTGGGTGTTTCGATGTATAATATGTATTTACAAAAAAAAAGTATGTAAGTAGTAGGTATATCAGTCATGTGGTAGGTTCCCATAACATAAGCTCTGCCTACCTTGGGGCCAGATGATGCTGTGTGAAATGGGCGGGATTATTTATTATTATTATCATTTATTTATTACATTTCTCTACAAGACTACAAGAGTTCTATCGAAATTTTGCTGAGAGATTGAAATACATTTTTCATGTGATGAAAAATCAGTCTTCATTTTTCTACTATATTGTTTATAGCTACTTGTGGCTAGCCACCACATAGATTATAAATCCCCCTTCTAATTTATACCAAGTTTACCAGACACGGAAAATTAAGTTTTCGCTGTGCTTTCATCTTTAAAATAGACTTCCGATTTGAGAAGGGAGTGACATGAACATGACACAAGCAGCACACTCATTTTGTACTCTCTGTATTCAACGCTGCGTTCGACTGCGCTGACTAGTCACTGCGTTCACATCATTTATGTAGTTTAGAGAGCACAAGGGATTCGACAAGTTGGATAAGTAGTTCTTCACTAAGGTCTGAAAACACGATCGTACAGAGTCAGTGATATGTTTCCCAAACCTTAAAATACCATTCATTTATCTAATACTCATCGGAGAAGTAAGTTTGTTAAGCTACTATCTATTAACCTACTTTGTTTTTAAAGGGTTGAGGAGAATCCATTGGAACGTGACTAGTCGGCAAATCAAGTTAAATCGTCGTTAAGTATATGGATTGCCGTATTTGCATCTTCAGGTCTAAAATAAATTTATAACTGCTAATTATCTGCGTATATTATGGAATCTACAGTTCTTTATGCAATGTGTGGTATCCGTCGTATAAATAGAAAATAAAATAGGCCACAATATAGACCCTTGGGGTGCGCCTCTCTCAACCAGAACCTAATCTGAGGATGAAGTAGATATTATTAATACTATTAAACCAACCAACAGCGTCAGCACTAAATTTATAGTAGGTAGGTATTTAAATTTCGATAGTATGTATACCTATGCATGCATATGCATATACGGGTGCTCAAAGCGTCAAAAGGCAAAGAAAAGTCAAGTAACACAAGCTAAGAAACGAAGCCCTTTTCCTGTGCAGTGAGAAAGTCGTCGGTGACATCTAATAAAGCAGTAGCAGTACTACGGCCCGTCCTATACTAGTCCTGACTGAACTTCTTAACCAAATGCAAGCAGTTTTACTCAATAAATTCCAGTTAGATGCAGGCTTTTTATTGAGTATTTTAGACATACATGGAAGAATGCTAATTGGACGGAGATCTTTCATCGTAGCGGATTCAGGTAGGTATATTAGGCGGACAGCAGCTGTCTTCCAGACAGCGGATGTAATGGGGTAGTATTAATTTTAATAACTTATCACTTATCATATAGTTATCACTTCGAAAATGATAATACTTACTTCTAAGATGTTGTTAATGACTCTACCGGTAGGGTCATCTTAAGGTTGATATCAATGATGGCGGCCAACAGGATCCCCTAACCCGATCCCAGTGAACTCATCGGTTCACCAGGAATCCCCTTGAAATAAAATGTATAAAGATATTATCACACAAGATGTTCACACTGAATCGACAGACGAACTATATTCTTCTGGCGCTGGGGCGGCTACGCTCACCTTGTGCATTATTTTCTATAACGCGCAAGGCATTAACATAACCTAACCAACTGCTTACAACCTGCCACGTTCAGAATACTAACTGCTGTAGGTACTAAGCGTGGGCATGTAGGTACCAAATATAATGTTTGGTAGTACCTGTTTTTTTATATTAGTACCTTCCGTCCGCTGCTTCGCACGTGTGGTACCTACATAATATAATAATTACTTAGCTTAGTGTCACTGACTGCATCTGCACCAAGTTTCAACCAAATCCGATAAGCCGGCGGGATTGAACCACAAACTTAACAAATATCCAATCATCAGAACTTTCGCATACTTTTATTAAATTAGCGTTAGACCCTAGGGAAATGTTCGACATAGGTACCGACTGTAATTAGGAAGAATATAATACCTTCTAAAGGATAAGATGACCTTGGTTTCCGAAAGTTTCTACCCAAGTAACCTTACATGTAAAGGAGCATAGAAATAAAACCCACATTGACTACCATAATAATGTATTGAATTATTACTAACACTTAACTACGAGGGGAGGTCAAAAAGTTCGCGGAATGGCAGTGAAGGGGGTAAAAATGAAGCAAATAATTATTTTTCCTTTTCAATATATTCTCCCTTAAGCCTAATACACTTTTCAGATCTTTCAAAAAGCTTACCTACCTATACCTTCGTAAAAAAATGTTTTGTCAAGGCCTTCAAAATATGCCGAAATTGCAGACTTAAGAGCCTATACAACGCCAGCTCGAATCCAAATTTCACCGCCTGGCCGGTGTAGCTGCCCGCCGCGCATACGCAACTATCTCACTCGCACGAGTCGCACGAGTTCATCACGCGTGACGTCAGAGGTCACGCGCTGACCGTAGGGTAGAGTGGGAGCATTCGTACACTTTTTATTCTTAGCACTAAAATTATTTTCATCAATCAATTTAATTAAAGAAAATAAACAATTTCAGCTTTTTTTCAATATTTACAATTAAAAAAAGCTGAAATTGGATTTTTTTTTTAAATTAAATTGATTTTCCACAATTTTTCGTCATTTTAGTCAGCCAACACTAATTATTATGTTTTCTAAAATAAGCTACAACACGTCGATCACAACATATCAGTTTAGCGAAATTAAGAACTGTCATGTTTACGCTAATTTGTTCTTTGAGGTGAACAAAATAAGATCGTAAGTATATTAGCATTTTTTTAGTTAGTCCGTGAAACAGTAGAATTGTATTTTTAGTACCTACCTACCTAGTACCTACCTAGTACCAACCAACCTAGTACCTAGTATGGAAACAAAATGAATCAATTGAAGAAACGTAACAAACAGAATAAGTAAAAGACTTTATTGGCAGAAAATACATTATATATCTCTTATAGGCATGTTTCGAATATGTCTGGCATCGCAGAGCTCAGGCAGCTACATGCTGCCTGAGCTCTGCGAGTATAGAGTATAAAAATTCTTCAATTTCTTCTCCATATATTGTTTCCAAAAATTATCATCCCTTTCAATTGTTTCAGTTTTTATCTCTCTATCACGTCCGGACCACACCCTAAAAATACATTTAGCCAGCCTGCCAGTGACATGTAGTTGACCTTGAACTTGTATAAACCAGGCATGCTTTTGATTTATAACAAGGCCGTTTTTTGATTTTGTCCAGAAATTTAACTTTCTTTTTTCTATTACATCAAAACGTCCATAACGTTTTAAATGCTGTGATCCTATCACTGTATTTCAACTATTGTATCTTCACTTATAACTCCATCGGGTGTTGCACCTAAAAACGGCAAATCTTTATCAATAAAGAGACCGCAAGGCTCAATTTTGATTTTTGGTTGAGTTTCTAAACTGCTCTAGAGCAGTAGTCTCATTTTCAATTCCGTGTTTTATGGACGGCCATGACTCAGATTTTTTGGATAAAGAAGATTTTTTACCATATTCTTTACGCTTGTAATTGGCCGCCTATTTACAACTTTTCCAAAATTTGATGCTGTAAGAAGTTTTCGTCGAAGTTCTAACCATTCATTAGAATCTCTTTGCAAAATTGTTTTTTTTTTCTATTTGTTTTTTTACGTCGTCCGAGCACTGCAAACTTTAAAAAAAATCTTTGCATCTGTTATACTCTGAAACTGACATGTCTGGTTTTTGTCAATTTTCACCATAATTTTTATCGGCCGATCTTTCTTGGCTGCTTAAAAATAACTTCCTTCTTTTTCTCGTGCTCTTAGAAATACGCATTCGTTGTTTAAAACGATTCTCTTCTAGTTTTTTCACGGCAGCCCTTGGACTATTTCCCAAAATGGATCTGTGCAATGTTGAAAGAGGACGTTTTGTGTTAAATGCAACCACTGCAGCATTACATCTTGACTCATATCCACGGCGCAGCGAAAAATTTATTCTTTTCCCCCCAACAAATTTTGCGATAATGCTGTTAAACGACTCAACTTTATTACTGTCACTGTTGTGCATGAGACTTCGAGCTTTAGACGCTACAGTGTTAACTATAACCTATATTCTGTGCCATATAGCACACATTTTCAAAGTTAAAGTCAAATCTTCACTGTTTTTTTGGCTATTACAATAATATGGTTGGCAATGCTCGTGGTTTCCGAATGCATGATTATATGAATTTGTGATATCCTTAAACAGCAAAATTACTTTTGAATCGAAGTCTGTGTCTTTTGTATGTTCAGTTATCGAAGAGCAAATAACTTTTCTTATAGCAAGTATTCTCTGAGTTGTTCTTTTTTTTCTAAGGTTTGGTGGATATTTTGTTTCTGTGCTTAACTTTTTACACATGTTTCGAAATATGATTTTTACATTCTACTTTTTCGACCGTGCAATCAAGATAAGGACGTCCTTCCAACATTTTTTTGTACGTGCATGAATCGCCATCTGCCACCATGTTCATAAATGAGATTGTGCATTGAAATTGACTGCTTGAAACCTTCTAACAATAAGTCCGACTTCATACCCGTAGACGAACCACTATAATTTTTGTAGCAAACATGGTCTCCTGGCATGACGTCTTTATTGTTAGAAAGATGGACAATCCATAGATGCAAATAATTTGTTGAATTGTGAAAATCCAATTCCAGAAATATAATGCCAGATGTTGCAGCTTTATTTACTCGTATATCCAGTTTTGATTTGGGTTCTGAGTCAAGATTAAATTTTGCATTGCACATATTGCATTTCAACGTGTATTTGGAAAGTAGTCCTTTTCTTTTTACTCCAATAATGTGGACATTACTTAATGCACACCCAAACGCTTTATTGTGATCACATATTGTTTGAAGGGATTTAAAAAAATGATCTAGATCGATGATTCTTCGTCCATCCACAGAAAAAATGCTCTCTGCTTCGCGATCACAATAGCTTATTTCGTACCTGAAATAACCAGATTTATAATAAATACTTATGCGACTTATGTTACTCACACTTCGTGGATGCAACACATGACGAAGATGTATGTAAACCACGAAGAAATAAAGTGCCCATTTAAATATACAGTTGTGGTCATATAATTAAGAACGATTTGAAGTTATAGAAGTTTTTTATTCAAATCGTGTCATACACAGAGATGTGTACCTTTTGAGAAGCAACTAGTTATGTTATAAAATAGTCACATTAACAGAGCAACGTGGCTTAGGAATAAAGAATAAAATCAAGACAAGAGGATGAGCAATAAAATGCTTATTGTAGCGATTTCATTCGCCAAAGACATACAGACATATCTTTCTAGTTGGTAAAGCCAAAGAACCCGTGCTTACCCTATTTGTCAAAACATTTAGGTACCTAACTAATCTACTTAGCTATGTGATACTCACGGGCACGTCTCCAGGTCCGGTATATTTTCTTTATTGCAGTCAATGTGCAATATTTGTATATTTCTGAAAAAGAAAAATGTATGTACCTAGGTATGTAGAGTAAAATATGATTGCGTAACAGGTAGTTATATCTACTTTACTTACCCATTACAATAATTAGACTCAAAATAAATAGGTGCGAACCGAAATACGAAGCAAAGAACCCGTGCCTACCCTATCTGTGAAAACATTTAGGTAGGTGTGTAAACTAATTAGCTAGGTGATGCTCACGGGCACGGCTCCACGTCCTGTACAATTTCTTTATTGTAGTCGGTATCGAGTAATAATTGCTTATTTCTGAAAATCAGAAATATTATGAAGGTACACAATATTTAGGTAGATACAAATGATTACGTATGAATTGAGTATGTATCTACCTACTTACAGTAGGTATCCACACCTCATCGCTAACGCATTTTAAATTCGCATAAAAAAAAACAAAGTTACTTTGGTTTTTTGTATGCGAATGATTTTTGAGCGAGTCACCTCTATTGAGAAATAGTCAAAAACTTATAATCAGCCCTTTGGTTAGCCAGTAGGTGACGCTCAAAGGTGTATCTACCAACTCTTATACCTATATAGGTTCCGCCGCGGGGCAAATGTTTGTATAATCTGAAAATATTTATCTCTATTCTGGGTGTTCTTGTATGCATAATATATATGTATTTGGAAAGAGAATATCAGTCTTGTGGGTATAATAACACATGCTCCGCTTACTTTGGGGTAGGTATTATAATTTGTTAGGTAGATACTATATTATAGTTTATAAGACATTAGACAAGTAATAGGTAGGTACTTACTTCATAACTTTCTCTCTCATTATACGAGCTTTCTCCTTCAAATATTTGGTGTACCCTTTAGCACTCATTTTTCTTGGTTTGCCCATAATTATTCGCATTCACTTTTACTATTCCCAGTCTGACAATGCGTAATCACTAACAGGTATTTCAGAGTGCAGTCTGACACAGGTCCGTCCTCCACTAAATGCCGCAGCAGACTGATAAACGTATTGACAGAGATAGCTTCCAATGGATATCGGGGGCGAGTGAACGGGACAGAGAGATTCGACTCCGCGAAAGACAAAAGTATTTGACAATGCCGACAACGTCAAATCAAATAATTGTTATTTCTAGTATAAATACAATATCAATTAAAAAACTGTGTTTAGGAACCAAAAAAATTGTTATTACCTACATAACAATGCAAAAATCATCCTGAAATACCTCAGGGTTCTTGAGATCCATACCATTTTTTGAACAAATCGACTATTTTTCATTTTTTTTTTTATCGAGATATTTCTTTCAAATCGTGTTTTCACTCTTTTGGAACCATAGAAAAAATGATAAATTTTATTTATTTTAAAACGTTAACCTCATAACTCAAGTAGATACTTCAGTACCTTATAGCAAAGTTACCTCTTATGGACCCTTAACTTCTTTATCGTCAGTAATTTTTTTTCCACGAAGTTCTTTTTTCAATTTTGGAAATAAATAATAATCAGAAGGGGCTAGATCTGGACTATAGGGCCCTCCCTATTTGTTAAGGGTGATTTAATGTTTCGTAGCCACATTTTCACAAGGCAGCCATTGCAACATGGCTCTTGTGAACGGGTGCATTGTCGTGCAAGAGCAGCACACCTCATGTCCATTTTCCTTGATGGCAACTTTAGGGGGTGCTACACCTTTTTTCTTCCACTGCATTGATTCAGGCTCATAATGATGAACCCAAGTTTCACCTCCAGTAACATCCGGTTCAAAATTTCCTCAGGGCAGGAGTCCCCATAAACATGACATTTCTTCTAAAATAATTTGAGGTGTTTTTCCTTGCTTACTAAGGAACTTTATAACGGCACGAAACTCAATTTTATCCATGTTTAACGATTTGTTCCCGATTGAACTGTTAATGTAGTGATAACTAAAATGTTAATGAACCGATTTGCCTAAAATTTGGTATTTACACCTGTATTGAGTACCTACCTGCAGATTACCAGGTAAAAAAAATTAACCCCAGCCCTTTCTAACCCTTCCATTTCGCGAACTTTTTGACCTCTCCTGGTACGTCTCAAATCAAAAACGGTTTTGGTGATTTAATCATATAAAATATCATGTTGAATTACTAATTACTACGTCTTACAAATCAAAAACTAGGAAACTGACACATAATTTCAACAAATACAATAAATGGTTTTGGTGATTTAATTATATAAAACATAATGTTAAATTACTAATTACTACGTCTTACAAATCAAAAACTAGGAAACTAACACATCATTTAAACAATAACAATTAAATGGTTTTGGCGAATAAATTATTGATTATTTTTAGACAGTATGTGTTTCATTAATTTTAAACTACTTCTTAGGTACGAATTAAAAATTGGAACAAGAAACTACAATTATATGCTTGTGGTGATTAATATTATTAGAGAGATACACACATTATTTCAAACTACATCTTACGAATCAAAAACTGGAGAACAAACTACTTACTACAATTAAATGTTTTTGGTGATTAATATTATTAGAGATACCCACATTATTTCAAACTACATCTTACGAATCAAAGAATGGAGAACAAGCTACTACAATTACATGTTTTTGGAGATTAATATTAATTCATTTTTCAAACTACATCTTATGAATCAAAAACTAGGGAACTGACACATCATTAAAACAACTACGATAAATGCTTTTAGTGATTAATATTATAAAGATCCCCCACATTTTTGCTATTATAATGTGTATTGCTTACAAACTATGTTTTACGATACATTTTGACAAACACGGGCTTTACTCACATATAATACGTGAGTAAAGCCCGTGTTTATCAAAATGAATAACTCGCGAATGTATTGAAAGTGAAATATGTTTTACGAATCAAACATTAAGAAACTAACACATTATTTCAACAACTACAATGAAATGCTTTTGATTGATTAAAAATATAGATTCGTCCTAGGCGAATCAATGAAAAGTGCTTGAGAGGTCTGAATTATATACTAAGGGTCGGTGCTATGAAGATCGAAGAACAAAGTTCGAAATTCAGTAGCCCTGGATTGACTGCTCATAGTGAGTTTACTCGTCATTCTGCGGTTGCCAGTCATCGGAATCGTCATCTGTGGCGAAAGGATCCTGCGACCCTTCTCCAGAGTCACTGTAGCTCACTCTTTGCACGATCTTCCTCTTTCTCTTTTCCGGCAATGCAGTATCTCCGTCAGAATCTTCGGTGTCATTGGCCTCGTCCTGGTATTTTCGTTTCTTATCCGGGTTGCCTGATTGAAATATCACAACTTAAATATCATCTATAGCACAAGGACTGGCTATTGAAAGTGCGTTTATACAAAAACTAAAATAAATGAAATTAAACAAAATATGCACATCTGAATATAAAAGTATTACTTAACTTGTTTGATTTGCAGCTCATTAGGTATTTCAAAGTTTCCTCAGAATGTTTTCCCATTTTACAATTGATTCTAGTTGGAACTACCTATTGGTTAAGTATTCTGTAATTTTATATTTGTGAGTACTTTATTGATTTGAATCGATTGTGGAATATAATTCGAGTGCAGAGATGAATCGATTAGATTTAGAACTCGTAATCGAAATCGACGCTGTCACCATCCTCGTCCTCGACTTCGTAATGGTCGTCATGGAAATGCACGGAATGCGCGTTTATGTAGAAAATTTGACCGTGACGCTGCACCACTCGCATACCTGCGGAAAAGAAAAAGGAAAAAAAAAACCTACTAAACAAAAAAAAAACCTTAACTTAAAAAAAAACTACATACTTATTAATATATACAAATACAAAAGAGCACATACATTTAAGCTATGGAATGATCCACAACTTTGGGAGAGTAGTGTAGGGTTCTTCAGAAAGAGAGTTTCAAATAAAAGGTCGGCTACTATAGACTTGGGTAACTCACATACAAACAGAATGGGCGTATATTTGGCTTATTTTAACCCTTGGGCCTTGATACCAATGAATGTCAAATAATTACGGGGAGGCAACCTTCACTTGTACTAACTTTGTGTTTGCAACGAAGTGAGCTAAGGGCGGCGACGCTGTAGATCAAATCGAATATAGAGGGATGATTATAACATGTTTTGGACGGGCTGGGCGGTTGTGGCACAAGTTCGCGATATTTGGAGGAGAGGGGGAGATCTTTGCTTTAGTTAGACGAACAAAATTAATTGAAAGTAGAACATAAATCTGCATAAGGTGCACGCGGGAAGTTTGTTATTATTAGCAGGATAGGGTCTTATTTGCGTCAATTGCAATTTTTCAACTTATCAGACCGAAGGTCGATCCTTTTACTCTATCTGTGGCCTCTAGCAAGACTTCCGTTGTGTAAGTTTAACCGGCTTCAATATAAATAACCATAAACTTTATTATTCGTATGTTCGAATGTTACATTAATGTTTCTATTTCTTAATGCTTTATTCAGAATACGTAAGTAGGTATTTAGAAATACAATAGTTCTTTATTAGATTTAGTCAAGTAGTGTTTATAATGTTTTTTGTCCACACGGCCGAATATAATTAATATCGCGGGTACCCCGCCGCTTGACGGGGGTAAATATTTGTCCACACGGCCGAATATAATTAATACCGCGGGTACCCCGCCGCTTGACGGGGGTAACTATAAATAAACGGTTCCTTGGATGGTACCTTGGTCGCGAGGCGGTGGCGGCGCGGTGCCGACGGGATGGTCGTGTTGCAGCCAGTGGCGCGGGTCGGAGCGCCGACACGCCGCGCCGTAAGGGCACTCGCCCCGCGCGCCCGACCCGTGGTCGGCGTCGCCCGGGTGGGAGAACTGCACCTTATGCTGGGGGTTCTTTCTGTAGAGTATACACCCGTGACGGTCAAACTGACAACAAAACTGACACATTTCTAGCGCGACAATACTGCCAGTGACCATGTAAATGAATGATTTTTCATCAACTACGAGGTAACGTGGCTTGGAGAGGTCTAGCTACACCGTACACCGGCGATTTGGTCAACGGTCTCGGACAGTATGCAGGATGAGTATGCGCGTTTTCGGTGGAAAGTCCCGATCGCAATCAGAATCTAGTAGTCTTATTTATTTTTGTTGACACATAATTTTATCAAGCAAATTGTCCTATGTCTTACGAGTAGCTAAAGTTGTGGATAGGGAGATCGGACGATAGTTTGCCGTACTAGATGTATTTTGTAATGCTCTCAACTATTGGTCCTAGATACTATAGATCAGCTGGAAGTACGAATGGCCGCGACATTAATAGCTTTCACTTATATTGCTGAGTAACGTAGCAATGGCATCTCATTGTAGTACAATGTCTTAGGGGCCGACCGCATTTTGAAATGTTCCATGAACAATTTTGAAATCTCTCTCTCCCGGCTTACTTTTCCCTCCCACGCTCGCTGAGGCACATTCAATTTACCAGTAGACTTCCAAAACTTACTAAAATCTTTAGTTGTTTAATTCTGATATCCAGCCACTATCAATCATGTAAAACGGATTTATGCTCATAGTCCAGATAGGCGAGTTTCTTGCCGGATTCTTCTTGAACTGGAGGGTTAGGAGGAACCGGCACCTAGATTCACTAGCATGTAAGAAAGAAGACGATTCCTTGTGATTTTATTGAATAAAGAATGTTTTGTATTTGTATTTGCTGAGTTCAGAACAAGTTTAACTGTGCACACAGAGTGGGGACTAATAATAATTGGTGCTTATGTTTGACCTATCATTAGGTGTCTACTTACTTGGTTGGTAGGTCTGGTATGATAGGTTCCTTACCTAGTTTATTGTTTTACATTTTATATATATATTTTTTTTATGTACCTACTATACTATCTAAGGCACCTATATTGTTACCTTTTTTACTGAATTCCGCTCTGTAATGTGTGACAACACATAATCATATTTTTTCTTTCTTTCTTAGAACCATATGTTTTTTTAGTACTAATTGAAAAGACATCTCACGAAGAAATGGGTAATTGAATGTGCTTTTTGAACATCTAATGGACCAAAATTATCTGTCTCAGCATATTGCCTGCCTACATATTATATAAATCGTCTATGCGATACGCGAATAAACCAAGATGAGAAAAGCACGTTAAGTTTTTTTTTTTATTGTAAATGTAAACTGGAAATAAACTTTACCAAAGACAGAATTAAAGCCTGTGAAATAACAGCTCATACATGAAAGGAACTTCTGAATGAATGATATCAATGAATGACGATGATTTTATTGGATGTTACTCCAAGAATGAACTTGCCTGTAACAGTTGGCGCCGTAAATGCAGCGCTCCCTGGCAGCCTTCGCAGCAGCCGCGCCATCGTTTGAAGAGCCCTGCAATAAGTTCGCGTACCATACTTTAATCTTCCTCTTATCGCATCACTGGTTATTTCTAACCAGTGTGGTATAGGCAGGGCGCAAACGTGGACACTTTTGTGTCTTGTGTCGGATACAAGCAACCGATGAATATTTAATTAATAATATTTAATCATCCAGTCCTATATTTGTTTACATTTTACTATTTAATACAATGAGATTCACCTACTGGCAGATCTAGAAGCTACTAGATGCCTGCCTAATCTTAATTTCAATATTGCATTCCTAGTAGGTGGAATATATTGGTTCTATGTTCCCTATATCTTTCACACTGTATTCAAAGCGAGATATATGTTGTTTGGACATGCCTCTGTGTACTCTGTTACACATCCTTGTGACTCATCTAAAACAAGATAAGATCTAAGATATCAGTGGTGATGTCTACCAAGCCTGAGGATTCATCATAAGTTTAGTAATTAATTACTGTGTATAGTAAATTAGTGGATTCGAGTTTTGGGAATGGTTTACTAACTTGCTGATCTTGACTAGATCCAGGCTCATTCTTAACATCTTTTCCATGGTTAGTGTTCTGTGGTCCTGCAGTGATAGCATCTGGGATTTGGCTTTGAGATGCCACATCAGCAAAGTTTTGTGCCCCAGGCTCTGTCTTAATCTTCTTAGCATCAGAACAGCCTGGTTCTGGTGAATGTGATCTTTTACCAGGAGAGACCTGACCAGTATCAACTCCACCAGAAGACATTCCACCAAGCACTGTTTCATCATCAATTCGCATATTTAGTGAAGTGGTGCTTGAACCACATTGCTCTGTCCTAATCCTCTTAGTGTTAGAATCATGGCCTGGTGAATGTGATCTTTTACCAGGAGTGACTTCACCCGTATCTGCTTCATCATTTTCAAAATCGTTTTCAAAATCATTTTCAAAATCTGTTTCAATATCTGTTTCAATATTTTGTGGGTTTCTTGCCAAAAGACAATCAGCTGTGGTAGAAGAAGACAAGAGTATAGTTGTTGTAAGACATTCAACTCACACAAATCATCTATTCTGCTTTACAAAACAGTGAAACTTAAGTTTTATATTTATTTATATTTTTTAACCGACTTTATCAAAAATTTATGTTCACCGATTACTCGAAAACGGCTGAACCGATTTGGAAAATTCTTTTTTTGTTTGAAAGGGTATACTAGTATACTTCACAGGTATACTTCCATATAAATTTTATCAAAATCGGACGAGCTGAAAAATAAACCAAAATCTAAAAATTGTATACATCGATGATGTTTTCATGTACTTTCATACCTCGCTGTCTCATTGGAGCGGTGCGTTTATTTGGCCTACCCATATTATATATATACAAAATACATCTACTTTCCACTAAAATGTATTATAGGGTCAAATTTCATTCAATGAAGTCGGTTTCTTTTTAGTTTTTAAAACGTAATTATTTTATACTACATTTCACAGAGCACCATCTAGTGTCAAACTAAGCAAAGCATGTTCTATGGAAACGTCTATGTTCTATTTTATAGCACCCAGCCTCGAAACAAATAGGTACCTTAATAGGTTCTTATCACACAAATATTTGTACTGGATGGGGATCAAAAGCAAAATCTACAAAGCTTAAGGCAGAGTACTACAAACTGAAATGTGAGGGCAACATACAAGTAGCATATTAGTAGGTAGTGGTAGGTAGGTAACCTACTATAGTAACTTACCTAATGCAGATACAGAGGCTGCAGAGGCAGAGTCCTCTAACAAATCTTCCAAGTCCAAATTCAAGGTATCCCTGTCACTGTCATTGCCATCCACATAATCCCTTAGATTGAATCCAAGCAGATCGGAATTCACGTAACCGCTGATGGTATTAGTAACGTCTTTCACTTCTGCCATTAAAGAGCTTCTTCTGAGTGGATACTGAGTACTAAAAGTCTTGCCTGATACCAACTCAGAGGTTCTTATAATATTTGGGTCATTATGTTCTGGAAGAATGAGTGGCATGTCTTCTTCACAGAAGATCAGTTCATACCAGAAAGTGTCGGGAAGCAGGCCGAATTGGTCTGTGTTGGAAAGTGACACGTGCTTGCCTTCGGTCAGAACTATTACTTTGTGACAGGGCAGCTGGTTATAGAAGCATGGATTTGAATTAATCTGTAAGTATAAAATGTAGTCACTAGCTGCTGCCCATGGCTTTGCCTGTGTGGCAGGTACAATGAAAAAAAGTAGCCTATAGATATATTTATCCAGATCCATACCTGTCTATATAACATGTGTATTGTATGATAGGACAATATATCACAATTGGAGCTTCATCAATCTCATTTAAAAAAGTATTATACAAAAAGACCAAGACGGTGTAATTATATTACCTTAGTAGATTCACTACTTGGACTTGGCTGAGGAGGAATCTCCACTTAAATTATCCTCATAAAAGTAAGACTATTCAAAGTAAAATATTTTTCTATTAAAATATTTATATGAATACAATGACATTAATACAAGAAACCTTGCATTGTTCTGGGTGATACTCTGCATACTTTTAAAAATAAAATACTACTACTTTGATTAAGAATATGGTTAGAGATACTTATTTTAATTTGAAATCCTAATAATAATAAAAGTTATTTATTCAGACAACAGAGTAGTGTTAATATACATAATCCTAAAACAGATTTTGTCTGAGAGAGCTTTCACAACAGTTTCTCTGGCTGGCATACCTAGTTGCAATTTCTTTTAGGATGCTGTTGTTTCTTAGTAGTGTTAGGAAAATGGTTGATTCGAGTTTTTATTATTTTATTTGTATTTTTTTCTTTGTATTACAAACAAACCATTCACTAGCATAACTACACTAATTTATTAAATAGAAAATAAAATTATAAATAAGTAGAAAGAAATTTACTGCAAGAAATGTACTTTTTCAATTAATCCATTGTTGGTTAAGTTGAATCCATTGAATTGATTGAGCAGTTACCTAAGGCTTTGACTAAATCTACAAAAATATATATGAAACAGAAAATTTCACTAAAGGTACAAAGAGATTATGTACTTGCAAAATAATGTTTTTTATTTACTTACCTACCTCGATGTATTAAAGACTTTTTTAACAACCTACAATAATATATGTTATTTTTTATTTTTCTTTAATAATAACCTATTATTATTATTTACCTATTTGTGATTGGCTCAGAATAAATATTAGTTAGTTACTTAATATGAGCTGGATAGGTAGGTAGGTACATGTATGTACCTAGACTATAAAATAGGTAGGTACTTGCCTACCTACTTAATAATATCCTTCAGCTTTTAATTTATTATTTACTTACGGCTTGAAGTATTACTTTGTCATGAGTAACTTTCATCAGTCCATGCTGTCTGGACACTCTTTGGTCATCACACTGAGGAGACAGACAGAAATATTTAATCAATAAAACAAAATGTCGAATGTAAAACAGAGTAAAACTGTTCGATGCAAGAATGACAGACTGTTAGCGATCGTTATTGGTTTTTGCTACCACAAAGTGATGTGCTGATTCTGTATTTCCACAGTCCGTGCTGTCTGGATACTTTTTGGTAGAATCACTGACATACAAAGGATTTAATCAATAAAACAAAATGTCGAATCTAAAACTGAGAGTAAAACTGTTCAGTTCAGGCAAGAATGACTGATTCGTAACGATCGATGATGGTTTTTGCTACCAAAGAGTGATGTGACGATTCTGTATTTCTAGTTTTTATAAAATATAATGTAACAGATTTTAAAATCGTACTTACGTTCAATATCGATCCCCGACCGATGACATGAGTGCCAGCAGCTAAAGGGATTTTAGCTGGTTCCTGAGCGTCTACGCGAATTAGTTTAAATCCCATTGCGGGAAAAACCAAATCCGTCAATCAGCTGAATATTTTTCAAAAAATCGATATCTCAGAAAATCAAGGACCGAAGCCCGAAAACACAACCACTGCTACCGCCCGTGTAACTCGGAAAGGATGATTGTTTGCTGATTGCCGTTGCATGGCCGACTATTTCTGAACTAAAAATCCTTGCCAATTTATAGTCTATAGTGGCGTTATCATAGATGACAGTTCCCTCCTCCTTCCTCCATATTTCTTACCTCTCTCATCCGGCCATGTCTGTTTTCTTATGATTATATAAATTACTATTTCTGTTCGATGCTGTTTTCTATTTTGCTGTCAACATCAAATCAATCCAAAAACAAAACAGCTAGTTATGGATACCCCTCACCTCTCTGTTTTTAATTAAGTCTAGAATACTGTTTTTTCATGCATTTCTTTAATTTCATTTCAAGTGCTGATTCAGCCTTTCTATATCGCACGCCACATGTATTGTGGTGCAGTTACTAAATTACCTAATCTGTGTGGACGTATTCTTTTAAAGTTAAATTAATTTTTAAAGTTTGTTTTTTAAAACCCGTTTATACGTTCCCAAAACAACAGTGGTGCGGGTTTTTCTCTATTTTACAGCGATTTACCGCTATAATGATAATTAATAATGCATGTATAAAGTAAATTCATCAAGCCAAATAAAACTCTGGGGTAAACAAAAGCTGAGTATGCGAGCGGTCGGTTGGTGAGTTAAACTTTTCACCAATCCTTTGTTCCCCTAATCCCCATATTTATTTTGTATAGGTAGTTGTTGTTATTCTCAAGATTATCATTAGATAATATATAAATACAACACACTATAGAGTAAGAAAAAAATAGATGGTGCAGAATTAAAATAAATCAATTCAGTGTAAATATATTAAATAATAGTTTAAAAATAACTAAAAACACGCTTTAATAGAAAAGCAAACTAAAAAGTAGAAAATATTTTTTTATCAATTTAAATTAAGAATACCTAGTGTGATTAACAAAAAAAACAATTTTTGTAGAAAAGCGTGGGGTGCTTTTTAAGATATTAACCCTTAATCACCACCTCACCTAGTATGTAAGACGTTTCAAAGTGATCCTTGTGATTGTATTGAATAAATCATCTTTTGACTTTGACTTGACTTTAATAGGGCAGAGGAAAAAAAAGAAAAAAAACAGGGTTTGTATTATTATTTATATGCTTATTAAGACCCTTTTTAACATTATTCATGAAAATCTGAAATAATATAATCACAGGTACGCGAAATTTTGGTGGTAATCATTTTACCTTTGCCCGTTTACGTTTTGGTCCAGGTGGTTACTATTTGACCTTAGCCTGTTAAGGTACTAGAAGTATTATAAGTAGTGCTGCTACAATCCATTGCTTCTCCTTCTTCTAGAGCAGTATGAAAGCTTTTGAAGCATGGTGTGGCACATAAAGCTACTTTGCAGACATCGCAAATGATCCTTGACCGTTTTTGAGTATTTTTCGTGCTGCAAAATCCGCATCTAGTAAATTTCACTTGGTTTTATGGGTAGTGCGGCACAGAGGAGCGTCTGATTTTAGCGGGAACTCCGAATTTTCCACCTTGTTTGTTCTTGAAAATAATACTAGTAGTTCGTTTTTTGCCTGTGAAACCACCCATCCTAAGCCTTCCTCACTTGATGCATTTTGGTCTGCTTTTCCTATATAGAAATCGAAAACATAGATGTATCCGGTCTTAGCATCACACCGAGCCCATGCCTTATAACCCCTTTTTATTGGCTTTTTTGGCATGTATTGTTTGAGTGTGCTTTTCCCCTTGAACTTGACCATGCATTCATCCACCGATTGGGCGCTTGATTGAGAACACTGAGTCTGGAATACTTCGTTTAGTTTTGTTATCATAGGACGTATTTTATAAAGCCTATCGCGATCTGGCGTATCTCTTGCAGGTTCTTTGGTATTATCATTCAGGTGAATGTTTTCTGTCAGTTTTTTTAATCTCCTTTGAGTGAAAGTTTGGGCAATATCAGGATTTCTATAAAAAGTATCGGTTGACCAATACAGATTGGCATCAGGTAAGGAGTGAAGACCCATCAGTATCAAGACACGTTTGCCTTAGACACGTTAGAAGCGTTTGCCTCTGTGCCGCATAAATGTTTGTTTGTGCTACCAGCAACTCTACGAGATCATGAGGAAAGTAATTGTCGAAAAATTATATAGGCGGTGTTTTATGAGTGAAGCGCATGTTTACAGTCAGCCGTTTATCAAACTTAGCCGTTTAGAAACGTAATAAACTCAAATTGTTCCTGTACATCGTCTCAACTCTTCATTTCAAGAAGTTTCCTGCACCCACTATAGGCTGTTGCAACAGTATGCTATGCTTTGGAACCTTATCTGATCAATTTTGTGCCACACGAATAGGCCTAATTACGATGTTTGTACTCGCAGATTCATCAGGCTGCGCTGAGTCAGGCTGTGCTGTGGTCGGGTTTGGTTCAGAAAGAGTACCAAAAAATATGTCTTCATCATTTATTTCGCGTACTTACTTCCCTCACCGATTCTACAATTACTGATTCAACTTGAAAATTATCTAATCCTTTTGTCTCCAACTCAGGATCTTCACCAAATATTCATGAAAGGCCTCTCGAAATCTCATTGTCGTAATCCAGTACACAATCGCCCAAAAGTGGTTCTTCCGAGCCACTTTCGTCGCTACTTTCAATAGCGGAGAGATCATCTTCAAGAATACTGGCTATAATATTGTCAGTTATCTTCTTTTCATTGGACATTCTCCTGAAATAACAAGTATGCTGATGGGTACAGGTACTGTCAACTTGATTTAACCGGGCAATGGTAAGAGTGTTACCACCGAGTTTACGACGATTTTCCAATAAGTACTAGTTTCATTACAAAACTAGTTCTGCGAGACATGCAGGATAATATAATCTATTATCCTACCAAATATCACAAAACCACTTACCGGAATCATGTTAGAACAAAGTTTCAATTTGTTTGCGCACAACACCTTCGATTTTCAAGATTGTTCATTTTTTTTTCAAATCACGGTAGTTCCCTAACTTTCGCAGTAGCATAATTGCCAGTACTAATAAGAGTTATAAGGGTCTCCGCATACTATAAATAATGAATAAGAGCAGATGTATATAGAACGACTCATGATCTATGGTCAAAAAGCTGAGGTGGTAAGCAATTGTAAGCAGTTGCCCTTAATAGGGCACGGGACAATTGCTTTGACAGTTGAATTGTATTGTCATTTTCAGAACTAGAAGCATTAAATTTAAGGCTGTTGATTCCTACTAATATTATAAATGTGAAAGTAACTCTGTCTGTATGTCTGCTACGTTTTCACGTCTAAACCGCTGAACCGATTTTGATGCATTTTGGTATAGAGATAGATGGGATCTTGGAAAAGAACATAGGCTACTTTTTATGTAGGTACCATGCGTGCGAAGCCGCGGGCAGCAGCTAGTCCATTATAAAGAAATTAAAAGTAAACGTACACAAAGTTTTAAACACAGGCTAAATTCAGTACTAAAATCACAACTTAGTTCAAAAAATACAACAAAAGCAATAAACTCATACGCCATCCCAATTCTAACCTACTCCTTCGGCATAATCAATAAGAACAAAACGGAATTCAAAAATTTGCAGAGTCTTATTAATGTCACCGTGAGGAAGCAACGAAAATATCACCCGCGAGCTTGCGTTCAGCGACGGTTACAGTTTTAACCCGTTATGGTGTATAACTCGTGGAAGAAAAATTGTAGGCGTTATTATACTTCTTAAACATATAGGGAGCTTAAACAGTTTAGGCTTTTTGCTTCTTAGATATTATAAGTTTGGCGGAAATCTTTTTAGGTATACACCTTCTTAGACCTTTGACAGAAGGTAAAGGTAGCGCGTTCCGGTTCGTTCTCGAACGTTCCAAGAGCAAAGAGAAAACAGCATATAACTAAAGAATATGTCGAAGAATAAGATAAGACTGAGTGAAAAGAAGACATGGTAAATATCAAAATACGATAGTGCGCTTAGGAAAATCCATCGATTGCAACATTAACAGTCGTGATATCAACGACATAATTTAAGGTAAGGGGAAGAAGTGAGGGCCAAAAATTATCTTTGAGCTCTCGTCTACTATGATGCAGACCGATATCTTGTAGAAGAGTAGGTAAGTCTTTCAAAGTAAAGAACAAGAGCAATATTCGGGCCAAACACCTGGGCTTTACTAAATACGAAGAAACACCCATTTTCGTCTCAAAGCAGCTTACCGTAATAGCAGGTTATCCCTTTAATACCTCGCAGAGGGTCAGTAATAACCCAAAGATGGCGTGGAATATTATATAGAAAATGGCAAACCTTAATCAAAGGCAATCTTTTTGGGTAAATATCTTAAAACTATCTCTGAAACCTCTCAAATCTGTCAACATGGTAAATAGCTTCTTCGCAAATGTGGGTAAGAACTTAACATCTAATATGAATCCATCCTCTTGTTGTACTTTTTGCTCCCAAAATTCTGCAAACTCGCTCTCTCTTGATTCAATGGCTCTACTACCTACCGACTGTGAAGAGATGGAGAGGGTGATCAGTCTGAACGATAAGTGTGCAGTTGGTTAGGACAGGATACCTACAGATACCATAAAGAATGATAACCACATTATATCCCCTATTTTAAGCTTCCTCTGTAACCTATGCATTTCTTCTGGTAGGTACTTTTCCTTCGGTGTTCAAAAAAACCATTATTCATCCCATTTTCAAAGGTGGAGACAGAGCCAGTGTCGACAACTATTGGGCAATTTCCGTACTTAGAGTGATGTCTAAGGTTTGTTTGGTTGGTCAATTTTGGTTGAAGTTGATTTTGATTTTGAATTTGATTGATGCTGTTATTGAACTCATGTGAGTTCAATAACAGCTATAGTTATAGCTAATAGCTAAAAATGTTGACATTTAAAATGAAAAAGGTTTATAATTTTTTGCTTATCAGTTTTTTCGGTGGTTTAATTTTTTGTTAAAATGTTTTATTTTAATTTTTTTGTGGCTATAATCTACTAATTATTACATGCTTAATTTTTGATTACTATTAAAATAGCTACCTACCTTACTTTAGCTATCATACAATACAATCAGTGAGTGAACAATCAATCATCCCCTGTTTTCCTACCCTTAGGGTTGGTTTTATTTTTCCAAATTTATATGGGACCAACTTCGGGGGACCCTTTCCATTTGAAAATAATTATTAAAATCGGACTACTCCGTAAAAAGTTATGCGTGATCATACAAAAAAAAATATGCATACGCGTTGACTTGAGAACCTCCTTCTTTTCGTCGGTTTAAAAGTACAAACAGTTAGCATTTTTCGCGATTTATTAAAAGCTTTTGACACTGTCTCTGTCCCAATTATGTTGGACAAACTCACTAACATTGGTATTAGAATTGGCTTTAGTGATCTTTCAAAAGTTACCTTACTGACCGCCGTCAATTTGTCGTAATTAACGATATAATATATCAAGCAATGTGAAAGAGCATGGTTTGGGAGTTCATCAAGGAAGTGTTCTTAGGCCTACGCTCTTCCTCGTCTACATCAATGACTTGTTAATCTACCACTTTCTAGCTGTAGCCTATTTACATAATATGCAGATGACACAGCTCTGATGGTTAATGACCGAGACTGGGTGGTGGCAGGTATGGGTATTAGCGGAAGCAGCTCTAAAATTGGTTCTAAAGTTCAGGCTCTCTCTGAATCTTCTTCTAACAGTTAAATACAAACCTTCAACCTCATTCATCCTTCGTGCCCACACCTGCCAGTCAAATACTGATTCATGCCAATGTCCTAAACTGGACCGCACTAATAGAATAAAATATTTAGGTGGTTGGTTGGATAGGTCTTGGACCCCACATATTAAGTGCACTATAATAATAATAATAATAATAAAACTTTATTGGGAACAGATAACAACAAGTACATAATCATTGAAAGTTGATGACATCTGCAGAAGTGTAAAATAAAAATTCCTCCGAGAAAATATACAAAGTTCCTTAACATTATACATTGACAACATTTAGTTAGGTAAAGTAGGGTGGGTGTGTTTGTGTAAGTGTGTGTGTGTGTGGGTGTGTTTGTTAATGTGTGTGTGTGTAGGGTGTGTGTGTATGCGTTCATGGGTTTTAGATGGAATGTACATGTTAAAAAGAAGGGGATAAATATATAAGTGTTTATTTATTATGTTGTACAGAAACGAACTGATAAAATAATAATGTCGTCTCGCAATTGTTGTGCGTCGGCCTTCAATCTTGCAGACATTATAAGACTTACTTTGGTGAATGGTAAGGTTAAGGTGGAATGTAATTTGGGAATGTTTGCAAAGTACTGTTTGAGCTATGAAGTGTTGCCGAACTGTAAGAACTTTAGAAAGTGAGAAAAATTCAGTTGTAGAAAAATTGGTTTTTGGACCTAGATATTTAATTGATGAGGTTCGATCCATTAATGAACATTTGCAAGTCGTAGAAGCGTCATTTCTAAAACAGAGATAGGCTCGAATACTAAATGTGGAGGGAGTCTGGTAGTTTAAGGTAGGGGCAAAAGTAATGAACTTGGTTTTATTCATATTAAGAGTCCAGCGCAACACAGACCTCAAGGCTTGTTGTGTGGTCTCGAGCTTCTACCCAGGTGCAACCATGAATGAGAAGTGCTGTATCATCAGCGTATGTGATAATTTTGCAATTAGGTGTGAACAAATTACATAATTCATTAATATAAATAAGGAAGAGGGTAGGAGGGTAGGACCAAGAACATTGCCCTGAGGAACTCCAAATTCAACAAATTCTTCAGTACTTGTTACCCCATCAATGATAACATATTGAGAACGACAGCAGAGGTAACTGGTAAAGATATCAAGAGCAACGCCTCTTATGCCGATAGTTTGAAGTTTGGAGAGAAGAACAGGGACTGAGACTGTGTCAAACGCTTTTGACAAATCAAGGAAAACACCTATGGTCTTGAGTTTTTGTCGATTTTTTTGTCAATTTCGTCCGAAAGTTCAAGGACTGCGTCCTCTGTCGATTTACCACGTCTAAATCTAAATTGACTGTTGACAATCGTCGATAACACCAAACACCACGGCCTATAGAAATCTAAATGTTTTACCTACCTATTTTCTAGATCTTATAAATAGCCTATATTTTTATTAAACTTTACGCAAACACGCAGAACTGTTTTACGACCCTAACATTACAAGTGTAAAACAAGTGGATTTAGTCTGCAGAATAGAGAACTGCTGCTGCTGGTAAACATTTCTTCTTCCTGAGTTGTACAACAAAGTCAATAAAGCTATAAATATTTACCCCTTACCGCTCCACAGATGTAAACTTGCATGCATATCTTAGCTACGATCCCTATCTTACGATGACACTAAGAACCTCTTGATTATCAAACATAATATTTCTGTTGATATTTGTAGTACAACTTACTTAAACTCGTAGCTAGGGCTTGCTATCCGGATATCCGGATATCCGGATACCCGAATTATCCGGATATCCGCCGATTTTCAAATCCGAATAGTGACAAATAAAATATCTGGATAATTCGGATAATGCGGATAGTAGGTAAAATTAATCAAAAATTACAATCAAAGATGAAATGAATGCATCAAAACAAAAAAACAATTTTACCTCTTTATATTATAGGAAAATGTAATATGAGGAGTGCAGATTATAATAATTTAGCAAAAAGCGCATTATTAACATTGGAATCACTCAGCCTAAGTGAACACACTGAGCCCCCCTGCCCCGCAAGCAATTTCACTACTGCGCAACTCGTGCGTTTTCAGCACCAGTCTTCCACATCATTTCTGCAATGGATCCAGTAAAATCGCTCACGTATCTTTAACAGAGTTCTCTTTACCCCCATATGCCCCCCGGAGCATCCTTCATGGTAGAGTTTAAGCACTTCAGATACTTTAGCCTTTGGAACAACCATTTGCAGATGACAGTGATCTCCGCGAGCATTTTCCCATTTATGGCACACTACTCCATCGTGGATAACCAGACTGTCCCATTGTGCCCAGTAGCTTTTTGATGTTGTGCTCATTCCAGCCTCATCACTCCATACAGGTTTAGAAGTTCCAGTCTTTATCCATTCGATGATTGCCTTAATATCTGAGTCATCTGTCTGCGCTTTCTGCAGGGTTTCCTTCCACTCATCATTAGATCCGTGCTCAACATTCTGACGGGTACCACTTCTTTGGACTCTTGTTTTACACAATGTTTACATTCTTTTGGACAAGTTCTTCTTGACAATGCATCTGCATTACCGTGAGATTTTCCACTGCGATGCTCAGTTTCATAGTCAAACTCTTGTTGCCGTTTAATCCCCCATTTCGCTTGAGATCGGTCGTCGCTTTCTTCATTTCTTTTCGGGCAACTAGACCTCAGATGACCCATTTCTCCACACCCGTAGCATTTCGACCTAAATTTTGGACGAACGTCGCGGTTAGACTCCACCACTTTTCTGATGCGATGTGCTCGAGTGTCCATACGTACAGCTTCTACCTCCAAAGCATGGGCCAAGGCGTTTATTAAGGACTCGTGATGCCCAAGTCTTACAGCAGCCCTGACTTCTAAATCACGTATCCCACCGACGAATGCCTGAACCAAATTCCTATCGATAAGGGCAGAAGAAGTTTGGAAAGCCTTCCGAACAAGCTTTTCTATTTCCAGGAGTGGGAAAAAAGCTGGTTCGGAAGGCATTCATGGTTCGTGCTGCAGGTTCTCCGAATCGCGCTGAGTCCTGTCCGTTAATTGAGCGCGGAAAACGTGTTCTAGGTGTGCGTCACCATATCGAGATTCTAGTGCCTCCAGCAGCTGCTCATAACTGACGTTACTTCCCAGGGCCTCCAAAACAGTGAGTGTTTGGTCACGCCAGGCTAATTTTAGTGCAGTCATAGCCTGCGACTTTGTCCATCCGTTTGCGCTTAAGACAGCTTCGAACTGAATTTTATAGGCGGACCACGAAGAACCTCCATCAAATGGTGGCACCTTAAATCCTCGCACTGATGATGAAGAGACCACAGGAGCAATATTTCTATCTTCAGATTTCAGCAAATCCACAGCTTTTTTTATACTTGCAATCTGGGTTTCTGCTTCAGAGATCCGGCTGTCATGGTGCTAGATTTGCTCCTTAACACCCTGAAGTTCCTTGCTAAAGGCTCCATGCAGGTCCTTTATAAGGCGAGTCTGTTCTTCTTGTCGGCGAAACAGTTCATCTTGTTGCTGGCGAGCTTGGTCCTCCTGACGAAAAGATAGATCTCGTCGACACCACAGTGTTCCTAGGCATTACTTTAGATAATAAGCTGCAATGGGGCCCGCACATAGATAAATTGTCGAAGAGACTCAGCTCTGCCGCATACGCTGTCAAAAAGATCCGTCATTTTACCGACGTAGATACCGCTAGACTCGTTTACTTCAGCTACTTTCATAGCATTATGTCTTATGGCATTTTGTTGTGGGGGAGTGCTGCTGATATTAACACCATATTTGTGTTGCAGAAGAGGGCTGTTCGTGCAATTTATAACATGGGCCCCAGAGAATCACTTAGAGATAAGTTTAAAGAAATTAATATTATGACAGTGCCTTGTCAGTATATATACGAAAATTTAATGTATGTGCACAAAAATGTTCATTTATTCAAAAAAAATTGCGATAATCATAGTATTAACACTAGAAATAAAGATAAACTCGCTGTTCCCACTGTTAGGCTCGCTAAAGTTAATAAGTCTTTTATAGGGCAATGTGTACGCTTCTATAACAAGGTCCCAAGCGACGTGTTAGATTTGTCGATTGGCAAATTTAAAAACGTAATTAAACATAAACTGTCTATTAAAGCCTATTATAAAATATCTGATTATTTAGAAGACAAAAAAGCTTGGGATGAATCTGCTCCAACTCGACTCGGCATCCGTAACAAAATTGTCAAGGATCATACAAAAAAGTGTTAAGACCAGACAAGTTTCTTGCCGGATTCTTCTTGAACTGGGGTTAGGAGGAACCGGCACCTAGATTCACTAGCATGTAAGAAGACGATTCAAAGTGGTCCTTGTGATTGTAATGAATAAAGTTATAAAGTTATTTTGAATTTTGACGACGAGCTTGTTCTTCTTGCCGACGAGCCTGCTCTTCCTGCCAGCAAGCATATTCTACTCGTTGATCCTCCTGACGACGAGCCTGTTCTTCTTGCCGACGAGCCTGTTCTTCCTGCCGTTGAACCAGCTCCTCCTGCCAACGATTCTGTTCTTCCCTTTGCTGGCGAGCCTGTTCCTGAAGCATCGCCATTAAAGCAGTAAGGTCCCCTGCAGCAGGAGCCTGAGCCACAGCCACACATGATGATGGGACTCCCGATATGTCCATCGTTGGCTGAGCAACCTGTTGAGATTCTTGTGATGGAGAACCTCTAAACCGCCTCTCATCCATTTCCTGTTGCCGCTGACTCCTTGTCCGTATACCGTCAGTGTCTTCCTTTGGTAAAACCGGCATTTCTTTATCTCCGCTTCTGACATCAATTTGTTACGAGCCGGATACTGATAAATTATGAAACCGCTTGATTTTACCAAATAATAACTTTAATTTCAAAGTTACCACACACAGAACTAAATCCACTAATTCTACTAGTAAACATTCCAATAGAACACTTTAAGAGTCACAACACTACAACACAACTGATAACACTTCAAAACTTTCGCACTTGTATCACTTGCTTAGCTCCATTAGCAAACCACCGTCGTATTTATACGAGCGTCGAGTGCGTCGCGCAAACCGCGACGTTACTCGAACGTTCGAGAACGAATCGGAACGCGCTCAAATGTTCGCTTGCAATAGAGAGATATTACTATCTCGTTCACTCTTATGCATTCGATACGCGTACTTTGTAGTGCATCTACTCGATACCAGATGGCGTTGTAGGTGAATATTTAATGCGTCCGCCTGCCAACAGATAGAGCTATGTATCGGGCGCAACCATATACTCGGTAGAATGCATACCCCGCCAATGCTAAAAGATTACTCAAAATAAAAAAGTCATCTGTCTTATGGGATAAGAATCGGTGAATATTTGAACAGGGTTTCGTATGAGAGTGCGTTAGCGTTCTGGTAGTATGTGATTGGTTGGCTCAGTAGAGGATTGTTAAAAAGTTACTAGTTAAGAAAATGTATTACAATAATCCAGAGATAAAACGGCAATACTAAGTGTCTATTTTATAACAACTAGCTGCGGAGTCGTTTAAATCTGTTGCCATTTACATATATTCATCGACATTAGAATGAAAAAAACTAAACACATTTTAACGCCACGCTAGGTAACTATGTAATTGTTGGATAGAGGGTAAAGCTTTAACTGACACAACATATATGATATTAATAAAATTGATATGACGAAAGGGTCCGGTACCCAGACCTGGAAAAATAAAATAGCAGACTCATTTTATCCTATGATGTATTGTTATTTTAGAACAATTTGGTGATGAAACAGTTATATAAAAATGGACAATAGCCGATAATGTGATAGTGCAATGCTTGCACAGCACAACATTCGATCCTGGTATTGCATCGATTTCCAAAGCCAGGACCTTCCAATATACTTAAAGCGGTAAGTTTATCTAGTCCGTGAAGTAAACTATCTACACTGTAAGTATTATGTTTACTAGGTAATTCTTAGCGATTTATGTTTACTTGTTGCGTTTCTAAATTCTTCACGTTGTCTAGCATTGATATATTTATTGTTTTATATATGTATTTAAAAAATATTTAATTAATTTATTTATCAAGGATATATTTTTTTGTTTATTCCAGAGCTATTTTAGTATCTGTTTTGACTAAAGAACGCCTGCCTACACTACAATTATCGTGTTATTCCATGTTTTCGTGCTCGAGCCTTTGCACGTCTCTGCGCTAAAAGTGAAATTGATAGTGTCATGGAAAATAATAAAAGGAAGAAGATTAATAGGAGAGTTGGAAGAGAAATTAAAAAAGCCACGGCGTAAAATTATCGTTCTTTTTTCTTCGGATTCGGAAGATGAGTTCTCACGTAAGTACCTACGTACCTACCACAAAATATAGGATGCTAACGCCATGCATGCGTAAACATGTACATGTAATATTTACTAGTTGATTAGTGATGTGAGTTGCCATAAACTGGCTTTCTCCTTCAGATCTATTTCTGTTAACCAGAAACCCTGAAACAGAAATTTTATCATTCATGGTTCGTGCCGACATCTCCCAGAAGAAAAGCAGCGAACCTCTTTTGTTACCTTGACACGAACCAGGACTGGCGCTTTCAGAACAGTTTCAGAACAGTTTCAGAACAGTACGTCAACAGCGGGGATGCGGTCTACCATAGACGAAATCGCTGTGTCGAGGGACGAGGTTAAAGAAGTGGAGCCCTCTCATAAAGCTAGACGAGAGTATTCCCAGTTTTTTGGGTGAATCCCAAAAGGCCCAGACTTCAGCTCAGACAGTCCTTAATATGAGAACTTAAAAAAAAAAAATATCATCATCATATCAGCCTTTATGAAGTCCACTGCTGGACATAGGCCTCCCCAAAAGATTTCCAGGAAGAACGATTTTGAGCCCACTCCATCCACCGACTTCCTGCGATCTTTACATTGTCGTCAGTCCATCGGGGGGTCGTTCTACGCTTCGTTTTCCTGTTCTTGGTCACCATTCGAGAACTTTTACTCCCCAGCGGTTATCAGTTCTGCGAGCTATATGGCCTGCCCATTGCCACTTCAACTTGCAAATTTTGAGCGCTACGTCGATGACTTTGGTTCTTCTACGGATTTCCTCGTTGCGGATTTTATCACGTAGTGAAACACCCAACATAGCTCTCTCTTTTGCACGTTGCGCGACTCTGAGCTTGTGTATGAGGCCAATAGTCAGCGACAAAGTTTCAGTTCCATATGTCATCACTGGCAACACGCACTGATTGTAGACTTTCGTCTTGAGGCTCTGCGGTATCTGTGACGAGAAGATGTGCCTTAATTTCCCGAACGCTGCCCATCCGAGTTGGATTCGTCGGCTGACTTCTTTGTCGAAGTTGGACTTGCCTAGTTGAATCGTCTGACCCAAAATAGACATAATGGTCTACAACTTCGATTATATCGCTCCCAACATGTACCGGTACGGGTGCAACATGACATGATTTTTGTCTTATTCATGTTCATTTTAAGACCTGTGAGACCTGTGGGACCTATGAGGGTTCAGAGAGTTTTTGCTTCTCGTCGGTCCTCAGTAATAGTAATAATAATAATAAAAATGATTTATTTTTCCACACAAAAGGTCACATAGCACATTAGCATAGGCTAATTAACGGATAGTACACATGTAATGTAGTGAGATGAGCCAGGTAAACCTGTTTTGTGTACAACTGGTGCCTGAGATAGGTTTTAAAAAAAACCTGTAATACAGGTCACCAGTGCCCCACTCCACGGATGTACGACGGACATCTAGTACAAGTTGCCAAGGTAGACTCCTACGTTTTAAAATAATTATACGTAGATATAATAAAATCTAGTACAAATTTAAAAATAAAATAAAAAACAAAAAATGGAATATGTTAGATAGAAATTAACCTACTTAATAACTTAACTTATAATAACTTAACCATCTATATCTAACTGATTACAGATTTGTGAATTAGTGTGAACATGTTGAGGTGTGTGCGTGTGTGTATGGGAGGTGTGTAGTGTGTATATATATATATATACTTACGAGTATGGAATAATGTGAAGAGTGCGAATGTTTGCCTGTATGGGATTCCAACGTGAGGTATTGACCTGCCTGCATGAGCCGCCTTCGTCAGCAATGCGTAACAAATAGGTCTTCGGTTTCCTGATAACTCCAAGTTTTTAACCATATCATTACACTTTCCTTACAATCTATTTTATTGAGTGGGTAAATGTTTAAAATATTATTTAACTTATTGTATCTATAGGGACCTAAAAAACAAAAGAAGTTATGAGAGAGACTTGTGCGAAATGCTTGAGATTGACAAACAGTGGCTCTGCGTCTGTTTTTAACAAGTCTGGATCATAGTCTAACTGAAGGTGCTTTTGGACCACAATTTGTAAAAGAAAGCTTTGCCTTACAGTTAAAACATTCCACTCTTTGTAGAGGGTTGCTGTAGGAAAAACGATAGTCGTAACCCAAACTTTCAGAACGGCTCGCTGTGCTCTTTCTAATTCGAGTAGGTGAGTTTTGGCTGCGCCACCCCAAGAGGAAATGCAGTAATCGACGATAGGTTGGCATATAGCAGAATAAACCATTCCGATCACTTTACGGTTTGCTACATGTCTTAGGATCTTGAAGATGTTAATTAGTTTGCGCACTCTAGAGACCAGAATATCAATGTGTAGTTTGAAGCTAAGTGTCTGATCTAGAGTGACACCGAGTTATCTGATTGTGTTGGTTCTTTGTATAGAAGAGCTTGAACAAGTTCTGGTTACCGAGGAACAAGTGTGAGCTGTGATGGAAAGTGATACAGGTGGCAAGAGGTTGGTTCGAAAGGCAAATGCCATGTATTTGGTTTTTGTGATATTTAACGTTAGAATGTTACTATGTAACCAGGCACCTACCCTATCAAAACCAGTTTGTGCGCTGGCAAAGACATCCTCCCAAGTGTTCCCGGAAAAAAACAGAGCTGTATCGTCAGCAAAGGTAAGGATCGTACCATTTTGGAGTTGCATATTACAGAGTCCATTAATGTATATAAGGAAGAGCGTAGGACCAAGGATGCCCCTTGTGGCACTCCAAAACTCACTAGTTGCTCGGAACTTGTCCAGTGGTCTATTTTGACACGCTGTTACCGATTGCTAAGGTAGTCTTCAAATAATATGAGTGGTAGCCCTCTTACTCCTATGTTTTCCAGTTTAATAATTAGGTGGGGGATTGAGACCGTGTCAAATGCCTTTGCTAGATCCAAAAAGACTGTCAAACATTTACTTTTACTATCTAGGCTATTTATAATAGAATTTGTTAGTTGATGGACTGCTTCGTTAGTTGATCTGCCGGCGCGAAAACCATATTGCGATGTTGAGAGAACGTTGTTTGTTTCAAGATAGTGAACTAAGCGCTTGTTCATCAGTCTCTCTAGGATTTTGGACAGCGTGGGTAGAATTGATATAGGCCTAAAGTTGTTGACACAGTCTTTACAGTCTTAAACGCACGAGGGAAGATACAGCTTTCAAAGGCTAGGTTACAAATATGCGTAATAGGACCAATAAGTACTCGAGCATATCTCTTAATAACTTTGCCTGGTATTTGATCTAAACCAACTGCACAGTTGTCCTTTAATCAGGATTAAAGGACAACTGTGCAGTTGGTTTAGTATGCTCGAGTACTTATTGGTCCTATTACGCATATTTGTAACCTAGCCTTTGAAAGCTGTATCTTCCCTCGTGTTTAATGTTTCCCTCAAGATTAATAGGCCAACCTCTGACATGTCAGTGGCAAGTTTTGACTGCTTATATTTTTAATAACATCCCATAGTTTTCTCTTATTATTTAAAGCGTTCTCAATTTCTTGTTTTTCATAATTTATTTTAGATTTTTTTAAAAGAGCACTGCAAAAATTTCTGTACCTTTTGAACGTAGTTTTTAGGACTTCGTTGCTAGGGTGTTTTTTGTGTTTTTTGTAAAGATTGTCCCGATTTTTCATGCAACGAAGTAAACCTAGAGTGATCCATGGTTTGTTAACCTTTTTTCTTTTAGGGGTTTTTATAATTTTAGAGCTGTGTTTTATTGCTGAGTTAAGTTGTTGACCAAGAGGTCGGTGGCTTCGTTGGCATCGCTACAATCTAATATTGAATTAAAATCAATGTTAGGGATTTGAGTATCTAACATTTTATAGTCTACGCGAACACTCGGTTTGGCCATGTATACTAGCTTAGAGGCCAAGTTAATACTCAAAGCAACACACTCGTGGTCTGTTATTGAGGACTCTATATTAACTCTTCTATTAACTTAACCAAGTTTGGTGCTCCGGGGACTGAAGAGTTAAAACAAGTTGCATCTAGTTTAGTTTTAATCATCATGTGGTCTAAACAAGATGTATCTTTTCGAGTTGGTAAGGTATGACCTGGGAGTAAACAATGGCTTGCCAATATGTTTAGGTATTCGTGAGAGCGTTTATCTTTGTCTCGGGTGCTATGTCGATATTCAAATCACCACACAAGATTATGTTTTTAAAGCTACTTACACTAGACAGGACTTGGTCGACAGAATCATTAAAGTTAGTTGTATTCAAATGAGCCGGTGGTCGGTAAATTCCAATAATGCAGGTTTCTTTTAATTTTAGTAAGAGGCAGTTTGCATCACATACGGACGGTTCCTCGAATTTAACCCTAATCTCATCGTTAAAATACATGACAACCCCTTCATTTTATGTCCTATTCAATGTCGTAGATATATGACAATAGCCATCAAGGTTGGGAATAGTATGTGTTTTAGGGAGCCAGCACTCCGTGAGTACTATTACGTCCCAATCTATTTTGGATCTTTGGATCAGTCCGATAAAATTATATAAGTTGCAATTTATACTTCTTATATTTTGGGAGATTATGTTAAGACAACATGGGCTGCTGGTTGATAAATAACTCTTGACGTCTTCTATATCACATGAGATGGATTTAGCCACCGATAGTAGGTCAAGGCCATGGTTTATAGTTTCAGCATTTGCAGTATCAAACATAGTTTATGTAGGTAAACTAGGTGGAAATCTGTTACAAACAAGAATATAGTAATTGTAAAATAATAATTATACCCTTAAACGAAAAGGTTCGTACGTTCGTGTGTTTTGAAATAGGTGCTATTTGAGTGGTATGGTAGTGTACCTACCTACGTGTTTATTTAATTTTTACTAAATTAATTCTTATATTCTTTTCTAAATTATTCAAAATTTTTTTTTTTTTTTTTGTAAAATAATGTGTCAGTACCTAATCAGATGGAAATTATAGACCTTAAACAAAATAAAAAAAATAAAAATATTAACAATAAATTACACTATACTTTTAAGGCGCTTCCAGTTGCCTGGCGAGCCGGTGCCGCTCGTCGCCGTCGCAGAGCGTCCTTATTCTGTGCGTGTACTTATTCTGAGATTTCATTTGTAAAAACATAACCCTAGAAATGTAACAGACAAGGCCGGTAAAATAAAACAAAGTAGCTCGGTAAGTTGTGAGTTGATAACTTTTTAGTTACTTACCTACTTACTATATTTTTGACTGACTTTGATAAGTTATGCTTATAATAAGTATTTTTGCATTTTAAAATTTACCTACTGATTATACGAGTGGATATTGTAGACATCAATCTAAAGTAATTCTGGACCTGAAATAAATAATTGTTTACTAAACTACTTAGATTATTGATTATACCTTGAATCCTCTAAGATTAGGTAACATGTAAATTCCTGTGTTAGAAGTAAAGGTACCTACCTACCTCACAAGTCAGGAAAATATATTACTTATGTATTTTTTTTAATTATTAGGTGGTTATGGTTATGTACCCTCAGTACAAAAAAAATATGTTTGTCACGTAATAAACTTTATTTAAACTTTTTTATAATCAAACAAAATTACAAACAAATGATGGCGAGGCAATTTATACATAATTTCATACAAAATTAAGGATAGTTTACAAGTGGCAAACCTTTCCTGAATTTTGTATGAAAGAGTGTTATAATTGTTTTAATAACTACGTTTACACCAGCAACCGTCCGCAATGACATCGATGATTGGAATGCCATTATTATTGACCCAGTCCTTAGAAATCGCAAATAGTCTTCGTTTTCTACAGCCTCTTTCATTGCATCAACAGAAACATCCTCCCATTTCTGACTGACAATGTCATGGTTTTTTGCATATAATTCAGATTTAACAGGCAGGTTAAGAGCCGAAAAAAATACTACCAATTGCGATTGACCCCCGCCAATTGCCATTGCACCGGCAACGGCGCATGTATTAATGGGCAAATAATTGTCACTAAAGTTATCACCTGCTATAAAAATTGTTTTATTGCAGAGACGAAATTTAAATTTAAATTTCGATTGCAGACCATTTTGTGTTTCTGAAATCAAATTGAGTTCAGTGATGCTGCATCCGAGCGGCCCATGAGTAGATATGCGTTTAAGCTCTGATAAAAAATAGCTGACGTCGATTATCCCTCTTCTACTCGTCACTGTCTTGTTTTCTGTTTCATTCTCGTATGAAATTTGTAACTGCAAAAAAATATATAAAACTAAGATATCTGAACCACATTGGAAACTCAAGCCATTATATAAGTTATTGTATACAAGCCTAATCTCGACCTCGAGTTTGCCTTATAAATTATAATACCCACCTTTTCATAATCGTCAAAGGATTCGTTGTTACTTGTTTCGATGACTCGTGAAGGTGATCCTGAGCGCTCTTCAATCATCCTGAAAATATATACATTTATCATGAATTGAATAGGCAAGATATATTTTGAAGTGAAAACTTCTATAGCATCGTTGTGATTTGAAAGTCGATGAACGAAAAAGCGACAGTAAAAAGAGACAGATACATAAATTCATAAGATTTAACGTGGGAGAAAATGAGATAGGAAGCATTATACGTCTTTATTATTACGTGTTTGTGCGCGCATGCGTAGTACAAAGCTTGAGAAAAGGCATCACAACAACCGTGGTGTTATGTATACGTGTACGTATTATACGTTTGTTTTTTGAAGGTTTCATTTCTACTACGTGTGAATTGCACACATGTATTTTTTTTGAAGTATAATTTCTTTAGCATCGTTGTGATTGCGTAAGTAACAAACAAACAAACAAACGTCTAAATATCATAGTTTATAAGAAGGATCATTTTATAAAAAATCAAATGTGCGTAGGTACATTATTTTTTTTATTAAGATTTTGAAATGGATGCCATGTTTTTTTATCTACATGAAAAATTTCATAATTGATACCAAAATCGTTTTGTTAAAAAAACACCCTGTATAATATAGCATAAAACGTGGTATTATTATATATATATATTTATATAATCTACTTACTCATTATTGATTATTACGCTTTCCTATCCTGCAAAAAAAACTTTTTATTATTAATTATTTAGGCAGTTAAATACTCTAATAGAGTCGACTTACAAAAAAAAGCATGTACCTAATCATGTAAAATAATTCTGCAATCAGAAAATATTACACGGCAACCTAAACCCTTGCGTTCGTGTAGTGTCGTGTCTGTATTTTTTATGCTCTACACTACATTGCAATTTTAGATACCAAAGCTGGCGTTTAGGTGTTTCCATTAGGATCTACACCCAAGCGAGATACAGTTCATTTTTCTTCGCACACCTATGACGAAGTATCTACCTACTCGCAGCGATGATTAGATTATTGATCAAACAAAACATTGTAGATTTATTTTGATTAGTTGTTTGATTTACCTACCTAGGTACCTACTATTTATCTAACACGTGATTTTTTTCTTGATAAATTTGCTAATTACCGACAGATTATCAAAATAACAAGTATTTAGGTACTTAGGTAGACAGGCAGGTAGGTAGGTACCTACCATCGAAATTGAAGTATCTACTTACCGTAAGTATTATGGTAGGTATAGTAAATAGATAGGTACCTATCTATTTACTACTTTTTATTATTCGTTTTCATCCACATTCAATTGGGATGTTGTATTGTTATTTTGTCCGTTATTAGAGCATGTTCCAAATAATTCTTCTTTTCGCGTTCGTCTACAACAAATAATTATAGGTTATTCAGCTACTTACCTGTGTTTATTGTGTACTTAGGTACTTGTAAGTAACTACTGTGGTATTTACCTACATTGTAAGTAAATGAGCAGGTGATTAGATAAACCAAGTAGTAAGTCTGTAGTAGGTAGGTCCTACCTAATCGTAACTTAGTAAAGAAGCAGGTAAACAGACAAACAGAGACACATTTGAATTTATAATATTAGTAAGTACCTACCTATAGATATTATGTATGATATAGTTTGGCAGTATGGATAATGACATTAGCAATAATTAGGTAGATAGGTATGTACTTACATAAATTTATTCAATCTTTCTGCGTTTTGACGCCTTTGTCGTTTCACTTGTTTGAACTTCGGCATTTTTTAGGCACGTAGGTATATAAAACACACGAAAGTAGATCACTAGGTACCGACTCTAATCTAGGCAATCGAAGCGTCTTTTCGCAGTTGGTAATTCAGAGAAATGTTTCACAAATCACAATCAATACTAGTATAACCAAGTCTTCTACAAACGTAGGTACAAAGGTAGGTATCTTGATAAATACAAAGCCTCTTTTCACAATAAACAAAATAACACAACTAAGTACTTTTAGAAGAAACCACGAGATTGTGCATCGGCAGCCGGCCGGCCGGTGCGGATACGAGCGACACGGGTTCCACGTCCGAGAGTTGGGGGCGCACTGACGTCCGCGCCCGCGCATTACCAGCCACACCAAAACTCGCTAAAAAAGGCCATTTGAAAAGTATTTAACGAGGAATTATTTACCTATTAAAATATCTATTTATTAGTGCAAACCGCAAATTTAAGTGATGCTAACTTTAGGAGAAGATGATAAATGATTTCCAATTTTCGTGTTGAATACAAAATTAAATTACAGAATTAACAACAACTTTAGAAACAATTTTAAACGAGGAACTTGAAGAAAAAATATTCAGCATACAGAACATATTTTTAAAATTTCGTTTATTCTTACAATTAACGAGTTAATAGCCACTTAATAGTGACCGAAGTTGTTAAGTTTTGTATCTGTCTCCAGGAAGCGCCTTAACTCGAGCCAACAAACAGTAGAATATATAATAAAATAAAATAAATAAATGTGCCATTTATTTATGAAGTTACTTAAACCTATCCACTACATAATTAATCAACTATTTTGAGCAATGCTTCTTCTTCTTCGACACGTACTGGCGCAGCTCCTTCTTGTTTTTTTACATACACCTTTCCGTAGGAAGTCCACGCTGCTGCTAGTTTTTTATTTTTGACAAATTCTCGTGCTAGGTAAAATGTGCGACGAGCTTTAATAGGTAAAAACTCGGAAATGTATACGACCCGGGCAAGCCCAGCTAGGTCAATCTCGGCTGTGTTGAGCTGCTGCTCTTTCTTTTCGCGTCTAGTTTTATTCAGCTTTTTAATTTGCGTAACTACAGTTTCCTTCCTGCTAACACACGTAAACTCAACCACTAGAGCATCTGATTTAGAACGGTAGATATCTCTTATTTCCGTTTCTTTAATGGGTGATTCTAGGCCTAAAACTTGGCCAACATTTTTGACAATATTGGTAATCGCCTGCTTAGATTCGTTTGTTTGCTTAGAAATATTTCTTATTTCAATGGTAGAATTGCAAGAGTGCTTTTCCAACGATTCCAGCTTCTTTTCCAGAGTACAGACTAAGCTAAGGATTACAACAGGTAAAATAATATTTATTATTACAATATAATACTTATTATGTAACTTTACTTAGGTAACTGTTTACAATATGCCCGAACTAGGAAAACCTGTGTCTCGGGCTGGATAGGACTAACAATATTAACTTATAGGTATGTAAATAAACAAAAAAACTGTAAACTTATGTGATAAAATAAAATAAACAAGGTTACAATATAAATGGTGATATAAGTTCATGTAAAAGACAAACAAAGCGAAAACCTAATTTAAACATAATGGTAGGTAGAATGTTTAAAACATTACCTATCTTACTACAGCCAACAACTCTTCAGTTTCTTCGTAAGATAGGCATGATAACGCATGTTGTAGGGTTATTTTACAATTAGTAAAATTCATTGCATAGATGCCTAGTTTACGATTAAGTCTTTTATACACGAAAGGCCCGAGGAATACAAAAAATCTAGAGGCGAAAGCATGTTTTAGTGGGATGCTATTAGTACGAATATCATTACGTCTATTGTCAATATTTTCAGCACAATAAGGAAGGAGTCTATGTTGTCTTAGAGCAAGGCTTAGTATAAATAGCTGTCGAACTGTTAGCACTTTACAGGACTTATATAATAGATTAGTAGGAAAGAGGAAAGGGCGGTAGGTGGCTACCTTTAGGATAGCTCTTTGAGCTCTTTCTGCAGCTAATATAAACGTTTTAAAAGTTCCGCCCCATGACGTAATACAATACGAAATTATTGTTTGACATAAAGCAAGATACACATTCAAAACTAGCTTTGAATCTGCAATACATCGTAACGTCTTAAATACATATATTAGTTTTCGGATTCTATTGCTCAAAACTTCTATGTGCGATTTGAACGATAGATTTTCGTCTATTATAACGCCAAGGTACTTAATATTACTAGCGTTTGAAATGGCGGGGCAGCGACATAAATTATTCTCAATTACGTGGTTACATTGATGTGCATGGATTGTTCTACTTATTTGTGCAGCTTGTGATTTCCGCATCGTGAAGTTTAGGTATTTTGTTTTATCAGCATTTAATGTTAGTAGGTGCCCTTGAAGCCAGTTATTTACAATATTGAAGCCGTGTTGTGCATATTCATAAACTTCAGAGTCCGTACTAGCTGAAAAAAGTAGAGCAGTGTCGTCAGCATAAGATATAATTTTACCGTGAGCTAGATGTAGGTTACATAAGTCATTAATGTAAATTAAAAAAAGAGTACTTCCCAATATACTTCCTTGTGGAACGCCAAAGGAAGTATTTTCCAAATCTGAGCTGACAACACCGTCCATTTTTACGCATTGGCTTCGACCGCTCAAATAGCTGGTAAACAGATTGAGCTGGTTGCCTCGTATTCCCATCCTTTCTAACTTGTTGAGTAAGATAGGGATAGAGACAGTGTCAAATGCTTTTGCGAGGTCTAGAAATATACCTACTGTCTTATTGCCTCTGTCAAGTTCCCTCACGATATAATCAGTAACCTGGTGAACAGCGTCAGCAGAAGACAGTTTAGACCTAAACCCAAATTGATTATCAGACAAAAGAGCCTTACTTTCTAAATAATGAACCAATCTATTGTTTATTATTTTCTCTAATATTTTTGAAATGGAGGGGAGTAAGGATATCGGTCTGTAGTTTGATAAGTCTGTCTTGCTACCTAATTTATAAACGGGCACTATAACAGCTTTTTTTAAACATTTGGGAAATATTCCCTCTTGCAGGCATTTTTGGAAGGCAAAAGTGAATTGTGGGGCTAAGATGTGTTTGTACTGCTTTAGTATTTTAGTAGAAATATTATCCCAGCCTGTGGCACATTCATCTTTTAACCCCATCAAAATTCGTTCAACTTCCTGAATGTTAGAATCTAATAACACAAAGGACTTTGAGTAAGTCTTAATACTAGCTGTTTGAGAAGGCGATGGTTTGGTTTGAATTAGCTCTGCAAGTCGTTTACCCACATTAACAAAGAAATCGTTAGCATGATTGGCTGCCGAAAGCGGGGAGTGATGTGAATGTAATAAATTTGATGTCGAATCACGTTGCTTTGTTGTACAAGTGGCATTTTTTATTATTTTCCAAACTTTTTGCTATCTTTACCAGACTTTTCTTGTGATGTTTTATCATATTCGCACTTTATTTTTTTAAGGAGATCATTACAGAAACTGCGATACCGTTTGTATGTAATTTGAGCTGTTAAATTATTTGGACATGATCTGGCATTCATGTGTAGCTTGTCTCGATGTCTCATACAGCGAAGGAGCCCGGGGGTAATCCATGGCTTAATATTAAGATTTTTTCTGCTTATTTTTACAATTCTAGTATTGGCACAATTCTAGTACCTGCTGAATGATGCTCACTAAATGTGACATACAAGATTCTGCATCAGCTGAATTGTAAATAGAATCAAAGCTAATCTTACGTAAATCGATTCCCAATTTATTATAATCTAGTCTTGATGTAAATCTTTCATGCTTGTGATTAGGCAGTTTTAGGCTAAGTGTTAGTAAAGCGGCATGGTGGTCGGTAACAGAGGAATTAGTTACTAGGGCGATTGCTGGCAAGTTAGTTTTAAGCATAATATGGTCTATGCATGAGCCACTTTGAAATGTTGGTAGACTGTGAGCTGGAAGTAAGCCGTGAAACGAGCAGCGGTTTAAGTACTCCTGAGCTGCCTCTTCACAAAAGCCCGGGCGTATATTAATATTTATGTCACCATCTACTGCAATATTTTTAAATGTCGATAGAGTTTGGAGATGAAAGTGCAATGAGTCAAGAAAAGAGTCCGTATTATTATATGAAGGTGATCTATACACAGCTATAATCGCAAAACTGGCATCTATTTTTACCAACAGACAGGTACAGTCCTTGATGTTTAATTCTTCGACAGTAACATAATTCAAAGTATTTCTTGCATAAAGTACTACTCCATCGTTTTGATTATGGCTTGTTTTGGTATAATGAGTTCTATAGCCTTCCAATAAAGGCAGGTTGTTCTTATGAACAGCAAGCCAACATTCAGTTAGAACGATTATGTCACATTCGACATCAAGCCTTTGCAAAAAAATACTGAAATTGTTAAAATTTTTGTTGATACTGCGAATATTTTGGGTTAGTAATGTAATTGAGTTGCAGTTAGCAGAAATATGCTGTTTGCAGTTTTCAACATCACATGTCCGTGACTCGGAAACTGAGAAATTATCAAGGACGTTAATTAATCCATCAGTCATGATTATCTAAAATTAAGGTAAAACTAAACTATAGCACGGCGCTCTTAGGCGCCTTCATAATCAATCGAGTTAATGTACCTTTGCTCGGCTAACTTTTTGGCTGGGCAGTCTAAGTCACCTGTCTTGTGATTACTGGGCTTTTTGAAGCGAAGGCAGGTTGCGCATTGAGCTGGTGCCGCTGTCTTTGGACACTCATTGAACTGATGACCTAGTTCGCCGCAGTGTCCGCCAGTGTAGGCCTCTGCTTTACATGTCTTCGCTGCATGCCCGAATTGTTGGCATTTGAAGCACCGTGTCACCAACGTGAAGTCTCTTACAGGACAGGAAGACCAATTCACGAAGACACGATCTTGGGTTATAAGGCACTTTCGAATTATAACTGAGACCTCAATGATGAAGTTGCAAGATTCATATACCTTCTTGCCTGATTTATGGCTAAGTTTAATAGATGCCAAGAATGCATCTTTCGTCATATCTGTAAGCTTATTGCACACATTCTGTTCATAAAGGCACTTATAGAACTCCTGCTCCTGCATGGTTGACGGAACTCCAATAACCATAATACGTGGCCTGCGCTTGTGTGGTTCGTCAATAGTTACGTCAGCTGTGGTGAGGGGGACAGATTTTTTAAGCTTCTCGATGTCTTCGTGTCTTAGTGTCTGTGCTGATGATGACACCACCATTTCTGGTCTTTCGAAGTCCACGCACATGCAACTTCAACTCCTCGGGGGCAGAGAATTTTTTGTACCAACGTTTTGGTGTCATCACTGGTCTTGAGCTTATCCTTGGGATAGATTGCAACAGAGCTAAAATTTTATGGCCGGATAAAAGAATTGGTACTCTTTTTAACCATTTCGGCAAAAGAGGTCTCAGCTGTCGGTTGCGACGATTCTCTTACGCTTTTTTGCAGTTCTTGTAGGCACACCGATAAGTCTTCCTTTTCATTGAGGAATTTTGCGTAAGTTTGGATTTGTATAGCCTTCGACTTTAGGGCTTGGTATTCAACTGCCATTTGAGATGAGCCATGGGATACCTTTCTGCATAAATTACTTATACGCAGTTTCTGCTCTGAGTTAAGTTTTCCCTCATTAGCAATTGTGAACACTTCATTAAGGCACTGTTCGATAGAAGCCATCCATTTTTGAATCTCCGATGTAGACACGATTGTTATGGTCTCTTCATACCTTGGTTGAGATCGCGGTGGAGACGTCTGTATAGGTTGGGCGGGCGGGGCGGGCGGTGGTGTGGGCGGGGGACTGCGAGCCATCTTATTGCTTCTGTTAAAAGGGCTGTCCATGATGAAACTATGTATTCGACTTAGATATTAAATCAAAACATAATTAAAATCACACACTGTCATTACGTAGCACGACTGCTGAGTTAAAACTAGGTCAGTTTTTGTTTATTATTTTGAATAAATTATTGGGCACGTCCGATCTCGGCAAGCGCACGATATACACAATCAAAAATCAGTGTGCGTGCGTTGTATGTTGCCAGGGCCAGGGGTCTTTGGGATTGGTAGCAGGACCTCTGCCGGAGATTCTTCGCACCCCCTGTTCCGGCGTTACCGTGGCCGCCACCTATGCCAGGAATAGCGAAACTGCCGGGAACTGGGGGCCCTTTTCAGTTTGTGTCTATCATTTTGGGGGTTTTGCCATAGTCACCACGCTTGGCAGGCGGATTGGTGACCGCAGATTCAGAGTTAAGTACTCGGGGGTGCTGCTGCCCGATCCGCCGGTGTGTGTTCCCTTAGTCGCCTTTTACGACATTCACGGTAGGAGATGGCCCCTCCATCTCCTACCATGAATGTCGTAAAAATTCTATGCCGGAACCACCACGGCTATCGGCGGGGATGTCGTCTACCATAGACGAAATCGCTGTCGAGGGACGAGGTTAAAGAAGTGGAGCCCTCTCATAGAGCTAGACGAGACATATTCAGGTCCTCAGGTCATATTAAGGTCCAGACAGTCCTTAATATGAGAACTTGAAAAAATAATTACATATTAATATAAACACCTTAAGATAGCTTGCGAGCATACATGATGGTGCTCGAATTTAGTAAATTTATTTAATTTAGATTTAATTTAATTTATTAACCGACCGAAAATCTTTTTTTTTTTTTATATATTTTCACCTATTACTCGAAAACGGCTGCACCGATTTGGAAAATTCTTTTTTTTTTGTTTGAAAGGGTATACTTCACAGGTGGTCCCATGTAAATTTTATCTAAATCGGTCGAGCTAAAAAATAAACTAAAATCTAAAAATTGTTTACATCGATGATGTTTTCATGTACTTTCATACCTCGCTGTCTCATTGGAGCGTTGCGTTTATTTGGCCTACCCATATTATATATATATATATATATATATATATATATATATATATATACAAAATACATCTACATTCCACTAAAAATGGCTCAAATTTCATTCGATGAAGTCGGTTTCTTTTTAGTTTTTAAAACGTAATTATCGATATTCTTAATTCAAGTATTCGTACTTCCGGTACTTGAATTCAACCAATTAATTAAATATAATTAATCAATTTATTAATATCATATAATAATAAGAAAGTATTTATAAAATTAGTTTGGTATGTTATGGTAGAAACGATCGTTTGACTTTGTACTAGAAATTACCTTTATATAGAGCGGTAGACGGAGCGATCATGCTGAGTCGGACGCTTACCGAGTAAATACTTCTGAATAAAAGTACAAACAGTTATTGGTGGTATTTCTTGTGACCTCATGGACCCCGCTCTCACGTCAGAAGACGGGATCACCGATGATCACGCCCAGCACCATGGAAGTCCATCATACTCTCCAACACTGCCTGCACCAACAGTGTCTACAAACCCAGAAATTTGACTTCTTCGGCGACAAGTAGCTCTTGGAGAAAATGGTATTTATGAACAACCCTGGACGATCTTAGCAAAGCTATAAACTATCCAAAATATACCTATCGAGTTTTGACCCGGACGAAACACAAATAACTATCCAGGAATGGTGTAAGGAAATGGGTTGATGTCAATGCCTACGCTTTGGTCGATTGGTCAGCGCTAAGTCTGAGTTGATTACGCAATATAAAAGGTACTTAGATGTTTTATTTATATCCATTATTTTTGTTTCGTTGTACAGTTTTAAAGTAGGCTTTAAGTTGTCGTAGTGAAATAGAGTTTAAATAAATTTATTTTGTGATGTTATATAGGTTTATATATAATTAAGGTTAGATTTTGCTGCCGAGCCAATCAACAATGTCAGATAAACATGTCGGATTGGTTTTAGACTGATCAGTTTAAATCAGCCCAGAATATTCATAAATCTAGAGAAGGGTTAAAAGGGGTACCCAAAGCAGTCATTTAATAAAAACCAATACATTCAAAACAATGCACCTCAAACAAAACATCGCATCGTTTAAACTTCAAAGCTTTGCCTCACCAGGCGCTGAGAGCAGAAATAGGCAAATCTCAGCGAACACAGTGTCCGCTGGCGAGAAATAATAAGCCCCAGACCCCCCGGTACCAGGGACGAGTTCGCCAGCCCAGACGACACCGTACCTACAGGAGATAGTTGAACATATGGTAAGATAAGAGTAAGATGGTTTCTCATAAGCAGTAAAAAAACACAATTGATTCAACAGTTTTATCATGGTTTTGTATGTTCTGTTTGATTGTGCAATAAAAATTTTACGTTTTTTATTTTAATTAGAGCTGGAGAATCTGAATCTGTTTAGGGTGCTCGCTAATTAGGGTGATAATAAGATAATTCATTATTAATATAATTTCAGCGGTGAATGTACCTATCGCGTACGCCCTTTACGCATGTGTTTCCGTGGGCGGGTTTGGAGTGTGCCTGATGTACTGAATTTAAAATATTAAAAATGATGATCGCCAAACGCGATTTCCTCGCGTACGCTTACATAAAAAAAAATACTAAAGTTCTAAATCTAGTTACACAAAAATTAAACATTTAAAACGTTACAGAATAAACACTTCATAAGACCCAGACTTGTTTAGTACAGCCGGCTATAAAATCATTGACGATACAATAAAAAAATATATTAGGTTGGGGAAAGTCTTTTCGTATTATAGTATGTATGAACTTGTAATAAAATCTCTTTGGCTATACTATTTGTAGGTATCTGGCTGGTTTTGGTATCATTAAAAGTTTAAATTTTAGAGAACATAATTCCAAATTCAAATTAGGAAAATGTGTGATTTTTATTTGTTTTTCGTATTATCAAGATGAGTGTATCTAATGAAGAAATTCGATACATTTTAAAATGTTACTACATAAAAGGTAAAAATGCAAGAAAAAAACTTGCGATGTTTATGGACCTAGTGCAGTGTCTGTGAGAGTAGCACAAATATGGTTTAAGCGTTTTCCATCCGGAAATTTTGATGTCAAAGATGCACGTCGCTCTGGTAGCCCTATAAAATGGATGCCATTTTTGAAAAAGTGGAGCAAGATCGGCATATCAGTAGTTACGACGTAGCTGAAGAACTGGGAATCGACCACAAAACAGTTTTGGCGCATTTGAAAAAAACTGGGTACACAAAAAAGCTCGATATTTGGGTACCTCACGAGCTCACTGAAAGAAACCTAATGAACCGTGTACTCATTTGTGGTTCTTTATTACGACGTAATGAAACCGATCCATTTTTGAAGATGCTGATAACTGATGATGAAAAGTGGATCACGTACTACAAGAACGTGCGAAAAAGGTCGTGGTCAAGGGCCGGTCAGGCTTCACAGACTGCGGCGAAACCCGGGTTAACTCGCAACAAGGTGATGCTGTGTGTGTGGTGGGATTGGAAGGGCATTGAAGTTGAGAGAAAGCGGCCGGAATTAATCAAAAGAAGGGGTGTGGTTTTCATCATGATAACGCTAGACCTCACACATCTCTAGCCACTCAGCAAAAATTAAGTTTGGCTGGGAGATGTTAATGCATCCGCTGTATAATCCTGACCTTGCACCTTCAGATTTCCACCTGTTTCGGTCTCTTCAGAATTCTTTAGGCAGTGCCAGGTTAACATCACGAAAGGACTTCCAAAACCACTTGTCGCAGTATTTGGATCAGAAGTCCCTAAATTTCTATAGCAATGGGATCATGTCCAAGATGGCAAAAAGTTATCGAACAAAATGGTACCTACAGACTTTAGTTAAATGTAAATAAACTATATTAAAAAATGTTAATATAAATAATTCAATAACTGAATGAATTAGATTATAAATAATTATAAAACACTGGTAAATACACATATATACTACACAAAAATAAAATTATAATTAAAAATATATTATACTATTATACGAAGTAGTCGAAGTTGTGGACGTTTAAATGAATAGGCAGTAATATGAAAAATGTAATATTTATTGTTTGTTTATGTTAAAATATTTTGGTTACCCCCCCCCCCCCCCTCTTACCCCCCCCCTGCACTAATAACCGCTTGTTAAAGGGTTTTCATTGTCTCAATGAGTTTCCTGATGGAATCCTGTGGGATTTCCTGCCACTCTTCGACTAAAACAGTTTTCAGGTCTTCAATCGATGCCGGAGCTGGATATCTTCCTCGTACCCGCCGTTATAGCTATTTTTTATCGATGTAGCCACATATGCTCGATTGGGTTCAAGTCAAGACTGAAGGCTGGCCAGTCTAGTGTGGGAATGCCGACATCTTCCAGGTACTGTAGTCACTTTAGCAGTGTGGTAGCGGGCATTATCGTGCATTAGCAGGAAATATTCGCCTATAAGCCGAAATGAGATTAATGAGAAGAGCTGACACAATATTCTTACATTTCTTCGATCACGAATTTGGAGCCACTTAAGTTTCGACCGATACTCAGAGACGTGATCGTACTCGCGGAGATTGTATATAAATTGAATACATGTATTAAGCAAGCGATCGAGTTTATTAAGAAGATCTTGGTTCAGGTCAAGATACGCAATGTCTGCATAGTCAATAATAGGTAGGAGAACGGCGTTGACAAGTGAAATTTTGGTTTGAGTAGGACGGAAGTTTTTAAAGCGGATAATGAAGTGCAGCGATGCGAAACATTTTTGAGGCACCTTCTTTACCTCTATTCTGCTAGTCACTATTTTGCTGAAACCCATCTCTATTTTTATGAGTTTATAACAAGTTTTCATATATATATTGTGAAGCTAGTGTGAGAATATTAATTTCTTTGAATATTTATCTCAAAGACTCACGAGGTTTCATTTTATAAATGGCACGTATCGCCCTTTTTTGAATAACAAATATTTTGCCAATATCCACTGATTTCCCCAGAGAATGATGCAGCAAGTGTTTCAATTTGTGGTCCCCACTGTAGATTAGCATCAATATTAAGACCCAGGAAGATCGTGGAATCTACAAGATTCATTGCCTCTCCATTCATTTCAACGTTGGTCAGGCTATGAATAACATTTGGCAAAGTGAATTTGATACATTTCGTTTTTTTTTATTTTAATTAAGCAAAAGATTATTTACAGTGAACCAGTTAAGAACTAACGATACGGATTCATTTACGTTATCGCAAATACTGGTTTTACCTCTATCAACTTTAAAAATTAAAGACGTATCGTCTCTACAAATAAAACGAAATCACAATTTTTTTTTTACAAAAAATGTTAAATTGTTAACGTATACTAGGAATAAAAAAGAGCCTAACATCGAACCCTGTGGACCCCTATATCAATAATTGATCCTCAAGACCTCTCAGCACCACGTCATCTTTCTGGACTCTATAGGATAGATAAGACTGTAAAAGGTCAATCGGCCGGTTTTTAATAAATAAATAAATAATAATAATAATAAATAATCCCGGACATTTCACACAGCATCATCTGGCCCCAAAGTAAGCCGAGCTTGTGTTATGGGTATCACATGACTGATATACTACTTATAATACTTTTTTTTTTGTAAATACATACATATTATACATAGAAACACCCAGACCCGAGACAAATACTTGCAGATCATACAAACATTTTTCCTGCGGTGGGAATCGGACCCGCAACCTTCTGCATCTCGGCCGGAACTTGGCCCACTTGGAACATGCCATAATATTTTAACTTTGTGATAAGAGTTGCATGACTCACAGTCAAAGGCCTTAGATAGGTCAAATAGTTTTGACTTATAATGAAAAATACCAATACTCGCGGCGTCTTCGAACTTGCAAACGAAACTGCTGATTTACTTAGCTCTTAATGCTCCTCGTGTCATATTGCACTGCTAAATGCAATAGTCTACTCGCACATCTCTGTTGTTTACATTCAATTTCTTATTGTCTGGCAATAATATGTTCTGAAAAATCGAATATATTACCTGTATTAGCAAATGCCGAAAAAACTAAAGAAATATACCTATGCAGCCTGCAGAAAAGAATAAGAAAATTTACGTAAACGTAAAGATGTTGGAGGCTCTCAAAGATCATCCTCAAAGATTGTCAAATGACCTGATTCCGTCATTTGCTGTCTTCTTACAAGAGCAATTGAGGAATTGTAAATGGAAAATAAGAGGACGCAGATGGAACGTGCAACAAAAAATTATATCGTTAAGGCTTTATCTTTAAAGTAGTACCTAGTTCACTGAAATGTGTTAGGCCTACCCAGCAAAGTATTAGAATGTGATGTGAATTATTTTTTACCGACGAAAAAATGGAGGAGGGAACGGAGGAGGAAACTCAAGTCGACGCGGATATATATATTTACTTATGACACATAACTTTTTACACTTTTGTAGTTTCTTTTGTAGTCTGATTTTAATATTTTTAATTGGAAAGGGTATAATACCCCGAAGTTGGTCCCTCGCTCAAGTTTGGGCGAGAAGGTTATGTGCGGGAGAGTGACGAGAAAAGGAAATTCTCAAAGCCAAAAGGTTTTAATTTCACGTTATTTTTTAACAAATTGAATTGGCGGGACAAAATGTTGTTATAGTTCATATACCAATTTATTTGTATTACCTTGATTAGTGCAATAAAGTAGCGCCAAATAATTTTTTGTTGTTATTTTATTTTTTTAATACCTATTTTTGAACTATTTGTCCGATTCACAACCCAAAAACACTGGTAAAATCGCCCAGGCTACGGCTTTTTTCTGCCATACAAAATGTATAGAAAGCGTGCACAGTTTGGATACACAGTGCTCTAACTAAAATGGGCGTGTGTACCTATCCTAAATGATACACACGACATAAGTCAGAGTGTATCCCAAGGTTAAAGGTTAAATAAAAAAGGTTTTTTTTTTAATTTTTTTTATTAAATCATTTCAGTGTAGGTAGATTTTAGGCGTATTACTTAATACTGGATCACTGAGTACAAAGTAAACTACTCCATTACTACTAAACTTATAACATTGTCAGCTGCTATACACAGGGGCACCAAACGTGGAGGCTCGTTAATTATTATAAGAAATAACATAAAATGCAAGGAGCCTAAGGAATTAAAGATATTACAAATCTCTCTATTGCGAGAGCTATTGAGGTGTTGTGTGTCAAGCTGGAAAGGCATGACATCGTGAGCGTTTGCCGTCCCCTTTGTCCCCTTACCCGACTTTGCGTTCTAAAAATACGCTATAGAAGAAGTATTGCAAAAAATTTTACTTAAGTGATAAAAATTCTAATACATAGCTGGTGGTGATTTTCATATAGATATTCCTATTCATAAATTCTCTGATAGAGTTATAAACTTATTTTAATTTAATGTATAAATTTAAGCCTACTTTTTGATGAACAGACAAGAGTGACGCCAACAACAGCCACTAACATTTATTGCAGTTTTGCAGTTGCCATACCAGAAAGAGAGAGTACTAGGTAATTTGAAGTCTAGACCGAGTATCTAGATCTACTTATGTATATACCTTGTATTCATTTACATACCTATGTATTTAAATACTTACCCTATTTATCAATAATTAAGTAAATAATATCTCTACGATTTTAAGATACATAGAGTAATTAATATTATTTATGTTTTGAATTACAAATAATAAGTAACTAAACATAAAAAATACCATAATAAATAAAATTCCTAGACCGTTCACCGGAAGATGTCCCCTGCCTTGGGCATTGGCTGTTGGCTGCATTGCCTATAGTATTGCCAACAATATATGTAGTATTTATCCCACTTGGTGATTGGTGGTTGCCGGTAACATTACCTAAACTTGTACTACCCACCACAGGTTAAAATGTTTTACTTGCATATTTTAAATAATATACAGTTATAAGACTAAAGTAAGGTTGTAAATGATAGTTCAATTTAAATTTTAAATTATTTATTGATTTAATTTTTCTGACAGTAATTATGGTCGAAAGAAACGATTCCAGACATATCAGTGTCACTTGCATAAACGTCATCATCATCTGTCTTATCCGAATCTGTGCTAGTGTCATTTCTTAGTTAGATTATGAATTTATCAGTAATACTATCCATGCAGTTATCGCGTTTATATTTTTAATTAGTTATGTCAGTAAATTCTAATTACCCATACTAAAGGCATTGTGTCGGAAGCTGGTATCCCTATTTTACTAACCTGTCATGGCGGCAACGCAAAATAGCACTTGATTGGGTGGAATTAGACAACAACAGATTGACAATCAATAGTGCCAACATCACGGCAAGGGACAACTTACGGTGAGGTGAACGGACAATGGTGGCAGTTCGGTTGGTTCATTTCTAAAATTAGAAATTGTCTAAAATATATTTTAGTTAGTCATAGCATTTGTAAAACCTATTCGGTTGGTACCATCTAACTAAATAAGGAACGCTTAATTAAATTGAAAGATGGGCGGATGAGATAACCGTGGTTGCGGGTAAAAATTGGAGAGACAGCACAAAACAGAAAAACGTGGCAAGCTCTGGAGGAGGGCTTTACTCAAAGAGGGGTCCTCAACAAACAAACCTAATTTAAAAAAAATCGGGTTGCACTCCGGGAGTGCCGACAGAAGTGAAAACTTATTTTGGCGCGTTAGAGTTTAGTAATAAATCACTTCTAAATCAGTAATTATGGCAACTGCCAATCAAATACTGAACGAACACAGATGATGCAATAGTTTTTGTTTAGAATGTAGATAATATATCAAAGAACCTAACTCAGTAAACTTCTACATCCAAAAGTAGACTGTAAACATGTGAATTAAGGTTTATAATCAAATGGGGCGAGGGCGGCAGCCGGCTGCGTCTCGCCCCAGACGGTAACGGTGTCGCGAATCCAGAGGTTTTACCTCATCTAAAAATATGCGTACCGGGCTAAAAGAAGTATTCACTTCAAAAAAAAACCGTAGTATGTAATTAATAACTTAAATAAGACTAGAAACCAAATAGAACTAAATCTGTTTAACTCTGTAAAATTTGTTTAACTGAGGAAATAAAGGCTTTTTATTTTTATTTTATTTTATTTTATTTAATTAAATAAGATAAAATTAAATTAGGATAAGTTGGGAACAGCAGAATACCAAAGTTTCATTTGACAGTCTAAACCAAATTTTAGCTAAAATTAGTTAGGTTGCTGCCAACAGAATTGAGGCCAATATATCACACATTCTGAGCTTTTAGGACAAGCACAGAATCGTGACGTAGTCAAAACAGAGATATTTGTATCGCAGAATCGCAGTCCTTGTCTGTGTCAGGATTACAAATATTAACGGGTATTTATCGCGTTTATTTACCTATTTTTCCCGACGTTTCGACAGGTTTACACTCTGTCGTGGTCAACCTATACGATCGCGTAAGTTTAAAAAACTTTGTGTCAGGACACTAGACAAAAGTAGGGGTAAATAGCATATTTATCATTCTGTAAGGCTTAGCGTCGCGCGGGAATAATTGGCCCAAGATCGACTATGTGCTGGCCGACCGACGAAAGCGATGAGTTAAAATCTTTGCCAAATAACCGTGCGTATCTGAATCCTAAGATCATCCGGTTGACTGACGCAAAACAAAGGATGATTTTAAACACAAAACAATCTTTTGACATTAGCAATAATGTCCACAAGACCGATGCCATTATAAGAAGAGAAGAAGAAAAACCTATAAAATAAAAATAAACAAATCAAATCAATACTACAAAGTATAGTTTGTAGTTTGTGAACAAAGTCATCAAAAATGATGAAAGTCACAAGTCTAGGGTCTCACCGGCCTCTATCAGGCCAGCTGTACAAATACACTAACGTCGTGAAGGGCTGGCAGCAGCGGTGGTTTGCTGTAGATCCTGAGACCGGAGTACTCTCGTATTACCTGTTCGACGGTCCAGGAGACACTGTGCAACCAGGGCAGCCGGCCAGAGGCGAGGTAATTCTCAAGTGCAATAATATTATTATATGCTAAAACTGTACGAACAGGTTCCTGAAATGTAACATCTATTTATATATTTAACTTGTGTTAATTAAAACCTATCACAGCGTAAGACCAATAATAGTGCAAGTAATAATTGTTCAACTGCTCCTTCCAGGCCCACCTAGCAGCAGCAGTGATATGTCCAAGTGATGAGGACTCCAGGACATTTACCATCAACTGTGCATCGGGGGACATGCTAAAGCTCCGAGCGACAGATGCCAGAGCCCGACAGGAGTGGGTTAATGGACTGAGGGCTATTGCTGAGATACACACTAAAGTAAAGTTGATACCAGACAATTAAGTAATAATAACTAAACCTTAAATAACCAACATACCTAGTGACTAGGATTCCGTGTTTGTAGATATCAGCAACTATGAGTATGGTAGATATAAGGTACTTCTATTCCGATAGTATAACCTGGGTTAGTAAAGAAACTAACCAAATAAGATGCTGCTAGTCATTACCTCTGATTCACACTCTATTTCTGTCTAAGCTCGCACACAAGTGCAAATAAGTTATCAGTTTGGATGTGCTATCACTTTGTCTTGACCTAGGTCTTAGTTTTTTACACTCATTTATTTTAGCAGCTTACAATGCCATTTAAGATTTGTTTCTTTACGTAACCAGGCATTACTGCTATTGAAATGTGAGACATGTAAACATTTGATTTGATTTGAGCTGGATAACCCACTTAATTAATTGATGTATTTGCTTGTACACATTGCTCTACAAACCTCCTTTGGTTTGTGAAAGACCTACCTAAGTATTCATGGGATCCCTGTAATTTCCAGGCGATGGGTGCAAACCCACTGCTCCAGCCCAGGGAACAGCTAGCAGTTCACGATGCCATGGCCTCCGCAAGACAACAGCTGCAAGCAACAGAGATGAGGTAAACCAGCTTTATTCCATGTACTTGTAATTAGGATTGAGCTTTTGATGAAATTAGATGAGAGATATGCCCAGTGTGGGTGGTTTGGAATAAGTATGATGATGATGAAAGTTTGGCTAATAGATCACTTTTAGCGATTTTACCATGACCAAAGAATTATTAGTATATGTACAGTAGGAATGTGACATTGTACATAAAAATCGATTTTTAATTAATCGATTGTTTTTTAGCAGGAAAAATCGATTAATAAATAATCGATTTTTCGTCAAAAAATAATCGATTTATTTATATGAATCGATTTTTCCCTAATTTGTTAATTAATTTCAATATAAACGCCATAAATATTATATTTATCATAGTTTCATTAATGAAATATAATATAACAAAAATGATAAGTTTTTAAATAATAAACATTATAATAGTTTCAAGTTAAAATTATTTATTTTTCAACAATAATTAACAAAATTAAACTATTCAAATAAAAACAATCTAGAAATCCGCAGGCAATGAGATCAGGACTAACAACTTAGGTAAGCGTTTTGATAGTTTTCGGCTCCTGGTCTTTGATAATATGGCGTAAGCTGTTCATCAGAACATCTCTCTGCTGGAGCCGAAGAAGCCGGTACTTAAAGGTTATACGCCAACTGTGTCAGTTGGGGATAAGCTGCCTCATAGCTTCTCCTGGATTTTAAAGCGTCTTCTTTTAATCCTATTACAGGCACTATGTACAAAGTTAAGCTTAATTCAGATGTCTGACTGTGACTTTGACTGGTTCTCATATTCTCCACTCCAACAGCTTGTTGTGGGTTTCCCAAATGTCATAATTATCGACATCATCAGCGGTCGAAGTTATTGACTGTGGACAATGCTCTGGTTCTCGGTTTTCTTCAATGGATCACTTAGTGTAGTTTATAGTTCTTGCCAAAGATGCTCCGTCTTTCATAAGCACGGAAGGGATGCCATCGTAGATGCACAGATGGCGTTAGTGTAATATTATGGAGATGGTATTCATTGGTAGTTCGCACTTCGGGCTATAGCAGACCAGACTTAATGTCGAGGGGTAGCAGATGAAAAATCGATTATGATTGATTTTTGAATATAAAAAAAATCGATTATTAATCGATTAATTGTAATAATAAAATCGCGAATAAAAATCGATTTTTACCTTAAAAAAAATCGATTTTAATAGATTTTTTCTATAATCGATTATTTTTTCACATCCCTTATGTACAGAAGACGATAACATTTATATAAAGAGCGACTCTTGCTATGATGCAGCAAAGTACAATTCAGCTTGCACAAGCGCTCAGTGCCTCACATTATATTATACGGTACTAAGACGAAAGCTTGGGTCCTTGGCGACGTTTATGCGATAAGTTGCATAATCAAGGCACAGCTGTCCCACATATACGTAGGTAGATATACCTATGAATACCTATGTACCTAAGTTAAGAAATTATGTTTATTTAGATTTTCTTACCTTTTCATATCCTTCGAAAGTTTGAAAAACATGAAGTTCCGAACCTTGTTATAATTTAAGCAGCCAATTGCGATACAGTACGATTTTGCCTTTATTTTGGTGAATCATAATAAGTCATACAATGTCACGTTATCTGATACGTGCGTCCCGGGCGGCGCGCGGCAACCCACTGAATAGGCCCACCAAGGTGGGATTGATGAACCTACTTTCAGCTTCTTACCTAAATAATTGTAATGATATGTACTTGACTTGACATGAAAATGTAATAATCTTCAATTAATTGAATTTCAGTGATGCTGCGCTCGCCAGATGTATAGAGTCAGCCGATTCGCCGTTTCCTCACACAGACCCTGACTTACTTCTACTAAAAGTAAGCATAATTCTCTTTTCATTGAATTATAGAATCTCTGCTCTGTTGGTAGTAGCTCTGCCTTCTGCACTGTAGGCTGAGGGTTAGATTCGCTTCTAGGACAAACATTTGTCTGATGAACTGAACATGTTTGTGACCCAGACACACCCAGACACAGACACAGAACAAACATCTGAACACAGATGTTTGTTCTGTGTCTGGGTGTTATATATTATGTAATTAAATATGTATTTAAAGATATATTAGTTTTATATTAGTCATGTGGCTTCTATAGTACTGCTTAATTTGGGACTGGATGGTGTTGTGTAGATGGTTGGTGGACTATCCATATTAATTTATTTAATTATACAGTAATATACATATAAAAAGTAAACTGTCGTTCGCCAAGATACAATATCTATCACTCTATCTAGACACTTTCGAGTTTATCTATACCTACATATAAAAGAGCTTAACCTGACTGACTGACTGATTCATCATCGCCGAGCCGAAACCGCTGAAGCTAGAAAGCTGAAATTTGGAATGTAGCTTCCTTTTACAGCAAAACCACCCAAGGGTGAAAAGGGGAGAAAACTAATGTATAAAACTTTTTAACGCGTAGTTCGTTTTGCTTGAAACTTAAAATGACACGTATTTAAGGATTTTTCTAAATAACCGTAACAAACGGGTAAAATGGAGTGTCAAAGTTTGTATGGGAACTTTTTAACGGGTGATGTTATACATTTTGATAAACACGGGCTTTACTCACGTATTATTTTGTCGATGGAGGCACCGACATTGTTTCGATTCATCTAGAGAATCTTCATCAGTATATATGTCTAAAAAATGTGAAACGGTTCGTTTATTTGAGAACAAAACGTATCAAACTTGAATGTAGCTTAACTTTGTGAAAAAGTATCGTGAAGCTGGTGTAACACCGAAGTTCATGCGGATCAAGCCTATAAAATGCATTCGGGAATATGATAAATTCTTCAAAAAAGTGAACGATGACCTGTGTGTGCGGGTAGCGCGGGATTATTTTCGCAACATCGCTATCTTATCGGAGGAATTGTTTCGTCTGCATTTACGTCTGGCGAGTATTTTGTCACTAGATTTATGGAACATCTTGGACGCCATGTCCTATAACAGGTCGGATAATCTAAAAAACAGGGTTTCAAGAACGCATAACTCGAAATTTAAGCGCCTGATACCATTTGCAGAGCAAAAATCAAAGATGCATTGCCCCACTGAAGTAGACAGGTTAGTTGTGAATTTATCTTTACAAATACTCACTGAAGATATGAAACAAGTGTTGGCTAAAGGTTTGAATTTTGCTCCTACACCACATAGGGTACCAGTGGAGGCAATCATTACAAGCGTCGAGGCTACTATAGCACATAATAGGATACCAACACACGACTCGGATTGTTTACGTCAGGATGTGGCCTCTATGGTGCGGAAGGCTAAGTTGCCGAAGCCTAATACAACAAAACCTGAATTCCGAGCATTATTGAGTCTGAAGAAATACCAGGATTTGTTGATACTACAAGCTGATAAAGGCAACGCCACGGTAGTGGTAGATACGGCGGCCTACGAACAAAAAATAGTGGACTTAGTGACACACATACTTATAAACAGGTCTCGTACAACCCTACGGCAAGAGTAGTAACAAAGCTCAAGGAGTTACTCCTGACCATGCCTGATGACGTGTATGGAAGGTTATTGCCTACAATCCCTACGGCGCCTAAAATCTATGGTCTCCCAAAAATTCAAACTGGCCTCTTCGTCCAATTGTTAGCCAAATAGACTCACCAACTTATAACAGCTCGGTATATGTCGGACGTACTACTGCCTCTCACAGGAAAAACTGCGAGCTTCGTGAGAGATTCTACGCATTTTACACAGTTGCTAGAAGATGTGGTAGTTGACAATGGAGAGCTAATGGTGAGTTTTGATGTCACTTCTTTATTCACTAATGTACCGATAGCGGACACCATCCTTATTATTGAAGATTTGTTAAAGACCACAGACTTACCTATCGAGTACATGACAGTGAGTAAGTATATCTTGACGAGTGGTTATTTCTCCTGGCGAGGGGATTATTTTCTGCAGCTAGAGGGAGTAGCGATGGGTTCACCCATAGCACCTGTCGTAGCTAACATATATATGGAGTGGTTCGAAGCTACCGCGCTACAAGATGCACCCTGTAAGCCAACACATTGGTGGCGGTATGTAGATGATGTATATGCAATTGTACAGGAGGATCAAATAGATAGGTTATTGGCACACCTGAATACACACAGCACCCTAAAATTGCATTTACAGTAGAGCGCGAGCAAAATGGTGAGTTACCTTTTCTGGAACGTTGGTTAAACGTGAACATACAGGTCGCCTATCCCACTCGGTATACCGTAAACCAACACACACAGATAGGTACCTAAGAGCCGACTCTCACCATCATCCGGCCCACCTTTCATCAGTACCTAATACACTAATTAATAGGGCTTTGAGACTATGCCACCTTCAATATCTAGATGCAGAGTTATCTCACGTCAGGATTGCACTGGAGAAGAATGACTACGGAACGAATCAAAGTTTTCGCATTGTCAATTCATCCTCAAGAAAACGTCAGATGTCAGTAGACAGAGCTGCAGCTTACCTACCGTTTGTGACGGATAAAATTGGACACTTGTTGCGAAGGAAATATGGCATCAAGACAATATTCCGACCACTTACTCAACTTAGACAATTGATACGCTCTCCTAAAGACAAAGACCCTTTGAGTGTACCTGGAGTTTAAAAGATTCCTTGTGATTGCGGAAGCTCCTACGTAGGTGAAACTAAGAGGAACATTTCTACCAGGCTGACTGAACATATTCATGCCGTGAAGAATGCTGACATTGAAAAGACAGCAATTGCAGAGCTCTCGCTAACCTCTGGCTCTACACATTACATTCGATTTGATAAGGCTCAGGTACTATCAAGAGAAAGATTCTTTGTACCTCGAAAGATACGTGAAGCAATCGAAATCGGCCGTGTTCCAAACTTCAACCGAGACAAAGGTTAGTTTCTTTCTCCAGCCTTGAAACCTTGTCTGCACGGAACGTATTATAGTAACCATGTGGAGCCGGTTAGTGATAGTGTCAGTGCTGTATGTTTGACGGTTCCCAATGTTGTGGGCACGAGTGGCGAAGTCGAAGAGCCAGTACTAGCACCAAATTTGTTACCGCCTGCCGTGACAACGTTTCCACCTCTACCCGCACGCACGACTCGCGCCGCAAGATACCTCACCCGCAGTGCGAACCGTGAACTCGAGCGGCAACGAGCGGACCGCGGATCAAACTCACCCTGATGAAGATTCTCTAGATGAATCGAAACAATGTCGGTGCCTCCATCGACAAAATAATACGTGAGTAAAGCCCGTGTTTATCAAAATGTATAGTACAACTCACGAAAGTTTGGAGGCTGATGTTATATCTTTGAAACTTGGTTTGGATACTTAAAATGCAAAATAAATGAACACCTGTTTCAGATTTTTTTCAAATAACCCTCATAAAGGGGTACAATGTAGTGTGTATTTTTTTGTATGGAATCTTTTTAATGGGTGGTCAGGTAATTGATTTGAAACTTATCAATAAAATTTGGCTAGAAGATAAATTGCATCCTGGGGATGGATTTAAGCTACAATTCCTTTCAAAAATACGACGAAGTCGCGAGCAACCAGTAAAGCTAGTAATCTATAATATATAAATATACAAAGGAGAAGTCCACTCATTGACTCACTCACTCATCAGGAAATCTCCTAAACAACAAGGGAGACAATAAACTAAAGCTAAAATCTAAGTTAAGAAAACTTTAGATAAAATTAGCATGCCAATGAATATGGTAGGACATACAATAGTCAAACTACTATAAGACCTAATGGTATCACATAAATATGTTCAAACAAATAAATAATATTTACGGGTATGAAGTTGGAGACGAACATTCTTTGAGAGTTGATGTCGCGCACTAAACGAATTTTCCAAAATTCAACCCCTAAGAGGGTGTAAAAGGGTGAAAACGTTTGTATGAAAAATCCAATTCCTTGAACTTACAACTTTGTTACATTAGTAAAATATGCTTTGATACAAATGATAAAGGACTAAAATATTTTATATTTTTCGAACAACCCTTAAACAAGGGTGCAAGAGGGGTTTAAAATTTGTATAGAGACTTTTTAACACGTAATGCGATTTGCTTGAAACTTGGTCTATAAACTTTAAATACAAAATAAATAGACACGGATTTTCCTTAACAACCCCTAAAAAGGGTGCAATGGGGGTTTAAAATTTGTATGTAGACTTTTTAACGCCTGATGCGGTTTGCTTGAAATTTGGTTTATATACCATATATACAAAAGAAATAAACAAGTATTTAAGAGTTTTTCAAAATAACCCTCAAAAAGGCCTAAAGGCTGGTATGATGATGATACTCTCAATCACACAATCATTAAAAAAATGGATTCATCTGTTTCGGGGCCACGATGCCATGCCACAGACAGACACAAATAGATCTTTAGCCTTTAACATTCTAGGAAGTCCACTGCTGGACATGGGCCTCCCCAATTGATTTCCAGGAAGAACGATTTTGAGCCCTCTCCATCCACCGACTTCCTGCGATCTTTACAATGTCGTCAGTCCATCGGATGGGGGGTCGTCCTACGCTTCATTTTCCTGTCCCTGGTCGCTATTCGAGAACTTTTACTCCCCAACGGTTATCAGTTCTGCGAGCTATATGGCCTGCCCATTGCCACTTCAACTTGCTAATTTTGAGTGCTATGTCGGTGACTTTGGTTCTTCTGCGGATTACCTCGTTGCGGATTTTATCACGTAGTGAAACACCCAACATAGCTCTCTCCATAGCTCGTTGCGCGACTCTGAGCTTGTGTGTGAGGCCAATAGTTAGCGACCAAGTCTCAGTTCCATATGTCATCACTGGCAACACGCACTGATTAAAGACTTTCGTCTTGAGGCTCTGCGGTATCTGTGACGAGAAGATGTGCCGTAATTTTCCGAACGCGAGTTGTATTCGTCGGCTGACCTCTTTGTCGAAGTTGGACTTGCCTAGTTGAATCGTCTGACCCAAATAGACATAATGGTCTACAACTTCGATTATATCGCTCTCAACATGTACCGGTACGGGTGCAACATGAGCATTTGACATGATTTTTGTCTTGCTCATGTTCATTTTAAGACCCACTAGTTTAGAGACGATATTGAGATCGCTGAACATTGCGCTAAGGTCTTCCAGCGATTCTGCCATGATGACTATATCGTCGGCAAATCGAAGGTGAGTGATGCGTTCGCCGTTGATGTTGATACCATATCTATGCCAGTACAAGAGCTTGAAAACATCCTCCAATGCAGAAGTGAACAGTTTCGGAGAAATAACATCTCCCTGTCTCACCCCTTTATGCAATGGGATTGGATTCGTGCTCTGGTCCTGGAGTCGAATAGACATGGTGGCGTTACTGTACAGACATTTCAACACTTCGATATACCGATTGTCGATTTGGCACCGCTGGAGTGACCGCAACACTGCCTAGGTTTCGACAGAATCAAAGGCTTTCGGATAGTCCACAAACGCTAAACCAAGTGGCCGGTTATATTCTTCGGTCTTCTGTATAACCTGCCGGAGCGTATGGATGTGGTCTATGGTGCTAAAGCCTTTTCGGAACCCGGCTTGTTCGGGAGGCTGGAAGTCGTCAAACCAACGAGCGAGACGATTAGTTACTACTCTCGAAAACAGCTTATAGACATGGCTCAACAGCGAGATGGGCCTGTAATTCTTTAAGAGGGTTTTATCCCCTTTCTTAAAGAACAGTACCACCACGCTCCTGTTCCACGCCTCTGGCGTAGTTCCCTCGAGGATGACGGAGTTGAACAGCTTCTGGAGGACCTTAAGTACCGGTGTTTCACCCGCTCTCAGAAGCTCTGTCGTTATTCCGTCTTCCCCCGGTGCCTTGTTGTTTTTAAGCTGCTTGAGAGCCGTTCGGACCTCGTATAGGCTGACGTCCGGAATGTCTTCAGTATAGTGTCGGGTTAGGCGGGCTCTTACATCGCTAGTCGTGCTTGTAGCAGGGCTTTGCGATGAAGTGTACAGTTGTCCATAGAACTTCTCGAGCTTTCGTAAAACCTCTGGTTTTGAGGAAAGGACCCTGCCACTGTCGGTCTTCAGCTTCGTCAACAGGCTTTGCCCAATAGACAGATCTCTTGCGAACACTTTGGAGCCTCTATTGCATTCTTTATATTAGTAGTATTATACAGACGTAAATCGCGTCGCATAGACTTAGAGATCAGTTTATTTAGCGTACTGTATCTCGACATGTCTACTAAAGACTGCAGTTTCATTTCGCTACGTTCTGCCATGAGTTTTAGAGTTTGCTCAGAGAGTTTTTGGGTTCTCACTTTGCGCTGAGTTTTACAGAACTTTGACCCAACGGCATGGACAATTTCCACCAGCCCGTCATTTATTTCATCCACGAATTCGCATTCGGCGAAGCATTGGAAGCGATCTTGAAGTTCCAATTGAAAGCTCTCGGGGTTTTTGATTTGGGCAGGACTTGGGCGAAGAGTAGATTTCATCAGACGGGACCTTTCTAGCTTTACGTTAAGATTTAATGAGCCACTAACCATTCGGTGATCACTGGTTTTGACCCTGTTGATCACTGAGACATCATTAAATATTTGCTTTTTTGTTGTCATGATGAAATTTATCTCGCGTTTGTGTCCACAGGGGTGAAGCCACGTCCATTTCCTGGACGACCGTTTCTTGAAAAAGGAGTTCATCATAAAGAGTCCCTCTTTTTCCATGAAGTCGGCCAATCGCTGACCCCGTTGGTTCCGCTGTCCGAATCCAAATTGCCCCACTCTCAGTTCATCGCCGTTCCTCATACCTAGCCGCGCGTTGAAGTTCCCCATTACAATCGTAAAGTGTGTTTTCGAGGCTTGCATGGCATTTGAAATGTCATCATACATAGCCTCCACTTCATCGTCTGGACGTTTCGAGTGAGGTGCGTACACCTGTATGACCTTAAGCGATACCGTTTGGTTATTCTGAGTATAAGGTATACCACCCTGCTCGACACGCTTTCGATCTTCACAATGTTGTTAACGAGGGATTTGTGGACGAGAAACCCAACACCGTGCTGAGATAGTTGATCGCCCTCCCGGTAGTAGAATAAATTGCCGGAATTTAGGATTATCTTGTCCTCTCCCTCTCTTCGGACTTCTGATAACCCTATAATATCCCAGTGCAACTTATTCACTACTTCTTCCAGCTCTATCAACTTCTCGTCGGTCCTCAGTGTGCGTGCGTTGTAAGTTGCCAGGACCAGGGTTCGTTGGGATTGGTAGCTGGACCTCTGCCGGAGATTCTTCGCACCCCCTGTTTCGCCGTTACCGTGGCCGCCACCTATGCCAGGAATAGCGGAACTGCCGGGAACTGGGGGCCGTCTTCTATTTGTGTACATGGGGGTTTTGCCATAGTCACCACGCTTGGCAGGCGGATTGGTGACCGCAGATTTTGTGTTAAGTACTCGGGAGGTGGTACTGCCCAATCCCCCGGTGTGTGTTCCCTTAGTCGCCTTTTACGACATCCACGGGAGGAGATGGAGGGGTCCTATTCTATGCCGGAACCACCACGGCCAAGAGAGAGATAGGTACTCAAAATCAAAATTGAGAATATAGGTACTCAAAATCAAAAGATACTTTATTTAATACAATGACAAAGATCACTATGAAACGTCTTACATACTAGGTGAATTTAGGTGCCAATTTCTCCTAACCCAACTCGTCCTGGTACTAGCGCTTTTTTGCATGATCCATCTTATAATACAAGAGAGTTTATACATTTCAAATGTGTCGATTAACTGTTTGAGGGAGACATGAGGCCATGCATTCCTATCATTAGGTAAATAGTATAGCACAAATTCGCCTCCCGCTGTCTGTCTGTCCCGATGTATGCTTAGATCTTTAAAACTATGCAACGGATTTTGATGCTGTTTTTTTAAAAGATAGAGTAATTCAAGAGGAAGGTTTAGAAGTATAAAACTTGTATAATATAGTAGAGAAACACTGATAATTTTAGAGGTTTCTAATGTGGTGTCGTAAATAAACACATTTTTTTGCACTTACATTGTAAATGCTGGCTGAACCCTACGAGATAGATCAAAATAATGTATGTACTACAGTATTGTACACCTTAAAAAGGTCTACACAAAAGTCCGCAATGGTGTATGCCTATCTCTTAGTCTATGTTATTCTCTTAGATAACGTTGTATATAACGACATTCTGTAGTATATTTAGTATCAGTATTGCACCCGTGCGAAGCAGGGGCGGGTCGCTAGTCAATAATAAGTCATTTATATAAACGCTTTCTTGAAAAGACGCTATATATTAATCTTGATCAGAATTAATATTGTTCAGTACCTAGTAAATGTTGCATGATAAATACCATTCTAAATGTTAAAATTTGATCAAGCGTGAGCAAATTTGATCTTAGCTATAATTATAGAAAATCTGTTCAGCCATTTGAACATTATTAACTCTTTTCTAGTAGATAAAGCAACTTCCACAGGACTGATCGATTCGAAATTTGGTACCAATACTGTTACTTGAATGATATTGCACGAACAGGGTAAACTTGACCTAATGCAGCATTACCTGGAATCTGTGGAATACACAACTCCTCAGGTACCTTCTGTCTCAATGAATAGGTTAAAGATGTGTAAAGATGTTTTTTTTGTGTCTGGGGTTCGTTAAATTTAAGTAATCTTGTTAATGTGTGTTTCAGTCGACATCAGCAGCAAGTATGCAATGCCTGCTGCAATGCCTCGGCATGTTACATCGCCAGCAGCAATACGCGACGGTCAGCGTGACAAGCAAGCAGTCGGAGAGTGAATACCATTAGTTTTTACATGAAACACTATATTATCGATCGATATCGATATATCGATATATTTAGGTCACTGATCAACATTTTTCGAATATTTGTAGCATATACCCAATTCCATTAGTATCTGTCGTTTGATTGTGTAAATCAGAAATATATTTATTCTCATAACTGATGAATGCTGAATACTACAACCTGTTTTAATTATTAATAAACCGATCCTTAATGGCGGTTTTAGACTTTCAAATATTTTAGTAGGTATAGAAACAAAATGATAATATAATTATTTTAACATAATAAACCTCATTTGAAGTAGGTATGAATCAAGAATGCAAGCAAACTACTGTCGCGTACGGACTACGCGTTCCAGTGTACACGTCTCTCGAGTTAGTCTGCGGACCGATTTCGATACGATAGTCGTTGAAATGTACGATGAATTCAGTCGCATTGAAGTTGTTTCGGTGTCAAACTCAAATTATCTTATAGTCGGTTCCATCGATTTTAGAAAAAATATCAGGTGTTCCACGTTCAAAACAATTCCGATATTCCTAGGCCCCCAGATTAGCCATGCGCCCCGACCGTCGATTTTTTCCCGCGCGTTAAAAGGGACGCTACGCTCTATTTTGACTGAAAAATGCGTTCCCACCGATCTTAGATACTTAACAATTTGAATGCGATTTGGAATGGATCGATTCGCCTCGCGTTCAGACTTGCAGCCCATACAGGTGCTGAATGTTCAGGTAGGTACCTAAATTACGCGTACATTGGAGCGCGCAGTGCGTACGCGGCTTAAGTAGTTCCTATGAAAGGTGCGGTTGACGTCAGTTGGTCCCCATTCCGCTACGTGCGCCTCGTGCTGTCGATGTCTTGTAGTCGAGCTGACGCTGCGGTCGACATACATAAGCCTTGTAACATCTCTCACTCGCACAATATTGCTACTTTTATTGTGCGAAAGAGAGGACAAGACTAAACCGCTATTTAAGATTCGTTTATTTTTTAAACAGGTTATAATGGATATTTGATTCATAAACAGCATATTTATTGATGCAATGTTAATTAGTTTTGTGTAGGGAATGTCTGATGTACTTAAAATTGTATCCTTGATTGCCTAGTGATTAGGAGACCTGGACAAGGTCCACTTGAGTGTGGATCGAGTATGGAAATAACATTCTTCTTTCGTATGAGACAGTGGTCAACTCTGGGTGAGGGAGTACCTAAAACACGGAAGCGCTCAGATGAAAATGCCACTGGGGTTATCCAGGTACTGAGCTCACAGTGTTGCTTAACTTCGTCGACTGTTAGGAAAGATTAAGTTAGCTATGCTATGCTCCTTAAATTGTCATGGAAATTACAAGCTTGTGTGCCAGTCAGAAAGTGGATTTTGTCTAGCCTCCTAGATCCTCCAAGCTACAAGGCTTGATAGGTAGCACTTGTCGAGCGAATATTCGTTTTGTGTTGTTTAAAATGAATTGCCTAAAACGTAGGTAGCTGTTAGAGATGTTTGTTTTGTCTTCGAAGGCACATGGTGTACTGCGTTGAGCAGGTTGTTTCGGCAGTCAGCCCAAGTCAGCACATGTCAGCGCAGCGACGACCTTCCTTTGATCATAATTTATAAGTATTGTTGATGTCACGCTGGGACTTGACATGATTGTAAAGTTAGCCGATGAAAGACGTGCATAAATAAAACTTTGACGTTTGTAAATAAAACCTTTGTAAATAATGTAGGTGTCAAACAAACCTCGTAGATTTGAAACGTGTCTTGTCAAATTATCTACAGTAATTTGTTTTGTATAACCTTTTCATGATAATCATTATTCCCATTCTCTAGTTTTCTATTTGATTTTATTACATTCCTGTGAAATTAATAAAAATGTGTGATCAAGAATTCAAGACTTTGCGTATAGATCCGCGCTACCCTTTTCAAAATCAGACTAAGTAAGTATTAATATTACACAAACATGACATGACAGCCAGCTGAATGTCTATCATAGCTACAGATAGTGTTTGTAGAACCTGCCTGAGATTCGGATAAATAAAATTGTTGAATGGGGTGAAGGAACCACCTATAAAAGTGTGCTTAGAGCGCACCTATGAAAGAAGAGACAAATAATTTAATATTGCTGGACAATTGACACAGCACCATCTAGATTCAACTAAACCAATCTTGTACGATGGGAACCAGATGATTCATAAATATATATATCTTTACCCACTATCCCATAATTGTAGCTAATTATGGCCGTGGCGTTTAAGATGAACAAAGACGGCAACAGATATAAACAACGCATTACCTAGTGTGATTAAAGGACCTTGATTATGTTGTCCACATGATTGATATACTACTTATATAAATTTTTTTGTACGTATTATACATAGAAACACCCAGACCCGAGACAAATATTTGCAGATCCAACATTTCTCCGAAGCGGGAATCGAACCCGCAACCTTCTTCGTCTCAGCCGGACCTTAGTCCACTGCGCCACAGAGGTCGTCCGACATACATTTTTAGTACCTTATGATATTCTATAACACCTCAGACACAACAAACTGAAAAGGTATGTTGCTGTAAGTGCTTTCTATATTATTAGTAAACAAAGATCGCTGGTCTAGTGTTAGTGGACCTGCCTTCTGATCTGAAGGTTGTGGGCTCGAATCCAGCCACGCACTAATGGATTTTTCTTATCGAAAAATGTTTATATACCAGTATTCTAAAACGGTTAAGGAAAAAATCTATAAAGTTCGAATACAATAAAGTGCCAAGTGCACGAAATGAGCCTCTGAGGTGCACTTTAATCCTTTCACAAACAAATATAATATTTTGTGAGTCAAAAGTCCAGGTATATATTGATACTTCTACAGTGACCACGCAGATGCCGTGCCGCGACTAAAATGCGTCTCTTTTGGGATTTCGTTCTTAAAAGGGATATTTACATAAATGTGTTTCCACAGAGCCTGCTACGACAACTACTGCGACTATTACAAGTGCACAAGACTGCTCGGCATGGTAGACGATTGCAAGATATTCAAACGTTACTTCGAAACCATTTGTCCCAATTTCTGGATCGGCCACTGGGACGAGCTCCGCGATAAGGGAGCTTTCCCGGGACCTATATAAAGTGGAGATGAAATAAAGTTGTGAAGTAAAATTGTTTTATTTGCTGTAACACCAAGTTCTTGACTACAAGCTGTTTTGTTGCATATATGGCGCTTTCCCCGGTCTACGATGCGATAGGCTAGTAATAGGCAGCGGGTAGCCCGTGATTGTTATTATTAGTAAGTATATCAGTCATGTGCTACTCTCTTAACACAAGCTCTGCTTACTTGATGATCATCGATGGATGGTGATGAGGCCAGATGATGCTGTGTGAAATGTCAGGGATTATTTATTTAGTATTGCGACTTGAGATATTGCTATCGCTAGCTACTGCTGCTACCGCTAGCAATGGTGGATGTATTGACGAGATCAAGCGTCGTATGGCGATCTCCCGGTCTACCATGGATAAGCTGAAGAAGGCATGGAGAAACCGTAGCATAACAAACGCCACCAAAACACGTCTTGTGAGATCCCTCGTGTTTCCCATATTTCTTTATGCTGCAGAAACATGGACTCTACGGGAAAGTGAGAAAAAGAAGATAGATGCGCTCGAGATGTGGTGCTGGAGAAGAATGCTTGGGGTCTCGTGGACTCAATTTCGTACTAATCAGTTCATACTCCAAGAACTCTGCATCAAACAGCGACTTTCATCTACTGTACAATCTCGTATTCTCACTTTCTTTGGACATGTTTCACGACGCGGAGAGGTCTCCATTGAGCGTCTTATAGTGCAAGGTAGAGTGGAAGGCACAAGGGCACGGGGTAGATCGCCCATGAGATGGACTGACCAAATAAAGACCGCTTTGGATGGTCCATTGCACGAATGCACCAGGAAGGCTGCTATGCGAGATGAGTGGCGTAGAATTGTCAAGCGAGCCACAACAGCCCCCTGAAGTGACGACCACGACCACTCTGTCAAGAGTGTAACGACCAAGAAGAAGAGCTACTGCTACTTTTACGCAATAACCCTGTCGGATATGAAAGCGAAGATTGCTTTGAAGGCATAATTTTTCTTTTGAAGATCCTGTCACAAACACATGTGTATGTGACAGGATCTTCAAAAGAAAAATTTGGGACGGGTCCTTTTAAGCGTCTACTACCACCTGTTCTGTTGGCAGAACTATTGGGATTTTTTTACCATTAGGTCTGTGACTTATAAGACTATGCTTTACAGGCTTCAATCTCATCGACAGACGAACTATATTCTTCTGGCGCTTCGGGGCCGCTGCCGCGGCACGCTCGCCTTGCGCGTTGTTTTCTATACTCTAACATAACCTAACCAACTGGTTTCGATTTCTGGCGCTTCGGCGGCCGCTGCCGCGGTACGCTCGCTTCGCTTGCTCGCCTTGCGCTTGTTGTTTTTTATACTCTAACATAACCTAACCAACTGGTTTCGATCTGAATTTCTTGTCACAAGATTCGTGAACAGAACTACTGGGAATTCTTTTCCCATTTGTTCTGTGAATAGAACTGATGGTAAAAAAAAACCCAATAGTTCTGCCAACAGAACAGGTGGGAGTAGACTCTTTTAAGAAGGCGTTTAATATATCGAGGATCTGACTATTTTCTTAATTTCTTACGGAAGACCAATTATTTATTCTATGTCATACCTATTATCTACTTACCTGCTCGTGGGTGAAGTCGTGAAATCAGGCTGTGGTTGATTATGATCTAGTGGAGCTTAGAAGAAGAATCGAATATAACTTTATTGTACACCTTAAAAATAAAAATACAAAATAACAATTTAAACATGGTAATAATATTTAAGTGGTACAATAGGCGGCCATATCGCTTGAGAGCGATCTCTTCCTGGCAACCTTTGTATGTAAAGGAATGTATTAATTAGAATAGACGGCACGGCGTACATTAAACAAATATTAGTGAGCTTAGTGAGGCAGTCGCAGTATGTACCTCAAGTAAGCTTATTCCGAGGTAAAGGTCCAGTAATTCTCGATTGTATACCTCATCATCATGTGCACCAAGAATTCGCACAGAACATACAAACCTCTTCGCTGTCTCCCGTTCTGTCATAAAATATGCCCAAAATTCGCTGGTTAATCGGTTGCACAGGAATTAGGTACCTAGGTATATAATCAAATATTCAGTGACATTTATATTTTCCACACCAGCAAATACGGTTTCAAACTGAAGGTTCTTCAACTTTCTTTCCTTATCGAGGGACATATTGTTTGTTATTAGGTATATTAGTATGTGTACTGAGCTACCAGTTTAATCGTGACCGTCGTTATATTATTAAGCCCTGTATATAAAATGTAAATCCGTTATTGGCTGTCTGTTATGTTACAAGATATATATTTATGGTTTAATAAGAGCGGTGGATTTTGAGTAACAAATAAAAAATAAAAAAAATCAACAGCCCGACATTACCCGCTGTTGGATATAGGCCTCCCTATGTATATGCCATTTCATCCGGTCCTGTGCCAGTCTCATCCAGGTTCACGATTTTTTCGATATCGGTTGCCATCTCGCTGCTGGACCAACGTTTCTATACCCGGTTATTGAACGCCATTATTATAGCCAATATTATAGCTTTATTCTGTCGTCAACCTCGTCTAGTCAATTGTCCTGCCCAACACCAATTTACTTCCGCAATACTGTCTCCAATCGAGTTGATTGTATAAATATCGCTATTATCATATTGAAACAACAGCTTGAAACAACTGAATTTATTTTTCTAAATCACATCGTGATCACAACACCTAACATAAATAAAAATAGCGCCTCAAATACTGCTTAGATCTTGCCGGCGAAGGTACCCTCAGAGCGCTGCGTTTCCCATCTCTCGACCCACTCATTAGGGCAAAGCGAGCGGAAGGCGCGCTGGAAGTAGAAGCACGGCTCGTACTTCTCCCCACGGACCTTCTGGCAGCGGTGGAAGTCCAGGTACGACTGGTAGCAATGCCTGGAACACAAGAACTTGATATGGAACTCGTAGAAAACAAGTTAAATATGTTTCTACATAATTATTGGATTCCTAATCGAGTACCTTTAGTGGTAATTTTTACCAGTAAATATAACGTAGGGCGTAAACGTGGACATTTTTGTGTCTTGTGTCAGATACAAGCTACCGATGAATATTTGATTTCTATAGAACCAGTATGAAATCATCCACTCCCTGCGCATACATAAACATTTTGTGTCTAGTTGGTCCCACTTAACACTTACTCATTGACGATCGAAAAGTGTTCGGTGTCGATAATTGGAAACTAAAAGTCGTCTGTTGAAAACACAAGCAACATTAACAAATTTCCTTACAATTGTACTGAGTTTCTTCATCGACGTCCATCGTGAGTCTGACAGAAAACAAGCAACGAAGTGAAGGTTTCCAAAATCAGTAAATATAAGTAGGTATACTAGTGGCCTGTAGGGCGATTATGGAACTCTAATTACAATCAATGTCTATCAGTTTTCGGCGTAATTTCAATCATTACTGATAGACATTGATTGTAATTAGAGTTCCATAATCGCCCTACAGGTCCAAAACCAGTTCGACACCATCTAGCTAGCAAGTACAAGAATTTCGTATGTAACATTCATGTTTTTTACGGTTTACTATTTGTTACCTACTCATTACATAAATAAATAAACAATGCTGGACATTTCACAAAACATCATCTAGCCCCAAAGTAAGCAGAGCTTTTGTTATGGGAACCACATGACTTGAATACTACTTATATACTTTTTAAAATACATACACATTATACATAGAAAAACAGCCAGACCCGAGACTAATATTTGCTTATCATACAAACACTTGTCTCGCGACGAGAAACAATCCCGCAACCTTCGGTGTCTCATGCGGGCCTTCGCCCACAGAGATCTTCATAATCTAGTCATAATCCTTACAAGCCGTGATAATTTTCTTTTTAATTTTATTATATACTATATAATTTCGGTTTGACCTGAAAGTGAGATAAGTACTTTAATAAAAGTGGTTAAAGCTAATTTATCACGAATATCTGGAGAATATCGAGAAACCGATCAAGAAACATCATCACATCTTTGAAAGATTTATCAGACGATATGCCAAACGATAGGGTAATAAAATTAAAAAATATATACCCCACCTTATAGGGGAGGTAACCCTAATAACCATTTTCTTTTAGATTTAATTTCATAACTTTATAGGGGGCTATTAAATACGTACTCGTGTTACTTCACGATGATAGGACTAATGATCTGTGAGCAAGGTCCGATTTCGTCCGATGGTCCGAATCTGATCATTCACATTTATTCGTAGGATTTTGACTGGTCATACATGAGCTTCATCACTTTATATAGGTTGAGTTTCTCAGTGACAATACATAGGTATTAGGATTACCAAAAAAATAGGTATTAGGTTTACCTAATACCTAAAGTCAAAAAATATGTTGGAGATATCTGGTATATCTTACCTTACATTACTTACCTATGTTAGGCTCTATTGTAATGTTATGCTAGGTACTTAAACACTCGTCATTTGGTAGTAAGTTCATACCTCAGTTTTGTAGGAAGATAGCAGTACACCTTATCACCACCATTGAAATTATGAATCAGCGGCAACTGGGTAATTTCCGATCGAGGACCACAGCATGTCTAAGTAATTGAATATCTACATTACCTGGTCTGGTTGGTGTTAGGGAAGCGTGGGTCAAAGGGCGCGGTTTTGATGTCTGCTGCGGTTTTGATCATCTCAGGCATTTTGCTGCAAAGAACACACACATTCACTAACATAGCTCTTTATTATGAAAACATGTTTCTAGCAGACCTAGATTTATAAAACTAATAGAGCCTAAACAAATACAATAAACTCAGTCATTGAGAAATTAAAATATTTATACGGGCAACATCAGCAGAGGTTACGATACCAAATACAAAACTTAATACTAGTTTCCTAAAATTATCATATTATGTTATGTAAGATAATAATGTATTAATGTGTATTTCTAGTGTCTAGTGTATTGCAATATTATTTAACGAGCGGGCGAGTTTTGCGTTCTTCTTCACAAGATGTCTCTCTGTATTTTTTAACTTCTTGCATGTAAAGGGACCATGCATCCTTCGGAGTGTTATCAACAGTCTGCTCATCAATAGCTTTAGCTTTCTTAACCACACCGGTTTTAAGAACTCGACCACCACGTCTCTTTCCAATAAAAGGCAAAGCGGGCTTTTTGATTTCAGGTTTTTTGACTGCCTCCTCAGCTTTTTTGGTGGCTTCTTGCATCTTTTTGAACATTTCTAGAAAACTACCATCATTCTTTATCACCGGAACCCCAGGTTTAGATCTGGAAGATGATGCTTGAGATAGCAATGCTAGATCAGGTGGAGGTAGCAACTCTGCATAGTTAGGCCCCTCTAGGTCTGGGGGGACACAGTACTCAACGTCGTCTACAGTGGTGGACTCCACCGCGCCTGGAGGGGGTTTAACTTCTTTAGGTGGAGTTTTAGGATCGTTTTCTTGCCGGTATTTGTGCATCTTCCAGAATCGTTTCCGATCGGCGACCGTGAACTGGCCGCGCCGCTGCTCGTCATCGCTGGGCGTACCGCCCGGGCTGCGCGAACTGCGCTCCTTCGGCACGGCTTGAGGCCTGGGGCTCACCGACCGCTTCTTTCTCCCATCCTTGGACCTCGAACGACGCCCAGACTTTGATTCCGATTTAGATCGAGAGCGCCGCTTCGATCGGCTCGCGGACCGGGATTTAGATCTACGCTTAGATTCCGTTCGTTTTATCTTAGAGCGTTTGCGGGAGGAGTCCGAGGAGCCAGAGTTGCTGGACGCTGACGATGAGCGACGCGGACTGCGCCTCTTGCGACGCGATACCGACGGCGGCGGAGGCGGCGACTTGTCACTAGACTTCGAACCGGACTTATCAGACTTATCACTAGACACGGAACCACTTCTAGCGTAACTCTTAGGAGGTGTTATCGAACTGTTTCTAGCTTTTCTAGGGGGGGTGTCAGACTTATACTTGTAACTTTTCGGAGGCGTCAGGGACCGATCTCTATTCCTTTTGTAACCTCTAGGTGGAGTCGCAGAGGAGCGGTCCTTTTTAGCTTTAGCAGGAGGGGTCGTAGATTCTCTCTTCTTCCGGGGCGGGGTCGTCACGACCCTTCGTCGGTCTTTGCTCTTGGAATCTCGGCCCGAACGGTATTTCAGATCTTCGCTTCCGCTGACCGATCGATCGCTTCCGAAGCGGGGCGACCCGGAGGGCGACCGTCGGCGAGCGCTCCTCTTGGGCGAGGGAGTCAACGACCGATCGCTCCGTCTGCTCCTACTGGCCTTCTTATAGGAGCCGTCCGAGGCGGAGGATACCGAGGCGGCCTTGCGCTTGTTGAGTCGTCGCGGCGAGCGCGAGTAGGAGCGCTCGCTGGAGGAGTAGCTGCGACGGCGCGGGCGGCTGCGCGGGCGGCTGCGCGAGCGGCGTCGGCGCGGGGAGCCGTACTCGTCGTACGACGCGCTGCGGCCGCTGCGGGCGCTGCGGGCGCGGTAGCGGCGCGGCGGCGGGCTGGCCGAGCGCTGCAAGGGCGCGGAGGGCGGCGCGACCGCAGCGCCGTAGTACTCGGGCTGGGGCGCGCCGTAGTACGCCGCGGGGTCGTACGAGTAGGGATAGGATGCGTAATCGTAGTGCTGGTAGCTGACGCCGGTCCAAGGGTCGGTGCTGGGCGCAGCCGGCGCGCAGCCGGGAATGGGCGCCGCGTACTCGCCCTCGGCGCCCGGCGGCCCGCCGTCCCACGCGCCGCGGTACGAGCTCATGCTGAATACGGTCCGAGCATAACCTGCGGCGGTTTGTAGGTGAGGTGCGCTCACACCTACAAACAGAACAACTTTGTGGTGTAGACGCAGTTCTGGACCTTCTGGAGTTCTGGACTCTCTGACTCGAGTGAGCGGTTCCCGGTTGGATCGCGCTGTGTTTTTGTGACGAGGAACAACAAATTACGTAATCCGAACGTGAGTTCGCGAGTTGGGGGATGCGAAAGCGTGCTGTGGGGGTAGAACGTATAGAGCCTTGGGCGATATGAACATGCAGTACCTTTACCAATATGCTCACCTTGTTGTGAATTCGCGTTTTCCAGAAAATCTTTCAACAGCAATGGCAGACGAACACACTCTCTCGTTATCACAAACTGATAGACAATTTTTATTTTTATAGAAGAAAATGCTACAAATAGACAAAACCGCTATTTTCCGAAAAAACAGATAAAACGTATTATCTTTGTGTTATTTTCATTTATATTTTTGTCTCTGTGGATTGGATTTAGAGATTGCTTGATTCCATTCTGTTTCTCTGTCTGCTTCCTGCTTGTGACATCGGTCAGCGGCTTGTGTCTGCTAACTGCTTGCTGCTTGCTTGATTGATTGATATTGCCGATAGGGATGTGACATGGAATGGAAAAGAATCGATTAAATAAAAATAGATTTTTCTTTATTCAAAAATCGATTTTAATAAAAAAAAAAATCGGGTTGCACGTCTCGCCCCAGACGTTAACGGAGTCGCGAATCCAGAAGTTTTACCTCATCTAAAAATATGCGTACCGCGCTAAAAGAAGTTTTCATTTCAATAACTAATCGATTTCTGCGAAAATAATCTATTTTTTTGTATTAAATACAAGTAGGTACATGCTTTTCATATTCTAATAATAAACCTAAGAGATTCATATTAACAATTTATAAGATTAACAATCAAATAAAATTATATGAATAAAAAAATAACCAATTAAAAACTAAAAATCAAAGCCAATGGTGGAAATTCGGTTGGTTAATTTCTAAAATTAGGAATAGGCATGACGACAGTATCATTAAATGGTCGATTTAATGTTTTAAGGGAAAACTTAATATCAAAAAAATGCAAACCACTGGTTTAGTTTTATTAAAAACATTGTGATTATTAAGATTTGAAATAAAATAAAACATTAAAATACAGCAATCGGCCATTTTGACTGAAACACCAATCACAGCGCATGACGTCACCCATATGTAAACTCCGTTGTCAATACTGTCATTTACTGTGTTTTGTTGTTGTGAATACGCATTTGGATTGATTTTAAATTCTTTTACTTGTGTTTTATCGACTCAAATCTACTCTAACAATGGAACCACGCTTTATTAAGGCAAATAGCTCAAATTTGCCCAGGATTTATGTTAATATTAGGCGATTTTACTCGCAACAAATAAATAATTTTGCTCGTCTGAGTTATAAACGTGAAAACATCTTTGTAAGTAAATTTTGTTTTTACCTATCTTTACCCTAGATACAACCAACTTAGACATAATCAAACTCGTTTTGAACGCAGGCGAGTTTTTTTATTTTACTTTCATGGGTTATTAACCGACTACAAAAAAGGGGGAGGTTCGTTTTTATTTTTTTATGTTTGTTCACCGATTACTCAAAGACGCCTAAACCGATTTGAAAAATGATTTCTTTGGTACAAAGAGTTATACTTCCCAGGTTTTTGAAATATCAACAAAAATCTAAAAATTGTTTACATCGATGATATTTTCATTGCGTGCAGTGCAGAGCAGTGCGTTTAGTTGGCCTACCCATGTTATATAGATATAAACAAAATACTTACATCTACTTTCCACTAAATATTTAAAAATAAAATAATTTTAAGGTCTCACGTTGTATCCGATGATACGAGTCGGGTTTCTTTTAAGTTTTTAAAACATTTATACAATAAACTTGTCTTGTTTATTGTTGAGGTTAGCTCACAGTTTGAAAGATGCTATTTTAGAGTAAATATCAATTTAATACCCGATAAAACGAGTAATTTTTAATTATTTTCTTCGCTACGCATAGACACAATAACATGTTTTAATAGGCGTGACGTCAGAGCCGACGCCATGATACCTACGAGCTGTTTTCGCACCCTATTGAAAAAATGTTAGGAAAATGGCTTTAAACTTCGTTAAACTATAGCTTATCGCCGAAATAAAGGTTTTTTCGTTAATAGTAAATGTGTACCCACATTACGGAAGAGGATTTCAAAATCTTTCGTCTCGCCTATTGTCTAAAATATATTTAGTTAGTCATAGCATTTGTAAAACCTATTTAGTTGGTACCATTTAATAAATTAGGAACGCTTAATTAAGTTAGATAACATTTAATTACGATAAGTTGGTAGCAGCAGAATACCAAAGGTTAATTTGACAGTTCAAAACCTAATTTTAGCAAAAATTAGTAAGGTTGGTGCCAATATAACTGAGGCCAATGTTCCTTTAAAATTTCAAGGTAAGGAATTAGGAAACCAAATAGCATTATTGATACAAATTTTAGTACTACTAAACGTTTAATTTATTATAACAAAAATGAAATGATGAGCCCAACAAAATGACAAACTTTGTCTCAAAAACTAAAATATAAATCAAATAAAAAAAAATGCCATAAATGTCCAGTCGTATTTTACATTTGACTAGTTTTAAAATAAAATACTTAAAACGAGAATTTATAAAACTAAACGACTACCTTATAGTCTGAAAAATTAAACTTAAATATAAATCTTTCGTTAATCTTCAAGTATAAACAATAAAATAATAATAATAAAATTGAAACTTATTGCAACGATTTTTCATCCGTCGCATAGGTACAGGCTGTTATGTTACTGAAAATCGATTTAAACACCTAATTTATTAATCGATTTACTAAAAATCGATTAATATTACTATTAAAATCGATAATAAAGAATCGATTATAAGAAAATAATAATATATTTAAATAAAAATCGATTATTTTTACATCCCTAAATGCCGATTGCCGGGGTTTTTTCTGGGTTTCGTTTCGCTCGTGCGTGGTTTTCGTGTATTTCTTTGTTTAATAAATAATAAATATTTGAATTATATGTACACAAAACTTCTATATGAGTAAATCCAAAGTAACAGCAGAATGGAAGAAACGTGTGAAGACCGAATATATGAGACTTCGTCAATTAAAGGTGAGGACTTCAAGCATACCGTTATTGTTTGGAATAATTTATTCAGTTTGTTTTCTACCTGAACGTTTATTTTGATTTGTAGAGGTTCAAACGTGCCGACGAGGTGAAGGTGGCATGGGCTCGCAACCTGCGGATCATGTCTGATGCGGTAGAAACGAGAGAATGTGAATTTTTGGGGAAAGGAAAAAGACCCTTTTGGCCGCCACCAGCCCCAACTCAAAATCATGAGAGTCTCATGAAACTTGCGGAAGTTTACTACACTGATGGTATGTACTTCACTATTATCATATTAACGAAGTATGCTAAGCCTATACAAAAACTATAAGGACATTTGTAGACAATTGATCAACTTAAGTACTCTTTTAGTTTTTGACCAGTTTATATTATTGTTTAATTTGTAGCTTCAGGAGTAGTGACCACTCAGCAGATCCCAACTCGCATCATCAACTCTGTGAATCCCATCCCCACCATGTACACATGGGCTCCCACGCAGAAGAACTTCATGGTAGAAGACGAGACAGTACTTCACAATATTCCATACATGGGGGATGAGGTGTTGGACCAAGATGGCACTTTTATCGAGGAACTGATCAAGAACTATGATGGGAAAGTGCATGGTATGGTACTAAAATGCTGTTCTTGAGGGTCAAAGTATACTCTGTGGGGTGGTGGGCGAAGACCTGCCTGAGATGCAGATGGTTGCAGGATAAATATCCGCTGCGTGACAAATGTTTGTATGATCTGCAAGTTTTGTATAGTTATATACATAACATAACCCAGAATTTGTATATAAAAAAATACTATATACCAGTAGGGCGATTATGGAACTCTAATTACAATCAATTTCTATCAGTTTTCATAGATTTCTGATAGACATTGATTGTAATTAGAGTTCTATAATCGCCCTACAGACCATAACACAATTTACTTTGGGGCTAGAAAATGCTGTGTGAAATATCCGGTATTTTTATTATTATTACTAGGTCACAGATCAGGATACTACTTTAATGGGTATGTGTGAATAATCAACCTTTTGGCATAGCTTAGCAAACTTAATTGCTCATAACATATATATATCAACAATATTAAGCAACACTCAGTACCTGAATGGGTGACCGCAGTTGCATTTTTATCTTGCTTGCTTAAGAGGGCACATCAAGCTTTACATCCTAGCTATTTTAAGACACGACAGATGCCTTTGGAGCCTATTATTTTATTAAAGTTACTGACTACTATTGTCTTATTAAAAAGTAGTACTAACAAAAGAGAAACAGTATATAACAGAGTTTATAGACATTTGTATAACATCCAGGTGACAAAGAAGGTGGATTCATTGATGATCAGCTGTTTGTAGACCTGGTACATGCCTTGATGACCTTTCAAACTAAAGATGAGGTAGCTGAGGAACGGAAAGAAAGAGAAGCCAGGCTTTCTAAGGAAGAGAAGGAGGTGAGTTCTATTCACCAATTAATAATTCTGCACAATATTTATAAATAATAAATGATTTATTAACTTTTTCTAGTCGAAACCTTATATCATGATAAATATCCCGTTTTGAGTGAAAGTTATGAGAATAATATTATGTTATGACTAATAACACACGGGATTAAGTAAAAGTTGTTAAATTACAGAAAGAATCATCAAAGGATACAAAAGATAAGGATAAGGAGAAAGAGAAAGTTATAGATAAAGATGGAGATAAGAAGACCATTAACGAGAAGCAATTCCCTATATTTGTCATCTTCCAAGCTATTGGCTCACAGTTTCCGGACAAAGGCACAGCTCAGGAGCTGAGGGAGAAGTAAGTGCTTATTCTGTAGTATGAATGACTCAAATCTTTTTTAACCGACTTTAAAAATGGAGGAGGTTCTCAAATTTGCTTGTGTATTTTTTTTAATGTTTGTTAATCCCGTAATTTATAAACCGATTTAAAAAAATATTTTTTCATGTGAAATGAATACTCTCATACTTTTGGTTCATAACAATTGGTCCAATAGAAAATTCATCAAAATCAGTGATTTGGGTTTTAAATCAAAATAGCTGAAAATATGACATCCAAGCAAACAAAATTTCGTTATTTATTTCGATACTTTCTCCAGTGTTTACGAATTTCGAAAAATGATAGAGTACGAAAAAGCGTAAAATATAATCTTTAAACTGACTTCAAAAAAAGGAGGAGGTTCTCAATTCGGTTGTATTTTTATGGGCTCAAATTTCATTCAATAAAATTGATTAATTGATTGATTGAAGAAAGCATATAATAAAATAAGTGACAATATTATTGATAACAATGCATGGTCTCATGTTACTCTGCCCTTAGACAGTTAACTGATAGATTTACAATGTATAAACTACTGTAATCTTGTATTCGTTTTTCGTAGTTAAGCTAGTCATAATAATGATAATGATAATAATAATAATAATACCGGACATTTCACACAGCATCATCTGGCCCTAAATCAGCAGAGCTTGTGTTATGGGTACCACATGACTGATATACTGCTTACATAGGTACTTTTTCTTTTTTTTACATATTATAATTATGTAATTATTTCTGTAAATAAATGTAATATAGTTCTAAATATTATACATCGAAACACAACAATTAAATACTTGCAGATCATACAAACATTTGTCCCGCGGGGGGAATCAAACCCGCAACCTTTTGCTTTTCAGCCGGACCTTAGCCCATTACGCCACAGAGGTCGTCAAATGTTATAAGATGGATCATACAAAAAAGCGCTAAGACCAGGACGAGTTTTTAGCCAGTTCTTCTCGGGCATGGGTTTTGATGAATTGGCACCTAAATTCATCTAGTATGTAAGACGTTTTAAAGTAATCATTGTGATTGTATTGAATAAAAAATTTTGACTTTGCGACAAATACACTTACAAATTTCTAAGATGTATCTAAGAGAATAACATAACCATCGCGGCCTTTTTGTAGACCTATTTAAGGTGAACAATACTGTAGTACATTATTTTGATCTATCACGTAGGCTTCAGCCAGGCGTTTGCAATGTAAGCTCAAAAAAATGTGTTTATTTACGACATCACATCAGAAACCTCTAAAAATTATCGATTTTCTCTACCATATTATGCATGTTTTATACATATAAACCTTTCTCTTGAATCACTCTATCTATTAAAAAAATCGCATCAAAATCCGTTGCGTAGTTTTAAAGATCTAAGCATACGTAGGGACAGACCGACAGCGGGAAGCGACTTTGTTTTATACTATGTTGTGATATCTGAAAAAAACTAACGAAGCAAGTGAAATCTATACATCAACAGGCGATTCGTAGAATTAGCATGTGCATACATAATGTTTGTGTGGGCATCATTGTCGAAAAACTTCTGATATACTCTTACTACCTTGTAAGGCAGCATTATGCTGTGTTCAGGGCCTGTTTGGCTGCACATGCGGAGCGGTACTAGTTGGGCCAATGAATGACCCTGCCCTAATCAGTTGGGGATAGGTAATTTGTTCTGGTTGTTTGTTTTTAGATTATTTTATGTGTACCTATCTTCAATGTAAAAAAATTATGCTATCTTAGGTTATCATTGTACCTCTACTGTTTTGCTCTGTGTTGTCAAATAAACTCTATTTTTTCTTCTTTCTTTCAATAACAATCGGTGCACAATTTCACACAGGACCATCTGACCCAAAACTAAGCAACATTTGTACTATGAGAACTAGATTACTGATACTTAAATAGCTTTATCAGCTGGAGGTTTTACTTGCACGCGTAGGCGCGAGGTATACAGAAACGGCGAAAGGTGCGCGGCGCGGCGCAGGCATCTTGCCGCTTCAAAAAGTTTCAATACAAAATGTAGGCGACACGTTGTCAATTATAGTCAAGCGGCGCCGGCGTGGCGCAGGCACGTCGTTTTGCCACCTTTTCCTTTCTTTTCCACGCCCGATCTGCACTTTACGCCGTTTCTGTATAATTCGCGCCTTACGCCTTTTCGTCAGCGTGAAAGGTGAGTAGCAACCTAACAGCGGTGTTGTGTTATATAGCACAAGGTAAGGAATCGGTTGGCGGCAGGTACATCGAGCTGACGTCGCTGGCGGACCCCGACGCGCTGCCGCCGGAGTGCACGCCCAACATCGACGGGCCGCTCGCCGAGTCCGTGGCGCGCGACCAGACCATGCACTCCTTCCATACGCTCTTCTGTCGCCGCTGCTTCAAGTACGACTGCTTCCTGCACCGTGAGTTGTCTTCTCTACTGGTACACGTGCCGGTCTCCCGTCCCCGTCTGCGAGCACGGGAGGAGATGGTGTGTGAGCGGACACAAAACGAGCACCTTTGTTCTTCACCCAAATGTTTGTCCTGGGAAGGAATTGAACCCTCGACCTACAGCGCATGAAGGCGGAGCTTCTCCCGACTTAACTCAGCTCATTCAGAATTCGAGTAATATTAATATAATGCAGTATTAAAAACGGTTAACATCATAATTTGGTCCTGCGTTGAATTGATTTTTCTAGGACTTTCCAGAGTTTTATTTAACACCTAATTACGTGACGTTGAAAAAAAGCTATAACTGCATCAATCGCACGTAAATTTCAGAAGTGTCATTTAAAAATGTTACCTTAATTCAGACTTTGGTGCAAACAAAATAAGATCTTTTCGTATTTTAATTAAACAAAAGAATCGTAGTGATTGTCTCAACTTGCAATCTGGTTAAAAATTAAAATTATAAGAATAAATGTAATAAAAAAGTAAGATAAAATTAAACACATTCCCAGGAACTCGGGGTATTTACATTATAATAGTAATTTTAAAATTTTAAATGTACTTATAGCTTGAGTCATAGCTCTATTATTTGATTTGTTACTCCTAATAATGTGGCTATAATTGATCACGCGGCCGTCTCAACGTGACATAGTACAGCGGCAAACGCAGCATCTTCACTCTTCGCCACCGCAAGTCGTCTGCGCTACCTGCATCAGCCGCCTTCATTTCTTACCCTGTTCATTGAGACCATTCTAATAACCCCAAACACGATACCTCTGCTACTGAGGAGTTGAAATCCCGCAGGTTCCAGGTGATGCTATAAAAACACCAACAACTTCACCTGCTGTTCTTGGGTTCATGCTGTTCCAAATTTCGAATCGATCCAACTGAAAATTTCTCACATCCTCGTTTCAAGTACAAAAGAACTGATGTTATTCAAATGGCTGAACAGATTTTCTTGAATCATAGCTTAAAACACTACCACAGACAGACATGCATAGATTGACACATGTTAAACTAAAAAATCCCTTTATTTGTTTCGGGGGTTAATAAACCACCTTCACCCGCGTGGTACCTGCTTAAATGTTACCAATGATACAAGTTACTAACTCAAAGGAACCATCTAGATCCGTTCAGCTGTTTAGCCAGCCGTTTAGTAAATACTTTCTTAAGAAACATCAAGACCCGAGTCAAGTACTTGCAGATCATACAAAAATTTATAAGCCAGGCCTTGGTCCACTGCGCCACAGATGTTGTCAAGGATATTTTAAAGGATGATCAATCAAACCTATCCTCTTCTTATAGTCACTCATTAATCAGTAATTATTTCGTGAAATAATTAAAATGTGCCTCTTTTAATCAAGCCCTTCTCAATGATAAATGATTCTAAATGCATTCTGCGAATTACTAAATGTAAATTATTATGTACATGTAATAATATGTATGATCTTGCACAAAGATAGTTTATTTTTATTATAATATAGATTATTTAGATTTAGTTTATTATAAGCTTTTATAAGTATAATGTGTACGCGAAATTTATTATGTAGACGTATTTGTGATTATGTCTTGTTCTGTTCTGCTGTCAGGAAGTCAGAGTTCAGATCCAGGTGAGATAAACCTATATTTGCTACTCTTTCATTACATTCATCTTTGATGCTATTTTTCATGCAAGGATTACCTATTATATGCTCTAAATCTTGTAATCTATTTAATGGATTTCAAGATTTATAGCATTTATAGGCTAAAATCAAAAGTTCTATTATTTTGCCAGACTTATTAAAATTTCGTAAAATACGATCGCATTTTGCTTACACCGAAGCGATCATTCCCTGTTCCACTTCAAGAACAGTTGATGGGACAAAGACGACTTTATTAGTCTCGTAGTATTGACATCCAATGGGATAATTTAACTGGAAATGGCACAGATTGGAATGATCGATGAATGGATCGTGAAGTGGAACTATTTAGTCACAGACCCTATTGTTTTTAGATGGGTTTTGTTAGTAATACATTTAAATTATGTGTCAACGTGTCAATCATATCTAAGATAATAAATAAATTGTAGTTTCATCTGCCCACCTTTAATTTGCTTGTTTAAATATTATATACTATTTATTTTTGGCTATCATATGCATGTAAATAATTTATATTTATGACATTATGCTTATTATATTATTTAGTCATTGCATGAGTAGCCATTTCGTTTAATGTCGCTCTAAATAATTAATCAAATTGTGTTATGTACATACAATTATTTTGTATTGAATAATTAAATATGTAACAGGACTGCAGGCATGTCACCCAGGACCTAACTTGACGAAGCGCAAGGGGCCCGACCTGAAGCCGTTCTCGGAGCCCTGCGGCCCGAGTTGCTACATGCTATTGGTTAGTTCATTTTAATATCAAACGTGAGATGCCTTTTTCCTTCCTTCATCCATCCTTCAGTCGCCAACTCGGTGGTATCGAGTACCGATGAGTGTATAGACCACCGAGAGAACTCCCTATTGAATGTATTTAGATTAAATTAAATAAAACAAAACAATTAGCGTTTGATTGTGATTTGATTGTGCTGGAACTTGTTCGTGACTAATAAACTAAAATTAGTTACGACGCAAGAAAAAGAAGAATCCATGAAGAGGTTGACTTCTATGGTGTACCTATAAACAATAGGTTATCGCTTACCGCTGTAAAGTGGGTCGTATGTACATAGTTGTTCCGAAGGATTTAATACCTAATAACGCTTACTCTATAGTCCAATGTCCTACGAGTTACATCTGTAGGGACACTAAAAGAGGTTATTAAGGTCTAGCTGCTACCCGCATCTTCGTACGCGTTGTACCTACATACATAAAAAGTTAAAAAATGAATTGTTTAGATATATTTATATTTTAGGGGCTCAAATATAGAGGAAAGATGGTAAGGATAGGTTTAAATAATTGAACATTATGACCATGATTGGTGAATTTATTCGTAAAATTTCCACTGAAATTAAATCTATAAATAAATCCAAATCTGACCCTGAATTTTTAATATTGTAAAAAGACTATTATTACATAACAGTAACTATAAAATTGACGAGGCTTTGGATGATAAAGGACAATGGGAAGAAACGTCCCCACCATCCAACAGATTTGAAACATGTGTCCTTTAAAACATCTATTAGAATAGAGAACTTTTTAATATGGCGACATATTTCATAGCGCCTTGGTGTACCTACTGTAATGCTATGATCTTATTGTGTAAATAAATAAATAAATAAATACATTTCAAATACGTGGGGTTTAGGTTTTATACGACTTTTGATGCTACCATTATGCAGTTATTAATGAATGATCAAAATACTTTGCATTGGTTTTTAAACAGTGGCGATGTTTTTATAGTAGACAGAAGCTTTAGAGATAGCTTTGGTGATATCCAGTCCTGTGGCTATGAAGTCCACATGCCACCTTCAGAGGACCGGAACGCTAGTCTGCTGACAAGAGGCCAGGCAAATAAGTCCCGATTGATTACCATTTGCAGATGGGTTGTTGAGTCAACGGCAAGTTTAAAAATAGGTTCAGGTTGTTGCGACAAACGTATGTTAACCGTGCAGTAAGTTATATGTTCTGTGACTTTAAGATCGCAGCAGCCATAATAAATGCCTATTATCGTGTCACTGTAGATAACAGATTCGCCGAGATCATAAATATAATTCATTCTACATGTTGAACATGAACATATAATCTTTTGCCTGATTTTGTGCATATGAAAAATCTTAACAGACAGAGAGTGCGTTTTGAAGCCATGCAAGCAATCATTTCTAACTTCGAAGACTTCCCACGTTTATCTGAAGATGAAGTGTTTCTTTTCGCGCTAGGGAGCTATCATACTAAGCTTGCCAATCTTACGCCGAGCACCTTCGCGATGGCCTTTATAATATAGAACTATAACCGTGATAACGAGTTAAACGATTTACCGCGATGCAATATCTTGCTAATTAATGTTTGGCTAATCAGAGTACGGATTTAGTCACGCCATGTCTATTCCCGTATTTATTATAGTTATATTTGAATAGACCGCGATTTGGCTGACAGACATGCTATTGCGCATTGGTACTGCACTTGCCTTACAAGCTATCGCATTGTGGGAAGTTGTGCGCACATAATATCCATTGTATGGTATATGGGCTTAGGGAGTCATATTGACTTTAATGCACCAGCACAAATGCTTGATAATATTTTAATAGACGACATAATGTAATTGTTAGTACAGTCAAGTCAAGTGCTTATCAGGCACTAGCCCTGTTTTTATGTCATGCAGTATAAAAATCAGAGCTTAACATAACCTAGTAGTGTACCGCTTAACATGATATTGGCTGTACTAATGGGTTAATAGGATATACAATCGACTTTAGTTTACGTGAAATATGCTTTTTTTGTTTGTGAAAAAAAATATTTTTGTTGAAAAGTTATTTTTTTATTAAAAATAAACCCAATGGTTTTTTCAACTAACACTGGTACTTTCGTCATTTTTGGGTCCCAATGAACAAATTGACACGTATCCCTTGACTGTTGCAGGGTGGGGACGGGGTTCATACAAAATCCCCCATTGTCCTTTATATACTGTGAACACATTCCGTATAAGATCCCAATTTCATACCTAAGTACATGCAACATGTGAAAAGAGGAAATAAATGTATTATGAATTATTATTCAAGTCCGTTTAGCCGTTACCACATTATTGAGCCACCATCGAAGTAGCCATCCGATCTTTCGCATTTATAATATTAGTAGGATATTATAAATGCGTTGAGGCTTATCATCATATCATCCTTTAGGAAGTCCACTGCTGGACATAGGCCTCCCCAATTGATTTCCAGGAAGAACGATTTTGAGCCCTCTCCATCCACCGACTTCCTGCGATCTTTACAATGTCGTCAGTCCATCGGGTGGGGGGTCGTCCTACGCTTCGTTTTCCTGTCCTTGGTCGCCATTCGAGAAATTTTACTCCCCAACGGTTATCAGTTCTGCGAGCTATATGGCCTGCCCATTGCCACTTCAACTTGCAAATTTTGAGTGTTATGTCGGTGACTTTGGTTCTTCTACGGATTTCCTCGTAGCGGATTTTATCACGTAGTGAAACACCCGACATAGCTCTCTCCATAGCACGTTGCGCGACTCTAAGCTTGTGTATGAGGCCAATAGTTAGCGACCAAGTCTCAGTTCCATATTATGTCATCACTGGCAACACGCACCGATTAAAGACTTTCGTCTTGAGGCTTTGCGGTATCTGTGACGAGAAGATGTGCCTTCAGCTCAATCAACTTCTCGTCGGTCCTCAGTGTGCGTGCGTTGTATGTTGCCAGGGCCAGGGGTCGTTGGGATTGGTAGCTGGACCTCTGCCGGAGATTCTTCGCTCCCCCTGTTCCGCCGTTACCGTGGCCGCCACCTATGCCAGGAATAGCGGAACTGCCGGGAACTGGGGGCCGTCTTCTATTTGTGTACATCATTATGGGGGGTTTTGCCATAGTCACCACGCTTGGCAGGCGGATTGGTGACCGTAGATTTTGTGTTAAGTACTCGGGAGGTGCTGCTGCCCAATCCCCCGGAGTGTGTTCCCTTAGTCGCCTTTTACGACATCCACGGGAGGAGATGGAGGGGTCCTATTCTATGCCGGAACCACCACGGTGTTGTGGCTTATAATAATAGTTAATCATGACATGAACACTTTCAGGAAGGCATGCGGGAGAAGCTGGCGCGTGAGAAGGCGGCCGGGGAAGCGGGAGAGGCCGGGGGGGAAGAGGACAAAGGCAAGGCGCCCGCCGTCGACTCGCCCAACGACGCCTCGTCTGAGGACAGCAATGATAGCAATCGCTTTCAAAAAGGTCATTATTTATCTTACTTATCTTGACGCTTATTCACGGCGCTCAAACCGCATTTTTTTATCAGAAGACGTTTAACTCCTGAAGCTCCTTAGCCAGACATCAAAATTTCAAAATGACAGCAGGAGCGCCTTAGCCATGATGGCGGCGAAAATACTGCATTGTACAAAATATGTACATAAAATAAATAGGTATTAAATTAGGTATTCTGAAAAAGCTTAACCAGAGCAATGTTTTACTTAGCTCACTTTCCGCCTTTTAGTGTAGCTGCAAGTTGAAGCGCCGCCAAGTTTAGGAGAAGATGATGATAATTAAATATCATAGATTATTTCGTAATTAAATTATAAATCTAACGATTACTTTAAGAACAATTTGAAACGAGGAAGTAGGAGGCAGACAGTTGACGCCAGCTTCGGTCGATTCAGTGCTAGCTCTAACATCTTGCAGGAAGTCTAGATCTTCTGTCGATAAATATAAAATAAATAAATATTGGTGAACCATACGCAGAACACCATGGTGGATCTTTTTGTCTTATATTCTGCCCCGCCTCTGACTCTGCCTAATACTGCCGACTTCCATGACATTATTATATGCAGTATATGTGTCGTTTAATTTAGGGATAAGAACAAGAATAAAGTCCGTTTATTTTGCTGCCACATATAAAATAACTGACAAAAAAGGGGCCCAACTCTCCGTGTGCCACGCCCGCGCGCTTTCGCTTTCGCACGCAAGTGACGCCGGCTCGAAGCTCGAGAGCTGGCCTTTTATTTGTATTTATTCTTTATTGTATCTTTATAATAAAGAATAAATACAAATAAACTAACTAATCTTCCACATAATCTATATATTTAAATTGGACTGTAACAGGGGTTTTCTATATGTTTGTCTTAACAAACGTCTTGCTCGTTTTCATTTGTAGTCAGCATTTTTGGCTCGGCTCATTTATGGTGTTTAGCGTATTCCAGATCTGTATAAACTGTTAGCAACACGATATCACCTGCAAATGGTATGTCTTGTTGCTAAATTCAACGCATTTATGTTGCAGGCAGCAACAGCAACTCTAGCAATAGCAACTGGAGCAGCAACCTCAACAAGAATGGTGCAGAAACGCCAACTGAACCCGCATACAACGCGCTAGGTATCTTATCATCACAACTACAGTTTCATGTACAGTCTGCGTCATATCACTTTCTGAGTGTGACAGCAAAAACAGCCGTAACATGATTCACAATAAAATATTTTTTTAATGGCAACTTTCTTGTGTCTATCTGTATTTACACTCAAAATGTGATTTGGCGACTATTTACTTAAAATAACTTACATCATCATAAATTTATTGGCCTCGCCTAAAATTTAGTAATAAGAATCACTTTTATGATTTATATTGTATTGGAAGATTTAATTATATATTAATTTCATCCACCCATGTCTACACCATTTCATCCCAAGTTGGTAAGTACAAATAAAATTAGAAGTAGTTGTGAAAGTAAATTGATGCACTAATATTAGTATGTAGCTAAGTTTTTCGAAGCATTTATTTGGTTCGTGAGTTGTACTATACATTTTGAGAAACACAGGCTTTTACTCATATATTCGATAGAGTTAGCGATTCTCAATTTTCGATTTGAGTGTGAATGGCGAGCGCGAGCGTGAGCAAGCTAACCGCGGATCAAACGCACCCTGATGAAGATTCTCTAGATGGATCGAATCAGTGTCGGTGTCTCCATCGATTAAATGATACGTGAGTAAAGCCCGAGTTTCTCAAAACGTACTTACAATTAGCGTCTGAAGCAGAAGTCTTGATGCATCTACATAATATTTGAAGTAAGTAATGTGTCTGGGTGTTATATGGTATCATAAGTATGTATTTAAAAATATATAAGTATTCTATCAGTTATCTGGTCACCGCTATGCTTAGTTTGGGACTAGATGATGTGGTGTCCATTGTCCACCAATATTTTAACAATATTTTGACGACCTCTGTGGCGCAGTGGGCTTAGGTCCGGCTGAGATTTTTAGATTAGATTATTATTATTATTTATTTATTTATTAAATATATAATTTAAATTAAATAAAAATGTGACAATGATGTTTACTGCTTTAGAATTGTTTTCAATGTTTTTGCGATATTATTTTAGCATTTGTGGTGCTGTTTAACTGTGCATATGCTTAAAGTTTATGTAATATTTGTTAAATATGAAACGACGTGTTGCACTCGTACATTGCAGGGTTGTCTGTGGGCGACATCGAGTCGGAGTGGACCGGCTCGGACCAGTCTCTATTTAGAGCTCTACATAAGGTGTTCCCTTCCAACTACTGCGCCATCGCTCAACTCATGCTCTCCAAGAACTGCCAGCAGGTAGGACATCGACAATATCAATAATGCCAATAAAAACATAAGTGTGAAATAGGGGACAAGTTCAGTACTTACTGCGTTCGGGGTTGACGGTGACGTCATACCACATACCATACATACCACATCGCAATGCTACTAATATTTAGGGACGATGCCTTCTGGCGGAGATCAGCATACCTATTATGAATTAATTGATACAATCAACTGGTTTCTATTCGTAATAGGGGATTTTCTGATTGCAAGTGGAAGCAACTTTGACATGATGTGTTTTCAATAGACTGTATAAAATTTGGTACGTAAGTACCAAACGTATGTAGGTTTGGCTTCTATATGTCAGTATGTTACAAATTTACAATCAACATGAACCTTCCGCAATACTAATGCATCAATATTAAGTGAATGTTGTTAAGTATCATTGTAGGCACGCAAGCATGTACGTATCTACTTTGTCATTTGTAAATGCCTACGTACGTACGCACCTAAACTAACTGTATCTAACATAAGATATGGAAGAGGGAGATCATTTAACAAAAGTATACTTCTCTTTAATGGATGGTCTCAACCCTTATGAAATAGTTACAAACTGTTACAGAAATAAAAACATTTTGTATTCGTAGGTATTTGTATTGTTTTGATATTATCAGAATTACATAATTGCAGCCTTGGATCACTAGCTATCAATAGAGCGTTTTAAACAGTCCTTAGATAGCTCTTAGATAACTGTTTCACAATTGTATTTTCTATTATTGGCGGGTTTGATCCCCGCCGCGGGTCAAATATCTTTATGATCTGCAAACATTTGTTTGCATTTGTTCATTTGTTCAGGTCTAGGTGTTTTTCTATTTATAATACCACTAGCTGTTACCCGCAACTTCGCGTATGCTTAGAACCTTTATTTTTATTTTTGTAAGGAATGCATTCTATGCAACTAAAAAACATCTCATAAGTTGAATCCCCTATGATGGGATGATTTTGCAAAAACATTGAAATACGTATTTCTTAATTTCTTACCAAAAGCCTAAATATGACTAATGTTCAGATCCCTAACTTAAGAAAATATGAGTTGCCCAAACAAACTTTCATCCCCTATTTTACCTCCTTCAAGGTGGTTTTTTGAGACAAAAAGTAGCCTATGTTTTTTCCCCGAATGCAATACATCTTCTTACCAAATTTCATCAAGATCCGTTCAGCCGTGAAAACGTAACAAACAGGCAGACAGAGAAACTTTCGTATTTATAATATACTAGCGACCCGCCCCGGCTTCGCACCGGTATAATGCTGATACTAATTATACTACAGAATGGTTATCCCTAAGAGATAGACATATACCATCGCGGACTTTTTTGTAGACCTTTTGAGGGTGTACAATACTGTAGGTAGTACATTATTTTGATCTATCTCGTAGGGTTCAGACAGCGTTTGCAATGTAAGCACAAAAATATGAGTTTATTTACGACACCACATTGGAAACCTCTTAAATTATAAGTGTTTATCTCCTATATTATGCATGTATTATACATATAAATCTTCCTCTTGAATCACTCTATCTAATAATACAAACCGCATTAAAATCAGTTGCGTAGTTTTAAAGATCTAAGCATACATCGGGACAGACAGACAGACAGGAGAAAGTGACTTTGTTTTATACTATGTAGTGATAACAGTGCTGTGTGGTAAAGCAGCAAAAAGATCTCGACTCAGCATTATGCTTCCCTGTCACATGACAAGTCAGCGCTGTTATTCTGCCGAGACCTTCACTCCAGTCACTCAACCTTACGAAACGCAATAATACAATCAAATAAATAAATAAACAAATATGTACATGAACGTGGTTCTCATGCCCAACTACATACTCGTATATAAACATTAAAAAATTAACGTACCGCGAGACACGCGTTTGGAACTAAGTCCCTTTCGACAAAGGGTTAGCATAATTAATAATTAACGTGCCAGGCTCTCATTCTCTCTACCCACCCATCTCTTTAATTTTGATTATTGATGTAGTAAATAGCTATATTCATAAATTTATTTGCAATTTATATATTTATTAACGCGTTAACTTTTGCTCCACAAATTTGTAATGAATCCGTAAATGTGTTATCCCCTATGTTTATTTTACACCCTTAAGGGTAACATTTTTACAAACTTTGAATACCATATTTATTTATATCTAATCAACAGCCTAAAATTGTATGCTTCTAGTTCTGAAAATGACAGTACTTTCATACAACCTTTCATCACCCTTTTCAACCCTTTACAACACTTTTTTCCAATTAAAAAGCCGATGACCTTTTCAGGCTTTAGACTATCTGTGCACCAAATTTCATTTAAATCAGATCAGTAGTTTTGGCGTGAAAGCGAGACAGAGTTACTTTCGCATTTATAATATTTTTATATTAGTAAGGATTACTAAGAATAATAAGTATTAAAAAAAAAGTTCATAAGTAGATCAATCATGTGGTTCCCATAACACAAGCTCTTGCTTACTGTGGGACTAGATGATGCTGTTTGAAATGTCCAGCATTATATATTATTATTATCATGGGTCTAAAATAACATTATTTTTCCGTAAATAAAGATTCTACTATTCTAAAAAAACACTTTAATTTTTTTTGTTATTTTAGTGCATGATCAATATTGTGCATATTGATCATGCACTAAATAATATAACAATCTAGCCAAATAAGCTAATGAGTAATTTTGTTTTGACATAGTTTTAAATAAATTATACTAAGAATGTGTCCAATAGCACTTTTCTTATAGTCTCTAGTTAAGGGGAAAGACACTTTTTTGTGTTTTTATGTAGTTACTTAGCATTTAACTTTTGTTAAACTACAGTAAATAGTGCATTATGCGTTCAGGTTTACACATACTGGATCAACACCGGACAGGAGGAATGCCGCGTGGAAGCGGAACTGACGCCTCCTCGCAAGAAGAAGAAGAAGCACCGTCTCTGGTCCGTGCATTGCCGCAAGATACAACTCAAGAAGGACTCTGCCTCGCATCACGTGTATGTTGTACTAACTGAATATCCAACAACATTTTAGAACGACGGTTTAGGCGTGAAAATGTAACAAACAGACCGACAGACAGAGTTACTTTTGCATTTATAATATTAGTTAGATTAGTTTATATAACAGCTATACAGAACACTGTAGGTTAAGCGCACAGCTGATGCATTCTCCTTCTCTATTTTCCTTTCTCTTTCACGTCATACACAGACACAGTACCAATCTCTCGGGAAAATTGGTTGGTACCGTCTGACGGCCAACTCAACCGCTCGATTATTAATCTTTTCAAATAGCGCGCGCTTGCTTTTCAATTCAAACGTCATAAAGCCATAACGAAAGCCTCTGGGCGGCCTATTGTCTACGCAAACAGATTTGGCCCACACTCATACGAATGTATCTCTTAGTATGTTGTGTTTTGATGGTGATTTAGCATTGGTTGTATGTGCACAGATATAACTACACGCCGTGCGACCACCCGAGCCAGCCCTGCGACAACATGTGTCCGTGTCTGCAGTCGCAGAACTTCTGCGAGAAGTTCTGTCAGTGCAGCAGCGACTGTGAGTACACACAATTCATATCTTAATTAAATCGCTAACATTACGAAGTGCTGGATAACTAACAAAACAGACCCCCTAGATAAGCAAGAAAATGGGGTTCTATTGTATTTTCTAAAATAGTGAAGTTTACGTGATAAAAATTGAAGTAAAAAAAAATATAATATATAAATATACAATACCATGCAGCCCAAAGAAAATATAAGGTTGAAGTATGTGTTTTAATTTCATAACCACATTAAAACATTCGTTGTTTTAATGTAGTTATGAAGTTAAAATACAAAAGTGAAATCATTAATAATATCTACTTAGTACTAAAATAAACACGCTAGAAGTTAAAAGATCGGGTATTCTCAATCCATTCATTGTTAGGGTGAAAAAAATTTTCCATCTAAAATAAGCGCATAGCATTAGATTAGCACCATAATGAATAAAGATTTATTTATTTAAAAAAAAAGCACCAGCGCTGAATGAAATACACTACACAGCAAATAAACCGGGCCACCCGCTACTTGGAACTCTGATTTGATTTTCTCAAAAAGTATAAACTTTGTATCGGACCGTTACATGGATAAGTCAATGACATAACAAAATAAATAAATACTTTACATTAGTAATATGTAAAGTAAACTAATAAAATAATTAAAAATAGATCGTAGATTATTGTAGGCTCGTTATATCTTTTACTTGCGTCTCAATATCGGAATTGCATGACTAGCAAATTTAGAACGCCAGGCGCGGAGGGGCATGAGGTGCGAGCGGTAGGGTCTCGGTCGGTGACCGCTAGCAGGGTGATCGCTAGTCGGTGACCGCTAGCAAATTCGCTCGTTAGCGCGTTCCATTGTTAAGCCGCCACTGCTATGATTTGGAAAGTCAAGGCCAGAGGGTTTTTAGGAAGCTAACAGTGTGTACTTTAATTTAATTTAAGCTATATTTGCAACCAACCTTTAATTTAAAAAAAAAACAAGTGTCGAAATCAAAATGCAGGAAAATTCCCCTATGTGCGATTTCTATGCTCTCGAGTGTAGTTGAAGTGGTAGTTTTGTTAGTAGT